>CM056050.1:565167165-565767165 GCA_029574335.1 Rana kukunoris | reverse complement strand
AAACGAATACAGCATTTCATAACAAGAACATCATACCAACAGTCAGACATGGTGATAGTCTGGGGCTGCTTCGCTGCTTCAAGACCTGGACGACTTACCATAATTGATGGAACCATGAATTCTGAGCTCTACCAGAAAATCCTAAAGGAGAATGTCTGGCCATCAGTTTGTGACCTCAAGCTCAAGTGCACTTGGGTTATGCAGCAGGACAATTAACCCGAAACACAACAGCAAATCTACCTCCAAATTGTTCAAACAAAGCTAAATTTAGGTTTTGGAGTGGCCTAAATAAAGCCCAGACTTAAATCCAATTGAGATGTTGTATCATGACCTTACATAGGCCAGTCATGCTGAAAAACCCTCCAATGTGGCTGAATTAAAACAATTTTGCAAAGAAGAGTGGGCCAAAATTGCTCTATAGCAATGTGAAACACTCATTGCCAGTTATTGCAAAAACTTTAGAACAGTTGTTGTCGTCAAGGGCGGCACAACCAGTTATTAGGTTTAGGGTGCAATTACTTTTTCACATAAACCCAGGAAGGTTTGGACAGCTTTTTTGTCTTAATAAATTAAACCATCCTTTAAAAACTGCATTTTGTATTTACTTAGGTTATCTTTGTGCAATAATAACATTTGTTTGATGATTTAAGTGTGACAAATATGCAAAAAAATATGCGTTTTATATGGCCCCACTGGTAATTTTGATATATATATATATATATATATATATATATATATATATATAAATAAATATTGTGGCCCCAACAAATCCCTGAGTGCCACGCAGCGCTCAGGGATTCATTGAGCGGCCACAAAAGATATTTGCCATATTTATTGCTCCCCAAGGGGATAGGGAGGGGCCAGACCAGTGCCATCAGTTTACATACAGGAGAATCTCCTGTTTACTCGACAGCCTCTGTAATAGGAAGTCCCATCTCCTGGGCTGGCATTGGGGGAATGTTCTGTCTATCATAGAAGGCAGGACTTTGTATTAAAGGGGCCGTGGAGTAAACAGGAGATTTTCTCCTATGTTATCTGTGGGCGCTCGTCCCCTCTCTGTCCTCTTCGAGGCTGCAGATGGCCATGGATCAGGCTACACTGATGACAATAGTGAGGCTGCATTTAGAGGCTGCATTCATGGCAATGGTGAGGCTGCATTCATGGCACTTGTGAGGCTGCATTCATGACAATGGTGAGACTGCATTCATGGTAATAGTGAGTCTGCATTCATGACAATGGTGAGGCTGCAGGTGGGCACTGATTAGGCTGCATTGATGGGCACTTACCCTTATTTTGCTTCACAGTTCTTTATTTAAATTTGTTTCCTGAACCTTCCCTCTTTAAGTGAAGGTGCGTGTTATACGCCTGTGCATGTTATATGCCGATAAATAGGGTATATCCAAATACCATGCACAAGCTCACCTTGGACTCTTTACCACACACAGCCACAAAGGCAAGAAAATTTTTGTTTGGCAGTTTATTTGTTAATTTGCATTACATTTTAATGGTTCAAAGACTGTCAGGCAAAATGGTTGGCCCTCACGCATGTTTATGTCATCAAATCTAACCCTCTTTAAAAAAAGTTTGGATTTGCATGGTGTACAAATCTTGTCATGTGGCTGCTGGTGGCAACTGTTCATACACAACATTGGCATGTTACTCCACCACAGATTCTTGCCAGCAGAGAAGCTTAAAACCCATATGAATGAGCCCTGATCATGAGTAAATACACAAGGGGAGTCTTTCTTATTGAAACATTCAATATTTAGGTTCTCTTTGCTGTTGACATGAGTGGGGCTATCATGCCAAGGTCAACGGAGCTCTATAAGGCCCTCAGAAACTAGCTATATATTACCACCACATCAAATCCATGAAATTACAATGAGGGGTTCTAGATTAGGTGCATATAATTTGAAAGTCACAGATTTACAGAAAGCACTTGCAACAGGTGTTGTCAAAGTGAAAGTTTGTAAAACCAGAAAGACATTTCTCCAATCTAACCTGAGTGGGAGGTGTCCCAGGAAAAAATCTATGCTGTCCACAAAGGACATTAGCAAAAGACAAAACTGTGCCAATTAAAGTGGTTGTAAACCCTAGAAAAAAAAAAAAACCTTTGCATTGTTTTTTTAAAAGATTTTATTGAATGTAAACATGTGGTGTGAATCATGACAATTATAATATAAACTCTGGTTATTACCAGAGTTTATATTATAATTGTCATGATTTACACCCAATTTTATATTCAATAAAATCTTTTTAACATAACAATGCATCTCTCTCTGGGTTACTTGGGTATCGCGACTCCGGCGTTGTGATTGGCAGGAGCTGTGGTGACGTCACTCCCACGCATGCGTGCGGGAGCCGCCGGTAATGGCACACAGACTGAAGCAACGGCACATATTGATTCAGTTTGCTTTAGTGTGCATGTTCCAATGACATTGGCACATGCAGGAGACAGGGGATATCTCCTAAACCGTGCAGGTTTAGGAGATATCCTGGGTAGCTACAGGTAAGCCTTATTATAGGCTTACCTGTAGCATAAAGTGGTTGTAAAGGGTTTACAACCACTTTAACAGGTAGACAAAGACTGGGCCTTCTGGAACAATATTATGTGGACTGATAAATCAATTATAGCTTTTTGGCCACATTAACAGTAGATATGTTTGGCACAAATTGAAGACATGATTTCAGAAAAAACTGATATCAACAGTGAGGCATATCAATGTAAACGTTATGTTTTTAGGTTTCTTTGTGTTTCAGGGTCTGGACAGGTAGTAGTCATAAAATCAGTTACAAATTCTGCATCATATCAAAGTGTGCTTGATGAGAATGTAAGGTCATCTTTTCAAATTGAAGCTGAAGTTGAACCGAAAATGGATGTTTCAACATATTAATAATCTGAAGCACACTAGCAAATACACAATAACATGGTAAACAAGGAGAGTTATGGACTGACCTAGTCAAAGCTTTGGTTTAAAGCCCATGGAAATCTTGTGCTGAGATTTGAAACAAGTAGTTCACGCAAGTAAATCCACATACATAAGTAATGGAGTTTTGTGAAAAGCTATGGTCAAAATGTTACTGGGTCAATGTCAGAAACTGATGGGCAGGTATACAAAATAAGTCTTTCTGCTAAATAGAGTGACACCATCTTCTGGGTGTACTTACTTTTTCACATTACTGTATTCCCTATTTTTTTGTGTGTGTGTGTAAAATTATACTAAATTCCTGTCAGTATTTTCAAGTTCCAACTGTTTTATGCTGACAATGCTAACCAATGGCAGCAAATCCCATAGTAGGATTGTCAGCACACTGTGCTTGCTTTCACAATGAGACTACAGAATGATGTGTCAATGACTGCCTTGATTTATAGGGCTTACACACCCCTCTTACTGTCCTAAATTGTTTTACTAACAATGGCTCCTGTCTAGAGTTATGCTGTCAGAAAGCAACAGAGCAGCATTTTCTTATTGGCCAGATCCTGCAGCTTAAATCATGCTCCTCCCCAGCCTAGGCATGCTTGGCCATTCCCAGTCCTATGACTAGTGATAAAATAAATATAATCAAGCATTTAGGGAATCTTTTTTGGCTATAATACTATACATAAGACAAATTGTCATCTACTGATCTTATCTATCATCTTGTGATCCTATGACCCATGGTACTGTACATGAAGAGGCAGGCTAACTAGCCTTGGGCAGCCCATACTGCATACAGTTCACCTTTATAAGTATTGAGATATAAGGATTAGGTGGGGGAAATTGTTGCAAAGAAAGATGAACGATGACACAAAGAAAATCTTGCAGCCTGAAAAGGTTCTTAACTACTTGGGAACCGCACGCCGTCAAATAACAGCCGGCGGAATACCGATTGTTCTGACAGGACGTCATATAAAGCAACTAGGGGGCGTGCGTGTTACTGGAAACACAATGCGCGTTCCCGCGATTGCCCAATAACTGAGCAGGACCGTGGATCTCTGTGTGTAAACACAGAGATCCACGTCCTGTCAGGGAGAGGAGACTGATGCTGTGTCCCGTGTACATAGGGACACAGATCGGTCACCTCCCCCAGTCACCCCCCTCCCCCTACAGTTAGAACACTCATTCCTAGTAAAAAATAAATTAATAAAAAATTAAAATTATGTCCCCTATTTTGTAGGCAATATAACTTTTGCGCAAACCAGTCACTATACGGTTATTGCGATTTTATTTTTATTTTTTTACCAAAAATATGTAGAAGAATACGTATCGGCCTAGACTGAGATACATATTTTTTTTTAAATTGGGATTTTTATTATATCAAAAAGCAAAAAATATTGTGTTTTTTTTTTTTTTTAAATGTATGCTCTTTTTTGTTTATAGCTCAAAAAATAAAAACCGCACAGGCGATCAAATACCACCAAAAGAAAGCTCTATTTATGGGAAAAAAGGGACGTAAATTTTGTTTGGGAGCCACATCGCACGACCGCACAATTGTCAGTTAAAGCGACGCAGTGCCGGAAGCTAAAATTTTGTCTGGGCAGGAAGGGGGTGTATGTGCACAGTAGGCAGGTGGTTAAATAAAGTTTTCACTGTTCATTCACAACTTTCATTATTTTACATTTTGTCTTTTTTTGGTATTAATTTAACAGCGATCACACATTAGTCATCCCGTTACTTACTGCCTAAAACATAACACTTCACATACTTGCAAATTATTTATCATTCAACTATCAAAGGTGATAGCGCTTTCACAGTTACATTATTTCGATTATCAAGGAGTTCTAAAAAGATAAATGTACTTTCATCCCATGTTCTTTATTTTGAAATGTTCCTGCAGCCTGCTAAAATAACAGTTTCAATGGGAACCTGATCCGCTGATAACCACAAGTCTTAGACACTAATCCTGCAGCTATCCAGAGTGTTTACCTTCATTTCTCTTTCTGCAGCAACCTCTCATGGCTACCACTGTACTGGAATATACAGTATAAACAGACTATCTCCCATCTACAATGCCCTCTAGTGGTGTCCATTAGCATTTTTTTGAGACTGTTAAATCACCCACTGAATTTTTATATATCTTGAAGATTTCATTGCTGAGATTTCTACACCTGCTGAATTCCCAGTTTCCTTTTTAAACTGCAGCCATCAGGTGGGGTCTTATTTTATCTGCTAGAAATCATATTTCTATTATTGTTATCTCAGCAAAGGACACATGTACAAAAAGCAAATGTGACACTGTTTTATTGGCAAAGTAAAATATCCTTTTAAAGCATATAGTATATTAAATCTCTGCTGACGAAGTCCCGTAGGACGTAACGTGTACGGGAGGAGGAGCCACAGATGAGCCGACCCAGTGATCAGCTTTGTGTATTATTATTTTTTTTTAACGTTTCTATTGCGTAAGCAAAATATCAAGGTGCATATAAACAGTTAAGCTCTGTACACACAGCCCAGATTCTCGTCAGGAAAAAACATTGTTTTTCCTGATGAGATTCTTGGCAAGATTCTCTTGCCAGGCGAGTGTACACATACACCATTCAAAAGAACCACCGTTCTTTTGAATGGCACAAACACGGTGATGTAATCGACTATGACAAGCATGTGCTCGTCACATTTGATGCCGCCGCCATCTTGCTTCACCCTACCTATGCCTTGGAAGCTACCGCGCACGCTTCAAAGTCATTTCGAGCATGCGCGGGTTTCCATGGAGAGGTAAGTATACACACGCTCGGGTTTCTCGGCAGGAAAACACTACCAAGAATCTCACGTCGAGAAAATAGAAAGCAGGTTCTCTATTTTTCTTGTCGAGATTCTGAGCAGTTTTTTTGACGAGAAACCTCAAAGCCTCGTACACACGCACGGTTTATGTGGCAAGAAAGCTCTCCCAGCAGCTTTGTTGCTGATTCTTGCCGAGAAAACCATGCGTGTGTACGAGCTTAAGAATGAGAACATGGCATAGACACGTTTAACAAAAAGTGATTGAATCAAGTATTTACCATGACAGGAAATAAATACATATTCAAGCAGTAAGCACATTTAAACAATGTGTTTAAACCTGAAGAACTAATCTCAAGGACAGCAAGTAAGACAAATCTGATCCAAAAATCATTGTGTGTCATGAATTCAAATAATAATTTCTGATGTCATAACAACAATTTGTTTTTGAAGATTGCACGTGGGTGGACAACCACTGGTCGCTGGACAAAATACTCTGCTGGAAACAAGAGGAATTCTTGTAAGTTAAAGAACAGGCTTTTAAAATTAATTAAGAGCACTTTGATTATTTTTATCTTTTATTATGACTGGCATGGATGTGAGCATCAGGACCGTCGGGATCATTTACATCTGCAATGCTCATCCCCTGAAGTGGGAACAAGTGATTGTTGACCTTCCTGTTGGCTCAGGGGTCAATTTTTATGAAGTGAGCAAACAATCTGCATGCTGGTGGTGGGCTCATTTACCCTGGGTGCTGCAGCATCTGAAATTTCATCACGTGGAATCTACTGCTATTATTTATGGACATTTTTTTATCATTTTTATTGTTTTTTTTTGGACTGTTTTATATGAAGTATGTTTATGCCAATAATCATTTACATAATTTGGGCTGCACTGTTTGCTGTTAGTTTTAAATAGAGTATGGAGCAGTTAAAACTCCCAACAGGCTGTTTTTTTATAGTCTGTGTCATGCTGAAGAGATTTGTCTTCACTTCTTGTCTAAGGCCGCATACACACGATCAGTCCAAACCGATGAAAACGGACTGAAGTCCAGTTTCATCGGTCCAAACTGACTGTGTGTACGGCCCATCAGTCTTTTGTCCTTCAGTCCAAAGTTTTAAAACTTGCTTTAAATTGGACTGATGGACGCCTGACCGATGGTTAGTACGCAAAAGCATCGGTTCAAAAACTCGTGCATGCTCAGAATCAAGTCGAAGCATGCTTGAAAGCATTGAACATTGTTTTTTTTTCCGCATGTCGTTGTGTTTTACGTCACCACGTTCTGACACAATCGGTTTTTGAACTGATGGTGTGTACGCACATCAGACCATCAGTCTGTGAACCGATGAAAATTAACTTCAGTTCGTTTTCATCGGTTTGGACTGATCGTGTGTACGTGGCCTAAGAGGCACAACAGGAAAGTGAGTGACAGAGAGGAAACAGAATTCCCATCAAAAAAATTTGTCATGAGATTTTGTGTCTCTATGGGAATTTTTTCCCTCACCTCTTGCCCTGATAGTTTTGTCTTTAAGACAATGGTCACTGAGTCTAATATAAAGGTTAACCTTTCCAGCAGGTAAAGTAAACAGAAAAAAGAAAGAGCAGCAAAAGAAGCTAAAAAAAAAGATGGTCTAACCCTTCCCTAAGCTATCCAAAATGAAAAAAAAAATGGCCTTACACCGTTACATATATATATATTTTTTAAATACTCTTTAATAAGTGTTTTAGCATGTTATTGTTTCATCTGCAACAGTTAATGTTGTAAAAGATGCCAGCAGTACATAATATAACAGACTTACCAAACACCTGTAGAAAGGACTGTTTTTCTGTGACTCCAGCTTTGTTTGTTGCTCTGCAGGTATACGATCCTGCATCACTGTTGATAATGTTCTTAATGGTTAATTCTGTGTTATCGTCTCTTAATAAATACTTTTCATTTTCTTCAATCATCCTCCCGTTTCTAGAAAAAAAAAATGACAGTATTTAATTTATTTTAAAATGTAGATTGATGCTTGAATCTACAGCTACGTGAAATAATGTTTGTGATACATGAAGTGTGGTAATAATAGTATATAGTAAGCAAATAATATTGATTTCATAAATGTGCTTGAGCTCTCCAGTATTGTGCAACTAGAATCAATATTGAAATGGAAACTAATATAAAAGTGCAGCACTAAAACAAAATCAGTAAAAAAAATAAAAAAAAAAAAATAGGGATTGTGATTTCATAAAAAAAATATTTATACAAAAAGTGCTGGTGTGCAAATAAGTACCGTAATCTTTTCACAATTGTGCAAACACAATTTTGGACTAGGGAAGAGCAATAGTTTGACCCAAACCTAGCATGTTTGCAATCTTGCAAAAAATTGGCCATATTTGGCAAGTTTGCTCACCCAAGTCCCCAGCTGATGGCATTGTGCTGTAATAGTGCTACTGCCACAAAATGACTGTTCCTGAGCCACCCAGTGTTTGTGAACAGACTGGCTGGGAAGTTCTAGGTGACATCACACAGATGCCCAGTTGGTTTGTTGACATTCAGCAGCTGGATGGGGATCTATCATTTGACATGAAAGTACTGTAGAAGTAAGTGAACATTGGCAGGCTCAGCGGGAAGGGATGACGTAAGGGTTCATGGAAATGCAGGGTTTGCAACTAACCCTGTCTGTTGATGGTTCTTGAAGTAGCTTGTTTAGCCCATTCTCTCAACCAAACATCATGCTGGAAGCAGCAGGAAGTCATTCGTTTATTGACCGTGTTACTATTAACTAAGCGGGTGAGATTCATGAGCGATGTAATTAAGAAAATATGGTCAAAGATACCATGTACACCTTACTCATTAATGTAGAGAAAAATACATCTATTAGCCTGTTTATTTTATAAGGGGCCTCCCTATGGGTCTGTAATGGATGTTAAAAAAAGGAAAGAGGGA
Source organism: Rana kukunoris (assembly GCA_029574335.1). Classification (NCBI taxonomy): domain Eukaryota; kingdom Metazoa; phylum Chordata; class Amphibia; order Anura; family Ranidae; genus Rana; species Rana kukunoris. Next base: position 565,758,540 of record CM056050.1, on the reverse strand, counting down.
AGTGAGGGGTGCCTTGCTGATAAGGACAAGAGCCAGGGGTACTGTACTTACCAGAATCTGGAAGCCCTATTTTAAATAAAGGTGCCTTCAGATACTGCCCCCCCATATGAATGAGTAAGGGGTACATAGTACAGATGATTGAAACAAATCGTATGACTCCATTGTCATCACTTTGTCCAGCAATGCAGGTGTCAATCTTGATGAACAATGATCCAGATGGCCCACTGAAAAAAAAACAAGCCTACACATCCACTTCTGATGACTGCTCATTGTGAATGGCAGCCCCGTATCTGAATGTAAACAAATGGGGCAGGGCGTCCCAAGTGATGTCATGCTCATATTTACACAGGGTATCCTTAATGGCGTCATTGAACAAATATAGTTATGCCTATATTTTGTGAATTCCTCTGTTTACATTCAGCTAAAGAGCCGTTAATGATGAGCAGTCGTCTGGAGCAGAGGGTCGTTTATTTTATTTTTATAGCGAGTTGGCACTCATTGTTCATTATGATGGATGTGTATCTAAGTCACTGGACAATGCTGACAATGGTTTTAAATTGTTAGTCAATTTTATTTCTATAATAAATTACTTTTGTGTGTGTGTGTACCCCTTAGGCCTCGTACACACGATCAAATCTGTCTGCTGGAAACGGTCTGCTAGACCGTCCCAGCAGACAGATTTGATCGTGTGTACGGGCGAGCAGACGGATTTGGCCACCCGACAGATTGGAAAGCATGCTTACCAATCCGTCGGCTGGGAACCCGTCCGCCCGACATGTCTGCTGGTTAGTACGCTAACCAGCAGACATGTCTTCTCGCACACGCGCCGAATGATTTCGACGCATGCGCGGAAGTGTTTTACTTCCTGGTGCGGTGGCGTGGCGGCGTCAACGTCACCGCCACGTCACCGACACGTCAGCGTGCTGTCTGCTGGCGGGGATTTTGGTTTGCTTGTGTGTACACGCGAGCAAACCAAAATCCAAACAGACAGATTTGTTCAAATCGGTCGGTCCGACCGATTTGAACAAATGAATTGCCTCGTGTGTACGAGGCCTTATTCATGCTGCATATTTGGTCAATTATGTCAATTAGAATCCACAGCCAGTTTAAAATAAAAAGCTGGCTGAGATCTGTCATTTAGCAATGGAACTGCTACTGCCGCAAACATCACTTTTAAAGTAGTATATTGAACTGCATCTACAACTTCTCATGCAAGTTTAAGGAATCCTCCAAACATGTTTTAAAATTAATAATGCATTTTCAATGTTTCCCTATATGCTACATTAAAAGATTCATTCCTCACAGTATTTTCTTTTATCTTTTCTGCATTGGTACATGTCCCACATGGTAGTGACCAGATGCCTGTACCCTTTTTTAACAAAAGCTTGTAAATTGGTCTTGAAAAAGGCCTGAAAATGTAACACGATACAGCTCTTATAGACCTCAATGGAGTTTAGCACTATGCTTGGTGCTACTGGACTTTTTTTCTGGGTTAACTGAACCTCCTAAAATCTAAGTTCATTCACTCTTAGCCTAGACTGTGTTGCTTAGCTTTGTTACTATAAAAAAAATTGTTTGTATAAGATCAATAGGTATTCTAATATATGGGAATATAATTAACCACTTGACCTGCGGAAAGTTTCATCTCTTTCACGACTACAGCATTTAATGATATTCAGCAAAGTCTAATGCCGCAAACACGGTCAGAATTTCCAACAACAAATGTTTGATGTGAGTCTGTTGTCGGAAAATCTGACCTTGTGTATGCTCCATCGGACATTTGCTGTCGGAATTCCTGACAACAAATGTTTGAGAGCTGGTTCTCAATTTTTCTGACAATAAAAGTTCTAGTCGAAAATTCCAATGGTCTGTAGCCAATTCCAATACACAAAAATCCTATGTATGCTCGGAATCAATTTGACACATGCTTGGAATCATTGAACTTAATTTTCCTTGGTTCGTCGTAGTGTTGTAGGTGACGGGGTTCTTGATGTTAGGAATTTTCGACATCTGTGTGATCGTGTGTATGCAAGACAAGTTTGAGCGAACAATCCGTCGGAAAAAATCCACGATTTTGATGTCGGAATGTCCGATTGTGTGTATGCGGTATTACAGTTCATTTCTATTAAGTGCAGCATTAGTGGGAAAGCCTATCTGGGAGCAGTGTTCTCTCTGAAAAGGTCCACCATGCACCCACTGAGACCTATAGACCTATAGCTCTGCAATCAACAAAATACATGTTCTCTGATTATTGGATAGCTCAATCTCTAAGGCCCTGTACACACGATCAGACTTGTCTGACGAACCGTTTTCATCAGACAACTCTGAACTTGTCTGATGGTCTGAGGTGCGTACACACCATTGGACCAAAATCCGATCAGATCAGAATGCGGTGACATAGAACACAACGACGTGATGAAAAAACGAAGTTCAATGCTTCCAAGCATGTGTCAACTTGATTCTGAGCATGCGCAGGTTTTTGGTCCGATGCTTTTGTGTACTAACCATCGAACCTGTCCCATGGACATTTTCCATCAGACAGGTTTTAAAGCATGTTTTAAAACTTTGGTCCAATGGAAAATGGTCTGGTAGGCAGTACGCACCATCGAACGGGTCCGATAAAACCGGTCTGACTCAGCAGGAGCTAGAACTGCTGATAATATAATATAGTACATAAGGATATTTGCACTATAGTGATATAATAGAATAATACATATTGCAGTCAACTAATCTTAAGCCTGGTACACACTACTGGCGGAGCTGTTGTATTAATCATGCAAGGTTAGTTCAGCGATCTCCCACATGGAGCTGTTGGAAAGCCCCCCACCAAAACACTCTGATCGCCATTGGCTGAGAGCGCTGATCGGGAGTCGGTCAACTGCTAGTTTTCCAGCATGCACGTCCTACAGAAGCCGATCAAACAGACAGCATAACATACACAAGGGCAGAATGCTGGCCGTTTTTTTTTTGAACCAGCATTCTGCCCATGTGGGGCTTTAGGCTGCATTCACACCTAGGCGTTTTGTCGCCCTACGCCCGACGCTACAATACGCCGGACCGTTGGATTTACATTATTCTCGTTCACATCTCCTAATGCCGAACGCCGTACGTCCAAAGAACGCCGAACTTCAAACAAGTCCCGAACCCTTTTCTGACGCGCGTATCGGGCGGCTGTGGCATTCCGCATAGCCGACAATACAATGTAAAAAAAAACGCGGTAAAAAACAATGCGTTTTGTCGCCGCAAATCGCGGGACAAAACGCCTATTTCTTATCGCCGCAAAACGCCGCAAAATGCCTACGCGAAGGTGTGAATGCAGCCTAAGTAAGTAAATCACCAATAAACTATTTATTTATATATAGATCTATATATATACAGTCATGGTGAAAAATATTGGCACCCCTGCATTTATGTTAGACAATGCAACACTTCACCCGGAAAATTGTTGCAATTACAAATGTTTATGCATTCTCATGTTTATTTCTTTTGTTTGCACTGGTATGACACAAAACATGGAGAAATAAGCCAAATCTGACACATTCCACACAAAACTCCAAAAATGGATTGGACAAAATTATTGTCACTCCCAATTTAATATTTGGTAGCACACCCCACACTAACTGATATCAATCGCTTTATGTAACCATCAATTCGTTTCTTACACCTCCCTACTGGAATTTTGGACCACTCTTCTTTCGCCAACTGCTCCAGGCCTCTCAGATTCCTTTTTCCAACTGCTGTTTTAAGATCTCTCCATAGATGCTTTATGGGATTTATATCATATATCATTTTGTTTCATCTGTCCATAGCACATTCTCCCAAATGGATTTTGGCTCCTTCAGGTACGTTTTGGCAAACTCTTTGAGCACTTTTCTGTTTTGTCCACATCCAGGGAGATTAGCTACAGTGCCATGGGCTGTAAACTTTTTGACAAATGTTGCGCACAGTGGACACAGGAACATTAAAGGGGTTGTAAAGGTACATTTGTTTCCCTAAATAGCTTTCTTTACCTTAGTGCAGTCCTCCTTCACATACCTCATCCTTCAATTTTGCTTTCAAATGTCATTATTTCTTCTGAGATATCCTCACTTCCTGTTCTTCTGTCTGTAACTACACATAGTAATGCAAGGCTTTCTCCCTGGTGTGTAGAAAGCCTCTTGAGAGGGAGGGGGCGAGCATGCAAGTCAGGACACTCTCTACTTTGCAGATAGAGAAAGGAGCTGTGTGTTAGTGGGCATCCTGACACTCCTGCTCGCCCCCTCCCCCTCAAGAGGCTTTCTCCACGTGTAGTTACAGACAGATGAACAAGAAGTGAGGATTTATCAGAAGACATAAAGACATTTAAAAGCAAAATTGAAGGATGAGGTAAGTGAAAGAGGACTGCACTAAGGTAAAGAAGCTAGTTAGGGAAAAAAATGTACCTTTACAACCCCTTTAAGATCTCTGGAGATGGACTTTTAACCTTGTTCCAATTCTTTTCCACAATTTTTGTTCTCAAATCTTTAGACAATTCTTTGCTGCTCTTTCTCTTCTCCATGCTCCATGTGGCACACAGAGACACACAACAGAAAGGTTGAGACAATTTTTAACTGGTTGCTGTTTTGATCCAGGTGGGTTTATGTACAAACTACAGGAGCATCACAAACTTGTAATTCAACTATTTCTTAGACCCCTTTCAGACTGGGGCAGTTTGTAGGCGCTATTGCGCTAAAAATAGCACCTGTAAAATGACCCTAAACATCGGCTGCTGTTTCTCCAGTGGGAAAGCTTGAGGGTGCGCTAGCAGGATCGCTCCAAATGTCCTGTTAGCAGCATCTTTGGCGCAATGAGAGGAGCGGTTCAATTCAAAGCATGGGAAACTGCGGCCATAACGCCGGCAATGCGTCTCTGCAGAGGCGCATTGCCGGCTGTATTAAGCCTTTTTCAAAATACCGCCACCACACCTCCCGCCCCAGTGTGAAAGAGGCCTTACAATTTTGAGAAGGTGCCAATAATTTTGTCTAGCCCATTTTTGAAGTTTAGTGTGAATTATGTCAGCTTCGGCTGTGTGTTTCTCCACTTTTTTGTGTCATACCAATACAAACAAAATAAATAAAGCCTAGAATGCCTAAACATTTGTAACTGCAACAATTTTCTGGGTGAAGTGTTGCATTATTTGACAGAAATGCAGGAGTGGCTATATTTTTGGCTATGACTGTATCGTATATTACTTATAGTATTGTTTATCCGTGTGTATATATTGAGTAGCTTTTGAACACTGGTGATTTACTTAATTAAAATAAAGATTATTTGAGGCATGTCAGCTAGTAATTGTAACACCAAAGAGTAGCATTTTCATAATATGTTATCCATCATTATATGCCAAAGTTTTGACAAGACATCACAAAGGCAATGCACCTATCAATGTTTAATTTAATCAGTAGCAGTTTGAGGAGATGTATCTTTACTGTCACTTGATAGTGTCATTTAGATTACCTCCCTTAAGACTGAAGAATGATGGATAGAAAAAACTAATAAAGAGATTACTAATCTCTGTGCTTGGATACTGATATGAAACGTACCCATTGTCTTTCCAAGATGATTATGATAAACCAACCATAAAGGTATAGTAAAATAGCAGTCAGATTCAATTTATTGTTCCAAACAGCACATTAGATGTACAATTTAATTTGCCTGTTTCATTAAAAGGATGAAATATGATTGCACATTTTTTCCAGCTAAACCTTTTTCACAAAACTTTTAGAACTCCAACAATGTTCTTTATTTATTTATTATGTACTATTTGTGTTTTTAAATAGTTAAACAAAAAAACATTGATCATAAAATAACATGCTCTGAATGCAGTTACATCAAGAACTTTAAAGGATCACTAAAGGATTTGTTTTAGCTAAATAGCTTCCTTTACCTTACTGCAGTACTGGTTTCATGTCCTTATTGTTCGTTTTTGCTTTGAAGTTGCTGTAATCCTGCTCTGTTCTCCACACTTCCTGCTTGTCTGTTTCCTTATAACCACAGTGCTGGGAGCTTTCTCACGGTGTCTAAGCTGTCATTACTGTGTGTCTAAAACTTCCCAGAACCAATCAGATTCATTTTAAAAACAAAACACTGCCCTGGATTTGTTTGTTTTTGTTCTGTGTGTCTATTTCTACTTTGCAGAAACATGAAGCCAGTTCAAAAGTGAAACTAACCTGCAGACACATTATATGATTGATTTTTATCTATTTTTAATTATTTTGAAAAGGAATCAGTTAACTTTTATGTCTCTATACCCTGTAAACTGTCATTTCAGCAAACATTTTTTTTTCCTTTAGTGACCCTTTAAGTTATTTTTTTTTTTGATAATTAAATTTTTATTGAGAATTTTTCAACAATAGACAAATAGAAGCCATAAACCACATAGGAATAAGGAACAAAGCAAGATTAAACGATAAAGACAAAGGTCTACAATTTCCACACAGCGTAGTGACCAAATAAATGCATAATAAATCATAATGCACAGGCTGTCACATTGTAAGCCCTTCTAACAACTAGTCCCATACTTTCCAACTTAATCAAACGTAGTAGAACACGTTTAACAAATGACAACTCCTGACATAGAAGAGGGTGGGGATCAGATAGTACACATAGGGAGAAAATATAAAAAAAAAAGGTAAAAAGGGATGGGAATAGGATCGTGGACGAGATGGACTTTAATTGTTGAACAATATATAGATTAATAATCAATAGTCATACCAGGGCATTGCAAGAACCTCTGCTGGCACTGCGCTATCATTAAAGAGTCAGTCAACCAAGGCAAGCTCACTTCCTATCCCACTCGCTCCAAGACTGCCATCTTCTATCAAAGCTTATCCTCTGGCCAGCTCTAGAGGCTATAAGTGATTCATACACGTGAGAGTCACGAGTGAGCGTGAGCACCTCTGAGAGGTTGGGGGCTACATTGGATCTCCAGTTCCGAGTAATGAGTGTTTTCGCTACTAGTAGGAGATGTGTCACCACCGTTCGGACCTGTGAGGGGAAAGAGTCGATATTCAAACTCAACAGGGCCAACGCGGGCTCGGGCCGAGTGAATACACCTGTAATCAATGAGATAGATTTAAATACGCTGTTCCAGAAGCTTGTTAGGTGCTTACATTTCCAGAAGATATGCATGATGTTACCCACTTCTCCGCAACCCCTCCAGCACAGAGGAGAATTATCCTGAGAGAACTTGGACATCCTGTATGGAGTAAGGTACCATCTCAGGGATATCTTGTGGGAAGACAAAGATCTGTGTTCCTGCAAAAACACAGGATCTCTGTCTTACCTTCTCTAAGAAAGGTGTTTAACCACTTCCCCACCACGCCATAAGCATTTTACTGCTACGGCGCGGTGGAGTTACTTTGACACGACGTCCCTGGGACGTCGTCCTTCACTTCCGCGATTGCGCGTCCCCTGGGACGCGCTCGCGAAAGTGTCCGTGCTCACGGATCACGGTAAATTGCCGCTGATAGCGGCCGTTTACCACGTGATCGCGCCGTCGAATGACGGCGCGATCACTTGTAAACAAACCGGCGTCATTTGATGACGCCGGTTCCTCCCTCTCCTCCCTCTCCTCTCTGTACCGTTCGGTACAGTGTGCGAGGAGAAGGGGGGGGCGGGGTGTCAGCAGCTGAGCTGTGGCTGGATCTGTGACAAATGCAGTCACAGATCCAGCCATCCCTCAATCCATCCCAGCTCTGCAATCCCCAGTACCCTGCAATCCCCAGTACCCTGCAATCCCCAGTACCCAGCAATCCCCCAGTACCCAACAATACCCCAGTACCCAACAATACCCCAATACCCCAGTACCCAACAATACCCCAATACCCAACAATACCCCAATACTCAGCAATGCCCCAGTACTCAACAATACCCCAGTACTCAACAATACCCCAATACTCAACAATACCCCAATACTCGGCAATACCCCAATACTTGGCAATACCCCAATACTCAGCAATACCCCAAAACTTGGCAATACCCCAATACTCTGCAATACCCCAGTACTCGGCAATACCCCAGTACTCGGCAATACCCCAATACCCTGCATGATACTTTGCAATACCCCAATACTCTGCAATACCGCCTATGGGGATTTTTAAGTGGCGAAGTTTGGCGCCATTCCACGACTGTGCGCAATTTTGAAGTGTGACATGTTGCATATCTATTTACTCGGCGTAACTTCATCTTTCACATTTTGAAAGAAAATTGGGCTAACTTTACTGTTTTGTTTTGTTTTAAGCACAAAACAGTTGTTTTTTAAAAACACGCGTTCAATAAATTTCTGCGAAAATACCGTGCGAGATAAAAAGTTGTAACGGCCGCCATTGTATTCTCTAGGGTTTTTTGCTAAAAAAGCATATATAATGTTTTGGGGTTCTATGTAATTTTCTAGCAAATAAATGATGATTTTTCCATGTAGGAGAGAAATGTCAGAATTGGTGTGGGTGTTCCAGAACGCCTGATGGCGCTCCCTGCATGTTGGGCCTCTGTATGTGGCCACGCTGTGTAAAAGTCCCACACATGGGGTATCGCCATACTCGGGAGGAATAGCAGAATGTGTTTTGGGGTGTAATTTGTGGTATGCATATGCTGTGTGTGAGAAATAACCCACTAATATGACAGAAACAATTTTTTTTTTTTTTTACAGAATTTTCAGTCGTTTTTCTTTTATAGCGCAAAAAATAAAAAACCCAGAGGTGATCAAATACCACCAAAAGAAAGCTCTATTTGTGTGAAAAAAAGGACAACAATTTCAAATGGGTACAATGTTGTATGAGTAATTGTCATTCAAATTGTGAGAGAACCGAAAGCTGAAAATTGGTCTGGTTAGGAAGGGGGTTAAAGTGCCCAGTGGTCAAGTGGTTAAACAGGCAGACTGCCATTTTGCTGATCTTCAGAACGATCGGTGGGTACCGGCGAACATCAGGTCTGTCAGACCCGCTGATTGGCTCCCGCTGTGTACAACCACAGTGGCAGAGGGTCGCGTATACGCGTCCCAGACCTGGAAGTGTTAGATCACGTACTAGCTACGTGATATGGCACAGAGCAGCCGCCCTGCCATAGTAAATCGGCATGGGGCAGTCTGCAAGTGGTTAAAAGCAACAATAGCGGTGCACTTTTAACCCCCATTAGTGGCCGATTAAGGGTTAAAACTGCCCGCAATGTGCCTCTACAGAAGCGTATTGTCTGTGGTACGGCAGCGCTTCCCATTGATTTCAATGGGCAGACGCGCATTAGCAGCGGTGAGTTTACCACTGCTAATGCACTCCAAAGAAGTTCCTGGCAGGACTTTTTCTGACGCCCTGTCAGCACACTCGGGCTTTCACACTGGAGTGTGAGGAGCAGCTGTTTAAGGGCGGATTGCAGACACTATTTTTTAACGCTATGGCACCTGCAAAACGCCCTCAGTGTGAAAGGGGTCTAAAGTGCCTAAAAAACACCTCCAGTGTGAAAGGCGTATATTTTAATAACATATTTGGTAGTTTAGAAATATGTCTGAATCTATACATAATTGTTATCCTCATACAGAATATACCAGGTCAGATGCACAAATGCCATACTGAAATATTAATTAAAAGATTTGAACAAGTAAGTTACTCCAATATGATAAATTATTAGGTTCATTAGAGTTGAGCGATTCTGGAGATTGGACCATCTGAAAATCCACAATTTCCTGAATTCATAATTTAATACATGCCTTGATTAATTCAGCTGGCACCATAAGTGATTACAAGCAGAATCACTTCAGGAGACTGCAAATGAATTTGGCTGTTAAGTTCCCAAATGATTTTACTTTGCAAGCAATGGCATCTACATTTCTGTGTATCAGATTTTACTACACTTTCCAATAATCATTACATGTATTTCATTTTGGTGGGGGCAATACCTATGTTCAACTAGATATATTTGAGGTGACATTTTTGTCTTCTTTAATTAGATTTGGTTCATAACATTTTTCACGGTAGAATGGGTGAGAATTCAAAGCCTTTGGGTTTTTATTGCTATCTGTGTGCTATTTTTAGGCTTCATTTCCATGGACGTTTTTACAGCCAGTTTTTTTAGCCTTTTTTACAGCTTAAAAACGCCTGTCCATGTTTTTCTTTATATATATATATATATATTTTTTTTTTTGAGCTGGAGATCAAAAACGGCGCGGTAGCGTTTTTTAGCGTTTTGGCATGGTTTTGAGCGCTTTTGAGCGTTTTTTAACATCTGCCATTTTTACAGCTCTAACGCTGGAGCTTCAGAATGCACTGGTCCTGTTTTTTTTTTTGCAGCTTAAAAACTGCTCAGCCATCTACAGCTCAAAAACGGCATGGTGGGAATGAGGCCATAGAGTAACATGGAGAGCCATTTTTAAGCTGCAAAAAACGCTAAGAAAAGTGGCTGTAAAAACGTCCATGGAAATGAAGCCTTAAAAGAGAAGTGACATCTTCCCAAAAAGCACAATGGCAGCAGCATCAACCTGACGCTTACCCATTCTCATCTAAATACAATTTGAATTTAAAAACAAAATATCCCTGTGGTCCACTTTTAAGCATTGGTGTGCGTGGTTTGTGGTATGGGAGGGTGAGTCTGTAGCATTCTGTGGAATGTATGACACGCTTACACTTTTATTTAAGTGTAACCTTTTAGTTTTTTATTCAACTTTTTTTAAGTGGTACTTCACTATTGTTAGCCTTTTTTTCTATGCATATGAGATTTCCATCTTAATGCATCATCTGTAATTTGAAGTCATACATGAGAATAGCAGTCCAGATAGGATTATATAAAAGCCATTTCAAAACTTCCAGTGATCTTGGGGGTCGATTGTGACAGTGAGCTTCTTTCCTGTGGGATTAATCATTGTGTGTTTTTCATTTCCACTTCATCAGCACAATTGTGGCAGAAACATCTTCATTTGCTTTTTGTTTTGTTTTTACCATGGACTCAGGCCTCGTACACATGACCGAGGAACTCGTCGGAAAAGACACATCGTTTTCCTCGACGAATTCCTTGTCAGGCTTGTCGAGAAACTTGACAAGCTTTCTTTGCATACACACTATCAAGACCAAATCTCCTTGTTCTCAAACGTGGTGACGTGCAACACATACGACGGCAGGGAAGGTTCGATTCCACTGGCACAACTCTTGGGGCTGCTTTTGCTAATCTCATGTTACTGCGTGTTAAGTAAAAGTTTGGTAAGAGACATTTGCACTTTTCAGTCTGTTACAGCGTGACGAATGTGCTATTTTCATTACAAACGCAACTTTTACCGAAGGTGCGCGGGTTTCTAAGCATACACACCAATGTGTTTCTCGTCGAAAACCAGCCCAACGAGGAACACGACGAGGAAATTGAGACTCCCGTCGGGGAAAAAGAGAACTTGCTCTCTTTTTTTCTTGTCGAGTTCCTCGACAGTTTTCTCGATGAAAAGCATACACACTCCCGTTTTCCTCGGCAAAAAAGCTCTGCCACCAAGTTTCTTGATGGATTCTGTCGAGAAAACCGGTCGTGTGTATGAGGCCTCATACATGTTTTTTGGACTATGCTTCATATTTACATAGTAGATGAGGTTGGAAAAAGACACAAGTCCATCAAGTCCAACCTATGTGTGTGATTATATGTCCGTATTTCATTGTAAACCCTGTATGTTGTGGTCATTCTGATGCTTATCTAATGCCGTGTACACACGATAAAATTTCCAGTGGGAAAAACCTTGGATGGTTATTCAGACGGAATTCCGCTCAAGCTTGACTTGCATACACATGGTCACACCAAATTCCGCCCATCATGAACATGTTGACATACAAGACGTACGAAGAGCCGAGATCAATGGAGTTCAATAGGCAGTTTGGCTCTTCTGCTTGATTCTGAAAATGCGTGTTTTTTTGCACGTTGGAATTGCATACAGACGAGCAGATTTGCTAATAGGAATTTTTTCCGCCGGAAAAATAGAGAACCTGCTTTCAATATTTTCAATCTTTTGCTTCCTCCGCAAAACAAAAGTCCGATGGAGCATACACACGGTCGGAATTTCCAACCAAAAGCTCACATTGGACTTTTGCTGGCGTAATTTACGATTGTGTGTACGGGGCATAATATTTTTTTTTAAACTATCATTGCTCCCCCGATGAGACCACCACATGTTCATGTATGATAATGTTTTATCTCCACAGGTTTAAGTAGATGCTACTTTGCTATTTATTTGACGACATAATAAACTGTGCTGTTTTTTCATGCTCCAAACTAGGTTTCTAGCAAAAGCATATAATCCTTATAAATACATTTTGTGTACCTTCTGTTTTACACTAAAGCATGTGTTACTTACTTGAAATGCTTGGGTATGCTTAGATACGTTTTTTTTTTTGCATTTACAGATATATATATAGATCAAAGAGATGGGATGCAATACTAACATTCTGCTGCAATCAATTTCTTTTATTCCTCTTAATGGAAAAAAATGGTAACAGTACAGTATAAGCAATACAAAGACTGGATGAAGAGATGACTTTCAATGGATCGCAATGGGGTAGTTGCTTGTCTCAGGACCGGAGTGCAGATGGAAATGGGCTGCCCCTCTCCTGGAGAACTTTGCTTCATTGGGATCTCAGTGCTAAATTATTTGCAGAAGAAATGATTGTGGGTCACAGCTGTGCGTGTAGCAGAGCAACTACCTCACTGTAACCTATTGAAAGTCAGGTTGTTTATTGCTAATACTGTGCTGCTAGTATTTGTTTCTATCATAAGAGGAATAAAATAAATTGATTGCAACAGATCGTTTTTGCAGATAAAATAGAGCTTGCTTTATTTGCAAACCTTTTATTGAAGGATTTATACCACTTATGTGCAGCTCACCCAAATCAGCTATAGATATAGATATATATATATATATATATATATATATATATATATATATATATATATATATATATATATATATACATATATATATATATATAAAAAAAAAAAATATATATATATATATATATATATATATATATATATATATATATATATATATATAAAATATATATATTAGGGCTGTTACTGTTTAAAATTTTCGTGTTCGATTCATCGTTTTTTTTAAACGATGAATCAACTAATTTTGATTAATTATCACCACCATATATAGTCCCCACTGTAATATCCACAGACATCTCCCCACTGTAATATCCACAGACAGCTCCCCACTGTAATCCACAGACATCTCCCCACTGTAATATGGTCCACATTTCCCCCACTGTATAGGAAGATTAATGCTTGCTTAGTCTTACCAGAGAAGCTGGCCGGACACGAGCAGTTGAGGCCAGGTAATGACGTCAGCGTGCCACTCTAGGCTCACCTAGGCCACCGCTGGGTGGACCAAGATGGCCGCCGCTCTGGGAGCTAGCCCAAAGCCGCGGCCTTTTCATATGGCCGAGGCAGCAGCGGAGCCCTGCGGATCCTGTGTTGTGCCGACCCACATATGGTGACCCATTCAGATCACAAATCATTTACAATCCTTTGCACCACTAATACTGATCAGCACACAGCCATTAATGTCTAAACCGTTGGCAACAAATGTGAGTACACCCCTAAATGTCCAAATTGTGACCAAAGTGTCAATATCTTGTGTCAATATCTTGTGTGGCCACCATTATTTTCCAGCACTGCCTCTTGGGCATGGATTTCACCAGAGCTTCACAGGTTGCCACTGGAGTCCTATTCCACTCCTCCAAGATGACATCATGGAGCTGGTGGATGTTAGAGATGTTGTGCTCCTCCACCTTCAGTTTGAGGATGGCCCACTGATGCTCAATAGGGTTTAGGTCAGGAGACATGTTTGGCCAGTCCATCACCTTTAACCTCAGCTTCTTTAGCATGGCAGTGGTTGTCTTGGAGGTGTGCTTGTGTCCCTTATCATGTTGGAATACTGTCCTGCAGCCCAGTTTTCCGAAGGGAGGGGATCATGCTCTGCTTCAGTATGTCACAGTACATGTTGGCATTCATGGCTCCCTTAATGAACTGTAGCACCCCAGTACCGGCAGTACTCATGCAGCCCCAGACCATGATACTCCCACCACAATGCTTGACTGTAGGCAAGACACACTTGTCTTTGTACTCCTCATCTGGTTGCCACCACACATGTCTATTTCCCGAAGACAACCTCAGGATATGGTGCTGAGCACGTCCACTCAACTTCTTTGGTCGACTATGGCGAGGCCTGTTCTGATTGAAACCTGTCCTGTTAAACCACTGTATTGTCTTGGCCACCGTTCTGCAGCTCAGTTTCATGGTTTTGCCAATTCTTCTTATAGCCTAGGCCATCTTTATGTAGAGCAACAAATATTTTTTTTCAAATCCTCAGAGAGTTCTTTGTTATGAGGTGTCATGTTGAACTTTGAATGACCAGTATGAGAGAGTGAGAGGGATACCACCAAAGTTAACACACCTGCTCCTCATTCACACCTGAGACCTTGTAACACTAATGAGTCACATGACACCGGGGAGGGAAAATGGCCAAATTTGGATATTTTCACTTATGGGTGTACTCACTTTTGTTGCCAGCAGTTTAGACTTTAATGGCTGTGTGTTGAGATATTTTGAGGGGACAGCAAATTTACACTGTTATACAAGCTGTGCACTCACTACTTTACATTGTAGCAAAGTGTAATTTCTTTAGTGTTGTCACATTAAAAGATATAATAAAATATTTCCAAAAATGTAAGGGGTGTACTCAATTTTGTGAGATACTGTATATATATATATATATATATATATATATATATATATATATATATATATATATATATATATATATATATATATAAAGTTTGCAGTCTTTTACAGCCTGTCAGTAAAAGTCATACTGGACGATAAAATATAATAGGTTGCTGGCAATCCTCTGGGCCACCCTGCCTAATGCAAAAGATTAAGCTTTACTTCATCTGTGGTGTGCAGGGACATGCTGAATTATTCAGGGTACCCTATTTGATAAGACATGAATTTGTTCATGTCCACTCATGTCAGTTACTGTTCTAATACAATGCAACCAGTCCATTGTGTGAATTTCTCTATGGAATAGCCACAGTCGATAAGAGTCAATCACACCATACGCAGGAGAGAGCTGTCAAGAAGTTTCTCAGCCTGTGTAGGCCTGGAGGCTCGTATGCTAAATATAGACAGAAGTATAGATCACACATGAACACTTTGACTGGCATGATAGTATAATTATTAAAAGTATAGTGAATATTAAATTCTCAACACAACACAACAATTTTGGTCTATTTTATTTTAGGAATTTGCAACACAGAACATATATTACATTTTAAATTTCCTGCAACAATTTTATGGATATTAAGGCTTGCTTACTTTGAAAGAAAAAATTGAAAAAAAAAAGGTATGGCTATAGGCTCTGAAAGCAGCAGAAATCATTCCTGATCTACTATACTAAAGCTTTAACAACATACAAGGGAATTCTATATAACCTTAATGCCAGATTTCAGGCAGTAGTTCCATTATGAACTTCCTGCTCCCTATTATGGCAGGCATTTGCGGCAGTATCGGTAACATTACCGACACATGCTGCAAATTCAGGTCGTTTTTACTACTGCAACTTTAGGAATCTCTTTCTATTTCAGCAACAATTTAAACAATTACTGACAGTTCTCAGATAATGAAACAGGTTGTAATCTAGCTGACGTATAGAGGTATACCAGTAATCAGAGTGGGCCATGCCTGTGCTGGGAATACTTGAAGACATACATTTATATTTTCATAATAAAGAGTCTCTGCCAAATAATGTCAGATAACAAAGTATATAATTAAAGTAAATACTCACACACCTAAGTTGGTAAGCTATCTATACAGTTTATGCAATGGTCATTTATGCAATTTTGGCACCAGAAATTGCAGCAGGAAATATAAAGATTAAAAAGAATTCAAAATAGCCATGTTAAAATAAAATATGAAAAAACTAGTTAGATAGTATGTGCTGTGAACAAACAATAAAGTGGCCTGAATAAATAAAGTGGTATTCTACAGGTGGCCCCAAGACTTGTTCTCCCAGATCAATGTTTCCAGATCTGAAGAAGACTTAAAGTGGTAGTAAACCCTGTTTGGTAATTTTTTACCTACAGGTAAAATACAGAGCAAAGCCTATGAGTCACCTGATACAATATTGAGGGGGTGGGTTGCCTCCCTCTAGGCTGTTGTGTTGGGAAAAAAAATCAGAAGTGACCCATGCAGAGAGCAAAGAGAGGAGAGATCAGAGGGGAGCCACAGCTGTTGCTTTGGATCTCAACTAGTACACACTATACAGGCCTGTGCTTTGTTCATGTTTTATGTTTGAGGTGTACAACTAAATTAAATGCCCTCTTTGCAGAAGTATATAGGGTGTCAGAAGCGTGCATAGTGATAATTGAGAAATGTAAAATGTAGAAATGTAAATGATTTGAAAAAATTCATCACTTGTGGAGTAAATAAATATAATAAATAACCGTCTCACTCCAAATGAGATGGGAGGGTTACTAAGGTGATAGATACCAATGCGAAGGGGAATCCAAAGGGAAACACACAGCGGTATAAGTATCAGAAAATGTACTATGTTTATTAATACAGTGAACAAATTACAGCAAAAACCTTCATCACATCGCCATAAAATCATTCATGACAATGTTGTCACAAAAATAACTCGAAAGTAATGGGACATTACCCATTCACAAACATTAAGCTAACTGATTGAGCCAAGGTAGAAAAATCACTTGTTGGTATATAGCAATGAACAAAAATAAAGCTGCTTAGTATATAGCAATGGTCAGTCTGGGGAGCAGATGGTATGAGCTAGCAAAACTTAGAAGGCATAAATATATGAAACTGTTCGGACTTAAGCTGTATGCTACCTGTGCAGTCAGGCACAGGTGAGAGATGAGGAAAATATACATTTTATATATATATATATATATATATATATATATATATATATATACATATATATGTCCTGACAAATCTGACCTGATGTGAGTGAAATGCATTGACGTCACAACGTCATGTAATCCGGCTTCTTTCCCATTCAGACAGCATGCACCATCAACCGTCCCATCCAACAAACATCCAATCTGCACAGGTTGTACTGAGGCTATGAGGACTATACAGGGTATGTCAGCAATATACTTACACTAACTCCTGCATCCACCCTGACGTTAACTTTGAGGCTGTGTCACTGAGGTGGTGAATTAAATAGCGGGCACGCTATAAATGTGGAACACCTGCAGGGAGGACTGAGCATCAGCAAGAGATCGGGTGAGATTGCTCCTGGGATGCTGCTCCCAGTTTCTTATGCCATAACTGCCTGTTTCCACTGCTGTGTGCATGTCAAATTACCCGTGATTATCAGGCTGCAGTGATCCATCCATCTTTCCCTCCTTCACCCTCCTAACTGTTTCCATTGTGTAGCGGCTAAAGTATATTTTCCTCATCTCTCTAAGTCCTCACTATACTGCCGGGTTGGCTATTTCTATATGGACTGTTTCATACACGTATGGCCTTTTAGGTTTTGCTAGCTCATACCATCTGCTCCTTAGACTGACCATTGCTATATATACAAACAAGTGCTTTTTCTACCTCCATCAGTTAGCTGGATGTTTGTGAATGGGTAATGAATGTGAACACGGGTCCCCCTTACCTTTAAGTTATTTTTGTTACAACTTTGTCATAAATTATTTATTTCATTGTATTATTAAACATAATATATTTTTTGATACTTACGATATGTACGAACTGGCATTCTCAGAAGTGAAAACCTGTCTAGAGGTGCTATGTTCATCACTGTTCATCACTGAATCACTGGGAGAAACCCTTGGAAACCCTTGGAATAATCTCAAGCATTTTTGACCACTATACATTAAGGGTCCAATTGCTCTGGTAAGATCCTGCTGGTCTCACCTGGATGGTGTGGTGTGTATATCCCTTTATCTGGAGGTTTCTCTAGGTTTCCTGACTGCTCAATCTGTTAAACTCTGAGACGATTACCTCGCCTTTGGACTTTCCCTGCTATCTCTGCAATGTTGAGGATTGGTGTTTATCAGTTTATGCTCCTCTATTGATTCTATGTATATTTACTAATGTGCATTTTTTTATTATTATATGGTAAAATGTATAATATAATAGTATGTTTTTTTTTTTACGTTTCAATTTTGGTGGGAAGTTGACACATCAAATTCTGTGTAACATTTCTTAGCACTGTTTTTTTTTTCTATTTCTGTTGTACCTTGTACCTAAGTATTAAGCTAGCTGTCTGTTTTAAAATTTTATTTTTAGTTTAGGCCCAAGAGGAAAATTCTTTTTTTTTTCTTTTGAAAGTAAAATTGCCACAATACAGTCTTTGTTAGGGGTATGCACAGATAAGCCAATTGTGGCCACAGAAAGTGCATTGACACAATTTTGTATGATGCTGCTTTTGAATAGGTTTCTAATGATACATTCTCATTCATATATTGCACATAAGCAGCATGATTTCGATATTAAACTCGTAGGGCAAACTAGGACCACATTGTATACATTGAATATCAGTGTATAATATGCTAGATAGGTTCATTTGCTGTGATAACATACATTTTGGACACTCATGAAAGTATGCTATCATGATTTATCCCTGGTATAACACGCACCTTAACTTTAGGAGGGAAGTTTCAGGAAAAAAACTTTACATAGCCCCCTGCGTATAACATGAAGGCACAGTTTACCCTCTATTTTCAGGGTAAAAAAGTGAGTGTTATACGCCAATAAATACAGAAATTTACTAAAACAGGTATAATGTGTGTAAATACACACACACACACACATTAACATAATGTGGTATGATAGGGTATTTCTACTTTTGAAACATGGAAAATTAGTGCTTACCTGTGCCAGGTAATATAAGGTTTAGGTGAGCCAGTAGCACGACAAAATAAAGAAATTTCCTCTTGCCGATCTGCAGTTGCATTAAAGGATCGTTGCTGGATTAAGATAGCTGGAGGCACTGAATGAGTAATAAGAAATATGTTTTAGATGAAACATAATTGTAATTTTTTAAAGCAAGATAGTGTACTAACCAAACATGTTTTACTGGCTTGTGAAAATTAAGAAACCTACAAGGTTAAGCCAAGGACTCTCAACACACAGTATATCTGATCACAAATTTAACTTGGAAATTAACCATTAAGTTTGTTTATTTGCTGTTTCAAAGTGGGTAATACTTGCTAAATTTGTCAGTTCTCATATACTATCCCTTTTTTTTTCAACAAAAATGCAAAAATTAAGAAAAGTAAAACCACTACCCCATGAGATGCCAGCAAAGCTAATTGGAAATTGCCAGTATGGAAATTTCATACTGAGTGCCAATGACTTCAATGCTGATCCGTATCATTCATTTTTATTTTTTTTCCAAGGATTTTATTGGAGTTTTCTTAAAAATTTCCAAGTTTACAAAGAAAATTTCAAGTACATAGTCATGCACAGTAAGGTGATTGTGTCATACATGGCAAATATTTTATTTCTTTCTTCTATTTTAAACTTTTACCTAAACCAAACGTTAACAAGGACCTAAGCACAAAAAGTAAAGATTTGCTATGGTATAAGGTATGTCTGAAATGTAAATTTTTCCAGTGCAGTACACTGAAAATGTTATTTTGTCTTAGGCCCCTTTCACACTGATGGACTGATTGGGTCCACCTGTCACTTTTTCGAAGCGGACCCGACTAAAATATCCATTGCTCTCTTAGGAGCGGTGGATGTCAGCAGATATGTGTCTGTTGACTCTCACCGATATCCGATCTGGTCCACTAAAAATAGTTCCCCATCGGCCTGGTGGATTGGATCGAATGACAGTCGGATGGAAATGAACAGGTGGTCCATTTCCATCCAACCACTTCATAGAGAAGAGCGGGCTGTGCCTGTGTCCACTCTGCATAGCAGAGTGGACATGGACCTATCATCCACCTGCTCAGCGGATATTAGCAGACAGATCCCCCACTGAGCAGGCGGGCACACTTTACGGAGTCTGCCCCATCTAAAAAGGGACTTAAAATCCCCCTATGGAAAAATAGCAATGCATGTGAATGTGCTTAGGAACTTATGTGCCTCCAGCCTCATATCTGTATAACTGCAGTTTGAGATTAAGCCCTGGTTCACACTGCTGCATTTTGACATGTGATTTGACATCTGCCTCTACGGCACTGCACTGATTTCAAAAAGCAGTTTCTGTACAACTTTTTGCGATTTTGGGCTGCGATTTACATTGACATCTGTGCAGAAACCTGCACAGATGTCTCTGTAATCGCAGCCAAAATCGGGACCGTGCTTATGATTTCTCACTGCACCAGTAGATGTCACTAGTATCACTGGTCATGGTATGGGATTTCACAAACAAAACTAAGTTATGTGAATGTATATTTTCTTCAGCCAATCCAGTAGGAGGTTTATACTACTGGTGCATTCTCGAGGAGGATATAAATATTTGGGACAGCTCATGTGCTCACTCTTGTTCCCTGGGCTGAGGCCTATGAAGGTGCCTCAAGATGGAGCTTTGCTGTTAGGCCCAATAGCCTTGTTTGGAGCCTAACGTGTGCTGAAGTGGTCCTAAAGTTGTCCTGCTTGGTTTAGAGCAGGAGTCTCCAAACTACGACCCTCCAGGTGTTCAGGAACTACAATTCCCATCATGCCTATTCATGTCTACGAATGTCAGAGTTTTACAATGCCTCATGGGAAGTGTAGTTCCACAGCAGCTGGAGGGCCGTAGTTTTGAGATCCCTGGTTTAGAGGATGCTTTGCCAAGGAGTAGATCCAAGAGAGACCTCTTGCTGGAGAGAGCCAGGAAGAAGACTGGTCTATTAGAGGGGGCTGGTGACTTACTTGGAGGTTGCACTAAAATTTGGGAGTGTTCTTACAGTGATACTGGGTCAGCATAAAGGTTCTGACACTGTAAAGCTGGACATTGATCTGGAGAGTTTGTAAGTAATCTGCTACTGTATCTTGGGACCCTAACTCCCAGCTCCCTAACCAGTCTGCAATAAAACATTAAAAAGACAAAAGTGACTGGCGTCCCAATATCCTTTCTCAGTCCCCCCCCCATTTTAGCCATGGATTAAGCCCTGGGGTAAAACGCTAGCTTCACCCTGTCTCTAGAAGAAGGCTTTAGGTTTACAACATGGGCAAGCTGATACCAGTCTGTATACATTTAAGACCCAACTTTAGTTTCCATATAAATATACTATATATTTAAACTTTGTCTTGCAATTATTGTGGAGCATGTGTTCTTCTTATAGAAATCCATACTGTAGGTCTGACTCAGCAAGGGGCATGTTGCATGCGAATCAGATACTATTACACAGATATCAGTGGTCTTCCCTGGAGCAGGCTACCCAGACACATAATGTGTTATTACAGTGATGATCTTCTTCTCCTTTAGATCCAAAAATATTACAAAAATTATTATTTTCACATCCTCAGTTTAACTATATATTTGTTTATGTAGAGCTTTTGAAACCAGCTATACTAATTAATTATGAAAACTGATGGTAATCAAATAATCCGCCCCTCTTGAATCACTGCCACTGCGCTTATGATCAATTCACTCCTGATATTATGGTCACAAAGCTCCCACCTTAAAATAAATCAATATGGAATAGTATTTTTTTAAACTCTATAACTGAATAGTGTCCAAAAATAAGTAGTGCTGTAAATGTCCAAAAATAATAATAAATGTAAAAAAAAAATGTGTTTTTTTTTTGTCTGTGAAACACAGATCAAAACAGTGACCAAAGTGTTAATGATGATGAAACACCCTGTGACACTTGTGAAATTAATAGTGCATATAACATAAAGTGCATATAAAATATAAACGCTGAATGTGAGTTCTAGTCTTCTGATCTTTCACCACACCCGAGTTCCTGTGATTCCACTTCCATCAGAAAAAACACTCACCAACTCAATATGCCTTACACTCTTGTGCTTGGCGTGTAAGCGTGAATAACCTCACAAAAAGGTATAGCAAATGTTCCAAATTCTCCTTGTATGATTACTGGATTTTTCAGTCCATGTGACGAAACATGATGGGGCGTGGCTGTATGGCAACCATCTAAAGCAACATGTGATGTGTGACGTGACAAGCCAATCCAGGAAGCTGTGTTCCAAGCTAGGAGAATGAGCAGTGCAAAATTGTATGGAGAAAAACCAGGACGGCCACACTCCAAAAAAATGTTTCTTTATAATAAAACAGATCACAACATCAACATGTCACAGCAAAAAACAGAAAAGCACTGACGCGTTTCACACCAAAATACAGTGCTATGAATAAGCACTGTATTTTGGTGTGAAACGCGTCAGATCTTTTCTGTTTTTTGCTGTGATATGTTGATGTTGTGATCTGTTTTATTATAAAGGAACATTTTTTGGAGTGTGGCCGTCCTGGTTTTTCTCCATACAATTTTGCATACTATTGCAGTGCCTGCACCCAGGGGTTGGATCCTACCTTTCAGCTTTAGCTCCTTGCGACTTTTGAGCGGTTAACTTTTTCTCTCATCTTATACAGGAGAATAAGCAGTGGTGAGATTCTAGAAGCTTACCTCGCCACAGATTCACTGGCTGATTTATCGATTGGAGTTCTCTGTGATATTATTGCTCACTTTTAAAGGAGATTTTTGTGAGTGAATTGTTTGAAGTTATGAACATTTAATTAAACATTTTTTTTGTGGTATTACACTATTGTATACACTTTTCATTTACATACCTAGAAATCCAGTAATCATACGAGAAGAAGTTGGAACATTTGCAATACCTGTTTGTGAGGTTATTCCCGCTTAGTAAGCACGCGAGTGTAAGGCATATTGGGTTGGTGAGTGTTTTTTCTGATGGGAGTGGAATCACAGTTATAGAGTTTTAAAAAAAACTATTCCATACTAATTAATTACTAAGCATTGTTCATTTTTGCAGGTCATTGTAAAGTCACTGAAAATACAGATATTTAAAAAAAATATATCGCTAAGTTACAATTTTCCTTACCATTAACTATGACAAAGATATCCCGGAAATCAATTTCTCCTCGAACTTCAACTCGACCTTCACATCTATAAATACCTTCATCTTTTTTGCTTATGTTCATAATCTGAAGATTATTGTTTGCTAACATAGCAAACCGACCTACAGAAAAAATAAATAAAATGAAGATAGGTCAGAAACAAGTGAACTGCAGAAAAATTCATCTATCAGTTCTGATACCTTAACAGTTTGCTCTTCCCTAACACTATTCGACATTTCATGAAAAATGCATTGGCCAATTTGAAAGTAAAATGTAATTTTCAAAGTTTAATATTTTTTTTTTCTGTGCCAGGAAGGACTATTCTGTAGTATGCTAAAAAAAATTATATATTTTATATTTGAAATCATGAACAAAGAGTTTAGGTTTGGCACCAGGGTTGTTATTATGTTGCAATTAAGATGCATTACTATATTACTTCACATATTATAACACTGTCAGCTTTTAGATGAATGTTCACAATACACATGTAAATGATTTATTGTTCTAACAATATAATTATTTAATAAACTTAAAGGTCTGTTTTTAAGCAAAGAAAATAACATATTTTTGTTTATAAATAAGCATAATGGGCACATTGCCCATGGCACAATAATATAGGGAAATCATATTCATATAGATTGCCAGTTTTTCCAAATATTACATTTATTTTATATGTTGTCCATGCAAGTCAAAATAACATGTTTTCTTATTATTTGTCTCACTCTCAATAATGCTGGAAGCAAAAACAGAAAGGTTTGTGTAATTTCCATGTTAAACTTGACAGTGTTATGGCAGTGCTGGGTGTCTGCATGGCCAATCACCAAGTCTCAGCGTGTCAAATGGGGAGAAGAGGATCGCATGACATTTTTCTAATCCTTTGAAGTAGAGTTTATTTCTTTTTACTTATCTCCTGGAAGCTGAACAAAGCAGTGAGGGAGTGAAGGCAATCTAAAGTGGTATTAAACCCAAGAGCAAACATTACTTATATTGCAGTTTACCCTTTCTTAGATGTGATGGCTGGATTCATTTTCTTTTTTAGGCTTTCTTTCGTCTATTTTCATCTGGTGACCCAGCCAGTAAGAACTCAAAAGTACAAGCTCTAAGCAGAATGTATCAGTTACAGAGATGAGACAATGATCAGATTTTACAACCTCTATCCCAAAAGAAGAAAAACTGTTTGCTGTAACTTCTTATGAATTTGGCTTCAATTTGTAAGTGTATTTAAATCTGTTAGTCTATCTAACACTCCTTTCCCCCCAGACTGACAATGCTGCTGCCCAAATGTGCCCCCTGTGCTGTTTTATCCAGAGTGGAGGCACTTTAACCTCCCTGGTGGTACAATTATGTCAGATTTTTGATGCTAAAAGTTGTTCAATGTTTGGCATGGAAATTTGACATTTTATATTGTAGGCCTGAAATTTGTAGGAATAACACACTTAAATCTGTCCAAACAAGAGTCTAGTAGACATCCTGGGTATATAAAAAAACACTTTTGACATAAACAGACACGTTTTGGTTGCTATGGACAATCTCCAGTTTCCAGGCAGAAACAACAGTTTTTATAATATAAAACTGCATGCAGGACACTGGATAGACCTCTAGGGACAAAGGGGATGTGTAATTGTTTGATACGGTACTGTGATACTGTGTTTTTATTTCTTTGAATTTGGCGCCAAACTCCACCCCTGTGCATTGCGCCGCTCGGAAATAGAGTTTGGCACTCGGCAGTCACCAGTGTGTGAATCTAGCGAGATGACAGCTAGCACACACAGCGGGGACACATCGCAGGATCCAGGGACAAGGTAAGTAACTTCCCCTGTATCCTGCAATGCGATCCCGAGTAGGGCTTGGGGATACTGCTTTTTAGATATGTGCATTCCCATTTGTACGAATGTTATTTTCGTACGAAAATGTTCATTTTCGTACCCGCGGGATAATGTGTACATACGAAAATGTTA
The DNA here is from genome assembly GCA_029574335.1 of Rana kukunoris. Lineage (NCBI taxonomy): Eukaryota > Metazoa > Chordata > Amphibia > Anura > Ranidae > Rana > Rana kukunoris. The sequence goes on along the minus strand of CM056050.1, from coordinate 565,733,544 downwards.
AAGCACCAAAATACGAAAACGACGGGATTACGAATGAGCCGCATAACGAACGACCACAAATACGAACGAACGATCCGATGGAAATAAACGACAAAACGAAAACGGCAAAAGAACAAAAATGAAATCTATAACAAAAGATTTTCATTCTGTATTTTGCTTGAATGCGTTTTGTGTTTGTTTTCAGTCGTATGTTCATTGTTCAATGACATCTATAACAAAAGAATTTCATTATGTATTATTTTGAATTCCTTTTTTCTGTTCGTATTGTGTATTCAAAATACTGATTGCAAATATTTTGTTATAGGTGTCATATCAACATACGAAAATAACAAAAGAAAACGGATTCTTTTGGTATGTAAAATTCACCCCGAGCCAGACTCAGGAAAATTCCGCTAGGCAGGTTAATACAGGAGTTTTGTAATGCCCCGTACACACGATCGGAATTTCTGGATTTTTCGGATGGAATTCCGTTCAAGCTGTCTTGCATACATGCTGTCACACCAAATTCCGACTGTCCAAAACCCGGTGACATACAACACTACGATGAACCGAGAAAAACTAAGTTAAATGCTTCAGAGCATGCGTCAACTTAATTCTGACCATGTGTGTTTTTTTATCCGTCGGAGTTCCATACAGACGAATGTAATTTCCGATAGAAATTACATTTTTTTCATCGGAAAAAAAGAGAACATGTTCTCTCTTTAAGTCCGTTGGAATTTCCGATTAAAAACTCTGATGGGGCACACACACACGGTCGCAATATCCGATGAAAAAATTCAGTCTGACTTTTTCCATCGGAAATTCCGATTGTGTGTTAAAGGCATTACTGGCCAGATCACTGGGTTAAAACAATGGCTAAGAAAAATAAAACCGAAGCTTCCACCACATCTACTGATTGGTAATCTCCAATATATATTTTTTTGGTTTGGGGTTTAATACCACTTTAAATGTAAACCAAGAAGCATGGCAGGTAAGTGAACCTGTTTCTTTGGCCTTCATGGGAAGGTGTAGAGTTTATTTAAAAATGCAGGTTAAAGGACATACAAGTTAAGTATTTTTAATCATAACTTGCAGTATTTTTTTATTTTCAAATACTTTTGCTACACCATCAAACTGCATTTGACCACTTTAGCAAGAGTCATTTCCCTAGCACATCTATTTTCTTACTTGGACTTCATATCTCTCTCCTCGTCTGGGAAAGAATAATTTCTGCTTGTGCTGGCCCAGCTCCTATGCTTCATTCTTCAACTAACTATATCACGCTATAAAGTTATAGTATATCTCATAAAAAAAACAGTGCTTAATTAAAAAAAATGTATATGTTTTCTGAATGGAGGAGCTACAGAGCAAGTGACCCGCTGTGATCACTCACAATGCTTCGGCCTCGACTGCCAGTTTCACTGCTGGAGCTTCAGCAGTGACGTCTCCATTAGAGGCTGCATTTAAATAATAATTTGCAAGAAAGAAGCAGCAGCCACCAACAAGACAAACATCATTAGAGGTACCTTATTGGTATCTAGCTAGTGCCTAATTAAGTTTTGCGTACATTTACAAATTTATATGCAAATAGAATCTAATGAGGAGATTTGTTGTTTAATTGAGTGTTTTAATTGAATTCCCTTTAAGAATATTACTTGGACAAATGTCAGATAAATTTAAATACAAAAAAAAAAAACAATGAAAAATATGTGTAACATATGCTTAGATGTTAGTGTACCTGTCAGTCAGGTTCATATGCAGGTCTAAGGCATTTAAGAACACTCGGCAATCAGTCTGAGATACAGTTACATTGACTTTTATGCAGGAATAAAAGCAAATGAGTTTAATGTACGTAAAGAAAAAAAAAAACAGCGCACAGACAGTTATTCTGCTCTATAGGATCAATTTTAAACACTGCATTTATTATCTGTCAAGAATACCTAAAATACATGTCTACGTGCATTAGAATTTTATTATTATCTGATTTTTTTTTTCTTTCCCCTGCATGTATTCCTTTACAGGTTTTGCACGATATAAGTCAGATAGACCTTATAAGACACAATAATATAGGACTCTCTCTTCTTTTTTATTTTTTTACATATATATACTTACACATTGGTAACCTCAGTGGTGGCCCTAGAAATTGCACTTTGAGAATAATGACACATTTAATAGGGTTTTTTTTTTTCTCTCTCTTCCCTCTCCACCCACTCCTCTCCTCGTTCCCCCCTCCCCTGTCTCCTTTTTATATACGCTCGGCCACCTTTCTCTTTCTCCCCCTTTTTTTTCTCTTTCCTTTTTTTTTTGTCCCTGGAGTCTCTCCGTATCAATCCCTGAGATCTCTTGGAAGTCTATTATTATAGAAAAAAATTAACTAGGGGAACATCAGGCTGAAGATAGATATAGGATCTTATATTATTTATTCTTCATCCATCATAACTTAACTTAAAAAAAAGGGAATATTACGAGACCATCTTTGTAGATTGTTTGTTGTTAATGTATGCATGAATCTTTGTTCTTTTGTAATTTGTCTTTTATATGTATTTTTGTAATGTTCATAAAAACTTTAATAAATATTATTATAATCTGAAATGCACTTTTTTTCGACTACTTTTTAAAAACGATTAAGTTTCTAATTGTTTATACAAATGTTCATAATGAGATGGAAGGGCAATATCCATTTGCACATTAAAGGAAAATAGAGGAATATTATAAAAAAAGATGTACAGTAAGAAGGAAATAAAGTGATGCAATAAACTTGTTTAATGCCTACAATTATTCCATGATTGCAATAGACTCCTGAAGACAGAGTAATTCCTTTCAATACCTTTTAAAAATATGATCCTCAAGAATATTAGATTTCCTATTTTTTTCTATCTTTGTTTTCTACAATGAAAACTCAATTTGCAAAAACTCATCTAAACTGAAGTTGATGTTTTACAAAAATAAATTCAAACTTCATATTGCTTCTTAATGTAAAACATTCTGTTGAGATAATATACATGAAGTTCTACTCTAAAGCCGTGTACACATAATCTGATGGATTTTTTCCGTTGGTTATCCAATGCAGCTGACTTATATCAGTCTTGCATACACACTATCAATTCCGACCGTGCCAAAACGCAGTGATGTAAAACACTACGACGAGCCAAAAAAATGAAGTTTAATGCTTCCGAGCATGGGTTGACTTGATTCTGATCATGCATGGATCTTTCTCCTATGGAGTTCCACACAGACGATCGGAATTTCCTATCGGTTTTTTATCCATAGGAAAATTTTAAAACATGTTCTATTAGTTCTATGTTTTTTAAACGGATGGAAAAAAGACAGATGGGTCCACACACGATCGTGTGTACATGGCTTTAGTGTACCTACATTTATTTACACCAACATTCAGAAATATAAGGTTTCATTCTTTGAAAATTCATTTTAGAGTGTCAATTCCAACAATGTGCTGGTATCATTGAACTGCTGGTGCAGTGCTGGCACATACATTTTTTGCTAGTCTGTTACCCAGGGAACAAACCACAATCACTTAAATTGAATGACCAGTCAAAATATTTTTCTTAATTCTGGATAATGTGGGGAAGGTTCAGAATGCCTATCAGTTTTCTTCTGCTATCCTGAGCTTCTTTAGAGAGATGTAACCTCAATTTCTGCCCTGCTCATAATGTTATTTGAGAAAGGAAATAGGTAGAACTCGCCAAAAGATACACTGACAGAATATTTTTTATTGTATTTTTTTGGTAGAGTAGCAAAAGTTTAGAACTCCCATTACTATTTTATTTCTATATGTGGAATGTGTATTGTACTGCACTGTGTATTAAACTTTGTTGGGAATACAATGTAGTAAACTCACCCTTGTTTGTTGGGAATACCCCTGCTGCTGACCACCCTATGTGTACAAAACACAACCTGAATTAAAGTACGAATGAATTGTGGGCGCTAGGTATCCTTTAAGAACTTTTGGGATGTGATATCCCTCTGTGTATGAAAAGCTAATAATAACTATTCATAGTGCAACCTTATATATATAAGGATTGATTTACTCAAGGCAAATATATTGTGCGCTTTGCAAAATGCAGTTGCACTCTGCAAGAGCGGTTGCTCATTAGCTTAGTAAATGAGCAGAAGCTCTGCTGACTTTCATCACATGCTAGGAAAAATGCTGTTTTTTATTTTTTTCCTGCACATGATTGGTTATCATTTGCAAAATGAAGCTTTACATCATTTACTGAGCTCTGGAGCAACTGCACTTGCAAAGTCTATTTATCTTTAGTAAATCAACCCCATGGTGTCCATAAATCATATAACAATGTGTAAAAGTCCACTTGATCATTGATATACAGTAGATCCTTATAGATCAAAATAACAACATATGCAAGTGCACTGTAGTGCTCAGTGATTAAATCCAATTGTGCTCTGATCATGCAAAAAATGCTTTGTGTTGTAAATCTTCATGATCCTCTCCATCACTGCACACACTGACACTCACCAGACTCAAAGACCCAGTGGGGGTTATTTACAAAAGGAAAATCCACTTTGCACTACAAGTGCAAACTACAAGAGCAACGTGCACTTGAAATTGCACAGAAAGGGCACTTGGAAGTGCAGTCGCTGTAGATCCGAGGGGGACATGCAAGAAAAAAAAACAGCATTTTAGCTTGCACTTGATTGGATAATAAAATCAGCAGAGCTTCCCCTCATTTCAGATCTGCCCCTCAGATCTACAGCGACTGCACTTCCAAGTGCACTTTCAGTACAATTTCAAGTGCACTTTGCAATATCCTCTTTGGAAAGAGCACTCTGTAGGAAACTACAAAGTGGGAGAGATTTTTTGAAAAAGAGAGCCATTTCTGCTTCATCTGAGATGAAGTGAAAAACTTTTAAAATATTAATTTAGAGATGGGGTGAAATACTGCAGAGAACAAGGGAATATTTTAAATTATTCCCTACCTAAGCCTAGTGATGGAGAAGAAATTATATAGTATACAGAGTTTTGTGTCAATTTATGGTCCATTTCTATAGGGACTCAAGCACTGGCATGTCAACGCCCCTTGGTTTGCAAATTTTCATTTGTTTTAGAAACCCAACCAGGATTTGACATAACAATATAAATACAATCAATACTGATATGTACAGATTTGATAAAATTATTGGAAAAAGCAATACTGGCCAAATCACATACCATGGAGTCATAATAGTTAAACGCAAATACAGAGGTGGGGATTTTCCAACCAAGGATCAATGTACCAAGTCATTTCCCATTCTTGCCTAGTGAGTTACCTCAAAATGTATATTATGTTATATGGATGATTCATTTTTGTCCTCTAAATTCATATATAAATGTATAAACATATGATATAAAATCAATTTGGAGGATGCTGATGGAACAAACTGAATCATGACAACTTTTTATCTTACTACTTCTTATCCTATTTATATTTTACAACTAGAACCTCTTTTGAAAAACATAACTTAAAACGTTACCAAAATACTAACTGTCATCAATGTCTGTTACTTCTTCCCCGTTATTCAACCACCTGACCATGGGAGCCGGGGAGCTGTTGATGTGGCACACAACCTCTGCATCTTCACCTTTTCTGAATTCTTGAGGTGACCTGACATCTTCAAATGTCAGTTTCTCTAAGGTAAAAGTAAATGGAATGTTATTTCTCAGAAAAACAATCCACACAGTAACAAAATACAATACATGTGTTATAATGCATCTTTACAATAAATAATAATAATAAAAAAAATCTTTTTAGTTGTACTTTTTCATCAAACTGTTTAGTTCTGCCTTCTTTTCAGGTAGTACATTGTAATCAATCAAGTAACATATAGCCTGGGTTCACACTAGTGCATTCTCATGCATGCGTATCTCACCAGCACTGCAGGTGCCCATCACATGTGATCTCTGAGCAATGCGAGTTCAGCCATACAGTTGTATGGCTGAATTCTCATTGGATTCACACAGAAAATAGTGCATGGACTTGTTTTTTCCTGCACTAGAATTAGATCACATAAGTGTTCTCACCTATGCGATCCGATTCCTGTGCAAGTTCAAAGTTCCCACATCCGCAGCGGTTCGCACAAGGCAGTGTGAACTGCCTGTGTGAGACTAGTGATGCGGGAACCGATGCTGGAATCGTGCTGGTTCCCGCATCACACTAGTGTGAACCCAGGGATAGTCTGCAATGTGCCTCAAGATGCAAAACTGTAGAAAAGTTACAAAAGACCATCTACATTTTTGAAATACCCAGGATATCTTTATATAGTTGCGGACATCCAAGCAGTTTTTGGGGCATCAATTCCTGTTACTGTATGTATAAGAGAATAATTACAGTTCCAAAATTGTTTTGCCTTTGGGTATTGCCACTAAATATGGAATATATATCTATGGAGACTGCACTCCCGAAAGCAATCGGGAGAGGAATTTGAGTACATTCTAGCAAGTCTGATCACTACCAGTGATCAGTACCATGTTAAAAAAAGTTTTTTTTTTTTTTTTTTTTTTTTTTTACCAGAGATATGTTTAGAACCCCTTAAAGGGGTTGTAAAGGTCCATGTTTTTTACATCTTAATGAATCCTATGCATTAAGGTGAAAAAAGACCTGGCCCCTCTGCCCCCTGTTTTAGTTACCTGAGCCAGGTAACCTGCTCTGTGCGTTCACGGTGTCCTCTTCTTCATGGAGTTTTGCCACTGATTGGATAGATTGACAGCAGCACAGCCATTGACTCCCACTGCTGTCAATCAAATCCAATGATGTGGTCCCCCGGGGGAGTCATACACTTGGCAGTTATCGATGCCGACTATATTACACAGGAGCAGGCCCACAAGGTTACATAGTTACATAGTTAGTCAGGAGAGAGCTTCCCAGAGCGGGTTAGCTATTGTGGGGAGGAGGCGCGAGAGCGGCTGCGGGGCTCCAGAACAGAAGGTTTGGGGCCACTCTGTGGAAAACGAACTGCACAGTGGAATTAATTAAGTATGACATGTTTGTTATTTTTAAAAATAAATACAAAAACCTTTACAACCAATTTAATGTTTGGTATACATCCATAGTACTCATATCTCTCTCCTATGTCATAAGGTGTGTTAGTTTGCTTGAGGAGGTAACTGAGTGTAAGAAGAAACCCTCAAACTCAGGTACCACAGCACATTAGTAATTTAAGGATATTTACCTGTCCAGGGATCCTGTGATGTTGGCAACCCAATCCGATTCGTCCATTGGCTTCGGGTGCAGGCACCGGCATTGCAAGTATGGGAAACTGGCAGTGAAGCCTTCAGGCTTCACAGTTGGTTTCCTACTGCACATGCATGCTGTGCTTTTTGAATGATCCCGTCACCTTCTGGGACACACACACATGTCCCAGAAGGCAGTGGGGAGAGGAGGAGGGGCCAGAAATGACGCAGATTGCCATGCAGTGATCTTACCAGGAATTGAAAGTGGGAACCTTTCAAAACCAGGTACCCGGTCCCCCCAAAAAGTGCCAAATGTGGCAGTGGAGGGGTGAGAGGGTGTGAACAAGGGGAGCTTCCCCTTTTGGGTGGAGCTCTGCTTTAAGTGTGTAACATTCATAAGCCCCTTGTCTATGATATAGTATTGCACCCTATAGAACGCCTTGTAAAACCACCAGGTGAAATGTTTGGGCAGTTTGCCAAGCTCAAAAAGTGGATTCTGTAAGAAGGGCAATAATGTAGAATGGAAGGATCTGAGGCGAATGTGCTGGCATGTGTCATTCCACAATTTCAATGAATGCAACAGGTATTGTGTCTAAATTGACAGTTTCTGTTTTGAAGTTTTCCACATCAGGAGATCAAAGGGATATTCACCACAATGTGAAATATGTTTTAGAGTACAACATAGAAAGTTGTGTAAATTGTGCTACCCAGTAATAGGATATTCAATAGGGAACTCAAAGACTCATTTGTTGTTCCCTAGCATGTAAGCCCTTTCTATGAGAGCCTAGACCCCTGTGAACCCCAATTAAATGTTGCATCTTTTTGAGGTTTCCCTCTGCTAATGGGGTTGGAAGAAATCTAAAGACGTACAACATCTAAAAAAGTACATCTGTTTTGGAACTAAAATCATTTTAGCAGCTTTAATTCTACATTTATAGTTATATGTAGCCTGTGTGTCTAGCTCTTCTTTCAGTTTTCTAAACAAGGAAGTGTAATTCATTTCATAAAGGGCTGTAACATCCGGGGCAAATTTAATTCCCACATATGGTAGTGCAGTTGTCACTTGGGCAGGGCTGGCACACATTTGTAACTTTTTAATTCATAGGTGTATCCAAATGCTATACTACACTACACTGCGCTTAGTGACGTCACCACGTGGGGAGATTCCCTATCGCTTGCCGGCCGGCTTTTTATATGCACTGTTTTATCGTCCACATTGTAAGTATAATGTGTTTTAATGTAATACATTTTTTCATACGGAATCACACTATGGCGCGTTTTCTGTTTTAACCTCCCTGCGGTTAATGAACTACGCCCATTAACATCTTGGTGGACCGGAAACCGTTGTGTCTCTTTCTGCTTGCTCTGGGGGAACGTGCTTAACATTGCACTTTTGGACGCCAAGGCCGTGGCTGGGCTATAGCCAATTGCTCCTTTGAGCTTGCTTCTGGTAAGCAGCCATCTCTTACTTCGGTGAAGGGATCACTTCCAGGCTACTATCTGTCACTGTGGTGGTGTGCTATTTTGGATTTCCTTGCATATGCGGCATAGACAACACTGGATGTGCTTTAGTCTTATGTAACAGACTTTTATTGTGCTGAACTTTTATGAAAAACTGCTTTATTGACTGTTTTTTATTTACAGGTTTTTTACTTTTAACGTGGCGCAGCTTTGCTTCTATTTTTTGAATATTTTTGTGTTATCACACGACAGCTGCAGCCTAGGTTTCATCTATCAATTGATCCAATTCATTAATTTTACATGTTATTTAGTGCAGTTTTCTCTGTTTTTGTAAAAGGTTGTTTGTATTGTAATTTTCAGTGCCTTATAGTTCATGACTAGACAAAGAATTCAGACAAAAAAACATCAACATTTGCCTTATTAAAATATGTAAAAATATAACACGTACAAATAAAAAAACAATATTTGTAAAACAGATTACAGATACTCACGATAGATTTCTAGAACAACTGTAGACTCCTGAGTATGGCCCTTTGAATCGATAGCTTGACACCGGTAAATTCCAGCATCATCTATATTAGCGTTATAAATTGTCAACCATGATCGGATGCCTTCCCTTTGCACCACAACTCTCTGATTAGAAGTTATTTTTTCACCTTGTGGGCTATACCAGTCTATTGTTTCAGGTTCTCCTAAGACTAATAATGAAAGGAATGTAAAAAAAAAAGAAAGAAAGAAAAAACAATGTACACAAGAGTAGTAATTTTCAAGTAATGCATCTAGTTTTCCCTCAGATTTACTGTTAACATACACAGAACCTGTCTGAATGACAAAAGATTCACAACACTAAACAACAACATACTTTTTCAAAAAGGTGTACCTTTTAGAATTCAAAAGTGTTCCTTGACCTTTAGTTACGTGACTCTGCCTAGACTAAGTTAATGTCATCAGTCTTAAGCATTTCTTTTGATGTTCCTCCCCTAGCACGCAGATGGCAACACTGTAACTTTATAGCAAGTCACAAAGTGATCACACGTGGCAGGAGCTAATCTGTACCAAATATTTGTAAGCACAACCAAGAACTGAACAGGCAATAGAATTTGAATGACTGTATACTATCTAAACCTTGATAAAGCATCTCTTTCCTGAAACCAGATGTTAAACCTGGACAATACCTAAACAAAGTTGCCACCGATATTCTTTAAAGTGGAAGTAAACCCTCCTATAATTTTCAGGCTAGGAAGCTGCCATCTTGGCCTCTGTTTAATCTTCAACTGCCATGATGCTGCACATGTGATCAGTTATGACACCAGCCATTGGATGGTTTGACAGTTTGGTTGAGAGCACAACCAATGTGACAGTTAGCATTCCCGGCATGCCAGGAATGTAACTGCTTTTTGAAACTGTTAAATTGATGGGTTTACTTCCGCTTTAAAAAATAAATAAAAAATGAAGGCAGTTTCAGTGCTAGGTATGAGGTTTGGGAAGCCAATACCATGGGTTCAAGACTAATTTTGCAGGTTTAAGATTCATGGTTTCAGGTTTTTTCTTTTAAATATAATGCACTGCATGGCTTTTGAACTATGGCCAGAAGGCTTAGAGGGGTCAATAAGGATGCTTTTGGTTTTAACTTGATATTGATTGCGCCTTTATTTATATTAAACTGTGTTTTGTTTTTTTGCTGCAATGGTTTCCTTTAACCACTTGCCGACCGCCGCACACACTTTAACATTGGCAGAAGGGCTCATACAGGCAAATGGGCATACCTTATGCACCTATGAATTTGCCGCCTTGCGAGTGTGCGCTGCTTGTCATTGGAGCATGCCTGCAAACTCGATATTTGCCGGCAGCCCGCGATCGTAAACAAGGCATTTCCCTGTTCTACTGCTCCCTGTCATTGGGAGCAGTGATCGTTGTCATGTCAGTGGTAGCTCATCCTCCCACACCGTTAGAATCACTCACTGGGACACACTTAACCCCTTGATCCCCCACTAGTGTTTAACCCCTTCCCTGCCAGTGTCATTTATAGAGTAATCAGTGGCTATTTATAGCACTGATCGCTGTATAATGACTTGATTTTGTCTTGCATATAAAATCCTTATTTTTGAGTACAGTATTTGACACAGAACATGTATTTATAGACCATGGGTTGTATTCAGGGTACCTTCAGGTGACTGGACACAAGGAAAAAACTTGCTAGGGCTGCCCCCAGTGCGCACTTATATAACCCCACCCACCATGTGGAAAATTAGTAATTAAAACCGGGGAGTGTCTGTGTTCTGTACTGTACTCGAAGATAAGGAATTTACAGTAAATTCCTATTATCTTAATTGCACAATATGACACACAGAGCCTGTATTCATTGACCATGGGATGTACCAAAGCAATAAACTGAGGGGTGAGCAACAGAATACGAAACAGAGCTGTCAGTGTGTCCACAAGAACACATGGGTTAAAGAATGAACAAAAACACATTTAGATAACAGCTTGATGGCTTGAAGTTCTTTACAGCCAAAGCTTTTATCAACCGAGGGCAACGGGCTTTGACAGCTTAAGAAGTTTCCCTGTCAACTGTCCACTCCAGGTATTTGAGGCAGCAATGTGAGATTCCATCAATGAGTGTTTCTTCCAGTGTTCCTTTATTTTTTATGTAGACCACCATTGAAGTATTTATCCAACTGTACCTTGACTGGGTGATCTTGCAGAAAAGAGGTCCAGTGGTGTGAAAATAATCTGATGGATTTCAGCTGCAGAATGTTGATGGGACGTTTTGACTCCTGACGGGACCAGGTCCTCTGGACAGTCAGGGAATTGCAAAATCTGCCCTTTCATGGCATGTGGAAGAAGTACTCTCCCAACACAGGAGATCCAAAATGTCAGGGAGAGCATTATATGACTGAACAAAAACAATTGACAGTCTCAGGATTGGATTTTCTTGTATAATATGGTTATGATGGATTGGAAAGGGCCTGGAGTGAAACTTAGTAAAGTAATCTGTCATGGAGGGGTGCCTACCATCAAGCCCAGAGGGTCCCCTTGTGGGACCTTAGGGAAGCAACCTTCTTCTGAGTAATAAAGATTCTGGCTTGGGATGTGTTCAAGATTAGAGGCAGGTAACCCAAGTGTGTGAGGGCTGGATGACAGAGTGAAAGCTTTGAAAAAAATGAATCTTCATTTAGAAATTGGCAGAGAAGTTTGGGGCTGTTCCACCATAACTGATTACCCATTGCCCATATCCCCCATTGCTTCATATATGATAATGCCCCTTTCTTTCTTTTCTTGTTTTCTTTTTATTTCTTTTATGTATAAGTAATAGATTGTTGATATAGGTTTCTACTCAGCAGAGCCATGATTAGCTGTTCTTGTTGAACTCGCTACTTAAATCCTATTTTTTGTTATAACAAACCTGTATACATCCAGACTTGTATGTTTCCTGCTGAAAGTGTGATCGTTTATTTTCTGTATTCTCGACCAATCAAATGTCTGGATTATGTAATTACTTTGTATGACTTAAAAATCTTTAAATAAACAATAAAAAAAGAAAAAAGAAGTTTGGGGCTGAGGAGTCCTTCAGTAGGAGAAAATCCAGAAAACCTGTGATATGTGTGTCCTGGGTTTGTAGAAGAACCAGAAGAAGGGAAAACACATTTGGAAACACATGGTGTTCAGAGGGGAACATTCAAATGACAGCAGCGGGAGGCAATGGTTCCTGTTATCAATCTGTCCAATGAGAAGAGAGACAGCGACTGGAGCCGCTGCACTCGTGCACATTGCTGGATCGGGCACAGGTAAGAAAAAGGGGGGTCTGGTGAGAGCTGCAGCACAAAAGGTTTTTCACCTTTATGCATAGAATGCATTAAAGGGGACCTTCAGTCATTTTTTTTAAACTTTAGATCTATTAAATTTGTCCTTTGTTGTTTTAAATTTGGATAGTGAAAAAAAAAAATTCTACCAGTTAATACCTTAAATACCTTATAGAGCCCACTTATTTTTTGTCTGGTCATTAGCCCAGGCTTATGACATCATGCACAGCTCTCTCTCTCATTTTCATGAGTGTTTGCCAGGAAGGGAGGGAAGGGTGAGTCATAAGAGAGCCAATAAGAGCTGCATGGTTGCAGAGCTGGAGGGGTGCCTCTGTGTGTTTGTGTAGATCCAGGAAGTGAACAGGCAGCAGCTTCAGCTGCCCATAGTAAAAATAGGTGTAACCAGACTTAGTGGAGGGAGATTTCTACATATTTGGCAAGTACAGAATCACAGTATATATAAAATAATATGCAAAGTGGTTGGAGGGAAGCTTCAGAATGGAAAATATGTTTTTATTACGAATTAAGCAAACAGACTGCAGTTCCTCTTAAGGTGAAAAACCCTGAGGCCTTATAACCACTTTAAGATCAGATTTTTTTCATTTAGTATATGACCACTAGGTGGCCACCATGAGATGCATTTTCCAAAGTAGCTTATGTATACAAACGTTTTAATTAGTTGGTAAATTATAATTGTAGAACTTTTTAATTGTAAGCATCCTATGTATACAGCAAGTGGTTATTTAAAAGGTTAAATTAATATATTAGTTTTAATTGGATGACAAGCATGCAAGGGTATAAAACTCCCACATCTAAGATGGTGGAATTAGAACTTCCTGCTGACGGCCCTTTGATTGGCTGAAACACATTGAGGCTTGATCGGGTCATCACGAAAACACTTCTGCCTACATCAGCTCTGGGGAACATGCCGAGCCAAGCCAGGAATTGTGGAACATTTGTGGAACAAAACACTGGCTGAGTCACCCCTAATACCTATGCTGTATACACTGGGTGCCAGGATATAAGCACTAGACCATGAGAGTATATACAATTTATATATATTTTTTTATGTCCAATAAATTATACAGTTTTATGCCATGAGGCTTCCCTTTATCATATGTCTTCCCCATTAACACTGGAGGAGCAACTATTGTGAGACCTGCCAACAGAGACACCACCCGGGGGGATATTTCCCTAACTTTAGGGTGAGTGCACATCCACGTGGGGCACCAGTTGAACACAAGTTCAGTGGAGCACTACTTTTAAGATTTAAGTAAAAAAACTTTATGGAATACATTACTTTGGGACTATTTTGGTTTATTAATCAAAAAAATTGCAATAAGGACTGTTGTTGATTTATTATCTTATGTTTTAGCACTAAGTATGTTATATTTCTTTTTACATGTTTAACCAGTATTATCATTGAGCTTACCTAACACTGTGGCTGGTGGAAAATTTTTGCACAATCACCATATTTACTTTTTCTGTGGTGCAAAGTTTTTTTTTTACATCATATGTAATTGCTCTAAGGCCGCGTACACACGATCAGACTGGTCCGATGAAAGTGGTCTGGAGACCAGTTTCATCGGACCAATTCGATGGTGTGTACGGCCTATGGGACCGTTGTCCATCGGACCAAAATTTAAAACATGCTTTAAAATCTGTCCGACGGACACCTGTTCGTCGGACAGATTCTATAGTTAGTACACCAAATCATCGGACCAAAAACCTGCGCATGCTCAGAATCAAGTCGACGCATGCTTGGAAGCATTGAACTTCTTTTTTTCAGCACGTCGGTGTGTTCTACGTCACCGCGTTCTGGTCTGATTGGATTTTTGGTCCGATGGTGTGTACACACATCAGACCATCAGACCACTTCAGCCTGGTCCGATGAAAACGGTACGTCGGACCAGTTTCATCGGACCAGTCTGATGGTGTGTACGTGGCTTTAGAGTGCGTGGATCCTCAAAGACAAGTTCCTGGTCTGACATTCATAGGCTTTGTCTGGTTAGCAATAGTCTGGCAAATACTGTAGACATGGCAGTAGTACCTGGTTGAAGAGCCTTAAAAAGAGCTTCCAGACAGAATCCTTAGAAGAGGATGTTTATTATGAACTGAAATAGCCAGGTCCACAACAGCTAATTTATACTTAACATCCCTGGCGGTATGAATATGTCAGGTTTTTGATGCTGAAAGCCGTACAATTGTTTTGCATGGAAATTTGGGGTTTTATATTGTAGACCTGTAATTCTTAGGCCGCGTACACACGCAGACCAGTTTCCGCGGACATGTCCGATCGTGTGTACGGCCTAGCGGACAGGTTTCCAGCGGACAAAAGTTTCTAAGCATGCTTAGAAACTTGTCCGCTGGAAACCTGTCCGTCGGACATATCCGATGGTTAGTACGTCTAACCATCGGTCCGAAATCCCATGCATGCATCAAATTGATTCGACGCGTATGTGTAAGCATTGAACTTCCTGGTTTGAGGGCGTCGGTGTCTTCTACGTCACCACGTTCTCTGTCCGCGGGGATTTTGGTCTGATGGTGTGTACACACATCAGACCAAAATATCCCTGGAGACATGTCCGATGAAAACGGTCCACGGACTGGTTTCATCGGACATGTCTCCTCGTTTGTACAGGGTCTTAGAAATAACTCACTTAAATCTGTCCAACCATAAGTCTAGTAGACATTCAGGGTATGATAACGTTTAAAACATGAAATAATTAATTATAATATAAAAAATAACTATAAATAATTATAACAAATAATAATATAATAATAATAACAATTATTCAATAATGTAAACAAATCAAAAACAATGAATTTTGCTCAGTTGCAGAATTGTCGTTGTCATTACTTTCAGTGTTTTGATGACAAATTTTCCCACAAATCACTATTGCTCAATTCTGCAAGTGATTCGAATTTATTATCTCTGTTTTCTATCTGGTCCAAAACCACTTTTGACATAAAGGGACACTTTTTGGTTGCTATGGACAATCTAGTTTCCAGGCAGAAAGAACAGTAGTTATAATATAAAAGTGCATGCAGGACACTGGACAGACCACTAGGGACAAAGGGGGTGTGTAATTATTTTATACAGTACTGTAATTTGTAAGATTACAGTATACTGTATGTGTACTGTGTTTTTATTTTTTTGAATTTGGCATTGATCTCCGCCCCTGTGCGTCATAACGTTGCAGGGAACTGAGCTCAGGGGCACTTGGGCAGTGTGTGAATTGAGCGAGGAGACAGCTCGCACACACAGTGGGGAGACATTGCAGGATCCAGGGAACAAGATAAGTAAACTCTGCCTGGATACTGCAATGCGACCCCGAGTCTGGTACTTAATACTTTTCTCTATAATATGCTCAAATGAAAAAGGTTCTGCTTATGAATCAGAGATTCAAGACATGTCAAGACTTTTCCAAATAATTCAGAAATAGTGGCAGAGAGATCTATGGTGCATGCCTGAGAGGGAGCTAGAGTCAGATAAGAGACCGGTGTTATAATAAGGCATTGTTCTGGGACAAGGGAATAATGGGAGCGGCGATTTGAGTTTCCTGTGGGCCATTTATAGAGTGCATGTTTTTATGTCCTTTTGCCCCCTGCACTTATAATCTGTCATTGAAGAGTGAAGGGATCCCCAGTCTGGTACTCATAGAATTGAGGTCAGAATGGATGGAGTTTTGTATGACAAGATATAGGAGCTGCTATTACCCAGGCACTGATTGTGTTCATGTGGAAGTGTTTCTGTAAAAGATGACAAAAGAAGAGCAGCTATGTTCTGTATGCATTTTCAGCAGAATAGGCGGGTGGGAATGTGTCATCCAGAGTGGTGATGCAGTTACCTCATTCTCCTGAGAGCACCTAATGCAGGATCCAGTTCCCAAAACAAACATTACAGGCCAGCCCCACACAGTGGGTTCTGGTTACATTCCCCTAAGTACGCACTGAGGGCAACTCATCCAGAAACTGCTAGTCCAGGGAAGTAGGCAGTTAGATCTTGAAGCTTCAGAGAAAAAAAAATGTTTTAAAAAATAAAAATATATCTCCAGAGGAGAAAGGGTCCATCAGCACACAATACTAGCAAAAACCTGGAATCTTACAGAGTGGATGGGGTTGCATGAGTGTTTATGAGAGGTGGCCTTAGCCAGTTTTTTTTATAGTATCCAATCACCTGATAGTAGCCTGCATATAACCCATAGTCTATGAATACAAATCTTGTTCTTTTTTTTCCAAATTGAGAGAAACCAGATTGGGATGTTGCTGCTGTTAGTAAGCTAAACTATTTGTAGAAGAAAAATCACTTCCACAGCTAAATATGCGTTGCTAGGGTATTCTGTCACAAAGACTCACTGTGAAAAAAATCGGTGACACCATGTACAGCTTTAAGGCACCCTCTTAGTATAATATTTAGCATGAAAAGACTCTCTCCCCTCTATATGTTTTTTTTGGTTTGTTTTGCATTGGTCATTGTTCCTCATGGCAGTGCCCAGCCTTTTGGAAGTAGTTTGCCTATAGTATATCCCTAAAAATTGCCCCACAAAGTTAAATGTCTAAGTTTAAGTTCACCAAATTTTAAAGATGTTTCATCACACCTTTGGTGAATAGAACATGGAGAGATGTATCCATCACTATTAAGAGGAGTACTGTGATCTCCACAATAGGTATTAAATGTTATTCTTATATAACAAAAATCATTTAGCATGTATGCACTTGACACAAAAAAAAAAAAGGATAATTGAAGGTCCGCTTTAAGAATAGGTAATGTATATACATTTTACATTTTATATTTATTTTGTCTCTTCAAACTGTCAACAGGAATGCACAAATATATTGTGTTATTATTCCTAAAACATGCTTGAATGGATATAAATTTAGGAACAAATTCAAAATATTATATTATCACAACTACTACTACTAATACTACTAATGATCAAAACAAAGCAAACAAAAAGAAGGAAAAATATCACGTACCTGTACATGTAAAATACTTGGACTGCCCAACACTGATTTCAACTTTGCTGAGAGAAATTGAGACTTGCAATATAGCTGAAAAACAGATTTAAATTTTTTTGTAAATTTTGGGAAATTCTAAGGAAGACATATTAACATGATATGGTATTCAAATAAAAACTCTAAAGAATACTTGTTTTGCCAATATTATCTAACATTCAATCAAGGGAAATATTACTTTTCTGAATCAATATTTTTAACTGGATTTTTTGTTTTTTGTTTTGCTCTTCGTTGTGTTAAATATTGATTCAGAGAACTGCCAAATAAATATTTTCCAAAATAAACTCTTATTAACCCCTTCCTTACCAGCCCATAGGGGAATCGCATCATGGCGATCCCCTCGCCGATGAGACTGGACGTTGCACAACGTCCAGTCTTCACGGCGTTCTAGGGCGGTCCCGCGCGCGTGCCCGACGGCCGTGATTGCCGCCGGGCACCCGCGATTTCCGGCAAACACGTCAGGAGTGTGGATCTGTGTGTGTAAACACACATATCCACCTCCTGTCAGCGGTGAGGAGACTGATGTGTGTTCCTAGTACAGAGGAACACACATCGATCTCCTCCCCCTGTGAGTCCCCCTCCCCCTACAGTTAGAACATACTTTAGGACACATTTTAACCCCTTCAGCGCCCCCTAGTGTTAACCCCTTCCCTGCCAGTCACATTTACACAGTAATCAGTGCAGTTTTATAGCACTAATCGTTGTGTAAATGTGAACGGTCCCAAAAATGTGTCAAAAGTGTCCGAAATGTTTCCGCCGCAACGTCACGGTCACAAAAAAAAAAAAACGCAGATCCCCGCCATTACTAGTAAAAAAAATAAAATAAAAATGCCATAAATCTATCACCTATTTTGTAGACGCTATAACTTTTGCGCAAACCAATCAATATACGATTATTGCGTTTTTTTTTTTTTACCAAAAATACGTAGAATACGTATCGGTCTAAACTGAGGGGAAAAAAAGTTTTTTTAAAAAAAAATATTGTGAGATGTATTAAATAAAAAGGAAAAAATATTGTGTTTTTCTTTAAATTGTCGCTCTTCTTTTGTTTATAGCGCAAAAAATAAAAACCGCAGAGATGATCAAATACCACCAAACGAAAGCTCTATTTGTGTCGGGAAAAAAACATAATGATTTAATTTGGGTACAGTGTTGCCTGACCGCGCAATTGTCATTCAAAGTGCAACAGCGCTGAAAACTAAAAATTGGTCTGGGCAGGAAGGGGGTGAAAATGCCCTGTATGGAAGGGGTTAAGAACTCTTGCTAATTTGAAAATTGTCACCAAGGTGAGATTAAACTCTTTCTAGATATTTTAATTACAGAAATTAAAAATGTCAGCATTACTGCTTATTAGCATATTCAATGTATTTTGATTTAAAATCATATTTCCCCTAAAAGAAACAAAATGGGGTTTAATTTACTTAAGTGAATTTTCACTATGCAAGGGAATTTTCACTTAAGCCAATGGACTGTTTTCATCGTACAAACCAATCGTGTGTGGGCCCCATCGGTCTTTTTTCCATCGATAGATAAAACAATAGAAAAATCAGATTGTCTGTGTGGAACTCCATTGGGCTGTGTGGAACTCCATTGAGAAAAATCCACGCATGCTCAGAATCATGTTGACGCATGAACGAAAGCATTGAACTTAATTTTTTCCGCTTGTTGTAGTGTTTTACGTCACCGCATTTTGGCACGGTCAGAATTTAGTCAGCTTCATCGGATATCCGACAAAAAAATCCATCAGATTAGATTCCATCAGATATCCGATCGTGTTTACAGGGCTTTAGTTTAATGAATGGTGTAAGTTATTCCAACTTCCATCATACAATCATCTGCAAAGCGAATTTTAACCACATATATTAAGTGAAAATTCCCTTGCAAAGTTAACATGCTTTATTCCCTTATTAAAATAACCCCAACATGTTTCTGATTCTTTCACTTTTAGGCCTCGTACACACAAGGCAATCTATCTGTTCAAATCGGTCGGACCGACCGATTTGAACAGATCTGTCTGCTTGGATTTTGGTTTGCTCGCGTGTACACACGAGCAAACCAAAATCCCCGCCAGCAGACAGCGCGCTGACGTGTCGGTGACGTGGCGGTGACGTTGACGCGCCACGTTACCGCACCAGGAAGTAAAACACTTCCGCGCATGCGTCAAAATCATTTGGCGCGTGTGCGAGAAGACATGTCTGCTGGTTAGCATACTAACCAGCAGACATGTCGGGCGGACGGGTTCAAAGCCGACAGATTTCAAAGCATGCTTTGAAATCTGTCGGGTGGCCAAATCCGTCTGTTTGCCCGTACACACGATCGAATCTGTCTGCTGAAACGGTCTAGCAGACCGTTTCCAGCAGACAGATTTACTCGTGTGTACGAGGCCTTAGTCTTTTAAATTAATCATTAAATGGTATAACTTTAAGCTCTATTTATCAATTTAAATCTTCTGTTTTAATTGATGGCTAACACAAAAGATGTTCTGCTAACCTTAACCCTTTTCACATTTCCACATATATGTGACATTAAAAACAAAATGTTCAGCTAAGTAGAAAATCTCATATTTGCCCATTTTGCTCTGCTATACTTGCTCAGGCATTTGAGGTATGAGAACAGATCCTTTTTTTATATCCCTATTTAGCCATATCTTACGCAGAAATTAAACTAGGTAATTAATATCTTTACAAAGGTTGCTGCCATTGCCTTAAAATACTTTTATTTTATGCAAATACCTTTTATTTATGCACTTTGCTGCACAAGACACAGGACCCTTATCATGTCAGGTACTTGAAGTCTTGTTTTTTATTCTCTACGACCATGATTTATTTGCTAAAATGATTACACATTTTTAGATTGAAATATTATATTCTTGACAAACATCTGAAGAGCAGTAGATCATTCTAAACCACCAATTTTCCTTGAATTTAAAAGCATCTTCTTTGGTATTTCACTAATTTATTCTTCTGTCAAGTTGACTTCTGACAGACAAACCAAGATAGCAAAGGGGAACAGCTTAAAAAGATGACTCACATGAACTAGGAAAAATCCTTTAAATTGGATTTTAAGCTTTCTGGACCACTTTTTGCTAACTTGCTAATTCAGTTAGCAAGTTAGCAAGAAAGTGGTCCAGAAAGCTTAGAATCCAATTTTAACCACTTCCCAACGGCCGTACGACTTTGTACGACCGAAGGGATGTCCTGAATCTCTAACAGGCCATGTTTTTACGGCCTGTACTCCGCTAGGCCACTGGGGGGAGCGCGAGCGCCACCTTCAGCATTGCTGACATGCCGTTGCGCGTGCCTGGCGGCCGTGATGTCCGCCAGGTACTCGGGATCGGCGGCTGCAGGGACAAGACGTGGATCTCTGTGTGTAAACACAGAGATCCATGTCCTGTCAGAGGAGAGAGGAGACCGATCTGTGTCTCTTGTACATAGGGACACAGCATCGGTCACCTCCCCCAGTCCCACTTCCCCCAATTTAGGGTACACATTAACCCCTTCCTTACCCCCTAGTGTTAACCCCTTCAATGCCAGTCACATTTATACAGTAATTAGTGCATATTTATAGCACTGATTGTTGTATAAATGTGAATGGCGCCAAAAATGTGTCAAAAGTGTCCGATGTCTCCGCCATAATGTCGCAGTCACAAAAAAAATGCTGATCGCCACCATTAGTAGTAAAAAAAAAATAATAAAAAATAATAATAATTCTGTCCCCTATTTTGTAAGCGCAATAACTTTTGGGCAAACCAGACGCTTATTGCGATTTTTTTTATCAAAAATATATAGAATACGTCTCGCCTAGACTGAGAATTTTATTTATTTTTTTTAAATTGGGCTATTTATTACAGCAACAAGTAAAAAATATATATATTTTTTTAATTGTCGCTCTATTTTTGTTTATAGCGCAAAAAATAAAAACCGCAGAGGCAATCAAATACCACCAAAAGCTCTATTTGTGGGGAAAAAAGGACGCCCATTTGGTTTGGGAGCCACGTCGCATGACCGCGCAATTGTCAGTTAAAGTGATGCAGTGCCACAAGCTGAAATTTCACCTGGTCAGAAAGGGGTATATGTGCCCAGTAAGGAAGTGGTTAAAGGCACTGATGTTGATTCATTATATAGTGAACACATTTATGGCATAAAAGTTACATGGATGGATGAAAACACTTCTGAACCAGTATGGCTGGACAGCATGGTAAAAGTGTGTAAATCACAAGACAGATAGTACAGAATTACAAATAATTTTGCTGGTATAACAGTTACGTTTTGTATTTAAACTGTGCATTTTACTGCCTGCCTGCTTTAAAACACATTAACCACCTCCCACCTGTCGTATAGGGAAATTACGGCTGCAGGGTGGTTCCATTGTTCTGGGACGAAATCATATGACATTGTCCTACTCTCGGCGATCGGTGGTGTGCTGTGTCCCCAGGACATGGAGCATTCCCAATCTCGTTAAAGAGCCAATGACGCGGCTCCTTACCAATCACAGCTGATCATATGTAAACAAGGACACTGACAGGTGAGGTGAGGAGAGCCGATAAGCAGCATTTCCTCACAGGGGAAACCAATTATCAGTGCAGCCCCAAAAGTGCCCAATTTGAAAGCACAATTACTATTTATTTTATTTGTTATTCAATTGTTTTTATTTGCCAGGGCACCCAAGAAGTTAGTACTTACTAAGTATTTAGTAATACCCTCTTTGTTTGAGAATTAGTGCTATGGCATTTTTTTCCATGTGCCTATGATGATAAAAATCATCTGAAAGTCTTTAAATTTTTCAACTAAGCAAATAAAGTAAAAGGAGGGAACACATTTATTTAACCTGAAAAACATTTGGGAAAAATGGAGCCAGTTAAAGTATGTCTACAGTATAGCCCAAACTCTTTTTTAATTGTATTTGTTATTACACACAGGTACAGTATGTATATACTGCCCCCAATGTATAGAGCACTTTATATATTGTACAGTCACATGCCCCCACAAAGCTTATATTCTAAGATCCCTTTCACACACAAACATACACACAGCCAGACAGGTTTTCAATAGAGTGGGATGGAATTAGAACTGTCAGGTTTTAGTGCTGTCTGGGGATATATCGAAGAGGTGCACTCCCTTCCTGATAAAACGCTGTCCCCAGAACAGGAAATGGGATGAAATCCAAATCTAATGTAATCTCTCTAACAAAGTACCAGGTAGAAGTACAACCTGACAGATATTCTAACCATCCCCTATTATATGTTATCCTTGCTAATTTAATTGTTTAAAAAAATAATTAGTAAGTCATGTAATAAAACCTGAATAAAACTCTTGGATATGCCAAAGTTTGTGTTCATGTGTTCACTATACAAAAATCAAAAATAAGAATTTTTATTGACAAATACTGAGTAGCGCATAAACATGCCAAGCATATTGGATTTATAGTATGAAGATGTATATGCTTTTGGTGTTTCTACAATAACCCCACATTCTAAGAGATATTTCTAGCAGGGTTTGGTGGGAAGGACCATGTAAAGTCTGAAAAAAATCTTACATCAGAAATTATATGAAAAATAAGCTACTTTTATAACTAATTATGTATCTGTACAACAGATTAAAATGCAATAGAGCTGCCAAATTGTATTATTATATTAACTTATGATACAGTTTCAGCCAACACAGTTCTAGAGACTTCAATATGCACCTTGCTCCCGCATCTATCTTTTGTAGTTAGACAGCATAATTTTTGCTGAGCTAACATATCCTTCAATGGTAGGACAAAATGTCAACATAGCAATCAATACAATATATCAACACAATTGCAGATCCAAAGATTTATAAGGTAGGATAGGCTTTGTTTTGTTTTTTTCTGATGCTGTACTGTATGAGACTTTTACCTTATACACACGTATATAATACCAGTGTTTACATCTACCAAATTAATATTTTTTGCATGTAAACATGTTTTATATTGACGACACAATAATTTATTGTACCATATAAAAGAAACAAAAAACAGTTCCCCTTACTTTCTGTTATAAAACATATCAGATAAACTTTTCAATAAATTTAGGCCAAAGTGTATTCTGCTAAAAAAAAGTTTTATTTTACCTGTATGAAATATCAAGGGTTTACAACATATGGTATATATGTATATATATGTAACACAACCTGATTTCCTGACTGTCAATCACACTTTTTGAGGCCATTTTTTGAAAGTATAAACTGCAAGGTATCTAGTAAAAGGTATGGTGATTTTTTTTCTAATTTTAAAGATATTTCTAACCTACATCATGGGCAAACTTGGAATTACACCCAAAATCACACTTTGCTACTCCTCCCGAGAGATTTTTTCTGACTAGCCACAATATAAGCACCTTCAGTCTTTCATAAGGCATTCCGCATCTATTTTCCTGACTATCTATTACAATTTTGGAGGCCCTGGAATGCAAGACAGTGGAAACACCTCTTGACCACATTTTGGAAAGCAGACAACCCAAGGCATTTGCTAAGAGGTATGGTGTTTCCCCACAAATGCCATTTTATTAAGATATTTCTCATAGCCAAAATAGGCATGCTCAGAATTACACCCAAAAACATATGTTGATACTTCTTCCAAGTATGGAGATACCATGTGTGAGACTTTTTTGCTTCTTAGTCACATACATTCAAGGAGCACCAGGCAATTGAACACAACGTATGCATCTGATTTCATAAATACCTATCACATTTTTGGAGGCTCTGGAGTGCCAGGACAGTGAAATACAATATGTCACAAAATGACCACATAAAAAAATAAAAAATAAAAAAGGTATTTACTAATCGGCCTGGCTCTTTTGTTAGGGACTCTTCATCCTCTGAATTAGTGGTTACCCATATTGCATTTTTCTGTAGGTTCATACTCTGAGTCTGGAGCTCTCATAATTCATACTAAGACTTGTATACACCTTCTCACTACTCTACATTTTCTAGATATTGAGACAACTCTATAAAATATGTGCACAATGTAAAACACTGGAACGGGCTGCAATCAACAACAAAGGAACATTCTCTGGTCTTATAGTTTGGATTTAGGATTGTTTTTCACTGGTTTCACATTACACTGGCTAGTGTGTTGGGTTTTTCCTTATTGTAATAATAATTTTTGTATTTATTGGTTATCACCCTTATGTGTATATTCATTCACATCATTGTTTCGATTATGTTGGTTATCATGTTGTCCTAAACCCACCTGCATCCACCCATCCAGCCACCCGTCCCATCCATTCACCCCTATCACCCACACCCCCCCTCCCCCCCCCCCTGTTCACTTTCAGCGCAGACAACACCCCCTTCTTTTACATATACATTTTTCTCTCTGCCCAGGACAGAGTGTCAGGAGTCTGCTGCAGAATCCCCAGTCCACCTTCCAGCCCAATTCCACTCCCACCCATCCCCCTTGGTAGCGCAGGAGTCTTTCCATATATAAAGGAACATTGGCTGTGGTGAGCAAACTAGTAATTTAGGCACTTGCTGAAAAAGCAAACTGGGACACACTGCACCGTGATCTGCAAAATTGTGAAACACTACGTTGTTTTCTGCACACTGCAATGCACTGCACTGTAATCTTCAAACTGAGACAGACACACTATGCTGTGATCTTATTATTATGGATGAACTGCACTGGGATTTGCAAACTGGAACATACTGCACTGATTTGCAATCTGAAACACATTGCGTTGATCTGTAAACTGCAAAATGGAGAGCTAGCCGCCCCTTTTGGTCTTGTCCTCTTTTGGGATCTAGACTGTTTAATGGACAGTGAGATCACAGTGCAATCACATAGTCACATTGCCATGATACACAGGGCAGGCTGTAAATGTGATCTGAGCTCTGCATGCATGTGCTCAGATCACATTACTGCTGACAGGTACGGGGGCAATTATGACAGAAAAGACCTCTAGGGTCTTTTCTGTTATAAGAACACAGTCTGTCAGCAGTTTTAAAATGTTGACTTTGCTAACACTTTAATGATCTAAAAAGTAATAAATGTAAGATAAGAAAGTGATGCAGTTATATGACACATCCCACCTCTCTTTTACTAACTAGCTTTCATTTTGCAGGATTACAATTCTCTAATCACCCTCAATGTTTACTAACTATTCAATGATATTTACACGACAAGTCAGTTCTCTTTTTTAAAACAATTTACTAAACCTGTACCAAATGTTGGTGGAAATTCGAAAAATATTGCCTAAATTGCAGTCAATGGGGAAGGCAAAACGGAGATGGGTTTTGGTTGTCTTTAATAGTGTAATATGCTTTAATTGGGTGCTAAGTATCACAGAAGCTTCATTCAATTTTCCTGGACCTGTTCTTTTTCCAAATGACAGCCCCCTCGTAAGGCCCATGCACACAATACAAAAATGGTTAAAAAAAATGTGTTCAATGAATGATCTGCCGATTTTCAGATCGTTAGTATGGTGCTTGCGAAAGCCGATTTTGGTTTTTCATTCGACAAAAGCTGGATGTGCAGACTATAACATTTTTGTCATACGTGAACTCAACATCTAATTTTCATTTCATTAGTAAGGTTTTCGTATGAAAAATATTGTAAGAGCAAGACTTTGCATGCTCATAAATGAAAGAATACATACAAAACTAATTAACACATTACATCACTTCTGAAGTTGTATTCTGTCGCATGAGAATTTTCATATAGTTAGTAACGACTTCACTTTCGACATGAGACTAGCATGAATAAAAGACTGAGGAATGGTCGTTCGAAAATCTGATCATGCATACAAGGCTTTAGTGTTATGATTTTTACAGTTACCCACAAAAAGAAGAGGAAAAAAACTATTTGTGAAAGAAGTAAAAACAAAATTAATAACAATCAACTACACACAAAAAAACTAAATTTCCCTAAGTACACCCTCTAAATAAGAAAAAAAAAATGTCAAACAAATTTTGCCTAAGCAGCTCAATTTGGGAAAATTTTTTGCTATTGATGAAATCAGAAATTTCACTGCAAAATCACATTTAAAAACACACTGCAACAGATTTTTCATGCTCCAGTTTTAGTAAATCCTTTCCACAGTGTACAATATGTATATAAGCTTAATCAAGGTGAATGAACAAGCTATTAAACAGGGAAGGCAAAGTTAAATGTGATTTATGAAAATGAAAAGTAACTTCCAAAATAATCAATAACAGGTGTCAGAAGTTGATCAACAAAAAGTACTCAGAAAGATAATTGTGCCATAGAAATTGCTCTCAAAGTGATAAATGCGTTTCTCAAATTGATTTTTGTGGCACTTGCTTAACCTTTCGGTTTTGGCAAGTACTTGCTTTTATTTCTGCCTAGTACTATATTCCCTTCTCACTGAACAAATCAGCACTTTTCCCAACTGTCTCTTATAGGACATACTGCTGGAAGAATTAAAGCAGATACTGAAAAAAAATATGAAGGGCAGTTCTGCTGACTAGCAAAGTCTATGGCCTAGGCATAACTACAATTACACCTGAACTGAATTTTTTAACTCATGATAAATATCCCACAATCCCTTATGTTTCCTTTTTATCCGTTGCTGTGAACAGGACTGTACTCTCATGGGATTTCAATACCACAATGAGAGTAGGTGATGGAAACACACATTTGGCTTGAACAGGCTGATGGCACACAGAAAATGCTGTAAACAGCTAACGATATGTACATGTGCCGGTAACATCATGAAATGGCTTCTGTTCTGATTGCAGGAAAACAGAAAAGGTTAGAAGAAATGTAGAAAAAGCACTATATACTTTCATTATTAGGGAATTTAAGGCAGAAAACGTATCTTTTGACTTTACTATGACTTTAACTGATTAAGGCCTACTGGTAGCTGCAGCGCCAGCCCTGTTCACTATAACGAGAGGTCTCCAGTGCTATTTGTGCCTCTATGCACAGCCAACGATTGCCCGTGGTGACAACGTGCAGTAATTGCTGTCTGACCAGATAGCTGAGAATACCTATGGCTACCAGCAACCTGTTATTATAATGAACAAGGTCACCGGTTGCACCTAGCCCCTCAGAGCCGCAGCAGGAATCAAAACATCGCCAGTGAGAATGTAACCTAAATGTGTGTGATAAGACTGTAGGATTTTGTAGGAAACATAAAAAAAAACTCAGCATGTAACAAATAATGCCTCCGGGAACTATGGTTTTCCTAGAGTGAGTGATACATCCAAACAGTCAATGTGTTATCAAAGCCAGCTCTTATCAGTGTTCTCTCACCATGCCTACCACTCCTAAGGTCACTTCCAGTAACCGCTAAGTAACCTCCATGTTTTGTAATTTCTGACATTGTTCAAGTGGTAATTGGTAAATACTAATTTGTATAAACGTGCTTATACTGGTTATTCTGAATATGTAAACATTTTAGTGTGAAAAGTCTGGGTACAGGTTATGTTTAAGGTGTAAACAGACTGCTGAGTCTACCCTCTAATGTTGGGCCACCTTTCTATTAAGAGGTTGTTTTGTATTCCTCAATGTACAGGTCTTTGCGTTCCTCACCATCTATCAGGTTACTTTGCTTGTGTTTGAAAATTGCAACAATCAAACACAAAAACATTTACATATGCATAATGTATGACATATACAATGAATGTTAGCCTTGAATGAATTTTTATTGACAGTTTTCAAAAGAGAATTTGTACAAAGGATATAAAAAAAGGACCAATCCAAGGACTCTATGAAAATATGTTACAGAAAAATTAATGCATATCAATCTAAGAAACAGTAAACTGTATCATAAACAGATATGTATCAGTTAGGCATTTTATTGTTTGAATGATGGAACAGAAAGCTCACATGAAGAAGCAATTTGAACACTCTTGTGAATGTTGTCTGGAGTACCAAAATGTATAAGGAAAAGAGGAAGGAAGACAAAGTATTAGAGAAAAAGAGGGGTTTAAGGACATGGAAATTAAATAAAAAAAAGTTAAGAAAGAGGAAAGAAAGGGAATAGTCTGGTCTAACATTCAAACATCAATGGGTCTAAAAAATAACACATCAATAGGCTAAGCTAATAATTTAAATCTTATGTCTCAAAGCATCTGAGCTCCACTATAAAAAGGATCTAGTAATTTGAAGAGACAATTACATTTAAAGTCTTTACTTCACAGCATCAGATCATTGGGAGAAAAATGTATACATAAATTGATACATCAATAATGTACTTGAAATTTTTTGAAAATATAAATAATGTTTTAACATGTTTTATAAGCTGTCTGGTGAAAATTAGTTTTATGTAAATAATTTAATCTGCAGCAATGTTATAAATAGAGTATTTTTCTTAAGGCATGTATAATTTGTTTAAAATGGATAAATAAACATCATCCTGACCTACTTTGGAAAACAGGTAAAAATGCTATGTGCGTTCTATAAATGAAGTAGAAATAGTAATGCTATAATTGGGTTATAAACATCAACATTTATCAAAGTATGTCACACATTCTCTGCAGAAAATAGGACTCTTATAATACTTAGTATATGCAAGTAAGTATTATCATTGCATATTCTTTTCCCTAGGAGTCTTCCCATGTTTTTAAATATTGAGTGTTCTGAAAAAATATTATATTTTTAGAATGCCTTTAACCACTTGCCTACTGTGCACCTACACCCCCTTCCTGCCCAGACAAAATTTTAGCTTCCGGCACTGCGTCGCTTTAACTGACAATTGCGCGGTCGTGTGACGTGGCTCCCAAACAAAATTGGTGTCCTTTTTTCCCCACAAATAGAGCTTTCTTTTGGTGTTATTTAATCGCCTGTGCGGTTTTTATTTTTTGAGCTATAAACAAAAAAAGAGTGACAATTTAAAAAAAAGACACAATATTTTTTGCTTTTTGCTATAATAAATATCCCATTTAAAAAAAAAAAAAACATTTTTTATCTCAGTTTTCTCATACGTATTCTTCTACATATTTTTGGTAAAACAATGTAAAAAATAAAATCGCAATAACCGTATAGTGACTGGTTTGCGCAAAAGTTATATTGCCTACAAAATACAGGACATAATTATGATTTTTTTTAATTTATTTTTTTACTAGGAATGGCGGCGATCTGCGATATTTTTCCGGGACTGGGACATTATAGCAGACACATCGGACACTTTTAACACATTTTTGGGACCATTTACATTTATAGAGTGAACAATGCTATAAATATGCATTGATAACTGTATAAATGTAACTGGCAGGGAAGGGGTTAACCACTAGGGGGCGGGGAAGGGGTTAAATGTTTCTCCTAGTTTGTGTTCTAACTGTGGGGGGAGGGGGGGTGACTGGGGAGGTGACCGATTGTGTCCCTATGTACAAGGGACACAATCGGTCTCCTCTCTCCCTGACAGTGATGCGACGGGTGCGCATCACTGGGGTCCCAGTGATGCGCCCCTAGCAACTTTCTATGACTGCACGTCATATGACGTGCAGTCAGGACAATGGAGTTACCCGCCCGCCGTCATATGACGGTGGGCGGGTGACAAGTGGTTAAAATATTTATCAACTAAAAGTCTATTCTTTTAGAGATAAGCAAACTCCCTACGATGTACTATATAGGCGATTGTATATATTTGCATTTAGTGTCAGTGTGACAGTTAGTGTGACAGGCAGTTAGTGTTAGGTCCAGGGTAGCCCCGTACCCCCCCAATAAAGGTTTAACCCCTTGATCACCGCCCTGGTTAACCCTTTCACCCCCTATTGCCAGTGTCACTAAGCGATCGGTTTTCTGATCGCTGTATTAGTGTCACTGTTGCCGCTAGGTAGCTAATTTTTTTTTTATATTGTGATTTTTTTTAATAAAGACATGTGGCTGAATACATTT
Source organism: Rana kukunoris (assembly GCA_029574335.1). Taxonomy (NCBI): domain Eukaryota; kingdom Metazoa; phylum Chordata; class Amphibia; order Anura; family Ranidae; genus Rana; species Rana kukunoris. Next base: position 565,703,274 of record CM056050.1, on the reverse strand, counting down.
TGGCCTAAATGTTTGACTAAAATTTAGTTTATTCGATTTTTCTTATAACAAAAAGTAAAAAATATTGTTTTTTTTCAAAAATATCGCTCTATTTTTGTTTATAGCGCAAAAAATAAAAATCGCAGAGGCAATCAAATACCATCAAAAGAAAGCTCTATTTGTGGGAAGAAAAGGATGCAAATTTTGTTTGGGAGCCACGTCGCATGACTGTGCAATTGTCTGTTAAAGCGACGCAGTGCCAAATTGTAAAAACGCCTTTGGGCATTTAGCAGCATATTGGTCCGGGGCTTAAGTGGTTAAAGTCCGGAAAAGCAATACCTCCATTCTTTTTTTGTTCTAATTAGGATTTCTCTTTTTATTTGTGATGTTTTCTGTGCCCAAATAAAACTTCCTATGGTTTTGCATTGCTGTGCCATTAAGTTAATTAGAGGGATCAAAGCTATAGCTTGGAATGCTTATAGTAATTTTTGTAGTATATCCATTTTCACTACATTAATTCTCCCCATCCATGAGTAAACCATGTTGTCATATCTTTGGAGCAGTTTTATAACTTTACAAACTATTGGAGATTCATTTAATTCCTGCAATTTGGTCATATCTCTTGGGATATATATCCCCAGATATTTAATTGCCACTATTAGCCATTTAAAGGGGAAGTTCTTCTTAAGAAGTTCCTGGACTTTATTTGATAATGATACGTTCAACATCACTGAATTTTCATAATTATTTTTGAAGATACTTACTTTTCCAAACCGTTTAAATTCCTGTATAATATTTGGAAATGTCATTATTGGGTTAGTAACATATATTAATAAATAATCTGCATATACTAACATTCTATACTCTTTTCCTTTAACACATATTTCTTGAATATCCCTATTGTTTTGAATAGCTGATATTGAGATGTTCCATTACTACCACATATAACAAGGGGGACAAGGGGCAACCTTGTCAAGTGCCATTTGATATTTTTACATAATCAGAGAGTATACTATTTGTTTGTATTTTCACCCTGAGAGTGGATTACAAGGTCATGATCCTGTGTAGCATCATGGGTCCAATCAAGAGCCAAATTAGGGCTTCTCCTAGGAACTGCCATCCCACTCGATCAAATGCTTTCTCAACATCAACTGATAAAAGACATGATGGGATGGCGCCTCTCTAAACTTACTTCACTAATGTACATGTTTTTATTGTATTGTCCCTTGCCTCCCTACCCATTGTAAAGCCAGCCTGATCTAAGTTAATATAGGTAGGTAAGATGGGTGTCAGTCTATTCACTATAATTCTAGAATATAGATGCAAGTCTATATTTGTAAGGGAAATTGGTCAATAATTACTACACCTTTTCTGGTTTGGAGATTAGTGAGATAGGAGCTTACATATTTTGTGATGTAAAAGATTGGGAGGCAGATATGCAATTAAATGTCTAAGGATAGGTGTAAGTATCTCCTGAAATATCTTATACAATCTAGGGGTAACTCCTTTGCGGATATAGCTTGTATTTCTTCTGCTGAGAAGTATTTTTCCAATTCTTCCATTGTTTCCTTAGGAAGAGTAAGAACATGCTGTTTCTCTAATGTATTGGCATATTTCCTCCAGACTTTCTTCCCTTTCTTTATTTCCTTGTTGTGTTGGTATATTACATAACTTGGAATAGTATGTATGGAATGTTTTAGAAATTTCCATAGGGTCGTATGTTATTTCCCCAGAAGCCCTTTGAACTGTAATTATAGGAGTCCTCATCCTCATCCAATGCAAAAAGTGTGGCAAAGGATTTTATGTTGGTGAAACAGGACAGAAGTTGCAAGCGAGGATGAATTTGCACAGACATACCATCAAGGAACATAAAGAAGAAGTTTATGCACACCTGTGGGACATCACTTCTCACAACCGAACCACACTATAGAATACCTCAATGTTTTAGTTCTTAAAAGGGAATTTCAGAACTATCCAGGAAAAGAAAATGTTATGATACTTGTTTTTGACACAAAAAAGAATGGCCTTATGCCCTGTACACACGATCGGTTCGTCTGATGAAAATGGACCGAAGGACCGTTTTCATCGAACAAACCGATCGTGTGTGGGTCCCATCGTTTTTTCACATTGGTAAAAAAAAATAGAACCTGTTTTAAATTGTTCTTATGGTTAAAAAAACGATAGCATAAAACGATCGTCTGTGGGGAAATCCATCGGTCAAAAATCCACGCATGCTCAGAATCTAGTCGACGCATGCATTCAACTTTTTTTTTTCAGCACGTCATTGTGTTTTACGTCACCGCGTTGGACATGATCGGATTTTTAACTGATGGTATGTAGGCAAAACTGATAAAAGTCAGCTTCATTGGATATCTGATGAAAAAATCCATCGGTCCGTTTTCATCAGACAAACCGATCGTGTGTACAGGGCATACATTTAATTATTGATTTCCCTAGCCATTATACTACAATTTTACGACCCCCTCTGTGACTAGAACCCCCCCTTCCAGTCTATATCTCTTCCTATGTCTTATCTCACTAGCTCTGCTGCTAGCTTTATTATCATTGATTTGTATGTGTTTTTTTTTTTTTTTTTAACATTCTGCTAAAAAAAAAGTTAATCAGTACTGCTTGGACCTTGAAAAAGGGGACATATCCTGAAAGCTTGTCCTAAAAAATTGTATGTTAGTGCAAATAAAAAAAGTATCACAGACAGTACTAAATTTACTCTGTCACAATTGCACTAATACGGCTACAATCACGTGAAGTATAATTATAGTTCTTGCTAAATACCTGAAATTCGGACGAAAATGCATTTGGACAAAAACGAATGCACATGTCTAATAATCAGTCACCGCCAGTTCAATAAATATCGGAGCATGGTCTGACCATATAAAATTACCAAAACCCAAGGAGGAAGTCATCATCAGTCCTATTTGACTGATAAAAAAAATAATCTATTCTATGATATGTATTATGTATAGTCAAATAATATGAATATTTTTTCTCTACCTGATGTTGGTATAAATCCACCATTTGATATTTTTCCAATAGCTGTTTAAATTCTTCTAATTGACTACTAATATTATGTGATCGGGTTGCTGTTGTATCCATTTTCAGGTCCATTACAAAATTAAAGTCTCCTCTGATAATTACCGTTCCTTCTGCTTTTTCCATTGCCTCCATTATAACCAGTATTCCACTTTTGATTTGCTCATAATATGACAAAAATAAATAAAGAATTGTAAAAATGTTTCCATATAGTAAGACCCCTAAAATTAACCAATTTTTTTTAACTTTTTTATTGCCGGCAATGTTTTTTTTTCTATTCAGCTGTTAGCAGGGAAGTCCATTGACAGCTGATGACTCATCAGTTGTTAAGCACACAGTGGCTGGCTTCCTGGCCCAGCTCCATAACAGACAGCTTTTACTGTGTCCTGATTGGGAAAACACCTTCCGAACACCCTGCAAATATGGGTGTTCCCCGCCAGCCAGTGTTTGACCTGAACTCATGCTTGGGCCGAAACCATTCGCCCAACACTACAAGTAAGCAAGAAAGACTGTTTATGTGTCAACCACTCAGTTTCCTCTCTGTTCATCATACTCACCAATTAGTTGATTAGTTAACCGAGTTATCACAACTGCATTAAAATACATGACTTTTTTACAATTTCCTCCATGGGATCCTGGATGGTCAGTTAGCGATGATGTAAACAGGCACCATTTAGGTTGTTTTTGTCAGTTAAGTAAGGCATGCCACAGATTGGTCCTGCGCCACCATATTTTTTGACATTATTGTGACATCATCGGCAGGTGACCGCCTTTTCGGGTTTATCCGGAAGGTCTACTGATGATGTGCCACATGGCCCGACCTTCCTCCTTTACTAAATGGAGAGACAATGCCTCCAAGGAAATCTGACGTGCATATCACAGGAGGCGAAGGTTGTATAATACACTTCATTCGCTTAGGAAAATGATGTGCTGGGGGGGTGGCCCGGGGAAGAGGAAGAAAGATTGCCTAGAGAAAGATTAGAGTAACACAGACACAACAAGAAATCTTGAAAACAGAGAAAAATTTTAAAAACCTACATGTAGAAAGAAGGATAATGCATAGAAATTATGCCAAAGAGTCAAAATATAAAATAGACTTGAGTTTAAGTGAAAGGACACCTTTTTTGGAAAGCAGAGGAAGAACACTGAATTAATTGATCCAGAATGTCAAACTACTTAGAGTAAAAGCATGTTTAGGAATCTATATTTCAGCTGACATAAACACTGACAAGCTATTTATCACAGCCATCCAGAGAGGTGGCCTAATGCTAGGTTGTGTGAGGATAGGTATTAGCATGTGAAAGACTTGCAGCCGTAACTCCAATGCTAAGAGCATTGCAAAGCTCTTATTCAAAACATTATGTTCACCTCTGCAAACATTATCTGCGCTGGAAAATAGATAAATTGCTAACGGATGCCAAATGGTACACAATTTACATAATAAAAAAAACACTGAAAATTTCAGGATTTTTTTTATTTAATGTGCTCAGCTTAGATGAAATAGTACCATGACAAATGTATTTTAGAGAATAGAAATTGTGATTATTATTTTCAAAGTGGTGAATGTATTGTGGAGTGCAGAAGGAGCACAAAGCCCCACAATAGGTTTAACTGTGCTGTACATAATTTTTCCTTGGAATTAACTAAAAAGTTTCGCAACATAAAGAACTATAAGTGTCTGAAGTTATTTCACAGTCAGTGGGAGTCTTTAAAAAGGTATTGTAATTGTGGTGCAGTTAAGCATGACTATGTACGTAGTTTCCTCTATAATGCACCTTCTATATATATATGGTATTTGTATATATGTAAAATCCCTTGGATTTTCTGGGTGGTCAGTTTTTAATTGTAATTTTCTGTGGAAGTACAATTATTTGTTTAAAACAGATGTTTTAAGCTGACTGTGAATTCATTTAAAAAATAGAAGCTCCAAAAAAACAAATTGTGGTAAACTGCTAATCATAAAATGTGGCTAATGTCATTTAAGGGACTTTTTCAGGTCTTTAACCACTTAACCCCTGGGCCATATTGCTGCCCAATGACCAGAGCACTTTTTGTGATTCGTCACTGCGTCGCTTTAACTGACAATTGCGCGGTCGTGCGACGTGGCTCCCAAACAAAATTGGTGTCCTTTTTTCCCACAAATAGAGCTTTATTTTGGTGGTATTTGATCATCTCTGCGGTTTTTATTTTTTGCGCTATTAAACAAAAATAGAGCATCAATTTTGAAAAAAATTCAATATTTTTTACTTTTTGCTATAATAAATATCCCCCAAAAATATATAAAAAAACGTTTTTTTTCCTCAGTTTAGGCCGATACATATTCTTCTACATATTTTTCGTACAAAAAAAATCATAATAAGCATTTATTGATTGGTTTGTGCAAAAGTTATAGTGTTTACAAAATAGGGGGTAGTTTTATGGCATTTTTATTAATATATTTTTTTTACTAGTAATGGCAGCAATCAGCATTTTTTTTCAGTACTGCGACATTATGGCGGGCACATTTCGGACACTTTTGACACATTTTTGGGACCATTGGCATTTTTTAGCGATCAATGCTATAAAAATGCATTGGATTACTATAAAAATGCCATTGGCAGTGAAGGGGTTAACACTAGGGGGCGGGGAAGGGGTTAAGTGTGTTCCTGGGTGTGTTCTAACTGTATGGGGGGTGGCCTCACTAGGGGAAATCACTGATCCTCTGTTCATACATTGTATGAACAGAAGATCAGCATTTCCCCCGCTGACAGGACCGGGAGCTTTGTGTTTACACACATAGCTCCCGGTCCCCGCTCTGTAACGAGCGATCGCGTGTGCCCGGCGGTGATCGTACCCGCCGAGGACACAGGCGGGACTCAGGGTAGAGCGGGGATGCGCACGGCCGCCGGCGGCGCACGCACCCCCTAGTGGCCACTTTAATGCGGACGTACAGCTACGGGCTCTCGCCCAGGAGAGCCACCGCCCCGCAGTAATATGACGGCGGGCGGTCGGCAAAAAGTTAAAGGATAACTCTACTTTTGTGGAAAAAAAAATATTGCGGAAAAAATATATATATAGCATACAAATTGCTACAAATGCCATATTGTTATTTAATGTCATTAAAAATTACCTTTTAAATCAGCCACTGAAATTTTCTGTAAAATGTGATGCAATATGACAACCTGGAGGTGTTTTGTGGTTCACAGAACCTCCCAGGAAATGCAATGCAAGTCAAGTCAAATTGTATGCATCCTCTGCAACAGAAAATTTAGTTTTTTGAGATACTTCTCAATGGGTTGGCCTCATGCACACTGAGGGCCAGATTCACATACAGTACAATTACATTGGCGCAGAGTATCAGAGATACACTGCGCCGCAGTATTTTACCTGGCTCTACGACGAATTCATGTAGATTTTGGCCCGTAACGTACTGCGGCGTAGTGTATTTCTCGCAGCGGAATCGAAATACGCGATTAGGGGGCGTGAAGTATTTAAATTAGGCACGCCCCCGCGACGATCGAACTGCGCATGCTCCGTTCAGAAATTTCCCGCTGTGCATTGTGCGAAATAACGTTGATACGTCATTTGTTGTTTGAGTAGCGTCGTTTACGTACATTCCTATTCCCGGACGACTTATGTGAAAAATAAAAACAAACGTTGAAATTCGACGCGGGAACGACGGCCATACTTAACATGGGCTGTCTAATATTAGACCAGATAAAAGCTGGAACAAATTTACGCGGCAAAAAGATGACTACAGATGCCGTAAGAGATTGCGAATGACGCTCGTAACTTCGTGGATCGTCAAAAAAAGCTCATTTGCATACCATGACGCGGAAAACGACGGGAACTCCACCCAGCAGCCGCAAAATTATTGCAGCGTAGATCCGAAGGCGTACGAACACATAAGCCAGACGGATTGAAGCCCGAAGCCGTCGTTTCATGGTTTGAGGCTTCAGACTAATGAAACGACGCGCGTAATTTGAAAGTACTCCGGTCTAACGCGAGATAGACTGGAGTAAGGGCTCTGTGAATCTGGCCCTGAGTGTTTTGTTAACTCTTCTAGACTCTTTTTCTCCTGGCAATAACATTTTGACAAAAAAAAATCTTGATGCTTGTAAATATCTTTTGTGAAAATGAACTACAGCGCTAATTAAATTATTAATCCCAGGAACACTTAATAAAAAAACAAATAATACAGCTGCTATCCGAGTGTTACCAAAATCAAAAGAAACAGTGAAAAATATATATATTTGGATGCGCTAATATTAACTTATAAGTGTAAAACGTACAAACTAATCAGGGAGAGAATATTCTTCATATACTGTGAGTGAAAATAAACATACTCCATATACTGTGGGTAAAAGTATTACTCGAGTCCATCGGATCGAATTGAGGAGACTGCATACTGAGCAGCGTTTCATGCTTGTACAAAGCGGGGATTCGTGAGTGCATTTGCTGATGTACTGGATCGTATTATTCATTTGTATTTGATGTCTGTGCAATGAGGTTTTTCTTTTTCCTTTCATACACATATCTGCCTATGAGTGCCTGATCACCGGACTGCAGCAGTGAAGTACTGGGATTTGCATTCACAGTGGAGGAAGGCATCGTGTGTTTTTCCTGATTGGAACTTTTCTGTTTCTGCTAATCACTGTGCACATGGTTAAGGACTTATCACATGGAAATTATGTGTGTTCATTAATACTTTTACCCACAGTATATGGAGTTTGTTTATTTTCACTCACAGTATATGGAGAATATTCTCTCCCTGATTAGTTTGTACGTTTTACACTTATAAGTTAATATTAGCACATCCAAATATATATATTTTTCACTGTAAATATCTTTTGGCTATTGAAATTAATTAACGATCAAGCACTAAATGTGCCTCGCATTTATGCACATTTACAGGTGTCAAGCATTTTTTCAGACAAAATGCCATTGTTCCTGAATGCACTAGCTGTGGGTTTTTTTTTGCCCCTAAATGGCCCTGCCTCTAAACACCTGTGTGTCCATTGATACATAGGCTAACATGCAGGGGCATTAAAAATCATAAAAACAAAATACCAGAAGCCCCTAAGAGCAGTAGAAAAAACTTCCAGTTTGCATAAGACCTGAACTTTCAAAGGGGTGCAATCTCTATAAATTTCTAGCTACTGGAGAGGTGAGTATTTTACCTCTTCTCTTGTAGGGGATGGCCTTTTGACAATTTTTTTTTTTAAACATGGCATATTTTACCATTATATTCAAATATGTCATTCACTTCTTGTCCTGTAGACGTAAAATGAGTATAATAACCAAGAAGATACCTCCAATATGAGGGATATTCCTCTGTTCATCTGTCGCAGGAACAAGTGCCTCAATTGGAACATTTCCCTTGTATTCCTATTCTAATGGCCACTATATATGTTGGATTTACCCTCACTTTCATTCCTGGGGATACTGGTGACTTTTAGAGACAGCAAATCCATCCCTGCATATAGCGTCAAAAAATAAATGTTCACCCTTGGGACTTTGAGTGAGGTGAGCACTATGGAGCCAATTAAATAACAGGAGTAATTGAAGTATATGTTTAATTCAAGTAAAAAACAGTACATACATTAATGTCATGAACATGAGCAAATTCATACAGAATACAAAAAAGGCTTAGCTCGCTCTTCAGGGGTAGATGTTTATTGACTCCATAGTGCCCACCTCACTCAAAGTCCCAAGGGCAATTTTTTTTTTACGTTAGTTGTACTTTAAGGTTTTTATTTCACATCAGTTTGTTAACCCTAGGTACAAGATCAACCTGCTGAAAGTCTGTTCCTTATTTCTTGGATACCAATGTAAAGATACTGGGCTCAATTCACAAAGCGGTATCTTACTGCATCCAAGTATACGGTAAAATGCTGCAGAGCGTTTTTCAAAACTTTTTTTCACTAAAAGACTGCGTACCAAGTTACTTTATGAAGTCATGTGGTATTTTATGAGTTAAAACATGCAGTAATTTAACGCCTGGCGGTAGCTGCCATGTTTATTAACATTAATAAATAGGCATTAAGGAGCAGGCGGCCCAGCACTCTCCTTAACAACCAGGTTGTTTACTGGTTGTTAAGGATGCTGGCAGCTGCTGATTCCTTAAATATCACATGCCAAGACCACTTATTTACCATATGCAGGTTTTTTTATGAATTGACTTTCACTCCTGTTTTATGCAGTATTTAACACGTTATGCATTAAATACTGTATAAAGCAGTAGTGAATAGGCATTTTTAGGATTGCATGCCTTAGTTTAGAAAACACCAAAATACCGCATGCGATCTTGTTCTGTGAATGGAGCCCAATGTTTCAACAAATATGACTTTAAGTTCAACTGCTGCAGCTTCTAGTTTTCAGTCTAAAAACAAACAAACAATGATGTACTTTGCAAATTGGATAAAGGGGTACTAACCATGATTACAAAGGGGATTCTCCTTTTACTTTGATATATTTAATGAGAAATTAACCCCACTTTTCATAACCAGGCTAAAAAAAATATTCCTCTGTTTCTTTTCTTGTACTGTTTTGCTACTATATGGAAAACTGGTTGATATTTATCTTTGCCTTCTTACCTGTATGTATTCTGAGATCTGCACTTTTCTTCACTTTTCATCCTACTATAATTTGGAATAACAAATTCAAAATAAACCACAGTCTATCCAAAACTATTGCTTAAAGCATTCATGGATTCAAGATAAGCAAGGGTTAAAAGAACAAAGCTGGAGTCTTTTTTTGTGGTCAAAGTTTATTTTAACAAGCTGAAGTTAGAAGACGATTGTCTCCCATGCACATTTGTACTAGGTTTTGCACTCTCCAGTTTTACTACATAAACCCCAGACAGTTCTTTCTCAGTCACTTTTTTGATGACATCCTACATTGGAAATTTGTCTTTCATCCTTATTGCCTACAATGCATTATTCTTATTGCATAGCACTGCTACTGTTGCTACTAACATTTCAGTAGGTTTGAGTTACGTTCACTTAAACATTAAGCAATATTCATATTTTACTGTGAATGTAAGAGTTTAAAAGCTAAACTAAAAGCAAAATCCATATTCAGGATTATTTAAAAAATAATTGGAAGATATTAAACAATCACTTCACTTTGCAAAAACTGCATATAATATATATTTTTTTTTTTTTTACGAAGGGCCTAAATTAATGGAATCTGGAGCATTTATCCAACACATATTAGAAGTCTAAAATATTCCTGTGAAGATTGATTTTTTTCACGACTTACAACCTACAAAGCTATTCTATTCATAATGTTTTTTCATCAAGCCCTAAAATATGAAAACGTCAAGGCTATCTAGCAAGAAAAAAAATCCAACAAGTATCATTAATAATTATTATTATCTACTGATGAGTGAACTCTCTATAATCTACTCTACCGTTAACCTTCCCCATCCACTTGTTCAGGCTTAAATGCTCTCAAACCACTGGTGTAGCTCTGACAAGTACCAAGCTCTTCTCAACAATCTATATTCAAACTGCTCTACGCACACCTGATTCATGATGTTGTAGAGCACAAGCTCCTGTCTTTGTGTCAAGCAAATCTTCTTTAATAAAAGCTAACATGATATCTGAGAAAGCATTCTGTCTGCTTAATATAATTTAGTTACATTTTAACTGTACAAACAAACACAATGTAGATTGTGGTGATGGACACTGCTATATCCTGTCCTTTACATGGTGACAGGATTGTGAACATATATCTCTTATAGATAGACCCTAACTTACAGGCTGGTGGCAACCTATGCATGTAAAAGGGAAGGACATATTTCTATTTGAAGATATTTATTTGAGAATAATGTCAACTCACCACCTGTTGAGAAGTAAAATTTCAGTGTTTTGACATTATATAAATAATAATACAGCTAGTGACAAGATGTTATACTGATGAATTAATTATTTGATGCAGTGTTGGTGATAAGGGCAAGGGCTTGAAGTGCTATGGACGTCTTTGTGAATTGTAAAAAAAAAAAAAACTGTTTTATGATTACTGTAACAAAAAAATAAGGATTTTGTATACATTGAAAAATTAAAACAGACCTTTAAAATGTATAAAGTTAAAAAATATTTATATATAAAAAACCATTAGCTTTGGAACTGGAGTCTGATGTTCTCGTAGTTTTTTTTCTAGTAGTCAGGATGACTCTAGAAGTAGGATGAACAGTTCTATATTGGGGTGGGATTTCTATAGTAAAGCAGTAGTCCTGGATACAATCAGTGATAATATGGATGGAACTATCAATCATATACATAAACATTTTCCCAAGCTAAGCAGCCTTGGTTGAAGTAATAATTTATGTATACCAATAGTTATGGTGCCCCCTGCCAGGTGACATGGGCTGTACAGATTTGGGTAGAAGGTTACAGAGGATTGGTGGGGCTCTAGAGAAGTCCAAGATGTGTGGCAGGAGGAAGCAAGTAGAGGATGGTTTGAGTGATAGTTTGTGACTCAAGATTGGTGAAGTAACTTAGGGCTGAGTTGTGAATGGCTTTGTAGTATTTTAAATGTATTTGTTTGGCAATCAGAAGCCAGTGGAGGGATTGGCAGAGTGGGGTGGCTGATAAGATAAATGTGCCTGGCAGCAGCATTCATTATGTATTAAAGTGATGGTAGTGCACATAAAGGTAGGCCAAATAAAGATGGATTTGAAATAGTTGGAACAAAGGATAATAAGGGAATAAAGTAGCAACTTGATGGTTTCAGAGGTTAAGAAGGGGTAATTTGAAAATGTTACAAAGCTAATCCTGCAAGGTCCAATCTATCCACCCAGAAATCAAACCAGTGTCGGATCACTGGACATAGGTTCCATCAATCACTCACCTGTATAATTTGCACAAACACCTAGCTTCAAATATTTATTGTGTCCCTGTGTTAGTAAACAGTATATGACTGCCAACTCCAGGTAGTGAGCATGATAATGAAAATCAAATATATTTTAAAAAGCACCTAATAAGGAATAAGATCACCACTTCCCTTCCAGGAGGCAAATCTACAGTTCTTAGGGAATATACCTTTCAACTTGATCACATAAAACCGAGCAGAAAACACACTGTCAGTGCATCCATGAGTGACATCTAAGCTATCATTAGGTGGCTCATTTCACAGAAATTATATACAGAGCCAATCAGAGCATCTATACCTTCTGATTGCTCTGATGTCCAATCACAGTGAACACAAATCTAAACACTCTAGTGTTTAAGTTTGAGAGACCACCTTTTCATCCATTGTGAAGGAAAGTGTATCAATGACATTTAAATGAATAAAGGTATCATCAGCAGCAGCACATGCATAAGTAATTTTTAACTGACTGTGGGATAATTGTTTAACCCTTTTTTTTACCCAGCTCCTCTCCTGGACAATTCCATCATGTCTCTCCTCTATATTATTCTCCTTATCTCCAACCTCCCACTGCTTGTGACATGTACATTCAATTATTTTACCTGCTCCTCCCTCCTAATGGTTATTAAATACCACCCAAAATAAGTAGTAAGAAGTGGTAAAAGTGAAAAATAAAACATTTGGATACAAAAGGCATAAACGAGTAATTATCAGTCAAACTATCACAACAAAGACTGAATATGACTTGGTAATGAAGGGATAGAAATAGAAATAGAATGATACTCAAGTGGTAACCTTCTGGTATATAAGAATGAAGGTTAAAGATGAACAAACATTACTTTATTCTGCAGATAAGAGGTTACATTTTGTTCTCTTTGACCACTTCTGGACCGCCCGCCGTCATTATACGGCGGTACTTTAAAGAGGAATATTCCGTCTCGTACTTAATTCAGAGCATGCGTGGAATTTCGTGCATCAGAATTGGCTACACACAATCGGAATTTACAAAAACTGATTTTGTTGTCAAAAAATTTAAGAACCAGCTCTCAAATTTTTGTTGTCGGAAATTCCGACAGCAAATGTCTGATGGAGCCTACACACTGTCAGAATTTCCGACAACAAGCTCCCATCAAACATTTGTTGTTGGAAATGCAGAGTGGGTGTATGCAGCATTTGTCCCATCCTGTCTCTGGGTTATCTTGTGTGGGATATTGCAACCGTGGTTGCACTATAGCATATGTATTTTTTTTAACCACACAACTGCATATATGCACACAATCCATATATTTTCTGAGACTTTAATCATCAAAGGATTTTGTATAATAAAAACAATGCACAACCATATGCTGAAGCATGTAATTGAAATTAAGTACCCAGTTTTCTCCCAAGCTGAATAAACCCTCTAATAATTCATATTATTTTACTAACCATTTTAAGGGAAACCTTATAGTAACCATAACATGCTGGCTGGTTGGGCTTTGGACCAATGAAGAGTCCCAAAGATTGACACCTAGAAGAAGATGCCAGCGCTGGCTCAGGACCATAGACAGGTACATATGGACTCCTAAGCCCTTGGTATGGTGTACATACACTCTTTTTAAACCAGTTTAAAGTGTTTAACCACTTAAGACCCGGACCAAAATGCTGCTAAAGGACCTTGCCCCTTTTTGCGATTCGGCACTGCGTTGTTTTAACTGACAATTGCGCGGTTGTGTGACGTGGCTTCCAAACAAAATTGGCGTCCTTTTTTCCCCACAAATAGAGCTTTCTTTTGGTGGTATTTGATCACCTCTGCGGTTTTTATTTTTTGCACTATAAACAAAAATAGAGCCACAATTTAGAAAAAAAGGCAACATTTTTTACTTTTTGCTATAATAAATATATATAAAAATATATATAATTTTTTTTTCTTCAGTTTAGGCCGATACGTATTCTTCTACCTATTTTTGGTAAAAAAAAAATCGCAATAAGCGTTTATCGGTTGGCATTCGCAAAATTTAAGGCGTTTACAAAATAAGGGATAGTTTTATTCCATTTATAGTAATTTTTTTTTTTTTACTACTAATAGCGGCGATCAGCGATTTTTTTCGTGACTGCGACATTATGGAGGACACTTTGGACAAGTTTGACACATTTTTAGGACGATTGTCATTTTCACAGCAAAAAATGCATTTAAATTGCATTGTTTACTGTAAAAATTACAGTTGCAGTTTGGGAGTTAACCACAAGGGGGCGCTGTAGGATTTGAGTGTTCCCTGTGTGTGTTTACAACTGTAGGGGGGTGTGGCTGTAGGTGTGACATCATCGATCACGTCCCCCTATAACAGGGATGACACGATCGATGCTGCGGACACAGTGAAGCACGGGGAAGCCGTGTTTACACACGGCTCTCCCCGTTCTTCAGCTCCGGGGACCGATCGCCGCACTCCAGCGGCGATCGGGTCCACGAGTCCCGCAGACCCGGTCCCGGAGCTTCGTATATCAACGTATATATACGTTAAAGTGCCCAGCCGTGTCATTCTGCCGACGTAAATGTGCAGTAAGCGGTCCTTAAGTGGTTAATAACCACCTGGTCCTTTCCTCATTCTGAGTGGACATCCCTCAGAATGAGTGCTGGCCGCATGGCCACAAGGCACACTAATTTTCCTTGATCTTGTGATCATTATGATCGCAGAATCCACCTGAATAGAGATTGGGATATGGGCGCTGTGATTGGCCCTCCTGATCAAATGATGGCTGTGTCCAATCACAGCCATCACACATGTCTCTGTGACAGTTCTCCCCGCCATGCTCAGTGAGAGCTCAGCACGGGGGGAATATGTAGATCTGTGACAGCTCTCTGTGTGAGGATGACTTTACACAGAGAGCTGTTACAGATCACCCCACAAACAGTACACCAAGCACCACTGATACCCCTGTGCCTATACACATGTCAGTGTCCCCATAAAACATCTGTCTGTCCCCATCACTGCCAACACCAAATAAACACTGATTTGGGGTATTTTTACCAAAGAAATATAGCAATATTATTGTTGGTCAAAATATATCAAGAGAAATTACTTATTTGCTAAATTTTATAACAGAAACTAAGAAAAATTCATTTGTTTTAATGTTTGGTCTTTTTTTATTCGTAGCACAAAAAATTAAGAACTCCAGCAGTGATTACATACCACCAAAAGAAAGCTCTATTTATGTGAAAAATTATATAAAAATGTAATTTGGGTACAGCGACCTCTCTGTCCCGCCCCTTGATTCTAATTTTGAAAAACCTAAAATTGTCACTGTCAGCCTCTCTATCAGAGGCTGGCATACAACACTGTTTAAATACTTTCTAAAATTGAGCAGTATAATAAGCTATTTAGAGCTGTGTTCAGGCCGATCACTTGACTCGCGGCCACTTTTCAGCTTTGAGACACGGCTACTCCACGAGGAGCCAAGCGGCCACATGATCTCCCCAGATGATGTCAGAGGAAGATCATGGTTCCTCTTGTAGTAGCCGTGTAAATGAGCTGAAAAGTGGAATTGGGGTGGACCCCCATGCTGTTTTTTTTCGTTAAATTTATGTTCAAAACTGATGAGCCTGGAATTGCATCTATGCTGAAAATTCCAATTAATTTCCAGCTCCTATACACGGCTACTGCAGGAGGGACCATGATCCCCCTCTGACATCAGCCGGGGAGATCATGCGGGGCAGGGCAGAAACAGAGACATAGAGGGTTCTGATAGGCAAGAAGGAGGGGGGTGAGGGAGGAGAGAGGAGAGCAGAGCAGGGCAGCGTATGATGGAGAGATCCACTTTGACATCGGAGCAGAGCAGCCCTGGTTATCATGGTTAGATTAGAGAGGGACATACTTTTTCTTGCTTAAACATTTAACCATTCCTAGGGTCTCTAAGGCAGATATTGGACACACTACTTTATTAGACCATGCAACGATTTTACTACAGCAGTCCATACAACAATCTCGGCCCAGAGCGCTCACTTGACGACTTAATGAGGCACTTTTGAAGGACACAAAGCTGCAGATTTTCTTCAGGAACTTTTCACATACTTTATTAATAATATAAACTCGGTTGACAACCTGCCCACAAATCATTTATCAGAGGAGTCCTCATCAAGCATGGCCACTTAACCACTTGACCACTGGGCACTTAAACCCCCTTCCTAACCAGACCAATTTTCAGCTTTCAGTGCTCTCACAATTTGAATGACAATTACTTAGTCATACAACAATGTACCCATTTGAAATTTTTGTCCTTTTTTTCACACAAATAGAGCTTTCTTTTGGTGGTATTTGATCACCTCTGGGTTTTTTATTTTTTGCGCTATAAAAGAAAAACAACTGAAAATTCTGTAAAAAAAAACTTGTTTCTGTCATATTAGCAGGTTATTTCTCACACACAGCATATGCATACCACAAATTACACCCCAAAACACATTCTGCTATTCCTCCCGAGTATGGCGATACCCCATGTGTGAGACTTTTACACAGTGTGGCCACATACAGAGGCCCAACATGCAGGGAACGCCATCAGGCGTTCTGGAACACCCAGACCAATTCTGACATTTCTCTCCTACATGTAAAAATCATCATTTATTTGCTAGAAAATTACATAGAACCCCAAAACAAAGTGCAAAGTATCATGCAGGGTATTGGTGTATTGCAGAGTATCGCGCGGGGTATTGCAGAGTATCGCGTGGGGTATTGCAGAGTATCGGGGTATTGCAGAGTATTGGGGTATTGCAGAGTATTGGGGTATTGCTGAGTATCGGGGTATTGTTGAGTATTGGGGTATTGTTGGGTACTGGGGTATTGCTGGGTACTGGGGTATTGTTGGGTACTGGGGTATTGTTGGGTACTGGGGTATTGCTGGGTACTGGGGTATTGCTGGGTATTTGGGTATTGCAGAGCTGGGATGTATTGAGGGATGGCTGGATCTGTGACTGCATTTGTCACAGATCCAGCCACAACGGTGCTGCTGACACCCCACTCCCCTCTCTCCTCGCACACTGTACCGAACGGTACAGAGAGGAGAGGGAGGAACCGGCGTCATCAAATGACGCCGGTTTGAATGACGGAGCGATCACGTAGTAAACGGTTGATATCAGCGGCAATTTACCGTGATCCGTGATGCACCGGGTCTAGAAGAGCACGGACACTTCCGCGAGCGCGTCCCAGGGGGCGCGCAATCGCGGAAGTGAAGGATGTCGTCCCAGGGACGTTGTGTCAAAATAACTCCACCGCGCCGTAGCAGTAAAATGCCTATGGCGCGGTGGGAAAGTGGTTAATCAAACAACAAAGAACCAAAACACTTTCTGACCTACTGACACGGTTTCACGTTTTGGAACGTAAACAACAAATTGGGTCAGATTGTACTATCGAAAGCAAAAAAAACTGTTAAAGGAATGAGAATCTATCAGAGTACACTCCCTTTATGAAGCCAAGCATGTCTTGCTGAAGGCCCATTGCAACTTTTTGAGTTACTAAAAGAGGGGTCTAGTTAGGTGACAAATAAGGCTGCCTATTGGTCCATTCCCTATGTTTTCGAGGATTTACTCTATCCCTGACTTAGCTAGAGCCTTTCAAGATTTTTACTTTATAACCTCGGATCAGCCTTCATGTCTTCCTCAAGACCAAAAATGCAAAGGTGAACCTTTCCATGCATATTGTAGAGGACGTAGATACTTTGTCCCAACCTATTTCTGTAGAGGAGTATGTCGCAGCTGTAGTCAATACTCTACCTGGAAAGACCCCTGGTCCTGAGGGTTTTTCTTTGGCCTATTGTAAAACCTACCAGACATTACTTTTACCTTGCTTTACAAAGGCCTTTGTGCCATTACAGAGGGCAAATATATAGCCTATCAGTCATTCCAAAACCGGGTAAGAACACATTACTATGCACCCATTTCCGGGCTATCTCCTTCCAGAATTGCAATGTTTTTTACAAAAATCCTTGCCACAATAATGACCTCCCTGTTACAACACCTATTTTCTCTGGATCAGGTGTGATTTATCCAAACAAGGGAAGCCCAGGACAATACCATTAGGACCCTAAATTTTATAGACAAAACCCAGGAATCCCATACCCCTTTTTTACTTCTACAGATTTTGAAAAGGCCTTTGAGAGAGTAGATTGGATTTTTCTTACTGAAACGTTATCACAAGTAAACATACCCACTCATATAATGTCCTGGGTCTTATTTCTACTGTCAGAGTAAATGGGCTTGGCTCTCAACCATTTATAATATCTAACGGCAATAGAGAGGGATGCCCATTATCATCTTTCAGACATAAACATTTCATTAAGGACATGAACGCTGGTGACTCACATCATAAGGTTGAATCCTATGCTAATGACCTCCTATTTTGTATTGCGGATCTTCTCACTTCTCTACCCTCCTTCCTGTCAGAGATGAAACATTATGTCTCACTCTCTAATTTTAAGGTTAATCTTAAAAAGTCAGAAGCGTTAAATGTCTCTCTCCCTGTCATGGTCGTCGCAAGCTTACGTCGGTATTTCCCTTTTAAATATGCCACACAGTTTATCCAATACTTGGGGGCTAAAATCCTGGTAAATTCAGAATTCACCCACCCTTTAATAGCACCTATGCTTGCTGAAATGGACACATTTTCCCAATTGGATAATAGGCCATGCAGGGTTCCTTCCCAAACTTACCAATTTGACTTTCCATTTATTTTCACCTAAAAGCCCCTTGTGTGCCTCTCACTTCTTCCTATGTCTACATGGCTAGATTTTGATGCACACTTTGCTCACTAGTTCAACTACCCCTTCTTTGGACCATTGGAGAGCTCATCAGCTGTCTCAGTTACATGCTCTGCCTAAATATACACTTTTTCCTAGGAAGCTACATTAGGAGAGGGCCCAAATAGAAGATCCCTTTCCTTTTCCTACAAATTCTTCTTGGAAGTTTATGCACAATCAGATCCCTCCTTCCTTGCTAGTAAATTTCTCCAACCCCAAAAGTAGTGCATACTTTTTTTTTTGCACACAAGTCCCTTTATGCAGTTGGTACAAAGAAACCACTTACAAAATAGTAACCGCTGGTATAGGACCTCATCAGTCCTTGCCAAAATGTTTCCCCAACAAACTGATCACTGTTGGTCATGTGGCTCGTCTGTGCGCACTCTCTTACACAGTTTTTAAGACTGCCCTGAACTGCAGTCTGTGCTTCAACCTACAGTATATACACATTTATTGACATTTCCTTGCAAGATGATCCAGCAGCAATATTGCTTAATCTTACTCCAATGTCTAGGAAGCATTACCACAAATCCCTCCCACCAAACTGTCTCAAGGGTTGCCCAATGGATCGCAAGAGTCAAAGATATTGGACAAATGGGGGACCTGACCTTGGCCTTTCAAGACAAAACTTAGGAGACTAAAAACCAGATGGTTCTATTGGAACCTCTTTTGTTTCTCTGACAAATACCTGAAATATGTGTGAGCTGCACAGTTCCTGCTTCTTATTGGGTTGATTGCCCCGCTTCTGTCTCTTCAGTTCCCCCAGTGGTGACCTCCTCCCCCATCCCAATCAGACTTCTTTTTTTTCTTCTACCCCCTCTTTCTTGCTCGTCCTCTCCCCATTTTGGTCTACTCTTTATCATTAACAATCAAAAAAATATTTTTGGGTGTTCACTGATTCAGGCAGGCATAGGTATACTGAACTTTTGCATACTTATAATTCCTGTGCTAGGATGGTTTTTGTAATCTGGTTCCTACCATGTGGCCAATATTGGAATCCCAGAAGCTTTTCTACACTCAATCAGCCAGTTTCTTTAAGTCTATTACATAGGTTGACGATACCTCTGTATTTTAATTCTTAATAGTCCATGCAGTTTCTGTATGCAGTGCTGTACATCTCTGTGGATATTTCTGGAAAAATGCTCTGCAGTAACTTGGATACACTAGATATTTGTATGTATTTGTATTTGTATGTAAGTCTACGTATTTATAGTTATCTGTTGCAAATCTATAAATGAAAAAAATAATAAAAAAAGTTAACTTTGACCTTTTTTACATTATTCGAAAGAAAATCATAATGACCTATAAGGTATTGGACATATAGTAGGAAATTAAACTTGCCTGTAAAGTGCAGTTGCTCCATGTCTATCCATTAACTTTATTAAACATTACAGACTATACACAGCTTGATTCACTAGCTACATTTCCAGCAAACTGTTTTAACTACAAATACGTGATCAGCTAAAATGATATTTAATTGCAGGACTTTCTGCAGCTTACAATCAAGCAAAATAAATATACTATGACATTATGTGAGCTTGCTGAAATTTATCCTGACAGTAGCTGTTCATTAACATCTATCCTACAACCCTTTCAATGTCTGCTCATTGCTTTTTCTATCTAGTTCATGTTCCAACCCAGTAAAACCTTTATATTACTGCCTTTATATAATTTACTTAAAACCTTACTAAACAAGATAACGTGCCTAGATTTGAAAGGAAAGACTCATATGTATAATTATATGGCCACTTGGTCTTATCACAGTACGACTTAAGAAATGCACAGGTAATTTTGTTTTTTAAGCTACATCTGAGAGAAGAAATATAATACTCTATAAATAAAGTGTGTATCTTCTTTGTTACTACATCAGACATGATCTTACACAGAAAACGATACAGTTCCTGGGGTTTACCAATGGATTGACTTTAAATTATTCAGTCACTATTATTTGTACACATATGCCAGTTCATAGTTTCAACCTTATACCAATATACGGAATGGTCATACATTAATTGAAAAACTGCAAACAAAAGGTATATTCCACTTAAAAATCAATAATATAGTCCAACTCAAGGGCACTCACTAGGCCTCTAACATGCCTTACCCTTGTAGAATTCTCCAATGACTTTAATAATGCACTCTCATGGGTTGGTACTTGATGCCCTGGGTTCACAGACGATAGATTATTCACACTGGGTGTTATTGAACCTGGTAGAGAACCCATCTGCAGGATGGAGTGTTTAGTATACAATGATGGAGAGGAGGTTACATTTGGAGCCAGAGCTTTTTTTATTTATTATCATTTAGGGCATATTAATTTTCATTTATTTTCTAAAACTGGAGTTTGGCTCTAAGCCTTGAAATACATAATCACAAGGTCATTTTTTTTTAAGCATACCTCTAATCTTATGAGACACAAAGATGACATTGCTTTCTTAATATCCTGGCTTCCCCCCAAAGATAGATACAACTAAGCAATGTTAGTTCTGCAATCTCTCCTGCTGTGCTTTTGTGTTCTGACAGACAACACTATTCAGCACTCATAGCCATTGGCTGTGATTACTGATCAGATGCTGGTTTTGTAGCATGTCCCTCAGACAAAACCTTGTCTTCAGACCAGCTTCTGTCAGAAGAACAGTTGTACACATGGTCCAAATGTCCACTGGGGAAATACCTTACTTAAAGGTAGTTAACAAGATAATTGGCGTCAGTGGTATCTTAAAGGGGTTGTAAAGGTAAAAGTTTTTTTACCTTAATGCATCCTATGCATTAAGGTAAAACAACATCTCACAGCACGGGCCCCCCCCCGAGTCCCCGTTTTACTTGCCTTACCGTTCGAAACTCGGGCGCATCCACGTCATCCTCTTCGGTTCCCAGCCTGGCCGTTGATTGGCTAGGTTGGGCGGATTGATAGCAGCTCAGCCATTGGCTGGCGCTGCTGTCAATCACAGCGGATGATGCCGCGCGCCAGGGGGCGGGGCCGAGTGATACAGTCAGCGGCTATGGCAGCCGCTGTATCACGGGAGCAAGCCCGCAAAAGCTTTCCACCATGCGAGCGCCCTCACATGAAGATGGAAAGCTTTTGCGAGGAGGAGCCCAGACAGCCGCCGAGGGACCCCAGAAGACAGCTTTCCGGCCACTCTGTGCAAAACGAACTGCACAGTGGAGGTAAGTATCACATGTTTGTTATTTAAAAAAAAAAAAAAATGGACTTTAGTGTCCCTTTAACTGAGAGGCAGAATATGCCTATTGCACAAAAAATCACACATAGCTTCTGGAGAAACCCTGGGGAACCTTGGAACTCAATTTGAGAAAGGCTGCCATAGATCTTAAGGAATACAGTAAATATGATTTTGATCTGCATAGTAGAGGGGGTAAAGACTATTTTTTCAATTAAAGTAAAAAAAGCTCTCTTTGACCGCTGTTTTCCATTTTAGAGAATGGTGCAGAGAGTCTGATTGGTTCAGATTACTAACCATCCATTTCTAAGCTTGAGTGCTATTCAACAGATGATTATACAAAACGTATTTATACACACATATTTAGGTACTTATGGTAGCCATATTCAAGTATAAATTTAAATAGGTCTTTAGGACATAATTACCAGGCTGCTTATTGTTTGTAAGTGCCAACCTCCTTGCACAAGGTGGGTTCACCTTGTGCCTGTCATTGTGCCAGAAGAGCTTATGTTTTAGTTAGTGGCACAATTGTCAGAGTAGAATTCACTGCCTTTTTGTTGGGACTTAAAAGTGTTCTTCTCATTAGAACTCTAATGTATTGATTTTATGTATAAAAATTCTGAGATCCCAAAAATGCATTATAGGATGTAATTTGTGGTCCCTACCGAGAGGCCGCATCCTTAAACACTACGAAATAGCAAAACAGGTTTGTTTTACCAATTGGACTGACAAGAAATAACAGAGCTATTAGTAGATGTAATCAATAACAAAGGCTTTTTTTACTATCAAGGGTTTTATGTTTTGTGATGCAGTTATACATACAGTATGGTAATTGTTAATGAATCTTGAGAAGATGTCATGGAGTGTTGAGGACCAAGGGAGTTTTGTACACTTGAAACTAAGCTCCATTACCACAGCTGAAAACCCATTATGCAATATGTTATAACTCAGGATATACATGGACAAGTTTTTTGTCATGTCCATATGACTCCAATGGTCATCAAATTAAATGCTAACTAATAATATTATGAAAGTACATGACATATACAGGGAGTGCAGAATTATTAGGCAAATTAGTATTTTGACCACATCATCCTCTTTATGCATGTTGTCTTACTCCAAGCTGTATAGGCTCGAAAGCCTACTACCAATTAAGCATATTAGGTGATGTGCATCTCTGTAATGAGAAGGGGTGTGGTCTAATGACATCAACACCCTATATCAGGTGTGCATAATTATTAGGCAACTTCCTTTCCTTTGGCAAAATGGGTCAAAAGAAGGACTTGACAGGCTCAGAAAAGTCAAAAATAGTGAGATATCTTGCAGAGGGATGCAGCACTCTTAAAATTGCAAAGCTTCTGAAGCGTAATCATCGAACAATCAAGCGTTTCATTCAAAAGAGTCAACAGGGTCGGAAGAAGCGTGTGGAAAAACCAAGGCGCAAAATAACTGCCCATGAACTGAGAAAAGTCAAGCGTGCAGCTGCCAAGATGCCACTTGCCACCAGTTTGGCCATATTTCAGAGCTGCAACATCACTGGAGTGCCCAAAAGCACAAGGTGTGCAATACTCAGAGACATGGCCAAGGTAAGAAAGGCTGAAAGACGACCACCACTGAACAAGACACACAAGCTGAAACGTCAAGACTGGGCCAAGAAATATCTCAAGACTGATTTTTCTAAGGTTTTATGGACTGATGAAATGAGAGTGAGTCTTGATGGGCCAGATGGATGGGCCCGTGGCTGGATTGGTAAAGGGCAGAGAGCTCCAGTCCGACTCAGACGCCAGCAAGGTGGAGGTGGAGTACTGGTTTGGGCTGGTATCATCAAAGATGAGCTTGTGGGGCCTTTTCGGGTTGAGGATGGACTCGAGCTTAACTCCCAGTCCTACTGCCAGTTTCTGGAAGACACCTTCTTCAAGCAGTGGTACAGGAAGAAGTCTGCATCCTTCAAGAAAAACATGATTTTCATGCAGGACAATGCTCCATCACACGCGTCCAAGTACTCCACAGCGTGGCTGGCAAGAAAGGGTATAAAAGAAGAAAAACTAATGACATGGCCTCCTTGTTCACCTGATCTGAACCCCATTGAGAACCTGTGGTCCATCATCAAATGTGAGATTTACAAGGAGGGAAAACAGTACACCTCTCTGAACAGTGTCTGGGAGGCTGTGGTTGCTGCTGCACGCAATGTTGATGGTGAACAGATCAAAACACTGACAGAATCCCTGGATGGCAGGCTGCATGAGTGTCCTTGCAAAGAAAGGTGGCTATATTGGTCACTTATTTGTTTTTGTTTTGTTTTTGAATGTCAGAAATGTATATTTGTGAATGTTGAGATGTTATATTGGTTTCACTGGTAAAAATAAATAATTGAAATGGGTATATATTTGTTTTTTGTTAAGTTGCCTAATAATTATGCACAGTAATAGTCACCTGCACACACAGATACCCCCCTAAAATAGCTAAAACTAAAAACAAACTAAAAACTACTTCCAAAAATATTCAGCTTTGATATTAATGAGTTTTTTGGGTTCATTGAGAACATGGTTGTTGTTCAATAATAAAATGAATCCTCAAAAATACAACTTGCCTAATAATTCTGCACTCCCTGTAAGTTGAATATGCAATATGACTTTGTTCTATAACAAGTACTTTGTAACACATTCTGTACTTTAAATCTTTCTGAGGAAAGGAGTAACACATTTGGGGTGTATTCCAGAAAAAAAAAAAAAGATAAAAACAGGATAGAAGTAGTGGGGCAGTGTAGATTCACAACTGGGACTCCACTACCTGACACTTAAAAAAAGATATTCCATTGTTCACCACTTCTATCAAAGATAGCCTATTCACTTTCATTTCTCATAGGCCTATAATTCTGACTTTGTATTGCAATACATTTTAATCCATAGGGTTTCTTAAAAAGAAGCTAGAATACAACTACTAGATATCAGTGAACCAGTTAAATACAGAACTGTCACTTTTGGTTGGACTGCAAGCCGTGCTGCTCTCTTGCTTCTGGATAGGCCCTTAGACAGCCTAGCAGCCAGATGTGCCAGGCATAGACTCCATCTCCAGCCGGGCAATACAACACATGTCCACCCAAACAGCTGTCCAGGTGGCACAGAACACAGATCACCAGACCTCACCCGAATATATAGTCTCTCCCAGCAAGCCAAGAGAGTCAAGAAAACCCCTGAGATACACCATATACACATAACCTGACCTTGCATTGCCCCTCCCATATCTAGCACCACCAAGTACCCAGCCACTTAGCAGTAGAAGAGAAAAGTGCAACAAGGACAAACTTAGGGAGAAATTAATAGATCTCTAGCAATCAACCAGGATGACTACTCCTGGCAAGTAAATTTGTGAGAAGCAACCCTGTCTAAACTCCAGGGTGCTACACATTATTAAA
The DNA here is from genome assembly GCA_029574335.1 of Rana kukunoris. Taxonomy (NCBI): domain Eukaryota; kingdom Metazoa; phylum Chordata; class Amphibia; order Anura; family Ranidae; genus Rana; species Rana kukunoris. The sequence continues at coordinate 565,678,035 of CM056050.1, read as the reverse complement.
ATTACAGCTTTGTGAAAAAATATAATTTCTTTATTTTCCAAAAAAAAATGACAAATTATGACAACTTAAAAAACTCACCAAAAAACTTGGACTATCCAGGGTTTTTTTTTTTTTTGCACTGTCCTGGTATTTTATGGCCTCAAGAAATTAGACAGGCATATATATATATATATATATATATATATATATATATATATATATATATATATATATATATATATATATATATCACCCAGACTAAATAATTTACACAGATTTTTGGTTATTTTTAACAAAGAAATGTAGCAGAGTATATTTTGATATATATTTATGAATTTATGATTATTTCTTTTCAAAACTGTATAACAGAAACTACGAAAACTTTTTTGTCTATATTTCGGTATTTTTTCTTTCAAATAATTTTTATTGAGCTTATGTCAAGTACAATAGTAAGCAAACTTTTGGGTGGAAACCCACATGCAATACAGGATCTTTAAACAAGATATGTGCACTTAAAAGGGACAAGTGCGTATTGAAGAGTATAAGCAGTCCGAATACAGGAGAAAATAGTTCAAACTGTAACATTGCAACAAGATGTATCTATATATACAGATAGCAAATAACAAGAGGGGTGGGGAAGGGAGGGGGGAGGGAGGGACATGTGCAAGGGGGAGAGAGGACGAGAGCAATGCAAGAGTGTCAAATTAGGGGTATGGCAAACTGAGAGCATTAAGAATCATGCAGTATATTCAGCAAGAAAGAAAGAAACGGGGGAATCAATGAATCCACTTGTAGGTGTACCAGCGTTGCCAGGGGTTCCAAAGGTTTAGCAGTGTGGTGTACGTGTGTTTACCCCGAGCAAGGATGGTTTCGTAGGAATAGTGGGTTTGCACTAGGTTCACTACTTCAGTTAATGAGGGGGTGTCTACAGACTTCCAGCGCCTAGCAATCAAGAGTCTAGTTGCCAGTAGTATGTGTGAGGTCACTAGTTGCAGAGGGGGTGGTATGTCGTCAATGGTCAGATTGAGAACAGCCAGCTGCAGGGTCAGTGGAACAGGAAGACCTAGAACTTCTTTGAGCAGTGTCTCCACTGCCGCCCATAAATTCTTAAGACTTGGGCATGTCCAGAAAATAAGCAGGAGAGTGCCCGTGGAGTTGCAATTCCTCCAGCAATTAGGGGAGGTGTGGGGGTGGAACCGAGCTATCCTAGAAGGTGTCAGGTACCATCTCATCGTCAGTTTTTGTGAGAGTTCCCAGAGGGAGGTACAGGAGGTGCATTTGTAAATGGACTTGATCGCTGCTTGCCATTGTTGGTCTGAGAATTGGGTAGTTAAGTCAGATTCCCAGTCAATGAGAGGTTTTGATTTATGGAAAGACGTCTTTTCTTGTAGGGTATTGTATAGTAAAGAGATGCTTTTGTGGAAGAGTTACCAGCGAAGAAGAATCGTCATAGGTTTGCTGGCAAAGAGCCGTCTAGTGAAGGGTTGGCCCTAAGACAGTGTTGGAGTCTGTAGTAAGTGAAATACTCTGAGCTAGCGATTAGGGGGCGTAATTCATGAATGTGGGTAACAGTGTCAGAGAGCCAGGTAGGGATGTTCAGGTCAGGAGTGAGGAGCGTCAGCGTCTCTATAGGCATGTGTATAGGTTTGGTCGGGAGAGTTTTCCATGTGGAGGATTGCAGTGTCTTCCAGACTTTGACTGAAGCTCGTATGGTAGGGGAGTAGAGACTGAGTTGTGGGGAGCCAGTGGTTGTACTATACAACCAGTGGGATAGATTGGATCCCGGAATCATGGCGGCTTCTATAGCGCACCATAATGGATTGGGGGTTGTCGCCATCCACTCCCGAGTCTGTGAGAGGATGGTGGCCTTATAGTAGTCCGTTATGTCAACATATCCCATGCCTCCAGCAAATTTATGTTTGACAGTTTTAGCCTGACTACACCTAGGTGGTTTGCCCTGCCAAACGTAGTTTCTAAAGATAGATTGTAAGGCTTTAAGATAAGAGTTCGGGAGGGGTATAGGAAGGGTTCGGAAGATGTATAGCAACCTGGGCAGTATCATCATTTTGAAGGCCGCAAGTCTGCCTGTCCAGGAAAATTCATGTTTGGTAATTTTTGACGTTTCTCGGATAAGCATTTGTTTGGCCTCAGTGTAGTTACGCGGGAATAGATTTTTTGTGGATCTGGTTAGGGTGATACCCAAGTATGTTATTCCGGAGTCCGCCCATGGGTACGGAAATTTGTTCCTAAGTAGGTTACTGGTTATGGCTAGTGTTGCTCACGAATATTCGTATTGCGAGTATTCGCGATATATTCCGAATTTCGCGGTGAATATTCGCTATTTCGAATATTCGTATTTTTTCAATTTTTTTTTTAGAACAGATCACATCCTAGAGATCCCCATCGACGTCTAAAAGTATTGCTGGTATGATTAGAGACCTTGGGCCGAGTAGCTGCAGCGATCATTTTATATTGCCGAAAAATCGCAATGCGATTATTCGGCAATAGCGATATCGCGCAATTATTTTCGAGAAATTCGCAATATTGTTTTTAGCTAAAATAACACATATATTCGATTTCAGAGTGTTACTGTCGAAATTCCGCAATCAATTTCTCATTCGCATTTTTGCGAAATTACGATAAAATATCAAGAATATTCTGAGCCAATCAGAGTGCTCCTTCCGCGTTTGCCGAATACTCGCAATTATTTTGTATTGTAATATATCACGAATATTCTGAGCCAATCAGAGTGCTCCTTCCGCATTTGCCGAATATTCGCAATTATTTTGTATTGTAATATATCACGAATATTCTGAGCCAATCAGAGTGCTCCTTCCGCATTTGCCGAATATTCGCAATTATTTTGTATTGTAATATATCACAAATATTCTGAGCCAATCAGAGTGCTCCTTCCGCATTTGCCGAATATTCGAAAATTACTTTGTATTGTAATATATCACGAATATTCTGAGCCAATCAGAGTGCTCCTTCCGCATTTCTCGAAATTTCATTCGCATTCGCAATTCGCATTCGCATTCGCATTCGCAATAGCGAAATTTCGCAATCATTTCATTTCCAAAAAATATCGCGAATATTCGCATTTAACGAATATATCTCAAATATTCGACTATATATTCGAGATATATCGCAAAATCGAATATGGCATATTCTGCTCAACACTAGTTATGGCGTCTAAGCCCAAGTCTAAAATGTAGGATTTCTGTTCATTTACTTTGTAGTAAGATACAGCACCAAATCTTTGCAGTAGTAGCTGCACCGAGGCCAGGGATGAGTGAGGGTCTGTTAGCATGATTATCACATCGTCTGCAAAGAGGCTAATTTTATGTTCTAATGAGGCGATTTTAAATCCGGTTATCCCGTGGTGAGATCTAACGTGTTCGGCTAAGGGCTCCATGACAAGGTCAAAGATTAGTGGGGACAGGGGGCATCCTTGGCGAGTGCCATTAGAGATTAAAAAGGGTTTAGACAGGATTTCCGAGGTGTAGACTTGGGCAGAGGGAGAGGAGTACAGAGCCATAATGGCAGACAGAATGGGACTGTGGAGTCCAAACTTTTCAAGGGTGGCGTGCATATATCCCCAGTGAACTCGATCAAACGCCTTCTCTGCATCCAGGGACAGGAGCAGAGAAGGTGTTCGGGTTGATTCGGCAGTATGAATGATGTTGATAAGTCTGCGGGTTGCGTCAAAGGTTTGCCTACCTTTAATAAAGCCAGATTGGTCTTTGTGTATGAGCAGGGGCATTAGGTCTAATAAACAATTGGCGATGAGTTTGGCGTGTATTTTAGCATCAAGGTTTAGGAGAGATATGGGCCGAAAATTCTGGGTGTATGTGGGTTCTTTACCAGGTTTCGGCAGGGTAACAATCAGGGCAGAAAGCATTTCAGGTGGGAGAGAGGAGGATGAGGCAGCATCGTTACAGACATTAGCCAGGAATGGTGACAGGATTGAGCCAAATTTTTTATAGTACTCGCCAGTGAGGCCATCAGGGCCTGGAGATTTATTGGCGGGCAGTGTCGAGATCGTGCGCAAGATTTCCAGGTGTGTGAATGGGGTATTTAGAGTCTCCAGTTGGTCCTCAGACAGTGATGGGAGATTGATTTCCTGGAGGAATGCTGTTATGTCTTGAGGGGTTGGTTGGAGAACAGATTGATCGTCTTTCAAGTTATACAATGTACTATAGTAACTTCGAAAGGCGTCAGCCATGGCCGAGGGGTCAGTCAGTTTTTGGTTTGATATGGGGTGGTATAGGTGAGGTATCTTAGTTTTGGCAATATAGCCTTTTAATTCTATTGGCCATGGCTTTAGTAATGTTGGGCTTTGAGGCGAGTGTGGGCTCTCTCGAAAGAGTCCAATAAATGGGTTCTTAGCTCTTGTCTGAGACAGTCCAGTTTTTGTTTGGATGTTGGGCTGGGGTTGGATTGGTTTTGGGTTTCCAGGACTTTTATGTCGGAAGTAAGGGAGTCTAGGCGTTGTGTTTTCATCCTCCTCTCTTTAGCACTCAATTGTATAAAAATCCCTCGAATGAAGAGTGGGAAGGGGAGTGGATGATTGAAGCGTTGGCTCTCCAGATCTTCGTCCGTGAAGGGGAAGGGGAGTCACTGAAGGACATGGTAACAGGAGCGTGGTCGGACCACGTAATAGTGGATATATCGGCAGCAGATACTTTGGGGAGGGACCATTTGTCCACAAGAAAATAGTCTAACCTCGTGTAGAAATTGTGGCAAGGGGAGAAATAGGAGTAATCTCTCTCCGTGGAGTGGAGACATCTCCAGGCGTCGTAGAGATCATGTGTCCTTATAAAGGAGCTCATAGGTGAGGCAGTCCTGTTCGATCGAGAGGAAGCATCTAGGGAGTTGTCCGGGACTATGTTGAAATCCCCACACATAATGAGGTGGCCTTGTTTGAAGTGGTTGATCCTTTTCATGAGCTTGGACAGGAAACTGATCTGTCTAGTGTTAGGGTCATAGACCGTTACAACAGTGTATCGAATGTTATTCATGGAGCAGTCCAAGGCCAGGTACCTGCCTTTGGCATCTATCAAGCTGTTGTGGAGAGTAAACGAAACAGTGTTTTTAATGGCAATGAGGACTCCATTCTTTTTTACAGGTCCAGAGGCCTTAAAGATGTTAGGGAAGGATTTGTTAGTGCAGGGCGGCTCTGCAGAGGATTTGAAGTGTGTTTCTTGCACACAGAGGACATCACAGAGGGATGTCTGGGCCGCCTTCCACATCGATGACCTTTTCACAGGATGATTTAGACCCTTGACGTTCAAGGATAGGAACTTCGGCATCTTGGGTAAGTTAGCGTGTTATGCGTATATAGAAAGGTACTCAAAGTGTTTCAGAGGTCCACCGAACCGCGGAGGTTAGTACGTATCAAGAGGCAGGTGGTGGATCCAGAAGTAGGTGCTGTCGGGGATCTGGAGGTCTCCGGAAGATGAACGGGAGGGAGGAAGGAGAGACAAATGAGAAAAGAAAAAGTAAAGTCAGTAATAACTTGCGTTAAACAGCAACTTGGATGGGTGTAAAGGTACACCGCAATCAGTAGTATATTAGGAGACTACTGAGTGTTTTGAGGGGTAAAAGTTTGTGGGCTGAGCACGTCGAGCAGGCACTAACCGGAGAACATGGTAACAAAATGCAGGTGGGGAGTATACTAACCGCATAGTCATTTGATGACACTGGGGTGAGGTCCTGGAGTGCAGGCTTGGGGATCATCAGGGGAGGACACTTGCATCGGGGTGACATCGTTAGGAATTATGTTCCATTTCTTGAGGAGTCGGATACCATCTTCCACCGTATGGATGCTATGCTTCACACCGTTCCTGGTGATCAGAAGTTTAGTCGGGAATCCCCATTGGTAGGGTATTTTATGGTTGTTCAGTGGCTTTGTGATGGTTTGGAGTTGTCTCCTCTGCTGACGGGTGTATTGGGAGATATCGGCGAAAAGTTGTAACTTTGCGTATGGCGCGGGTAGATGGGCCATTCTTCTGGATGCGGACATGAGCATGTCTTTGGCATGGTAGAAGTCCATTCTCATGAGGGTATCGCGAGACACTTCTGGCGGTAAGTGTGTAGGCTTTGGCAGGCGGTGTATACGATCGATAATGGTTTCTACTGCTGGAAGATCGGGAAGGAAGGAAGCGATCATTTTCCGGGCGTATGTATTAAGATCAGCTGGTGCGATCGTTTCTGGTATGCCACGGATTTTCACGTTGTTGCGCCTGGAACGGTCCTCAAGCTCCGCCATTTTGGCCCGTATCCATTGTTGTTCATCCCTGGTGTGTTCATGAGCATCTACTAGGTCATTAACCGTGACTGTCATGGCGCCCATTTGTTGCTCAATAAGCCCTACACTTTGGCCTGTATGCACCATCTCATCCTTAAGTGCTGTGAACATGGAGGAAATGTCATTATGCAGGGAGCTGTGTAGAGACATCAGCATGTCTTTTAAGACAGTGTCCATTACTGGCTGATTAGTGGTGGGGAAGGCCGCAATAGGGGATGACACTGGTAGTGGGGCTGGGAGGTTATCTAGGGTAGGCCTTACCTCAGTGGCCTGAGCCTGAGCGCCAGGGTCCAGCCGCATCCGCGTTTTCGGCGGGCTGTTTGAGGCGGACATTGCTCCAGGAGGTAGAGCGGAGGGTGAGTGAGGGTGGATGGGCGAGTCTCCGTCTTCAGGGATGTCAGAGAGGTGTCTCTCAGAGAAAGTTGTTTCGCCGCGCGGCGAGCGGTCGCGGGCGCCATCTTGGCCTCGAGTGCTGTGAGGCAGGGAGAAAAAGTCTGTGAGTTTTCGCGGTTGCCGCTCCTCTTTTCGTTTGCGGGTGGACCTGGTCGGGTTCCCCAGTGTCTGGGGAGTAAAATGCTGCATGGTGGAGCTGTGGGTTAGCGCTGTTTAGGCAGTTGTTCTCCGGTCTGTGCAGGAGCTGAGGAATCAGGCGTCCATTCGGCTCGGCGGTTGGCCACGCCCCCTTATTTCGGTATTTTTTTAATAATATACTGAAAAATTTCAAAAATCAATAAAATAAAAATGGTCACAAAAAAACTCTATCTGTCTCAAAAAATGATAACACTTTTATTTAGGTGCAGTGTTGCATGACTGAGTAATTGTCATTCAAAGTGTGACAGCGCTGAAAAGTGAAAAATGACCTGGACTTAAAGGGGGGAAAGTGACCAGACTTGAAGTGGTTAAATGAGGTGAACAAGGCTGCACATCTTTCATATAGACCACAATATCCATCAATCGCTGTTATATAACAGGTATTTCAAAAGATTGCTCTACTTTACATATTAATTTTGTCAGCTGTGTGATATGGTCATGGTAAATGAGGGGACATTATTAAAGCTATCTATGAGGAGAAGTGGAAAGTTTTCTCCTGAGTAGTAAGAATAATCATGTAACATATGCATTAAATAGGATTATGTAACATAAATCCTTGATGGTAAAGGATTTGGTGGTATTAGTAGACCACAGACTGAGAAATATCTTGTAAAGTCAATCATCTGCAGCTCATGACAGCAAAATATTATCATGGATTATGATCTGTGCTATTCATCTACTGCAGGCAAATGTAATTTTGTGTGCTAAATTCCTTCATGGAGTAATCCCCCAAAGTTATGGTTAGCAAACTACAATAAGATGAAAGATCAAAAATTAAACAAGCCAGCCCTGAGATCACAGCCCTGAGTCTGACAGAGGGAAGTCTTCCAGTGTTACTCCCTTTGTGGCTTTAGGGGGAAAAAAAGTTGTTGTTTTTTGTAGCCTGCCAAAATAATGCGCTCCTAAGAGACTCCCACTACAAAGAACATTGCCCAGCACCGAAATGTAAACAAAAGGGTGGGAGATCCCAGATGACATAATTGACCAAATATGACCATGACCATTACCACATTAATAAAAGACTTTACCAAATGTGCAGTGTGCTTATTTACTCTATTGTTCCTGAATGATCACAAAATAAAGATGGCTCCATCCTTTTAGACAGAGAGATACAGGATACAGATGAAGGCTTTATTAGGTGGAGTTATTGTTATCTCTGTGTGAGATAATACATTTTCATGTATTTTTATACTTGCACATTTACACATTTATTGGTATGCATGCACTTAAGATGGACATTATATTATATTATATACATTATATATATATATATATATATATATATATATATATATATATATATATATATATTACTAATCAGTCCATCACATGGCGGCAACTCAATGCACTTAGACACCCCTAGACGTGGTGAAGGCAAATTGCTGAAGTTCAAACTGGGCATTAGAATGGGGAAGAAAGTGACCTTGAACGCGACATGGCTGTTGATGCCATACGGGCTGGTCTGAGTATCTCAAAAACTGCTGATCTACTGTGATTTGCACGTACAACCATAAAAGGCAAAATATCCAGTGAACAGAGGTTGTGTGGAGGAAAATGCCTTGTTGATTTCAGAGATGACAGGAGAATGGAAGACTGGTTCCAGGTGATAGAAAGGCAGCAGTAACGCAAATAACCACTTGTTACAATCAAGGTATGCAGAATACCATCTCTAAATGCACTAAACATAGAACCTTGAAGCAGATGGGCTATAGCAGCAGAAGCCCACACCTGGTGTCACTCCTGTCAGCCAAGCTTACAAATGAAGGACACTCTCCATGAGATGGCCATATCATTGTCAAAGTCTACAATCAAGAGAAGACTTCACAAGAGAAAATACAGAGTATTACCCACAAGGTGCAACCCATTAATAAGCCTGAAGAATAGAAAAGCCAGATTAGACATTGCCAAAAACATCTAAAAAAGACAGACAATTTCTGGAAAAGCATTCTTTGGATGGATGAAACTGTACATGAGATATACTATCAGCCCGAATTCAGCCAAATGCAGCAAGTTGATTGAACAGCACTTCACAGTACAGATGGACAATGATCTAAAACACAGTGCAAAAGCAACCCAGGAGCTTTTGAAGAAAAATAAGTGGAATATGCTGCAATGACTGAGTTAATCACCTGATCTCAACCCAATTAAGCATGCATTTCACTTTCTGAAGGCAAAACTAAAGGCAGAAAAACCCACAAAGGAAATAAAGTATGCAAAAATTCCAAACGGACGATGGATCGCAAAAGATAGTAGGACAAACCCCCAAAAATTCTTCAAATATATTAATAGTAAAAAGGTCAAGTTTGAGCATGTAGGCCTCTTATAAAATAATCTAGAGTGGGTGACTGGGGACAAAGAGAAGGCTAATTTATTAAATGCTTTCTTCAGCTCTGTGTATACAATAGAGCATGGGGAAGCTCATGTCCAAAATGGGGGTGGTAGTGACACAGCCCCAAATCCACAATGGCTCAAAAGTGATATGGTCCAGAAATATTTGGACAGAATAAAGGTGAGTAAAGCACCTGTACCAGGTGGCATCCACCCACGGATCCTAAAAGAATTGACCTCTGTAATTTCAAAGCCATTGTATCTAGTTTTTAGGGACTCATTAATGACAGGAATAGTACAACTGAATTAGCGTATAGCCAATGTGGTGCCTATATTTCAAAAGGGAACAAAGTCTTTACCAAGTAACCTTAGACCTGTTAGTTTAACTTCTATAGTTGGGAAGATGCTGGAAGGTTTAATAAAAGACCACATCGATGAGTTCTTGCTGGAAAAAAAAAAACATTTAAGCAACAGACAGCATGGATTCATGAAAGATAGAAGTTGTCAAACAAACCTGATTTCCTTTTATGAAGAGGTAAGTAAAACCCTGGACAGAGGCGTGGCAGTGGATGTGGTATACTTGGATTTTGCAAAAGCGTTCGATACAATTCCCCACACATGGCTCATGTGTAAGGTAACGTCCACAGGATTAGATATATCAGTTTGTAAATGGATAGAAAACTACAGAATTCAGAGAGTTGTGGTTAATGATTCATACTCTGAATGCTCGAAGGTTATCAGTGGTGTACCCCAGGGTTCAGTGGTGGGACCCTTACTTTTTAATATCTTTATAAATTATAAATGACATTGAGTCTGAGATCAAAAGTAACATTTCTGTCTTTGCAGATGACACCAAGCTATGCAGTGGAATAACTTCCTTACAGGATCTCGCCAATTTAGAAGCGACTAAGTGGCAGATGAGGTTTAATGTTGATAAATGTAAAGTTATGCACTTGGGGGCTAAGAATATGCATGCATCATACATGCTAGGAGGAGTACAACTGGGGGGAAGGATCTGGGGGTTTTAGTTGATCATAAGCTCAATAATGGCATGCAATGCCAAACTGCGGTTTCCAAAGCGATCAAAGTCCTTTCTTGTATTAGGAGAGGTATGGACTCCAGAGAGAGAGATATAATTTTGCCCCTGTACAAATCATTAGTAAGACCTCATCTGGAATATGCAGTCCAGTTTTTGGCACCAGTTCTCAAAAAGAATATTGGAGAACTGGAGAAAGTGCAGAGAAGGGCAACCAAACTGATAAAAGGCATGGAGGAGCTCAGCTATGAGGAAAGATTAGAAGAACTAAATGTATTCACTCTTGAGAAGAGGAGAATAAGGGGGGGTATAATCCACATGTACAAATATATAAGGGGTCCATATAGTGAACTTGGTGTTGAGTTATTCACTTTATGGTCAACACTGAGGACAAGGGGGCACTCTTTACGTCTAGAGGAAAAGAGATTTCATCTCCAAATATGGAAAGGTTTCTTCACAGTAAGAGCTGTGAAAATGTGGAACAGACTCCCTCCAGAGGTGGTTCTGGCCAGCTCAGTAGATTGCTTTAAGAAAGGTCTTGATACTTTCCTAAATGTACATAATATAACTGAGTACTAAGATTTGTAGATACAGTTGATCCAGGGTAAATCCGATTGCCTCTCGGGGGATCAGGAAGGAATTTTTTCCCCTGCTGTAGCAAATTGGATCTTCGCTCTGCTGTTTTTTTTTGCCTTTCTCTGGATCAACTGTGGGTATGGAGTTGGGTGTATGGGATTGTACTGTTGTGTACTGTTTTTTTCTTTTGTGGTTGGACTGGATAGACTTTTTTCAACCTGATTAACTATGTAACAAACAAAGAACAACTGAAGACAGCTGCAGTTAGAGCCTGGCAAAGCATCAGCAAGGAGTCCAGACTTCAGGCAGTCATTGCCAGTAAAGGATATTGAAATATTTCACATGTTATTTACGATTATGATAATTTGTCCAATTACATTTCACCCCCTGAAAATGGGGGGGCTGTGTATAAAAAAGTTCCTAAAATGTCTACTTGATATTTATGTTCAACCCCTTGAATTTGGTCTGCACTTCAAAGTCACTTGAATTGTTTCATTTTTTTTCTGGTGGCATACAGAGCCAAAAGTATGAAGTATGAAAAGTATGAAGTATGAAGTATGAAAATGGTGCTTGTGTCCCAATATATATGGACCCAACTGTATATAATCTATTGCTATGTCCATTATAACACTAGGTGCCCTTTAAGATCTATTCATGATTTAAATTAATCTCATTCTAGTTACTGACCCTCCCTTTTAATTGCAAGATATAATGAGCAGGGCCCTTCTATTCCTCCTCTATTGAATTGTATTGTAACTGCGTTGACTGTCCCCCATATTGTAAAGCGCTGCTCAAATTTTTGGCGCTATATAAATTCTGAACAGTAATAATAATAATAATAATAATAATAATACAAAGGAAGATGTTGCCAACAATTTAACATCCACAATGTTTAACAACTGCCCATGGTTCTATTGTGAGAAGCAGCACTAGCACATTAACACTGAGTAACACAGAAATGGCTATGCATTCCTTCATAATTAAAAAGGAAAGTAGAAACTGTTGTAAATTGAAAATGATTGCTTGTTTAACTTCTGATGCTTACAATTATCTGCTGCTATTGTAATTTTGTAAGTATAAGATGTATTATGTGTTACTCTTCGCCAAATAAAATCTTTTTGTGGAAAAAAAAAAAAAAGAAAATGATTGTAGATCAGAGAACAGCGATGATCTAAAGATGAATTCATCCACAAATTTAATATAGCAAAAGCAAAGGGTTGGAGTAGAGTCAAATGTCCATGGCCTACAATTATTACAGTCATACCGTATGTAGGTGTAACATACTGAATATCCTTCATATAATGTAAGCTAAAAAAGAAAAACGTATTTTCCTTCCCGTATAGGAAATGCCATTTCATCATTTATAATCCTGAAGTGCACATAGCCATTAGGAATCCCTGGTTTGTGATTAAATTTAATAAATACCTAGCATGACTCTAAGAAGCACAGGGTATGTGAATGCTCTTTGCCCATTAAAGGCTTTTCATATTTTAAAATGCATACAGTATTTGCTGGTGTAAAAGACTACCTTTTACACAAAAAAAATGGCCAAAAAGCAAGGGTCGTCTTATAAATCGGGTCAGCTGCTTGGATGCCTGCTGGATGTGCAGTAATACTGTATGTAGCTTCGGCTACATACAGTTTATACCGCTTAGCCATTCCTGGTGAGCGATGTATTCAAATGAATACAGAGCCTGCTCAGGTTGGAGTAACAACTCCTGGCAATCCGAGCAGGCTACATACAGTAGCCTGCTCAGATTGGCTTTGAGAGTCAGAGAGGCGTGGGCTGATGATGTTACAGCCTCTGCCAATCCAAGCAGGCTTTGTATTCATTAAAAGAATATATTGCTCGTCGTGATTGGCTCCAGCTCCAGCAAGAAGAATATGGCTCTAGCTCCAGCAAGAATGAAGAAGAATATATGGCTCCAGAAGGAAGAAATATGGAGCGTTGGAAGCCTCGGAAGGGGGGTCGTCTTATACGGTGAGTACGGGCAAAAAATCTTAAAAAACTGTCAAATTAGGGAGTCGTCTTATACGCCTGGTCACCTTATACACCGGCAAATATGGGTAATTATAAATATTTATCATTCCTACATGATGGAAACACCATGCATTTGTTTGTGGTTCAGTAAAAAAAAAAAAAAAAAAAACTTTAATCAAATGAATATACATTCAGTTTAGTTATTTATCAACAGACTGAAATACAATGTGGTTTCAAAATATAAGAAGCTGGCAATCTCTGAGAGGATGCTTGAAAATGTGCTGATCTTTTAAAAGTACAGATGTAAGCTGGAGAGAGAGAGGGAAGCAGAAAACATACAGAATTGCTTTACTTGACCTTAATCTATGTGCTGCAACCTCAAAATATGAAGCCGTAAAAATAAACTTTTCTGTCTAAAAAATACTTTTGTTACTATGTCAAAATGGGCAACAAGCTATATGTCACAGTCTTTTTAAAGTGGGTTTAAATAGAGGTAAAGTCTTTTTTAGTTTTTGTTCTTTGCTCAGGCTTTTCCATATGGGAACCTTGTCATGCCTGTTAGCAAATGACCAGGAACCAATTTCACAGGTTTGTAGTATTTGCAATGGATTGACATATGCAGATGTCATCAGAATGAATGCACACCAGTATATAGAAATGTATGTAAAAACATATCAAGTATATGCCTAGGACTATAGGCGTGCACAGTCTATTGCATTAGGGTGTGCACCCAAAGCTCAAACACACGTGTGTGTGTGTATGTGTGTATATAAAATGTTTAAAATGTATTAAAACATGGACAGTGTCAGTAAAGTAGTGGACATGTCAATAGGGCAGAGCTTGGTGTCAGTAGAGCAGTGGACAATGTCAGTAGATTTTTATTTATTTTTGAATATTTTTTTTCCATTTTTTTTTAATTTATTTTTTTAAGAACCCAGTTGAGGGGCGTTGGTGAAATATCTGCACTGCATGGGATGATGATTGAGTTACCAGGCACAGCCGGAACACCCACTGTGCAAGCCTATGCTCAGAGGCGTAGCTTGAAGCTTGTGGGCCCCGATGCAAAAGTTGACCTGAGCCCCCCCATTACCACCCACCACTTCCACCGCACGCCAAGATTCTCAAAGTGGCTTAAGAGTTTTGAGTTCCCAGAGTTCCTCTTTAAATCAGAGGACAGGGGTTACAGCTGGAGAATCAGAGGACAGGGATCACCGCTGGAGAATCAGAGGACAGGGACCCCTGGCAGGTCACTTGGCAGAGCTCCTTTTGCATCCCAGCACTGTATACAGCTCCCCCCCACTGCACAGGGCTAAAATCACATTTCTTTACACACAGTCTGGAAGTCATCACAGGGTGTATCTGGCTTTTATGTTGCCCTTCTGACCTGTGAAATTCTCTGGTCAGATCGGCAGTGTAGTTGCAGTAGGCAGATACTTATAAAAGGCTAACCGACTGTGTTTTAAAGGAATGTGATTTCAGCCCAGCGGAGGAGGAACAGTATAGAGTGCTGTAATGAAAAAGGAGCTCAGCAGCTGGACATAGTATCCAGAACGGAAGGAGTGGTCAGGGGGCTTTGGAGGGGGAGCAAGATCTGGGATGGCAAAGCCAAAATCTGGAGCCTGCAGCCCTTCAGGGGACCCCTGAGGAGGTGTTAAGGGATTTGTTTTAGCAATTTCTGAAGGTTTCTCTGTCAGTGTTGGCAGGTGTTGGGGGAAGGTCAGCTCCTGGAGATGTGTGTCTTTTCCCCAGTTGTCAGAGAAGTGGGGTAGGTGGACATCCCCAGGTGGGGGGTACAGATAATGCTAGCTGGTGACTAGGAGACACTGAGCGGCATCTTACCTTACCAGTGACATTGGTCCCATTGTGGCTATGAGGCACTCTCCTCCTCTTGCCTCGCTAAGCTTGGTTACCATTTCATGTTGCCAGCACACAGACACTTCCCCATCCCGCGCTGTTCTCACCTAGAGCTCCTCTCAATTCAGACAATGCCTCACAGCTTCTCCCCAGCCAATGAGAATGGATGGAGACTCTGGAAGGCAAAGTAGAAGCCCAGTACTGGAGCGTGGTTGTGGGGCCCTAGGTTCGATTGGAGCTGGACTTTGTAGAAGATATGATACTATGAAAGGGAGACTTCTGTGGCCCCCTATAGCTAGGTGCAGGGTTGCAATTGTGACCCCTGCAACCCCTTATGCTACGCCCATCCCTATAATTGAGAGTGTCACCTGTCTTTTAACTATCAGATGTAAAATGTTGCCTATTTCACAGAAAAATGTGCATTACAGTAAGAATGCACAAAGAAGTAAAAGGTATAAGACAGCAGGTGAGGCACAAAGTTTAGGGATAAGTACACATGAAAAAAGTGAAAATGTATTAGTTACCTATGTCAGTATTTTTTACATGTACTATCCAAAAAAAAAAAAACTATGTTCTAAAAAGGCTTAGATCTGCAGCAGGACATGTAGCCTGACTGTGATTTAATACTGCTCCAGTATCAATGTAACCTTGTCGAGTCATTACAGACATTACAGACATAACAGACCAGTTGGATTTACCATTGAAAAGCATCTCCAGTATGTCCATGCACAAAATTTCGTAATTAAGATCAGGTTTTTAGCTGTAAAGAAACTTCAACTCTGCTATCACCCCCCCCCCCCAAAAAAAAAAAAGGAAAAACTAAAAGCACATAGAATGAGATCATTTAACCACTTAGCAACCACCCCTACATACATAAACTGAAACAGGGCGGCCTCTCTGTGTCAGATCACATACTTCTGGCTCTGGGGCGTGAAATTATTGGACACAGCGGGAGCCAATCTGGGAGTCCAGATCGTTCAGAACACAAGCAGTCTGTCGCTCTGTCAGCGTGGAAGGCTTTGATCTTATGTTTCTGCAAAGCACAGATCTTTTTTTCTCTTAGTCAAAGCACCTCCCCCACACTGAGTAAACACAACCTAGACATAATTGACAAAAATGCCTCTGAAAGTACAATTTAGTAGGAAATATATAAGGGGCGTACCATCATCCAGAATTGAAGTACAGATAAATTGATTCTAAGCTCATGGATACTTGCCTTACCCAGCCCACAGTGCCACTGGTTGGCTTTACTACCTTGATGCCCTCCTGGAATCCTTTGTGGTCCCCCTCCCTCTCTGGTCCATTACCAGGGACCTACCTGTGGAGGCTAAATGTGGCTGTACACCGATATTTCAATCGGGGTTCCCACTCCGGGGGCCCCCTACACACCACAGAATTGTATTGCAGTAGGTCCATCCTCACACGCACCCCCCGGACCTTAGAATCAATTTATCTATACAACCTAGACATACATTTAACCCTTTGATGTTAACCCCTTTCCTACCAGTTTCATTAGTACAGTGACATATTTTCAGCACTGATCACTGTATAAGGCCACTTTCACATGGGGCAGGGGAGGTGCGCTGGTGGTATAGAGCTATACCGCTGGAATTGCTGCAAGATGTGGCCGCTAGCGGTGCGATATTAACCCCCGTTAGCAGCCGTGAAAAGGTTAATACCACCTGCAATGCGCCTCTATAGAGTTGTTTTCAATGGGAAGGAGCGGTGAAGGAGCAGTATACATGCCACTCCTGTCACCGCTCCAAAGATGCTGCTGACAGGAGATTTTTTTCTCTCCTGCCAGCGCATTGCCTCAGTTTGAAAGCCCTTGGGCTTTCATATTGAGGTTGCTGAGGCAGGAGTTTTTCAGGCGGTATAGCAGCGCTATTTTTTAGCGCTGTACCGCCTGAAAAACTCCTCACTGTGAAAGGGGTCTTAGTGTCACTGGTCCCAAAAAAGTGTCAAAAGTGTCAGCTAAGTGTCCGATTTCTCCACCGCAGTATCACAGTCCCGCTATAAGTCCATGATAGCCTCCATTACTAGTAAATTAATTAAATGAATAAATAAAAATATCCCATAGTTTGTAGACACTATGGGCCAGATTCAGATACACTTAATATTGCGCTGCGTAATCGAAATACTCTACACTGCCGTATTTCACCAGGCTCTACACCGAATCCTGGTAGATTTTTGCCCGTACGCTACGGCGGCGTAGTCTATTTCTCGCCGCGTAATCGAAATACGCGATTAGGGGGCGTGAAGCATTTAAATTAAGCGCGTCCCCGCGGCGATCGAACTGCGCATGCTCCGTTCAGAAATTTCCCGCCGTGCATTGCGCGAAATCACGTTGTTGCGTCATTCGTTGTTTGAGTAGCGTCGTTTACGAACATTCCTATTCCCGGACGTCTTACGTAAAAAATAATAAAAGACGTCGGAAAACGTAGAAATTCGACGCGGGAACGACGGCCATACTTAACATGGGCTGTCTAATATTAGACCAGCAAAAAGCTGGTATAGTGTTACGCAAAAAAAAGATGACTAAAGGTGCCGTAAGAGATTGCGAATGAAGATCGTAATTTCGGGGATCGCCGGCAAAAGCTCATTAGCATACCCTGACGCGGAAAACGACGGGAAGTCCACCCAGTGGCCGCAATGTTATTGCAGTGTAGATCCGAAGGCGTACTAACACGTAATCCAGTCGAATTGAAGCCCGCAGCCGTCTATTCATGGATTGAGGTTTCCGACTAGCTAGAAAACGCTCATAATTTGTAATTACTCCAGTCTAACACCAGTTAGACAGGCGTAATGGCTCTGTGAATCTGGCCCTATAACTTTTTTGCAAACTAATCAGTATATGCTTTTTTGATGTTTTTAACCAAAAACATGTAGCTGAATACATATTGGCCTAAATTGAAAACGAAATTAGATTTTTTATATTTTTGTATTGGATATGTTTTATTGCAGAAAGTATTTTTTTTTCTTCAAAATTGTCAGTCTTTTTGTTTATAGCACAAAAAAGTAAAAACTGAAGAGGTGATCAAATACCCCAAAATAAAAATCTCTATTTGTGGCATAAGAATATATAAAAAATGTGTTTGGGAATAGCGTCGCACGACCACACAATTGTGAGCTAAAGTAACACCATGACATAACACAAAAAATGGCCTGGTCATGAAGGGGGTAAAACATTCTGGAGCTCAAGTGGTTAAAGTAAAACTTTACCCGTAACAATTTGATGAAAAATAACATTCCACATTATTAATTATGCTACTGAAATGAGTGTTTGCTGTATCACGCCCGTTTCTTTTTGCCGGAGGCTGACGTGATGAAGCCCAGAGCCCCCGAGTAGTAGTAAATCTTCGGGCTGTCAGCAGATCAGCCTCTAATGGCTTTGGTTTTTGGCACAGTGGCAAAAATGGAAAGCAACTGAGCATGTGAAGAGCAGTGTCAGATAGTGTATTAGTGAATTTTAAACAGTAAAGGCACATATTTTTTAATGTTTCCCATTATACCTGCAAAAGGGGCCAGTAGGGAGTGATCTAGCAGGACTTTTCTGACTTTATCTCTTATTTTGTTTGTTATTTTTATTTTATTTTTTAACTCTTTAAAACAAATAACTCACTGATCAAATTGTTTATTCCGGTATAATCTAATATGTATTTTTCACTATAAACTTCATTATATGCATACAACCAGAAGCTAATTCTGTGCATACGCTGTACATATTTTAACATCTTTTTGCAAATTATAAAACACTTCAAATATGTTCTGTGTTTGCATTCTCAGCAGTAATCTACATAAGCCCTAGGCTGGGGAATTCAGATCAATGTGAAATATCACACTCTAAGCACCTGTAAAGGTGTAACTCCATCATTTTGAATACAAAGGCCCATAGGCAGTGTTTTATCAGCCTAGCGATGCATGCATACTGGGTAATAAATATGAACTGAAAAATTGACTTAAATTGAATTTAAATGTCAATTACTAGCTCTAAAATGCCATTTATATTTCAAGCAAAAGCAGAAGGCTATAGAACCAGAGCGATGGGATCTAACATTAAATGACATCAGCATTTATTAAACAAAAGGCAATATAAATATATTGGAAAATCTTTCTTTTTAACTGTAACAATTTTTGGTTTCAATAAAGTATATGTAAACCTAATTACTAAAATCACATTATTGCGTTAATTTAATGTAAACCATGATTTTTGCTCTTGTGGATAATTATCATTGATACCTGTCCCTTTGCATGGGTATTAGTTACTGGCTACCTCTCCAGATGTTTTAGAATTTAAAATAGCACAAGACAAGGATGTACCCTGTCCCCATGATTGTGTATACCATCCTTAAAGGGGTTTTAAAGGAATTTTTTCCCCCTAAATAGCTTCCTTTACCTTAGTGCAGTCCTCCTTCACGTACCTCATCCTTCGATTTTGCTTTTAAATGTCCTTATTTCTTCTGAGAAATCCTCACTTTCTGTTCTTCTGTCTGTAACTTAACACCGTAATGCAGGGCTTTCTACCTGGTGTGGAGAAAGCCTCTTGAGAGGGAGGGGGCGAGCAGGAGTGTCAGGACACCCACTAACACACAGCTCCTTCCTCCATCTGCAAAGTAGAGAGTGTCCTGACTTTCCTGCTTGCCCCTCCCCCTCAAGAGGCTTTCTACACACCAGGGAGAAAGCCTTGCATTATGGTGTTGAGTTACAGACAGAAGAACAGGAAGTGAGGATTTCTCAGAAGAAATAAGGACATTTAAAAGCAAAATGGAAGGATGAGGTAAGTGAAGGAGGACTGCACTAAGGTAAAGGAAGCAATTTAGGGGGGGGGATTCCTTTACAACCCCTTTAAGCCTGGGTTCATGAGATATCAAATCGCATGACAAGTCGCAGCCTATTGGCGGCAATGGCACTGTTCCAATTGGTCCGACACCGTTTTTGTGGCACCGCACGATTTGCAAAACTGTGCGACTTTGTACCCAAACAAAATTGACGTCCTTTTTTTCCCACAAACAGGAAAAAGCACTATAAACAAAAAAAGATCAACATTTTTGAAAAAAAAAAAAACTAATATTTTGTACTTTTTGCTATAATAAATATCCCAATTTTTTTCCAAAAAAATATTTTTTTTCTCAGTTTAGGCCGATATGTATTTTGGTAATAAAAATAGTAATAAGCGTATATTGATTGGTTTGTGAAAAGTTATAGCGTCTACAAAATAGGGGATATTTTTATAGCATTTTTGTTATTATTTTTTTTTTTTTTTATAAAGTGTATTTTTGTGCGTGAACTCGAGAGAGAGGAGCCGGACTGCAGGAGTTGGGAGTAGGCAGACCCTCCCCCCGGAGGCATTCGCCATCCTTCTCCATGCCCCTGGTGGCAATGGCGGGTGTGAAGGGGGGCCTCCCACTCACCCCACCCTACCTGCTCCTCTTGGGAGCCCAACTGGGGCCCAACGGGACCCCAATGGGGCAGAGGGACTCCCCCTATGAGGGAGTGAGGGGGCCTAGCCCACACAGCCAGCCCCGTAGGTCCTTCGCCTCTCTTTATTTTTTTTTAACTAGTGATGATCTGCCATTTTTATCAGGACTGTGACATTATGGCGGACACATCGGACACTTTTAACACATTTTTGGGACCACTGACAATTATACATCGATCAGTGCCATAAAAATGCCCTGATTACTGTATAAATATCACTGGCAGGAAAGGGGTTAACACTAGGGGGTGATCAAGGGGTTAACTGTGTTCTAACTGTGGTGAGAGGAGGCTCACTATAGGAGATGACAGATCGTGGTTTACACACGCGTCCCTCTTCCCCCTCTCGTCCCCAAGATTGCACGTGCCCACCAGTCACGTGCATCATAACCCGCACAGAGTGGTGGCCCGCGCGCCCCCTAGTGGCCGCTAAAGAGAGGACCTAGAGCTACGTGCTCTCGCGGAACAGTGCCACCGTCCCACAGTAATATGACGGCGGGCGGTCGGCAAGTAGTTAATAATGGAAGCAGGTATGTGGTTCTCATGTAATAGTCAGAGAAGGTATATGATTCTTATCACGTAATGCAAGCAGGTATTTGGTTCTCCCTTAGTTGTAGATGAAGGTATGTAATTTTCATCATAGTGGAAGCAGGCATGTGATTTCCATCTATAAGTGGATGCAGCTATTTGATTCTCGTCTAATAGTGGAAGCTGGTATGTGATTCTTATCTCATAATGGAAGCAGGTTTGTGGGTCTCATCAACGTGGAAGCTGTAATGTGGTTCCTTATCTCATACTGAAAATTGGTATGTGGTTCTTATCAAATAGTGGATACAGTTATATAATTCTGATGCAGTTGGATGGTTTTTATCAAATAGTGGATGCAGATATTTGGTTCTTGTCTAATAGGGGAAGCAGGTATATGGTTCTTATTTCATAATGGAAGTAGGTACTGTATGTGGTTCCCATCACAGTGGAAGCAGGTATATGGTTCTCATCTTATTCTGGAAGCAGGTATTTTGTGCTCATCTAATAGTGGATACAGGTATGTGGTTCTCATCTCATGGTGGCAGCAGGTATGTGGTTCTCATCTAATACTAAAAGCCAATATGTTGTTGTCTTTAGTAGTTCTCTGGTTTCCCAGTCTTAATGGCGCATACACACGATCGGTTAAACCGATGAGAATGGTCTGATGGACCGTTTTCATTGGACCAAACCGATCATGTGTGGGCGCCATCGGTTAGTTATCCATTGGTTAAAAAAAGCCAACTTGTTTTAAATTTAACCAATGGATTCCTAACCGATAGGTCAAAACCGATCATTAGTAGGCACGACCATTGGTTAAAAATCCACGCATGCTCAGAAACAAGTCGACACATGCTTGGAAGCATTGAACTTAATTTTTTTCAGCACGTCGTTGTGTTTTACGTCACCGCATTCTGACCCGATCGTTTTTTTAACCGATGGTGTGTAGGCGCGATGGACCATCAGTCAGCTTCATCGGTTAACCGATGAAAACGGTCCATCAGACCGTTCTCATCGGATGGACTGATCATGTGTACTCTTCAAGTACTTCCAACCGGCCATGTTTCGGAAATTCACATGAGATAAAATGGCTCAATAATTCCAAATCCTTGACATTTATTTAAAGCACCTTTGCAAGGTGAAGAAAATTCTGGAAACCTGGTATGTTTTCAACTAATAGTGGATGCAGGTATATGGTTCTCATATAATAGTGGAAGCTGGTATTGTATTTGTCTCATAACTCATAGAAGATGCTGATACATGGTTCTCATTAATAGTGGAAGCAGTTATGTGGTTTTCAACTCATAGCGGATGCAGGTATGTTGTTCTCATCTAATAGTAGACAACTCATTGTTAAACAGACAGTAAAAGTGCAGTCAAGTGTGAAAGAAAACAAATTTATTTCTCTGTACATATTGTTTGACTTTGAATGCCCACAGATGTAAATGTAGCATTCATTGTGGTAATGCTCTCAAAATGATGCATTCAAATACAACTCAATAACTTGCTAGATTGTATTTTATAAGTAGAATAATAGCCTGGGATAAGGCTTTGGGCAAGCAGTAGAAATGGCGGAAAAGTAATCACCTTGCCTTTTATATACAATCAAATAGAAGAGTGTGTGACCTATTCAGCATGTCATGAAGTGTCTCAGGAACAAACTCCATGCAGTAATGTACAAATGTTTTTCTGTCAGTAAAGCACAGCTAGGTGATTATCAGGGTTGTGATGCTGTTAAAGAAGGGATAAACATGAGCTCCATTATATTCTACAAGAGCAATCAATAACATTTACATAAGGAAATGAAAGATGCTTCAGAATCTTATCAGAAGAACAAAGACATTATAGCATCACTATAAGAACCAGATTTAACGGATGATGTTCTCATAGGCCATTTCAAAATGACCGTGAACAAGCAAAATAAATAAATATGCAGTAAAATACATATATGTGAAATGCAGTATCTATTGAAAGATTTTTAACCCTTTCAATTAGTCTTTATATTCACGGCTACAATGTATGGAAGATACAAGATATCATATACAGTATCTCACAAAAGTGAGTACACCCCTCACATTTTTGTATATTTTCATGTGACACTAAAGAAATTACATTGTCTTACAATGTAAAGTAGTAAGTACAGCTTGCATAAAAGTGTACATTTTGCTGCCCCCCTCCCCCCCAAAAAAAACAGGCATTAATGTCTAACCTGCTGGCAACAAAAGTGAGTACACCCCTTAGTGAAAATGACAAATTGGGCCCAAAGTGTCAATATTTTGTGTGGCCACCATTATTCAGTTCACCTGAGCTTTACAGGTTGCCACTGGAGTCCTCTTCCACTCAGCCATTAATGTCTAAACTGCTGGCAACAAAAGTGAGTACACCACTAAGTGGAAATGTCCAAATTGGGCCCAATTAGCCATTTTCCCTCCCCAGTGTCATGTGCTCATTAGTGTTTGAAATTGAAAAAAATCCTGGACTGCCGCACTCTGTTAAACAGTGTCTACATAAAGATGGTCTCTAGGCTGTAAGAAGATTGCCAAGACCCTGAAACTGAGCTGCAGCACGGTGGCCAAGACCATACAGTGATTTAACAGTATAGGTTCCACTCAGAACAGGCCTCGTCATGGTTGACCAAAGGAGTTGAGTGCACGAGCTTAGTGTCATATCCAGAGATCATCTTTGGGAAATAGACATATGAGGGCTGCCAACATTTCTGCCAAGGTTGAAGGGGTGGGGGATTAGCCTATCAGTGCTCAGACCATACGTGGCACACCGCATACAATTATTTTGCATGGCTGTCGTCCCAGAAGGAATCCTTTTCTATAGATGATGCACAGGAAAGCCCACAAACAGTTTGCTGAAGACAAGCAGACTAAGGACATGGAATACTGGAACCATGTCCTGTGGTCTGTGGAGACCAAGATAAACTTATTTGGTTCAGATGATGCCAAGCATGAGTGGCGGCAACAAGGTGAGGAGCACATAGAAAAGTGTGTCTTGCCTACAGTCAAGCATTGTGGTGGGAGAGTCTTGGTCTGGAGCTGCTTGAGTATTGCTGTCACAGGGGAGCTACAGTTTATTAAGGGAACATGAATGCCATCATGTACTGTGACATACTGAAACAGAGCTTGATCCCCTCCCTTCAGAGACTGGGCCGCAGGGCAGTATTCCAACATGATAATGACCCCAAACACACCTCCAAGACGACCACTGCCTTGCTGAAGAAGCTGAGGGTAAAGGTGATGGACTGGCCAAGCATGTCTCCAGACCCAAACCCTTGGGCTTTCACACCGCAGAAAGAGCAGCAGCTGTTTGGGGTCAGTTTGCAGGTGCTATTTTTAGTGCAAAAAGCCTGCAAACCACTCCAGTGTGAAAGGGGTCTTACTCAACTCTCAGAAACGTGGAAAGTAATCACTATTTAACTGTACATTTAACCTCTTTTGCCATAAACAAATGATTGTTTAAAGCCAAATAGGGGTTAAAAGCACAAAAGTGTAGTTTCCATGCCACTTAGCCAACCCATGTAACAAAGTCAGAGGCTATTTAGTTTGCATGTGCTGCGCTATATAAGTTCTTCACTCACTCACCCACTCAAAGTCGGTATAAAAAATGTGTCAGTACGTGGCTACACAGCAACTGGAAATAATGTCTATCCCAAACAAAACCCGAAGTGACATGTGAATGTGAGGGAGAGGTCTGAGGCCTCGTACACACGATCAAATCTGTCCGTTGGAAACGGTCCGCTGGACCGTTTCAGCAGACAGATTCGATCGTGTGTACGGCCGAGCCGACGGATTTGGCCACCCGACAGATTTCAAAGCATGCTTTGAAATCTATCGGGTGGGAATCCGCCCGCCCGACATGTCTGCTGGTTAGTACACTTACCAGCAGACATGTCGTCCCGCACCGCCGCTGAATGGATTTGGCGCATGCGCGGAAGTGTTTTACTTCCTGGTGCGGTGACGTGGCGGCGTCAACGTCACCGACACGTCAGCGCGCTCTCTGCTGGCGGGGATTTTGGTTTGCTCGTGTGTACACGCGAGCAAACCAAAATCCCAGCAGACAGATTTGTTCAAATCTGTCGGACGGATAGATTTGAACAAATCTATTGCCTCGTGTGTACGAGGCCTATGAAGGGTGAGAATATATGGTTGATTTTGGCCTTCTTTATTGATGTTGCTTATTGTGAAAGAAGTGTTTTATGCTTTTACATTACATACATACTTCACCACTGGAGGCTGCTTTCTTGTTTTCCCACACGAGTTATCCATAACCTCCGGAGTAAAGCAAAATCATTGCTTAGCATGGAGTGATGTTAAGCTTGGTATGCCAACCATTAAAATGAGAGGCAATTCATTCTGGTGAGTGTATATCTGGGGGGAGCGGTCTCTCACATCACTTAGGGTGATCACTGGATGCACTTCAGAGAATGTTGTTGGTAGCACTTCAGAAGAGAATTCTGGCACACTTAGGAGTTTTATTGCACTTTGAGTTTTTCAAGGGATAAATATATAGGGCCAGATTCTCAAAAGAGATATGATGGTGTATCGCAGGAAACACCATCATATCTCTGTTTTTTCCCCGGGTATCTATGCGTCTGATTCCTAGAATCATTTACGCATAGATATGGCGAAGATCCGACAGGTGTAAGACACTTACACTGTTGGATCTTAGATGTAATTCCTTCGCTGGCCGCTAGGTGGCCTTTACGTTGATTTCTCATTTGCCTATGCAAATGAGCCTAATACGCCGATTCCCGAAAGTTTTTACGCCGCCTCGTCATCGTTTACGTCGTTTACGTAAGCGTAAACCTACCCCCTGCTATATGAGGGGTAGGCTTACGAAGTTCCGTCGTATGCCATGACTTTACTAAGTCGTTCGCGAATAGGGCATTGCGTAAATGACGATCATGTCATTTTCACGTCGGTTTCATCAACGTTTTCCGACGTGAGTTGGAGCATGCGCACTGTTTTTTTTTCAGCCGGCGCATGCGCAGTTTGTTCGGCGCGGGGGCGTGCTTAATTTAAATACAAGCCGCCCCCTTTTATTTACGCAGGGATACGCCGGCCATTTACACTACGCTGCCACAAGTTACGGAGCAAGTGCTTTGAGTACACGGCACTTGCTCTAGTAAGTTGCGGCGGCGTAGTGTAAATAGCTTACCCGACGCCGCCGCAGGATCTATGAGAATCTGGCCCATAGTATTATTATATTATATATTATTATTATTATTATTATTATTACACCTAATCAAACCCAAAAAAAGGAAAAGTGGCAACCCAGAATGGAAGATGAAACTGCTCCACAGTCATTATAAAGAAACAATGCTGGATTAATTAAGCCCAAATTGTACATATATACTTTATGTGTACTATCTGTGCAGAAGGGAGGAACACGACTAAATTAAATTGAATATTCAAGAAACAAAAAAAAACTAGAGAAAATAAACAATCTTTAAAATGGATGACATCCCATTGAAAATTAAAATCACCTGGGATACGAGTCTTGAAATGAAAAATACAGAACACCTCCCTTCTGCAAGTCGCAAAGCATCACCACCTCTACCTCTTCTTACTTTCTCAATGACCTGTGCACTGACTGCTGAAACGATTGCCCGCATAATTTAAGTCAATTTATTAAAAATATGTTAGAAACACCATATACGGCAATTACACTCACAAAACGAGTAAGTGGCAAAGCTTATCTGTATATGTTCCATCTGCTATGATTGCGGGTCCTGCAGGACCCGCGATCATAGCAGATGGAACATATACAGATAATGCAAACATTTATTAACAATGGTACTGATTTTTTTGCATGCATTATCCCTATCCCATTTTTTAGAGCGGGCGGTCGGCTCTTCAGGGATAACAACTGATGCAGCGGACATCCCCCACCGCCTTCCGCTGCTCCTCCTGGGCGATCGTTCCACCGCGATCAGGCACTTCCATCGGCTAGGGTGAGACTGGGAGGAAACAGCTTTCATTCGGTCTCAGTGTAAACGCGGAATCGACGTCACAATGTCACTTCCTGTTTACTCACCGTTTTCGGTGAACTGAATACTTTGAAGTGCAAAGGAGAGATTTGGGGTCTTTTATACCCCCGATACCTCCATAAAGAGTACCTGTCCCCAACTATTACTGTCACAAGGATGTTTACATTCCTTGTGACAGCAATAAAAGTGATCTTTTTTTTTTTAAAGTGACAATGTAAATATATATTTATAAATATTATTTTTTTTTATTAATTAAGGCGCCCCCATCCCCACAAGCTCGCACAGCAAAGAAAACGCACACTTAAGGCCTCGTACACGCGATAGGTTAGACAGAGGACAACGGTCTGATGGACCGTTTTCATCAGTCAAAACCGATCGTGTGTGGGCCCCATAGGTTATTTAAACTTTGGTTAAAAAAAAGCCAACTTGCTTTAAATTTTAAACTATGGATTCCTAACCGATAGGTCAAAACCGATCGTTAGTAGGCATATCGGTTAAAAATCCAACGTTCAAATCACACATGTGATGTATCGCCGTGATCATCAGAGCAAAAGCAATAAGCAATAATTATAGCACTAGACCTCCTCTGTAACTCTAACCTGGTAACCTGGTAACCATTATTATTTTTTTTAGCGCCGTCTATGGGGATTTTTAGGTACCGTAGTTTGTCGCCATTCCACGAGCATGTGCAATTTCAAAGCATGATATGTTAGATATCTATTTGCTCAGCGTAACATAATCTTTCACATTATACAAAACAATTGGGCTAATTTTCATGTTTTGTTTTTTTTTATTCATGAAAGTGTGTTTTTTCCCAAAAAATTGTGTTTGAAAGACAGCTGTGCAAATACCGCGTGACATAAAATTTTGCAACGATCGCCATTTTATTCTCTAAATGCTCTGCTAAAAAAAATAATGTTTGGCAGTTCTAAGTAATTTTCTAGCAAAAATATGGATTTTAACTTGTAAGCAACAACTGTCAGAAATAGGCTTAGTCATGAATGGGTTAACATTTCCATCCTATCTTTGTTTTTGGTGATATTATATGCCCTACTGAGAGCCCACCTAGGGTAGCCCTTCTCTATGAACCGCTGAAATAATAAAGCAGATTTATCTTTACAATTAGATGGCCTCCTTTAATTCAGCGTAAGAACTTTCTCCTTATCATATAATTAGTATGACTTGACAGAGCCAACAAAAGTATTTTACCTCCTACAGGTCTTCTGTATAGCCGGGTGCCTACTCTGCCTTATTTTCCAATTAACCAAACATCTAGAAATGTAATTTCCTCTTTGTGTAAGTAACCAGTAAAATGTAGATTGCAATTGGTACCATTCACATAAAGGAATCTATTGTTTTTTAAATCACCATCACAGGTGAATAGCAGGTCCTATATGCACAGCAAATTTTTATATGCTCTCTGAATGGGTTGCCATCTCCAAAGATGTGGGACTGCTCTCACCAACCCATGATAAGATTGGCGAGTGAGGGTGAAAATTTAGCCCCCCCATCACCGCCACACATCTCTGGAGATAGCATGTACCATACCAAATAATCCAGTACCTCCAAAATTAAATTACATTGTTCAAAGGGCAACCCAGTATGATGTTCCAAATAGCATGACATTAAATTGTGAGATATGAAGTATAGACTCGTCACATCACGAGGCAGTCATATAAAATCCTCATTGCATACTACATCCTACACCACCACTAAGGCTGCATTCACACCTGAGCGTTGCGATTTGCGGCGTTTTTTACCGCGATTTGCCGTGACAAATTGTGGCATTTTTTACCGCGATTTGCTGCGACAAAACGCAGCGTTTTTTTACCGTGATTTTGTACAGGTCATTGTCACCAATGTAAAACGCCCAAGCCGCCCGATTCGCGCGACCAAAAAGGGTCCGGAACTTGTTTGAGCTTCAGGCGTTCGGCGTTCGGAGTTTTGGAGTGGAGATGTGAACCATCTCCATAGAGAATAATGTTTTTTTTCCGCTTCAGGTGACAAAACTCTCAAAAAGCCAGGTGGTTTATACACCGATGGCTGTAACTGTCCATCAAGCCACTGGTTAATGCTTTCATTGAGAGAACCTATTCTAGTGAGGATGGGTTTGCCATGAAGCGGGTTCAAATTCCTTATGCACTTTTAAGATATTATAGAAGGTAGGTAGTATGAGATGATCAGGAAAAAGCATCTGTGCTTCAGATTCAGTGTGCACCAATTTTATAAAATCCCACCCTGTATTTCTGTTTCTCTAGTCCTGAGATTCAAGCAGCTCTGTCCCCCACAGCACAGTTCTGCCTGTCAGAGCAGGAGACCTAATATTTCTCTGCTGCAGTTTCACTTTCACTTTCGGGTCTCCTACCTACCCACACTCTCTTTCCACTACAACACATTTGACTGGTTTCTTGTTATACATTTTTCGGTTGAGTTTTCTGTACAGGGATTTTATACTGCTTGTATTTAAGTACATGTATTGATGTTTAATGAGCTGCATTATTGTATGCCTTTATATCTGCCTGCAGTTCAGTTTTATTAATAGTTATAAAGACTAAAAAATTCTGGCATTCTTTCAGCAAATGTGGCTAATAACATTCCAGCTGTAAAATATTTTTTTTATTTAGCGCTGGCATATCCTCCAGCGGTGAACACAGGACACTGACACATTCAAATCAAACTTTAGCAGAATTTACTGTGACATATTCCCACCATATGGCAAAACACACTTAACACAATTAAATGAGTGAACCTCTAAGAAAACCAAGGGCATTATGATCCGGCAGGCTTAGACTAAAAGAATGTATATTGGCATTATAATTATTATTAATGTGAATAATTACCATGCTGCACATTTAAACACATTTAACACATAATTATCCTTGGACAGAGGACAACTCAACAACAAGAACCTAATGAATCATGAACAAATGCACAGATTATACGTACTAAATAATACTACCACTAAGCAACACATTTGAATAGTTATCAACTTTTTATAATTTACTTACCTAATGTAGAAAGCATCAAAGAAAACAATGTTGCATACAAAAAAGATAAACAAGTATATTAGTAAAGTTAGTAAAGTTGTACACTTATAAGAATAAAAAACACACTTAGGGATCTATTGTGTACGGATATTACAGCATTGTGCACAATTGTAATGAATAGTCCCCAAATTGTGTCTAATATCTTTATTTTCTATGATCATCACCCCCATCTTGTGGCAATAATGCAGTATTTTCCTGATTGAATTATTTTGGGAAAATACTGCACGATGGCCACTAGATGATGATCATAAGAAATAAACAAGCTAGACACATTACAGAAGGGGTAGGCAACCTTGGCACTCTAGCTGTGGGGAAACTAAAAATCCCACCATGCCTCTGTCTCTAATGCCGTCTACACACGATCGGTCCATCCGATGAGAACAGTCTGATGAACCATTTTTATCGGTTAACCGAAAAAAGCTGACTAATGGTCCGTCGCGCCTACACACCATCGGTTAAAAAAACGATCGTGCCAGAACGCGGTGCCGTAAAACACAACAACGTGCTGAAAAAAATGAAGTTCAATGCTTCCAAGCATGCGTCGACTTGATTCTGAGCATGCATGGATTTTTAACTGATGGTCGTGCCTACAAACGATAATTTTTTTTTGCTATCGTAGATAGGTATCCATCGGTTAAATTTAAAACAAGTTGGCTTTTTTTTAGCCGATGGTTAAAGAACCAATGGTGCCCACACATGATCGGTTTTGGACCGATGAAAACGGTCCATCAGACCGTTCTCATTGGTTTAACCGATTGTGTGTACGAGGCATAATGCACGAGCACACACGGTCGTTTTTTGCGATGAAAAAAAAACGACGTTTTCTGTGAAGTAAAAAACGACGTTTTTGAAACGTCACTTTTCAAAGACAATTTTGCATACACACCATCATTTTTTCACAAAAAGCAAGGTTACGTTCACCACTCTTTTCCATTGAAGCTCGCTTCATAACTAGCTTCTGGGCATGCGCGGGTTGAAAAACGTCATTTTGAACGACGTTTTTGCTACACACGGTGACTTTTTGTGAAACAAAAAACAACGTTTTTAAAAACGACACAAAAAATTCAAGCATGTTGGAATTTTTTTTGGGTCATTTTTTTGAAGACAAAAAACGACGTTTTAAAAAACGTCATTTTTTTCCATCGCAAAAAACGACCGTGTGTACGCGGCATAAGAGTCATGCCTATGATTATCAGGGCCTTCCAATGTCTCATGGGACTTGAAGTTTCACCACAGCTGGAGGGCTGTGGTTGCCTACCCCTGCATTACAGGGATTATTCACAACAGCCCGTGAGAATGCTGTGACACTCATTCTGCAAATGTCTTAATAAATAGACCCCTTAGTATTCATTGTAGTTTAAGAACTTTTAATTTGATAAAAGAAATAACAAGACTGATCCTAGAAATACATTTTATGTCATGGAGGGGGGTGGAGTGGAGAGTGGATGCTAGCACATAAAAAGCACATGCAAAATACAGTAGCCTCAGGTAGTGTTGGTCATACAGTGATGAGCTTTAGGGTCCTTTCACACGGGCGGACCGTTCGTCCGTTTATTACAAGTCTGTTTACGGACTTGTAATGATACCCTATGTGATCACGGCCGTTAGCGGACGTCCGTAATGACCCGCATCTGCAAAGATCTGTTTTTTTAGATGGAAGAAAACCCTGTTTTTCTTTTGTCTGAAGGATCGCATCGGATGAATACGGACACACGGTCCGTATTCATCCGATTCCCCATAGGAGACCGCCCTGTCTGCCGACAGCTCAGCGGGGATGCCCGCTGAGCCGATGGACACACACGGGGCGGATCGAAAAACGGTCCGCTCCGTGTGAAAGGACCCTTAGTGTCCCACCCAACAAAATCATTTCAGTACACAAAGTAAGATAAAGAATAAAACAAATACAGTATTGCGTAAGTACTGTGAGCTTACTGTTGTTACTGTTTGACACACAATGACCTTGCTATGCGAGTTTTAGAAAACTAGAAAAGTATAGTTTTATTTTAGCTGGTTTATATTGGGAGAATATATTTTTCTGCTCATGGCATCTAATATTATTTTCTGTAACTGTGTTATAATCCTGCAACTTGTATACATTCTGTAAGCCTGTTCTGTCCATAGAACACAATGTTCTCGCCTTTCATTCTATATGTTACCTCAAAAAAATGTAAATAGAAGAAAAAAAAAATATATATATATATATATATATTTTGCAATGAAAATGGATAGACACTATGCTTAAATATTTAAAGTGGAATTATACTCCCCTGAGGTGATGTGAGATCCACGGTCTCTCCTAGCCAGCTGCTAACATTTTCAATTTTGTTCCGGGTACGGAATCTAAAGCCATTTGCCAAAACTGTACACTGAACTGTGCATGTGCAATGCAAGCTAGATTGTCCAGAAGATTGTGAATAGGCAGGCAAGGGTTATATATTATATGTCTCTTCTGTAATAAAAGGCTTGCCTGTTCACACATATTTTCAGTTTTTCCATTAAAGTTTTACTGTATGTATGTATAGCCAAAACATTTTTTTTTGTTTATATAATATGAAGGGGTTACAACCCATCTCAAAATTGTATTTATGTCTGTGCCCCTACTGAAAGTTGTGCCATCTTGGTTTGTGCTGGTGACTACACAGAAAGCTGGGGATTTTACACCGGGGTACATCTGTTGTTGTGGCGGGTAATGCTCATTACTTCCTGTTGCCTCTCCAGAACAAGAAGCAAAGGCACATATTCCCAAGAGACACAGACAAAAAAAAAATTGAGTGTGTGAGAGCGAATAACACTTAATGACTTGTAGCCCTGAGGAAAGGAACCTTTTGAACTCCTGAAACATGTAATAGGGACCTGAATATGACTTGATTTTATATGTTATGCTTTTTAATTTTCAAACCTGCTGTGGCACTAATTAAAAATACATTTTGTAAACGTGAAGTTGGCTGTAACATGTTAGAAACAGGTCTTTAGTGGCCCCCAATTCTGGATGCCTGAGTGTTGAAAATATATAGTAGATAGTTCTGAGAACTAGCTGTTCTTATCATAAAGTGATTACATTTATCCATTTTGCTACAATTGTTTTAACTGCTACAAATAACACTTGTTAATGAATAATATAAAGGGCTAAGCTGATTTGTGATAAGATTTTTTTTTTTTAGATTAAAAGTTATTTATCAAAACTGTAGGACATCTAGGACAAAGACACAAGTGTATAGTAAATAGTGAGCACATACTTATTATTATATATATTTATATATTTGTTTGTGTATGCCCTCTTGACATCTCGCTTATGCAGGTGTGATAGCTGCTGTCCATTGAATCCAGAGGAATGTACTGTATGAAAGAGTCTTTGCAAATATCACCTGGGCTTCAGCCACTGTAGACGTGACTATTTAATACAAACTATGTGAAAATGTTAATGTTCCAATAGTAAAAACAGCAAAAATACAAAGATAACAATCACTCACATGAACAGCCGCTGGTGAACCAGAATTGCACAGTGGTAAGATGTCAGTACCAAATGTGCCGCCCAATGCATTTTGTCCAATAGGGGTATGAGGGGTCACAGCAGGACCAACATGGGCTGGCTCAAAGGGGGAGACGGCCTCTTGTTTTTCCCCCTTTCTGTTCTCAATTGCAGGTCATGAGAGCTGCCGCAGCGTCCCTGGGCAGCAACAGCTGGGGATTGGTTTGTCGCGGCGAGCAGCTGATTGGTCGGTTTGCACAGCTAGCAGCCCACGCTGATGGGAGCTTACTTAAGGGACCAGGTGAGGTGGCTGCTCAGTCCGTTCCCTGATGAGCAGTGACACCCGCCCCCCCCCCCAATTTATGCAAGTCATGTTGTTGTCCATATTGGGGAGTAGTCGTCCAGCTTTAGCTGGATGGACAAGAATTAATTGTATTTTAAACATAGTTTTGCCAAGATGGCCTTTTATTTTATTTATCTAAATGTTGTATCCCCTCCCCTTTATGGATGACACCGTGGCCAATTATATCCAAATTAATAAATATGTGTTGTAGTATATTGGAGTGTGGTCTCTTTATTATGTATACCTTTGTGCTAGCCCATGATCAGTGTTAAGGGAGAGAATCCTGAGACTCATCAGACCCCCCCCCCGCCTTTAATCAGATATTATGTTACACGCAGTAAAGGGAACAAATAACTTTTCTCTACGGGAGAGGAGGGAGGAGGAGGTGCAACCTCACTGAGAGCTTTTTTTTTACAGCGGCTCAGCCTGGAGCAGCCTGCACACCAGAAGTTCATTCAAAGGAAGAGGAAAAGGCAGCCCAGCAGTGAAGACATCTCCAGAATCCAGCAGACTTGGAGTAACTTTCATTACTGATACGTTACCTTACTAAATCCATAAAAAAATACAAAAAATAGCCAAACTTCAGCTTTAGACCTTATTCACATGGGAGTACGTAAAATAAAACCTGTGTTTTCCTGTATGGGAATGCACAGGTTTTGCGTGCATCCCTGTGCAGCTATTCTAATTCATGACAATCGGAATGCAGCAGCTGCTTTGATACAGCCGCTGCTCCCAATTTCTGTGGGCGCATTACCCTAAACACACACTATTGCATTCAAGGTCACACACACATACTCACATGGCTGTCAAGTTTGGAGCAGCAGCTGTTTCCATGCAGCCACTAAATCCCAATTAACATGCATGGGACTGCCTATATGGTCATATATGGAATATCATGTGCATCTACTTGTGGGTAAACATGTAAAAGCTTATGCTTAAGTATGCCCGTGTGAACGAGGCCTTAAACATAACAATTTTCAGCTTAATAGCAATACATCATGGAAGTGTTAACCTTCCTGGCGGTAATCCCGACTGTGGCCCGGGGGTTAATTTTCAATACCAAAAGTGGTAACCCCGAGCCACACTAGGGATTGCATCGCAGTGTCCTGGTACAGGTTACTTACCTTGTCCCCAGATTCCTGCCATGTCCCCCTGCTGTATTATCTGCCGGATCCTCTGCCCAATTCATAAATGTTCTTGGCTCCATCCTGTGCGAGTGTAGCAACGAAAAGGAAACGGAGCCCGGCGGAAAAATTTAAAACGTGCAAAATACATTGCACTGTAATCTGTAAGATTACATTACTGTATGAAATCATGTCACCTCCATTTTTCACGTAGTGCTTTGTCCAGTGCCCTGCATGCACTTTTATATGATATATACTGTTCTATTTGCCTGGAAACATGAGAACGTCAATGGCATGCAAAAAGTTTCTCTTTACATCAAAATACCAGCTAGAAAACAGTGATAGTGAATTAGAATCACTTGTAGAATTGAGCGATAGTGATTCGTGGGGAAATTCGTCATCAGACACTGAAAGTGACGACATGAAAAATACATTATTGAATAAAATTGATTATTATTTGTTATAATTATATATATATTATAATTTACGATTTTGTGTTTTAAACTTTAGCATACCCGGGATGTCTACTAGGCTCTTGTTTGGACAGATTTAAGTGAGTTATTCTTAAGAATTACAGGCCTACAATATAAAACGCCAAATTTTCATGCAAAACAACCGCCAGGGAGGTTTATAAGCATGTAAAACATTTTAACAAGATTTAGATGATTAGCACGTGCATGCATTTTTAAGCCCCATTCACATCTAGTTTTCAGTCCAAGTGTAGGTGGAAAAACTGTCAACAGCACAATTTTTCCATGTTTTTTTTAACGGCAACCATTCAAATAAAAGGGTTGACTTCCATTTAAAAAAATGTGACAAAGTAGCTCCTGTCCTTTTTTTTTGGAGGTGACTTTGGAACATTTTTGTACCACCTGATTTGGCACATTATTCAAATGTGTCACTTGACAAAACATCCACTTTTTTAACACATCTGTGCATTCAGATGTAAACAGGAACTTAGAGTTAATATTGCAGGATTTACCTAGAAAATGTTGTATGTCATGTGATGCTAACTTTTTTGAAGGTTCTGTATATTCACCACTAGAAGAAGCTCTGTGTTTTATTACAATTTCTTATGCCGCATATACATGATCGGTTTTCCCATCAGAATAAACTCCAACAGGTTTTTCCGATGGAATTCCGCTCAAGCTGTCTTGCATACATAAGGACACACCAAATTCCAACTGTCAAAAACGTGGTGACGTACAACACTACGACGAGCTTAGAAAAATGAAGTTCAATGCTTCCGAGCATGCGTCGAATCGCTTCCGAGCATGCATGTTTTTTTCTCCGTCGGAATTCCATACAGATGAACAAAATTTCGTCATGTACTCTTTCTAAGTCCGTCAGAACTTCCGACGGAATAAGTCCGATGGGGCATTCACACGGTTGGAATATCCGATGAAAAAATTCCATCTCACTATTTCGCCCGTGTGTACGCGGCATTAGACTCTCTGGTAAGGAAGATAACTTTCATTTTTTTTTTTTTGCATAGGGATAATGTTTCAGTAAAGACATTTTCCTATTAAAAAACAGATGTTATTGAATGTCAGAAAATGTAATTTGCACTGAATAAATCTATTTATTTGGATTGATGCATAGGGTGGATGTTCACCAATGAATGTTAGTCTAAAGCTTTCTTATGTGATAGAAAATACCGAACCCCCCCCCCCCCCCCTTCACATATATGACTACAAACTATGAATAGATAAAAATATTGAAAACACTTATTGATAAGATTTATATCAGGATGATCTCTGTGTAATGAAAAAAATAAATAAAAAAATCACACACTCTTCATTTATATATATGCTTTTTAAACTGTAACAAAAATGCAACAGATTTTATTGCAAAGTCCTGCCTGTTGCCATTTGCATTGAAACCTCACACTTGGATCCCATTAACTTTCTACCTCCCACAGACAATCTCTGCTTTCTAAGGACTGAGTGGGATAACTTTCATGCTATAGTCACATGATTAGTCCAAGTGTAGGTGGAAAAACAGTGGAAACAGCAGCGAGTCAATTGCATGAACAAGAAAAAACGCAGAAAAAAATAATGTATGGCAACAGCGTAGAGAGAGCCCACATACAATAAAAACAATGTTTGAATGTTATCATTTTTTTTTTTGCACTAGCTTTAGAAAATCATAGCTGGTTGCAGAATATACTAGAAAGATAATGTGTTTCTTATAAACACTAAATTACAAAAAGTCTTATGTTGCCCCTGCAACTATATACATTATATAATTAGACTATCATAATTAGATGTATTAGACTATAATAAGTAGAACAAACCTTTTGAATGTACAGACAAATACAGTAGGTAGCGAATATGTGGAACTAAATTATCACATTAACCTTCACATATTCCTTATTTCTGTTTCCTGGGATTCTTATCCTCTACTGGTATACAATAAATGTAGAAATGGATTCTTAGAAGTCATGTGACCATGTGTTGTTCCTCAGTGCAATAATAATTATCAACTAACTACACGGCACAAGTGTCCTTGACTACACTGTAGTCTTTGATAAGTCATTGAAGATGTGAATGTCTTCAAAGCATTGTGAGATATAACAGTGATATATAAATGAAAAAAAAAATATTCAGTTCATCTTAGTACTAAAATAGGCTCTATAAATCCAGAGGTCCAGGACACGTGTATTGAAATATGTGTTTTGAATCATATATCCTATCCATTAAAACATTTAAATAGAGTTAACACAATCCTAAATCTTAAGATCCACCCTTGATCTATGCAAAATACGCTCATTCCCAACTTCTATACTATGTTCTCTGGAAGCTCTCCTTTCAATGTCTGAAGTAACGTTCCTTGGAAAATTCCTCCCAGCCACCACTTTCCTTTCTATCCCTCTATTTTGTCTGTATCATTTCACAACACGCTATACCCCGATCTCTATCCATTATACCATACTGCATCCTGCACTAAACACATTCCAGTTGTCCCAGCTATTGTGCAGGACCCCAAGGCTGCTGTCCTATCACAGATTCTGCGTTGCAGTTTCTCTAGAATACATTACTTCATGTTTTTAGCAATTTTACCATTTGTGTGATATGTTGTTACTGAACACTGTAAAACATGTTCATGGTCAGTCCCAAACCTTGTCAATAAACACAAGCTTGTTGGATGGGTCCTATCACTTGTCAAAGGGTGTATTAAGGCTGTTACAAACAGCTTTATTCCAGTGCTAATTTACTAAAGGCAAAAATATTGTTTGCTTTGCAAATGAGGTTGCACGCTTCACTTCAAAGAAAATTTCCCCAGAGCTTAGTGAATGTAGTGATATTCACTTTGCAAAAAATACCCAAACTCATGCAAGGAAAACCTTTTTTTTTTTTAATTTGCACATGTTTGGATGCTGGAAGTCAGTAGAGCTTTATCTCATTCACTAAGCTCTGGAGAAAATTACCTTGCAGAGTGTCAGTCTATTTTGACTTAACAATAGAAGTGTGGGAATCAAAAATAACAAACAATAACACTCACCCAGATGGCTCTAGCACTGATCCCAGCAGCAATTGTCTCCTGCCACCTCTAGCTATAAAAGCAATCTAAGACCACTGATCGCCCAATTCTTGAACTTCAGTGAGCAGAGAGCCAGTGACTGTAAGTCACTGCTCTATGCTCTACCCCTCTAGATTTCACTGGAGATCTGGGCTGTGCAGGAGGTGGGAACGTTTGACTCATGCCGCAAACACACGATCATTTTTCAGCATGAAAAAAAAAACGTTGTGCTTCAGCATGTCCAAAAAATGGCGTTTTTCCAACTTCATCTATAAAAACGATGTTGCCCACACACCATCTTTTAAAAAAAATGATGAACAAAGCGCGGTGACGTACAACACGTACGACGGCACTCTAAAGGAGAAGTTCTATTCACCTTTGGGAAGCTTTAACTGATTCCTTGTTAGTAAAAGACGATTTGCGCTTTTCTGTCTGTTACAGCGTGATGAATGTGTTTACTCCATTATGAATGGTAGTTTTATCAGAATGAGCGCTCCCGTCTCATAACTTGCTTCTGAGCATGCGCGGGTTTAAAACGTCATTTTAGCCCACACATGATCATTTTTTTACAACCCGAAATACGACATATTTTAAAACGACGTTAAAAAATGCAGCATGTTTGAATTTTATTTTTGTTGTTTTTCAGAAGCTGAAAAATGATGTGTAGCCCCCACACGATCATTTTAAATTAAGTTTTTCAAAATCAAAATTTTTTTCATGCCGAAAAATGATCGTGTGCATCAGGCTCATGGAGAGGCTGAGCCACCTGCCGGTTCAGGCATCAGGGAGGATACCTAGACTGGCTCTGGGACATCACAGGAAAATAGGTCACAAGAGTGCAGAACTGAGTCCACTCCTGTGACCCACAAGAGAAGTAAGGCCAAAATAGATATTGCCCTACTTCTACATTTAAGTTGACAAACTCATATGACTTGCAGTTGATCTCCTTCTGACCTGCTTTTGATCTGCTTCAAGTGGGTTTTTAATTTCCATAAACCTGAATTGTGGATACAAAGCCTGCCTGATATGCTGTAATTGCAGTGCCAACACCTGTTAATCTTTGTGGGCACAATTCTGAATATTTTGTATAAAAGAACACTGCAGGGTCTCATTATCATAGTTTTTACCAAGATTAAACAGCTTTAACAATTTTTTTGAGGGGAATCTTGGATTTCAAATTAGTGTATATTGGGTAAAAGTTGTGACTTGAGTGAATACATTAAGAAATAGATACCTGTGTGTTATACGTATAATGTGGTGTTTCTTAGTATGTCATAATTTCCAGGATATATGAAAAATAATTATCTACATTTTGTGTAAAAAATGCATACAAATAATATAATTGTCAGCGAATAAAATGGGAAATATTGCAAGGACACAATCTGATCTTAGTAGATGACAACTTGTATTGCTTCTTAGCTTTGTTGTTTGTGTGTTTACTCTTCTTTAATTTAACAGTAACAAAGGGATTGTACACTAGTCCAGCATCAAGGCTGGTGAGATGCTTTCAATCAATAGCAGATACCCATGTAGAAAACAGACAAATGTGCTGAGCCAGACAGTAAAACACAAGCAACAGACTGATCCATTTATCCTCGGCTAATTAACTGGCAATGGATTGCCGTAATTAAGTTTGATTATTTCAGCCATCTTTAAATTATGATTTATGGCCGCTGGAATATAGCAAATCTAATACAATGATAACATACCATGAAAGCTGACACAAAGGATTTGCTTGATACCAAACACTGTCATTTATTTGCCAGCAGATTTTGAGAAGTTGACACATCAATTTTCATTGTTCCTTCCGAACGATTGTTAAGCTTAATGGAATTTGTACTTGTAAAAAAGATTACAAGCCACCCTAGAAGACTAAACAACAAAAGAAAACTGCACTAGGTAACAGAAAATACAGCACATACAGTAAGTGCTTAAGCCGATTAATGAACAAAATGTACCTAATAATTTTCCAGTTAATATTTGTAGAATATTATAGAATGTGTAGCCTTTCATTTGTGAAAACACCTTGCCTCTGTTGATTAGAAAAGATATGAAAAGAATGTATAACAGAGGAAAGCTGAGCTACTTTTATATACACTGTAAACACAAATGTATTTATCTTAATTATAATATGTTAACCTTGCTTGTTAACCTATTCGTGAAAAGGAATCAGTGAAGCAGAATTTAGCAGCATCAGTATGTCAATATGTGTCACATGTGTGTAACTTAGCTTAATTATAATAAAAATGTGTCCACCTATATATATATATATATATATATATATATATATTTTAAGAGAAGTATCGCCAATAGGCCACACTCAGAGTAGGTTTTTAGTGGTCTATTGCCTGCTGTCAGCTGACGTGGCAGAGCCACTCCGGGCTCTGGAACCATCACAACAATATTGTTGGCATCAACCCAACTGTACCTTTCCTCAGGCTAGAACTCCAGGGAGCGTTGGTTGAGCAAAGCAGGGAGCAGTGACTGACATATACTGCTCTCCACTTTGAGCAGGCCATATAAACCCTTCAGCTTGCGTACAAGCACCATGTTATTGCTGACCTAGTGTTAAAACCACCATAACAACACTTTCAGGATTGACAGCTAGCAGACGAGCTGGTAGCTTTCAAAGGGATGGTATGCTGTTAGTCTCAAGTTTATGGAAGGAAACGTTTTTAAGCTTTTATTTTCTACTTCCATTCTTCATTCCATGTAACTATAGATGTGACTCCAGGAGAGGTAAATCGGCACTTTTCTTAGTAGATTAAAGCTCACTCCCCAAACAAAGGTGAGTATCAGAAGTGGGAAGGGACAGGAAAAGAACTGAACATGGGCAAAGCAAACGTTTACCTTGAAATACATTTTTTTCATTTTATATAGTTTAAGGGAGGGTAATAATTCCTATTAGGTTATTTTGTAATATGTATCCCATTGGGGACATTTACCTCAACTTCCTGTCCCATAACCAAAACAGTAAGTAAAATGAGGGAATCCATGGTTGTCATCGGGGGCACCAGAACTAATGTTCCCACTGGTAGATTTCCCCTCCTGCTCTGCTGACAACCCAAAAATTGGTGGGATTTTCCTTTCATTTTCACTTTTAAGCTGGCCATTGACAGTTTGAATCTTGGCTGGTTCAGCAGGCCGGACTCACTTGCAAATATTGCCAGTGGCTTCTGTAGCCGCTAGCAATAATCACTGCCTTCTCTGTGTTAATCCAGTGGGGCTTAGATAGCACTCTGCTATATGTACAATAGATCTTTCAGGTTTGTCTTCTATGTATACTTCTACATACTGTATATTGTATATATATATATATATGTAT
This sequence comes from Rana kukunoris, assembly GCA_029574335.1. Classification (NCBI taxonomy): domain Eukaryota; kingdom Metazoa; phylum Chordata; class Amphibia; order Anura; family Ranidae; genus Rana; species Rana kukunoris. The sequence goes on along the minus strand of CM056050.1, from coordinate 565,636,552 downwards.
TCCCTGCATAGTAATGTAGTACACACTTTTTTCTTTATTGCATCAGAAATGTATTTGTAAAATAAAAAGCATTCATTCTTAAAGTGGAGTTTCACCCAAAAGTCAAAGCTCTGCTTATCAGCTTCCTCCCCCCCTGTTTTTGACAAGTACATGTCCCCACTTCCTAGAGATCTCACTGGGGGGGGGGAATGACTCAGATGTCTGGCACCTCTCCTCCTTCCCCTGCTACTGGGCCATTCAGAAAGCACAGCGAGCTTTGCACATGCACAGTAGGAAACTGGCTGTGAAGCCGAGAGGCTCCACTACTGGGTTCCCTTACTACAAATGTTGACGGCAGCACCCAAGAGCCATTGGCTGGGGTGCCGACATCTCTGGATTTCAGGACAGGCAAGTTTACTAATATTAAATGTCAGCAGCTACAGTGCTAGAGGGGCATAGCTCCTCTTTAACTTTGGTTGTAAATGGATGCACAGCTTGGATTTTTTTTTATAGAATTCCATTCATTTTTGAGCATGTAACAAAGATCCGAGTGTTGTCTGGGACAACACTCGGATCTTTTGGTTGGAGACAAAACATAATGTTAAATATGGTAGTTTAACCAAAAAGCAAACCCTCCCAACCTTATTTACTGTATTAAAATCTCTGCTGCTATGATGGCATCCAGTTCTTGTATAGGTGCTGCTCACAAATACATAATTAAAGCTCCAGCAGGTAAAATATTTTGGTGGAAGAACATTTTTATATTTCTTTGCCAAAAAAAGTCTTTTACATATCTACTATTTTATTTGTTTGTGGTGTTTATATTGCCTGTGGTCCATATGCAAAGCAATGTGCGCCCTCAATCTAGCATCTGTAAAGTACAGAGAGTGGAGCTGCGTGCCAGCATAATATAACTTTGCTATGCAGGAATTACATCATCAGTGGCCATTCAAAGGCTGAATAGATCACACCAGTCCAGGAGAAGGGGAGAAAAATGGTTACAGTGGACAAGAAGCTATAGCAATTACAGTGATCCCATCAGTGCTGGAGGGAGGCAAATTAAGTGGTGGGGAAGGACACATAAGAGTGGAGTTTTATGAATTAGCAATTTTCTCCTTGTATCCATTATTGAATAGGGTCGATAGACTTATTTTCATATCATAAAGGGTATACAACGAGCCGTTTCAAAGTAGACCTAAATGATGATTATGGGATGGTAGAAAGCAGGTTTTGTATGAAAGATGAAAAATAATGGAGGTCATAGGCAACGTAGACGACCTGTTTTGGATTTTGTTGGGGTCTCATTTTTAGGCCCTGGTGATACAAGTAACCCACTTCATATCAAAGTGTTTGGCTGTTTTCTAAGTTAATTCATTCAAATATATGATTAAGATTTAGATTATTTCCATTTAAGTTTTTTTTTTCCACAATTCCTTTTCCCTAGTTTTAGTATGTTATAATCAAATAATTACATTTTAAATTCTGCCCAAGAAGCAGCAATATTTTTCCCATAAAATAATATAAGTGGTACATTTATCAAGAGGTGAAATTAAAATGTTCTGTCACATTTCACCAAATTACATTTTCATGTAAATAAGTAATATTTTCTCTATTTATATTAAGAACTTCAGAAAATGTCATTCACAAAGTTAACATGTTAATAAGTCCTTTGGACATTTTCATAAATTTACCACAAGTCTACATTAATTACAGATAAGAAGCAGCACTGCCCTGGGAGACAAATAGTGTTATAATTCTAACGTGTTAAATGAAATGTGAATAGTTCCTATGGGATTATGGGTTGAGATCCCATATCCTTTTTTTTTTTTACACATCATAAACTATATAGCCAAAAGGTCTGTATGTAGACATCCCATTGAATTACTGAGTTTAGGTTCTTCCAGTAATGGGTGCTGCTATCGCTACAGTTTACAAAGACAACTGATCAAATTAAACGTTGTGCCTCATTTTAAAAATGGTCCTGTTCTCTTCCTGTTCACAAAGTCAGCTCCAAAAAAAACATGATTTAAGGAGTTTGGTGTAAAGGAACCTGACTATAATATGATCTCAACCAGAAGCAACACTTTGGAATAAATTACGACACCAAATGCAAGTCAGGTATTCTCATTTGACATTAGTACCTAACACAAGAATGCTCTCTTGTCTGAATGGACACAAATTCTCACAGTTACACTCCAGAACTTCATGGAAAACCTTCTTCTAGGATTAGTTTATTATTCCAAAGGAGGGGGTGAAGTCAAATCCATATAATACCCCTGGTTTTGAAATATCCAATAAGCATATACAGTACTGTGAAAAAGTATTTGCCACCTTCCTAGTTTTTACTTTTTTGCATATTTCTCACAATTACCGTATTTTTCAGTCTATAAGACGCACCTGACCATAAGACGCACCTGACCATAAGATGCACCTAGATCTTAGAGGAGGAAAACAAGAAAAAAAATCTGAACCAAATGGTCTACTAAACTATTTACCAGTGCCCAAGAAATGCAGCCTGACCTGTGCCAAAGAAATCCCTCCCAGCATAAATCCTCACTCTCAGAAAAAAATCCTCCCCCATCTCAAACTTGTGCCATCTTCTCTCCCCTCCTGGTACAAATCCCCCTCCCAGCTGTGTCTCCTGTTCTGTAAGAGCAGCCCGCTCTGCTGGGACTTATAGTGCCTATGTGGGGGTCTAAGATATGGCAACCCACTCTGCTGGTACTTGTGGTGCCCTAGACTGCGGGGAAACTGAGGAATCCTCAGTCCCCCCACAGAGGCACTACAAGTCCCAGCAGAGCGGGTTGCCATATCTCAGTCCCCCACAAAGGCACTACAAAGTCCCAGCAGAGCAGGTTGCCTGCCATATCTCAGCCCCTCACAGAGGCACTACAAGTCCCAGCAGAGTGGGCTGTCACCTGTCCTCCAAACACAGCATTAGGAGACTGCACAGCCTTCCATCCACTCACTCCTTTGCTGCCATAAACTTCTCCCCACTCTCCCCTCACAATAGTGTCCTACCTGAGTCTGGGCGGCATGTCGAGCTGCATTGTGGGGCAGTGGGCATGATTTCCCCTTCTCAGTCTCAAGACACGTCCCGGCTCTGGTCCAGTGTTCTGTAATATTCTCCTACCCACTGCACACAAGGCTGCAGATCACTTTGCAACAGACCAGGCACCACCATGGCTGCAGCGGCGGCTCGAGCAATAAGCTGGGCATCGGCGGATGCGGCCCGCGAATGTGCACCGATTGTGAAATTTTAACTGTGCGGGAGGAGGCCGTGGGAACCAGGACTTGGGAGTACAGGTCGGTGGGGTTTTCGTGTGCGGGGGGGGGGGGGTGCGGCAGTAGCGGTGGGGCGTTGACAGCAGCAGCGGGGGGCGGTGCCTGATGTTCATTCGGACCATAAGACGCAGAGACATTTTCCCCTATATTATTCGGGGGAAAAAGTGAGTCTAATGGTCCGAAAAATAGGGTAAATGATTCAGATTATCAAACAAATGTTAATATTACACAAAAATTACCTGAGTAAATCCAAAATGCAGTTTTAAAAATTATAATTGTATTTATTAAGGAACAAAAAGCTGTTAAAACCTGACTGGCCCTATCTGAAAAAAAAAATTAGACATTTTAAATTAAAAGAGAACCAGTTGAAGAAACTGCATGTGCTACACATGCAGACCAAGAAATCTCATCAAAGTACACAAGGTTTTTGTACAAAGTTCCAGTCCTGATGCACCCCACCCTCTCCCATGTGCCAGCAAATCCAGGAATAAAATGATGCTGTCAGAAAAGGGCCATCTGACACAGTTTTCATCAACACCATTCAGATGTAAACTAGAGAGTTACAAAGTAACATTGTTACTTTTGTATCTACTTTGGTCATTCATCTGCAGATCAAAGAAATGAGCTTTGATCTACATATGATGTTAGGTAAAGCAACTGGACAAATACAAAAGTATTTTTTTGTTTTTGTTTTATAAAATACCCTAATAAGGCTTAAGGCACTATACTGTCGGATTTGCCGTGGGAATCGGCGCATTGCCGCGGTTTCCCATTGTTTTAAATGGGAAGGAGCGGTGAAGGAGCAGTATACATACTGCTCCACTCACCGCTCCAAAGATGCTGGTGACAGGAGATTTTTTTCTCTCCTGACAGCGCATCGCCTCAGTGTGAAAGCCCTCCGGCTTTCACATTGAGGTTGCTGGGCAGAAGTTTTTCAGGCAGTATAGCAGCGCTATTTTTAGCGCTGTATCGCCTTAAAAACTCCTCAGTGTGCAAGGGGTCTTAGTAAGCCCTTCTTCTCTCTTTAACTATTATTTTACTGCTGATTTTTTGTTCCTATTTTATTTACTATTAACATTTACAATATTTTGTTTAATTTATAAAGAACTTGAAACAGGACACATTATAGAATAAAAATATATACTTTTTATCTTAATAAATTTGTTTTTTTCTCTAGTTGTTTTTTTGTATAAGAATTGCACATAATTTTTTTTATGCAAAATAATATCATAAAAAAAGTCCTGTTTATACGTAAAAAATAAATAAAATATTATTAATATTATTACATAAACGTTATTGCTGAAGATACAGGTGCATAGCAAAAAAAATAAAAATAAAAGACAGCTCTGGTCCATAGGGAATGTACAGGTATGAGAGCTTAAGCAATTCAATAAAAGGTATTGCTATCTGCTGGTAGATTGTCAAAGAGTGTTTAGTAGATGGTTGTAGACAGCAGTAGAAAAATAAGTCATGAAAACAAGAAACAAGTGGCACATACACTTGCATCTTTGCCAAAATTATCCAGTGCCAGGAGCGGGGTTAGATGTAGGCAGTTCCAAATGTTGATAACCTTTTCCTTATCTTGTTTCCCTCTTCTGGCCACCTCTGGACTTTGGGACTAAAGCTGTGTACACACGATCGAATATCTGATGGAATCAAATCTGATGGATTTTTTCGTCGGATATCCAATGAAGCTGACTTTCATCAGTCTTGCCTACACACTATCAGACTAAATTCCCACCGTGCCAAAACGCGGTGATGTAAAACACTATGACGAGCCGAAAAAAGTTCAATGCTTCCGAGCATTTGTGGACTTGATTCTGAGCATGCGTGGATTTTTCTCCGATGGAGTTCCACATAGACAATTGGAATTTCCTATTGGTTTTTTATCCATAGGAAACATTTAAAACATGTTCTATTTTTTTACACCAATGGAAAAAAAACGATGGGGCCCACACACAATCGGCTTGTCCATCTGTCTTTTTTTTAAGAAAGCTGTAGGAGGAACAGTGTGCAGGGGATGTTTAGTGAAATCATAAGGCTCTTTTGAGTTCAGAGAATGTAAAAACATAACTCCTATCTCTTGTTTGGAGGTCACTACAGGTAAAAATAACTGTACATATAAAGCACATGTCATGCTTCCTCCAAAAGTACATTGTAGCAGAAAAGTTGTTGTCATTCTGGTGTTCTTAGAGCAGCCTGATATCTAAATACAGTCCAGCAGAGATATGTGAAAATTTACACTAAAAAATTGGTTGGGGGATATTAACTATGAGTTTTAAAGGGTGGATTTGGTTTCATCAAGTGCACCTAGAAAGGAATACAGAGGTAGGAGTCACAGCAGTCAAGACATTGATTTGTTCAAAAAAAAAAACTTACTGTATAATTTTCACATAATACTTGTGTGTTGCAGTGCGTAATTTTTTTTTAATTAGTTGAACTTTGCATTAAAAAGAATGGTCCTACACCGGTTTTTCTCAACTTCAGTCCTCAATGCGCCCCAACAGGTCATGTTTTAAGGCTTTCCATTATTTTGCACAGGTGATTTGATCAGTTTCACTGCCCTACTAATTACTGCAGCTGTTTCATCTGAGGGAAATCCTGAAAACATGACCTGTTGTGGCACCTTCAGGATTGGAGTTGAGAAATACTGTCCTATAACATACTGAATAGTGTTTTATGTCTAACCATGCAACACAGTACTTTGAATGGGCCTTCAAACGCATTCAACTCCATAAATATTTAGGGGACACCTTATTCACACACAAAACCAATATTACCTGATTTATCCATTATCCGTTAGAAGTCAAGTCAGTTAAAAAACGTGAATTCCTCCTACCTGTGTAGATAATATTCAGTTTTTAGACAGGATTTCCTTATTTCCCTACTCTAGTAATGTACTGCATTTTCCAACACTGTGTGCAAAGCTTAAGGCCTGGTTCACACTGGTACGATTTGAGATGCGATTTGAGATGTCAAATCGCATTTCAAATCAGCTGCATTTCCTGGCAATTGTCGGCAATGGCACCGTCCTAATCGGTGCGACACCGCATCTGCGGCGCTGCACCGATTTTAAAAAGTAGTTTCTGTACTACTTTTTGCGATTTCGGGCCACGATTTACATTGACATCTGTGCAGAAACTGTTTCTGCACAGATGTCTCTGAAATCGCTGCCGAAATAGGGACTGCCAGCGGGAGTGAACTCGCACAGCTTCACTCCCGGAGCCCAGTGTGAACCTGGGCTAAAAGCGAACTGCTGACTCTTGACACATTTTTGATCTAAAGCAATCATTCTGATGCATTCTGTATGTGCCTGTTTGCCAATTGTTCACCCAAAATTCAGATGACTACAACAACTTTTTTACACATGTACCACTAATATTAGAAAAATCTGTAAATCTTGAGCTAATATTGTTTGAACCTCAAGTAACCAAAAAATTAAACTAGACCCTATGGAGTTTCATGTTTGCTGAGAAGTTTCAAAGTTTTAAAGAGTACAACATTTCTTATTTTAACAGTGCAAATGGTCATGTTATTATCATACATGCATTACTAAATAAATCTGAAGATTAGAATATAACTATACCATTTTTTACACCAACATTTTTTTTCAAAGAAACCCCATGTTTTACTCTCTGCTTTAAGTGCACCATTCTCATCTTAAGATGACAACTCCTGCAGAAGCACAGTCTATATCAAAGTTGTCACCACCAGAACAAGGAATTCTTTACTGACAGGATTAACACATCAATGCTAAAAAATTTAAATCCTGCAGAGAGAAGAGTCTCTATATACAATAAATAGAGGATAAGCAACCAGATATATACTACACAATAAAAGGAAAACACTATCAAAACACAATGGGGAAAAATATCATGCTGGATATCTATACTGATTTGTACTTGGTAATATGTTAGAAATAAAAGGATACCACATTTTTCGATGGAATGTAAAATTATCAACCTACAGAGGGCTGAATTCAAAAATACCCTCCAAAAAAGTGAAAAAATTATGCTGCTGGCTAGTCTATTTTTCTGATATTTTATTGCAGCAACTCATAATAGTACTTAGTAGTTTGTATGGCCCCCACGTGCTTGTATTCATGCCTGACAACATTCATGATTCTAATGAGACGATGGATGGTGTCCTGGGCCAGAGCATCACTAAACTCCTGAACAGACTGAGGTGCAACCTGGCGGCATTGGATGGACTGAAATATAATGTCCCTGAGATGTTCTATTGGATTTAGGTCAGGCGAGAGTGGAGGCCAATCAATGGTAACAATTCTTTCATCCTCCAGGAACTGGCTGCATACTCTCACAACATGAGGCCAGGCATTGAAGTGCACCAGGGGGAACCTAGGACCCCCTGAACCAGCTTAGGGTCTGACAATGGGTCCAAGGATTTCATTCCGATACCTATTGGCAGTCAGAATGGCATTGTCTAGCCTGTAGGGGTCTGTGTGTCCCTCCATGGATATGCCTCTCCAGACCATCACTGACCCACCACCAAACCGGTAATTCTGAACGATGTTACAGGCAGCATAACATTCTCCATGGCTTTTCCAGACCTTTTCACATCTGTCACATGTGCTCAGGGTGAACCTACTCTCATATGTGAAAAGCACAGGACACCAGTATTGGACCTGCAAATTCTAGTGTTCAATGGCAACTGCCACTTAAGCTCCAGGAAGTGAGCACAGGGCCCAGTATAGGATGTTGGGCCCTCAGGCCACCCTCATGAAGTCTGTTGCTGATTGTTTGGTCAGAGACATTCACACCAGTGGCCTGCTGTAGGTCATGTTTTAGGGCTCTGGCAGTACTCACCGTGTTCCTCCTTGCACAAAGGAGCAGATATCAGTCCTACTGATGGGTTAAAGACCTTCTACAGCTTTGTTCAGCTCTCCTAGAGTAACTGCCTGTCTCCTGGAATCTCCTCCATGATTTTGAGACTGCTGGAAGAGACAGAAAACCTTATGGCAATGACACGTATTGATGTGCCTTCCTGGAGGGTTTGGACTGTCTATGCAACCTCTTTAGGTCCAGCTAGCAAATCACAATACCAGGAGTGACACTGACCTTAGACAAATGCAAAACTAGTGAAAAACAGTCAGAAAAGATGAGTAGGGAAAAACTGTTAGTGGCCTCCACCTGTAAAACCATTCCTTATTTGGAGGTCTTCACTTACCTGACCAGATCAATATCCCATAAGTGTAATTGACTTTATGCTATACTCTGATTAAAAAAATGTTCCTTTAATTTTTTTAAGCAGTGTATTTTATTTTTTTACACTTTTTTAATTGTATGTATTATACTTTAATATAAAGTGATTTGTATTTATGACTAACACCTTAAATAAAGCTTAGCTACTTACCTTTTTGCAGTGCTGCTTTCTAAAGTAGTGAAGAAAAGTTATTCCCTGAAAAATCTCCAATATCCAAAACTTCCACAAGTGTTAATCATTCAGTCCCCTACTTCACTCTTTGGTTCCTACCGCTGACCCCTCCAGCCCTACAGGATACAGTGATGATGGGTCCGGTGAATCCAATCACAGGACGCAACTGAAAACCAGCAATCTGACACTTACAAAGTGGTCATACCTGAATAATTTTATCTGGCTATTTTACTTAACTACTGCAAAGATCGATCGCATGGGCAGCATGATGGGTGAGTATCTAAAATGTTTCTGGCAAGAGCAGCTTCATTTTAGCTATTTGTTCTAGATATAGAGCCTTTTTTAAGTAATATAATTTTGGGCTTGGACTTGGCATGTCTTTGATCTCACTGCTCAATGGCAATCATTCTACATATATTTGTTCTAAAAGCTTTTGAAAATGAACCAACTCAATGTAAACTGTGAACAGAAAACAAACCATGAAAGAAGAATTTCTAAAAATAATCTAAAAAGCACAGAAGCGTAGAAATGGAATTGCTGAAATGAAACAGATGTATATTGATAAATGACTGATATGGCGAGATAGAGCAAACACGTTTTCATATAGAGTAATTTTCCACCAAGAATCTAAAGAAAAAAAAAAAGAACACTAAAAAGACTGTTTGAAAAAGATATATGAAGTCAATTCCACATTCAGCGGCCATTGCTTATGATAAGTACAATTAAACATCAGTTCTGACATATAGTAATATAAGCATAGGCAGAAAGCAATTAAAAAAATCCAATTATTCTGGATCTTTGTTAAAATCATTCTTAATTCCTGTTAAACTGACATTTTAAAGGATTGTGATTTAACTACTATAAAGATAATCTGAATGTGGGGTTTGTTGCATTAATCTTTCCTACCATGCTGTGAAAACATTGATTTATAATGATATAAATAAGAAATGATAAATCCAGGATATGAAGAGCAGCAGAATGTTCCCAAGCCTAAGTAATTGAGTATAATTATACGAAGAGGTATGTGAAATAATTTTCTATATTGTGGAAAGTGACAGTTTCTGGGGGTTACTAAATCTAATAAGTAAAGTGGGAAGAAAATAATAGATTTGCTAAAACCTAAATTATCATAAACTCTCAGATTTGAAATACTTTGGAAACCATTAATGCAGTATTAAATGGAAATCTGCCATCAAGAAGAAGTACACCTGAGCATTTAGCAGGTCCCAAACTAAAGAAAGGAAAATACTTTACTGAACATTTAGTGGGCAAACACCCAGATCAATTTACATTCTATAGTCAGTAGGTAAACTATCTGCGTTTTTGTTGCTAGTATTATCATTGGCATTTGTGTTTGCTGATCCATTTTTCTACCATTGTATTCTTTATATACCTTTATACACTATAAGTTATACACAATAAATCCTAAAGTATGTGAACATCTGGCTATAAAACCCACACTATACAGTATGGATAAACGTATGCAAATGTATGTAGATATATCCTACATCATACATAGGCATTGTGGACAATTGAGGACTTGTGTCAAACCTTTGGATAAGGCTGTGTTAGCATGACACTGTAAACAAAGCCAGATCCATAAAGACATAGGGCTTGATTTACTAAAACTGGAGAGTACAAAATTTGATACTGCTGTGCATGGTGCCAATCAGCTCCTTACTTCAACGTATTCAATTATTCTTTGACAAAAAAACGTGGAAGCTGATTGGTTACTATGTAGAGATGCACCATATTTTGCATTTTCCAGTTTTGGTAAATCAACCCTATAATTTGGGAAATTTTGTGTGGACTGGACCTCATCCTTATTAAATGCCTTAGGCATGGATTAGCGCATTGATTGTTCACCAGGTCTTCTTGTCCAACATCAGTACCTGATCTAAACAATGAATTTGGCTGAATTGACAAAAATCCTACAGACACACTCTAAAATCATGTGGAAAACCTTGCCGTAAAAGTCCACACAATTTTAGAGTGTGTCTGTAGGATTTTTGCCAATGTTATAGCAAAAAGAGGAAAAAACACATTAATGCCCATGGTTTAGAAATAGGCTGTCAAATTAGTTTGTGTAGGTATACATATCATGTATTTACAAACTTTTGGACATAAAGGGTTGATCTGGTAAATGCCAATAGGCTGATAACTTTGCAAGGTAATTTGATGAGTTTTGCTGACTTCCATCATTAAATCATCTAAAAGGATTTTTTTTCTTGCTTTTGCTACAAGGGTGGTTATGATATAATTAAACAAGTAAATATAATATAATATATGTTCCTATCCATTTATTAAGGCTAGTAGAATGAGGATCAAAAATTTTAACTTTTGTTGACTTTTTTTATGAGAGAGTTTAGTTCCCCTACTTAATAGCATACTGCTAGTGATAGGTCCTAAAGTCCCCTGTGCACTCCATTGACTACAGGTCATGTTTGAGTAGCTGCTTCCCCGGCCACAGTTGTCAGGGAATGATAGATTTGAACATGGAAATTCTGAAATTTTTATCAGTTCCTGTTTCCTTTACCAATAGAAATTACCATCTTTTGAGCAAGTAGAGTAGGGTATGGTTTAGAAAAAACATTTTAATGTATTTAGGCAGAAAAAAATATAAAGCTTTCCTGGGACCTCTGCTGGACTGGTGAAGCCTGGGCTCAGTACAACAGAGCAAGTTGTGTTGCATTATCAGTGGCCCTTCTTACATTAGAAAAGGCCAGAGACACCTAGCAATGTCTCATGGTGGTGCCGCCCCCTTGTGATGTTAATGACCCAGCATGCACCAGTCGATGACATCAAAAGGGGGAGGCACCACCAGGAGGTGTTGATGGGTGGCACTGCCCTTTACCTACATAAGAACTTTCAAACAGCAGATCTGCAGTCAGCCTGGACATCATTTTTTTTTTATAATAAGAGAATTGTCAAAAACCTGTCTATTGTTTTTATTTATTTTTGTACCCCATACTCATTCACATGAGAGACAGGATCTGGGGACCCCCTAGTTAAACCCCCTGCCCACAGACCCCTACATGGGAACAAGTTGCTTTGGGATGGGTGAAAACGGCCTGGTATGTACAGGTGGGGAACCCCACACAATTTTTTTATTCTTTTTTTATTATTATTGACGGGTGCAGGCAATAGCTTGCATCCACAAAGTATGTTTAAATGGATTTTATTTCTTTAGAAATGTCATTTTTGTTGTAGCATGTTCTATTCATGCTACAGATGTGCCACTTTACAGGCAGATGGAGGAGACCCCCAAGGCATTATATTTAAAGGAATTGTTTTATTGTTTCACTTTAAGCATCATAAAATTACTGCTTTTTATGATTCATGCTACAGATGTGCCACTTGTTCTATTCATGCTACAGATGTGCCACTTTACAGGCAGACATGGGAGACCCCAAAGGCATTATATTTAAAGGAATGTTTTTACTGTTTCACTTTAAGCATCATAAAATTACTGCTCCTTTAAAAACACAAAGTACCCTGGCCCCATACACTTTTTATGGCCAATAACATGCATATAAGCCTTCAAAATGGGGACTTTTGATTTTTCAAATTCGTGTTTTATAGACTTAAATAGGGTTTGGTGTTCGAGTCTGAACTGTTTGCGATGTTCGGCTGTTCTGGCATGAACTAAACCGGGAGCGGGGGGGGGGGGGGGTGTTTTGGCCCATCTCTACTTTACAGCCACTTCCATCAGAGAGCCAACATTGTGTGTAAATACCCCTACTGCTGTCAATGCATGCCTTAAGCTGCTCAGCAAAGGATTACAATTATTAGGCACTGGTTATCCAACTGATTATATTCTGTATGCATACTAAGCATTACATTACAACAATGTATTTAAACACATTCTTCCTGACTCCAATCATTAAACCTGTAACACAAGAATCGATATTGATGGTGCCCTCGATTCTCTAATATGCTATGAACCTTTCACAATCTGGTAAATTTGAAGCTGTGCAATGCTACAGCTAAGGTGCTTACAGTATGTAAGTATGTACAGTATGTTAGCGTGTATGTAATCCCGAACAATGAACTTTTGTTATTTTCTCCTCTATAATATTACTTGGATGTATCTGTTTATTAAGTGCATACAAATATTCATTAATCCTGTCGGAAATTCAGAGAGGCCCTGTGGTTTCTGATCACTTCATGCGTTGTTACCAGGGAGAATAATTAACCTTTAAAGTCTTTATCTTGGGACTACAGAATGATTAGCCTTTATGATGTGGAGATGGTAGAGTACTTTTTTAATGCCAAGGTGCACAGTTCTAGGCGCATATACTAGGATGTCACCCCAAAGTCATAGGGGAGAGGATTAGCCTTTTATGTACATTGGTAGGTCCTCAGGCGGCTCAAGGTATAAACCATGGAGAAAATGTTTTGCAGAGATGTACTGCATATGTTTTCTTTTTTGCTCTGACATACGCTTTAATGGTCCTGACAGTCCAAATTTGTACTTTTTGCTTTAGCCCCAAAAGAATCTCCATGAATAAACAAATAGATGAGTCAAAATTCAAGCTTGTGACATCAATGTTATGACCTTGTCAAAGGGGTGCAGAAACATAATCTACTGTAGGCGCTTTTTATTTACCATTAGAATGTGCAGGATTTGCACGGAACTGCCAGAGATTTAACCCAATAGTGTCAAAGAGTATTCTGTTTTTGGGGAGATATCTTTTAAATTCTTCTTCTTATTATTATTATACAGGATTTATATAGTGCCGACAGTTTACGCAGCGCTCTACAACTTGAGGGTAGACAGAACATCTACAATACACTTCATTATAGCAGGAATCAGACAGTTCATTAGAGCGTACAATCTAATTCCGCGTACACACGGTTGGAATTTCCAAGAAAAGTTTGATTTTGGTCAGAAATTCCAACCGTGTGTAGGCTCCATCTGACTTTTTCTGTTGGAATTTCCGACAGCAAAAATTTGAGAGCTGTTCTCAAATTTTCAGACGGGAAAAGTTCTTGTCGGAAATTCAGATCGTCTGTATGAAATTCCGACACGCAAAAAAACATGCATGCTCGGAATTAAGTTGACACATGCTCGGAAGCATTGAACTTAATTTTCTCGGCTCATCGTAGTATTATACCTCACTGTGATCTTGACGATCGGAATTTTGTGTGTATGCAACACAAGTCAGAAAAAAATCCACGGTTTTCTTGTCGGAATTTCCGATCATGTGTACACACCATTAGAGGGAGGGTCAAAAGATACAAGAGGTAATAACTGTGGAGGGATATGCTGAAGGAGAAAATAAATGTACAGTTGCTAGGTTTGAAGAGATGTGTTTTCAGGGATCGTCTCAAAGTGGATAAAGTAGGAGATAGTCGGACAGATTGGGGTAGAGCATTCCAAAGGATGGGAGAGGCTCTAGAGAAGTCCTGGAAGTGAGCATGGGATGAGGTGACAAGGGAGCTAGAGAGCAGGAGGTCCTGGGAGGAGCGAAGAGAACGATTTTGTTGGTATTTTGAGACTAGGTTAGTGATGTAGCTAATGGGGAAGTAATACATAGCTTTGTAAGTTATGGTTAGTATCTTGAATTTAAATAGATATGGATACATTATAATATAATTAGAGAGGGATGTATGATAAGCCCATCTTAATTAAAATCTCCAGACCCCTTCAGTAGTGTTGCTCACGAATATTCGCTATTTCGAATATTCGTATTTTTTCAATTTTTTTTTTAGAACAGATCACATCCTAGAGATCCCCATCGACGTCTAAAAGCATTGCTGGTATGATTAGAGACCTTGGGCCGAGTAGCTGCAGCGATCATTTTATATTGCCGAAAAATCGCAATGCGATTATTCGGCAATAGCGATATCGCGCGATTATTTTCGAGAAATTCGCAATATTGTTTTTAGCTAAAATAACACATATATTCGATTTCAGAGTGTTACTGTCGAAATTCCGCAATCAATTTCTCATTCGCATTTTTGCGAAATTACGATAAAATATCAAGAATATTCTGAGCCAATCAGAGTGCTCCTTCCGCATTTGCCGAATATTCGCAATTATTTTGTATTGTAATATATCACAAATATTCTGAGCCAATCAGAGTGCTCCATTCCGCATTTCTCGAAATTTCGCAATTATTTTGTATTATAAAATATCACGAATATTCTGAGCCAATCAGAGTGCTCCATTCCGCATTTCTCGAAATTTCGCAATTATTTTGTATTATAAAATATCACGAATATTCTGAGCCAATCAGAGTGCTCCATTCCGCATTTCTCGAAATTTCGCAATTATTTTGTATTATAAAATATCACGAATATTCTGAGCCAATCAGAGTGCTCCTTCCGCATTTGCTGAATATTCGCAATTATTTTGTATTGTAATATATCACAAATATTCTGAGCCAATCAGAGTGCTCCTTCCGCATTTGCCGAATATTCGCAATTATTTTGTATTGTAATATATCACGAATATTCTGAGCCAATCAGAGTGCTCCATTCCGCATTTCTCGAAATTTCGCAATTATTTTGTATTATAAAATATCACAAATATTCTGAGCCAATCAGAGTGCTCCTTCCGCATTTGCCGAATATTCGCAATTATTTTGTATTGTAATATATCATGAATATTCTGAGCCAATCAGAGTGCTCCATTCCGCATTTCTCGAAATTTCGCAATTATTTTGTATTATAAAATATCACGAATATTCTGAGCCAATCAGAGTGCTCCTTCCGCATTTCTCGAAATTTCATTCGCATTCGCAATTCGCATTCGCATTCGCATTCGCAATAGCGAAATTTCGCAATCATTTCATTTTCAAAAAATATCGCGAATATTCGCATTTAACGAATATATCTCGAATATTCGACTATATATTCGAGATATATCGCGAAATCGAATATGGCATATTCTGCTCAACACTACCCTTCAGCCCCCTATCCAGCATTGTAATTATCAGACACTCCACAAAGAAACCAGACTCGTAATGGACTTTAAACATATCCCATTGGGTCTGTTGCATTCTAAAAAAGCAAACCAACACAGATCTTATACAAGAGGTTTTCTTTAAAATGATGTTATTTTAATCCATCTAATTTATTCGCCCTGCACTTCCTGCTCCCTGCTACAAATACCGAGTCAGTTCTTTTAAAGTAAAGATGAGAGCAGCATTTTAATACATAATCATATTAAAAAAAATTTGATTACAAAATACTCTTAGTACTTGATTTTTTTTTTTTTTTTTATATTATGCATTGAGAACCTAAAAAAAGAAGGAACTTTATTTACAAAGCAAATCAGCTTAGCAAAAACAAGAGTGTTAATGTCTGATAACAACGCTGATTACCAAACTCAACCTTTTACACCCCAGGTCCGTATGAATAAAGGATAATTGTGCCTATTTTATGAAGGGTTCTTTAATGTGATTTTGAACTTTTGCCAATGAAGCTTTTTGTATCCTGCTTGCTATTCATGCTGCATACAGTGTGCTAGGCATTTTAAAGTATGATTGACTTTTACACATTAGAACAAAAGTTCTGTATGAGATTTTAATTGGAAATCTTTCCGGTGTGACATTTCAGAATCTTCTACTTTAAAATCTGAATGGTACAAAGTACTGAAAAGTCAATGTGTGACTCACAGAAAGACTCAGAAACGAATCTCCTTTTGTTTAAAGAGCCAAAATTCTCTATGTAATTTCAGGTGGTTTTAGGTATCTATAGCTAATGATATTAGTACAGCTTTTTTTGTAGAATAGGTTACTGTTTGAACATTTAGAAGGTGAATTAACTCAAAAACCTGCTTTAAACTATCATACTAAAGATGTTTCATGCAGATATAGCTAAAGATCACTTGTGTCAATCAAGTGCCACCTCACATAAAGATTTCCACTCAAACCATTCCTAATCGCATTATATGGTTAATACATAATAAGCATGAAACAGCACATTTGTATTATTTAACCTTTTTATGAACAGGAAATGTTTTCTTTTTTTCTTTCAGGCGATTACAAAACATTTAACTGCTTGCCAAACGCCTCCTGTAGATATACGTCGGCAGAATGGCACGGCTGCGCAAAGAAATGTACAGGTACGTTGCTTTGAATTTGCCGCCGTGCGACCATGTGTGCCCCTGCTGCGAGCTCTGTGACCGTGCCCCCGGGAGTCGCCTATGTAAGCAAGGCATTTCCTTGTTCTGCCTTGTGGCAGGACACTGATCTACTGCTCTCTGTCATCGGGAAAAGTGATCAATGGCATGTCACTCATAGCCCAGCCCCCCCACAGTTAGAATCACTCCTTAGGACACACTTAAAACTTTCACCATCCCCTAGTGTTTAACCCCTTCCCTGCCAGTGTAATTTACACAGTAATCAGTAAATTCGCTGTATAAATGACAATGGTCTCAAAACAGCATCAAAAGTGTCCGATGTCCCGACTCAAACGTTAGAGTTCCTGTCAGCTGAGAAACCCAAACTCAAAGGCATATCACACTTCTATAATGCCCTCCAAAACAAACTATGCTTCACTAAATTGCCTGCCCACGTTCGCTGGGAATCCGAACTTTCTCGTTCTTTCTCCGAGGACCAATGGTCCTCCGCCCTAAGCGTCTCATATAAATTCACTAAATGCTCCGCCCTGTGGGAACTCACACAAAAAATCACGCTGCGTTGGTACATGACTCCAGCCAGAATTGCCACCTTTGATCCCAAAACCTCCAATCTCTGCTGGCGTTGCTCTTCCGCCACAGGTGACCTTCTCCATACTCTATGGTCCTGCCCAAAGATCCAATCGCTTTGGATGGATGTGTTTCGACTCCTATCCTCTACTATTGGAACAGTACTTGCTCCTACTCCTGAGATGGCTCTACTCAGTTTAACAATAGACAACATACCGCTACCTTTCAGATGTGTTACGTCCCATATATTATTAGCATCCAGACTATGTATTACCCGAAGATGGAAATCGGAGGAGTCCCCAGTGGTGGCCCAGGTAGTAGACCTAGTTAACCTCCACTTCTCACACGAGTGCATTATGGCTACTACTACAGGCCAGACTACCAAAGTTAGGAAGGCTTGGCTCCCTTGGTCGTCCAGTCCCAAAGCTGTCCCCTTACTGTGAATCATCTTATTCACTGTTTTTCATGTGTTATTCTCAGATATGTACTTGATCTTATGCCTAGTTCGTAGCTGACATATTGCCTACTTTGTAGTACTTGGGTACTAAGTGCTTTCCCCGGGTAGGCCACAAAAGTGTTCCCAATAGGGGTGACCTACCGGAGAGAAGCACAATGACGGATTGAGTTACTATAAACACCCAGTACTCGCCATTGGGTTCATCTACGTCTTTTTTCTTGTTTTCTTGTTTTTTTTGCTTTTATGTTGTTCTTTATATCTGACTATACCAACTGTATTACGCACTGTTCCACTAGTGTCATGTTTGATTTGTACTTACTTTAACGATGCTTACTCATTGTATGATATTGAAACCTGTATACTTATGTAAAACTCAATAAAAATAATTGATAAAAAAAAAAAAAGTGTCCGATGTGTCCACCATAATGTCACAGTCATGATAAAAATTGCAGATCACCGCCATTACTTGTAAAAAAATATATATTAATAAAAATGCCATAAATCTATCCCCTATCCCCCTATTCTCATATACTGGCCTCAGTAGCAAAAACACATACCAAGGAAAGAGTGAGGAAATCCCATAGTGAGGTACAGTTTAAAAAACATTTATCAATGAACCAGATGGGTACTCACAAAACAGAGAGATGGTTATTAGATCAGTACATTTTAGCACTCAGAAATGTGTGACCCTTAACCTGTAATTCATTAACCACTTGCTGACCTGCTGCCGTCATTATACTGTGGCAGGTCGGCACAATCCCGTGAGCTGCTGTAGCTGTACGGCTCCTTTAAACGGCATGGCATGCGTGCATGCATGCCCACTGCACTTCAGGGGTGCTGATGCTTGTGGCTGGCAGTCGTCATGACCGTCGGCCAAGCACAATCACGGGCACGAGAGGCAGAACAGGGACATGTGTGTGTAAACACACAAATCCCTATTGTTTGTTCCTAATAGCTAGAAACCATGATCTGTTATCTCCTCTAGTCAGTCCCCTCCCCCCACAGTTAGAACACACTCTAGGGAATGCAGTTAACCCCTTGATCGCCCCTAGTGTTAACCCCTTCCCTGACAGTGACATTTACACAGTAATCAGTGCATTTTTATAGCACTGTTCGCTGTATAATTTCCAATGGTTTCAAAAGTGTGTCAACAGTGTCCGATGTGTCTGCCATAATGTCGCAGTCTGATAAAAATCGCAGATTGCCGGTATTACTAGTAAAAAAAAGAATAACATTTTTATTAATTTATCCCCTATTTTGTAGACGCTATAACTTTTGCGCAAACCAATCAATATACGCTTATTGCTATTTTTATTACTAAAAATATGTAGAATACATACAGTATCAGCCTAAACTGAGGAAAACAATAGCTTTATTTTTTTTTACTTTAAAAAAAAAAAAATTTCAGAAAAAAAATGTTTTTTTGTTTATAGCGCAAAAAAATAAAAACCACAGAGACAATCAAATACCACCAAAAGAAAGCTCTATTTGTTTAAAAAAATAACATAAATTTTGTTTGGGCACAGCATCGCACGACAATTGTCAGTTAAACTGACGCAGTGCCATATCGCAAAAAAATGGCATGGTCATTGAGCAGCCAAATCTTCCGGGGCTGAAGTGGTTAACAGACATGTGAAACAGTCAGGGATTCAGGAAAACTGCCAAATTGTTGATGTGGTCCCTAATAAAATGTGTAAGTAACGTTGTATTTTGTGGGCAACGAAGACGCTTCACAGAAAAGTAATAGTAGTCAGAAAATGACACTACCGAAAATCTAAGGCCTCGTACACACGATCAAATCTGTCTGCTGGAAACGGTCTGCTAGACCGTTTCAGCAGACAGATTCGATCGTGTGTACGGGCAAACAGACGGATTTGGCCACCCGACAGATTTCAAAGCATGCTTTGAAATCTGTCGGCTGGGAACCCGTCCGCCCGACATGTCTGCTGGTTAGTACGCTAACCAGCAGACATGTCTTCTCGCACACGCGCCGAATGGTTTCAACGCATGCGCGGAAGTGTTTTACTTCCTGGTGCGGTGACGTGGTGGCGTCAACGTCACCGCCATGTCACCGACACATCAGTGCGCTGTCTGCTGGCAGGGATTTTGGTTTGCTCGTGTGTACACGCGAGCAAACCAAAATGCCAGCAGACAGATCTGTTCAAATCGGTCGGTCTGACCGATTTGAACAGACACATTCGATCGTGTGTACAAGGCCTAAGATATAACCACCCATATAGCAAAAGTCAGTTTATATTGTAATTCCAGCCTTTATGTCTTGTTCTATGTATTTTATGTTGCTGTAGCAAAATCAATATACCAAGATGACAGAGAAGAGCCTGAAACTGCAGTTAAGGGGATTTTGCCACTATAGCCCTTTACATACAATAGAAGCCAATGGGTGTTTGAATCAGTCAACATGCTTCCATAATAAAATATCCCTTTAAACTTTAATTGCATTTCCGGGTTGACACTCTAAACATTTCTTTTTTTTTATCAATTTTCTTTACACACTGTGTTCCAATGTTCTCATTCGAATTATTTTTCTAACTCAAGAAAAAAAATTCATTAAGAACAATCGATGTGTGAGGTTCTGGTTTATTTGAAAAACTGTTTTTATTGACTTCTGCCGAGCATGACATGTGCTCCGTTCATTGACTTTTCACCTACAAGATGACTAACAGCTGAAGGGCAATTCACACAGTGACACATTGTTCGAGCACTGCTGTGTTCCAAGGATTAGATAACCTATATGTGAAATGATAGCATTTTCTTAAATCCAGAAGTTTAACAAATTGCTTCATTTCTGAAGGGCTGATATTTGATATGCTCACTCAAGTGAATAATTTTCTCTGCTTTTTTAAACATTTTCAATAAAAGGCAATCAGACATGGGAAAGTCTTGTAGCTAGTGCTATATATTGTTTGAGGCTAGGCTTGATGTTTCCTATACTGATATATTACCAGGCTTAAGCCACTTTGATTTATAAAATAATAAGGTATAATGCAATTCAACAGTACATGTTGTCAGTCCCAATGATATCATTGTTTCTTATTAATAGGTCAGGTTTAGGGATGAACCAATCTTCTACAGCTCATTTCACACAATACTCATACTCCTAAATATGAAGAGAAAATCTGTCTTATGCATATCGGTTTAGAACCTTAAAGTGCACATATATTTTTCATGTTACATACATGCATTGTAAGTACTATTTTTACACTAATGCCCCTTACACACAATCGGATATTCCGATGGAAAAAGTCTGCTGCACTTTTTCCATCAGATTTTCCAATTGTGTGTAGCCCCATCTGAGTTTTTTTCATCGGAAATTCCGATGACTTCCATCAGAGTTTAGATGTAGAACATGTTCTATTTTTTTCCGATGGAATTCCAATGTGATTTGGCCGGGCAAAAGCCTGATCGTGTGTACGCGGCATTACTGTTTCATATTACCTATGACAAAGATCACAAGTTTCCTCCTTACATAACTTTGAACTGCTCAGCTTTCCAAAAGAATTGTTCAGGCATCGATCAGGGTCAGACACAAATTGCCCCCAATGCAGCCTGCTATACTGCTACACAGCTATAATATAAGAAATGCTTCCTTGTTTGGGCAACTTCAGCCTGATTACATCTTAGCCCCTAACAAAGATACTTAAAAAAAAGTGCATATCTATTATTCTGTTTCAAAAGCTGCTTTATGCATTGACATACCTCCTTAGACCCAGTCAATCTGGACAACATGGTCACCCTCTGACTTGACACTGTCCACTGGCAGCTTAACACCAGTGGCGGCTGGTGCTCAAAATTTTTGGGGGGCACAAACGGAAAACAAAAACATTGCAGCCTCACTGTGCCCATCACATGCAGCCACTGTGCCATCAATTGTCACCACTGTGCCATGCCATCAAACGCCACCACTGTGCCATCAATTGTCACCACTGTGCCATGCCATCAAACGCCACCACTGTGCCATCAATTGTCACCACTGTGCCATGCCATCAAACACAGCCACTGTGCCATCAATTGTCACCACTGTGCCATGCAACACAGCAACTGTGCCATAAATTGTCACCACTGTGCCATGCTACCAAATGCAGCCCCTGTGCCATCAATTGTCACCACTGTGCCATGCCATCAAACGCCACCACTGTGCCATCAATTGTCACCACTGTGCCATGCCATGCAACACAGCAACTGTGCCATCAATTGTCACCACTGTGCCATGCCACCAAATGCAGCCACTGTGCCATCAATTGTCACCACTGTGCCATGCCATCAAACGCCACCACTGTGCCATGAATTGTCACCACTGTGCCATGCCATCAAATGCCACCACTGTGCCATCAATTGTCACCACTGTGCCATGCCATCAAACACAGCCACTGTGCCATCAATTGTCACCACTGTGCCATGCCATCAAATGCAGTCACTGTGCCATCAATTGTCACCACTGTGCCATGCCACCAAATGCAGCCACTGTGCCATCAATTGTCACCACTGTGCCATGCCATCAAACACAGCAACTGTGCCATCAATTGTCACCACTGTGCCATGCCATCAAACACAGCAACTGTGCCATCAATTGTCACCACTGTGCCATGCCACCAAATGCAGCCACTGTGCCATCAAACGCCACCACTGTGCCATCAATTGTCACCACTGTGCCATGCCATCAAACGCCACCACTGTGCCATCAATTGTCACCACTGTGCCATGCCATCAAATGCAGTCACTGTGCCATCAATTGTCGACATTGTGCCATGCCATCAAATGCAGTCACTGTGCCATGCCATCATATGGAGTCACTGTGCCATCAGTTGTCACCACTGTGCCATGCCATCATATGGAGTCACTGTGCCATCAGTTGTCACCACTGTGCCATGCCATCAAATGCAGTCACTGTGCCATCAATTGTCACCACTGTGCCATGCCATCATATGGAGTCACTGTGTCATCAAGTGTCACCACTGTGCCCTTTAATTGTCACCACTGTGCCCCATGCCACTGTGCTCATTGTCGCCTCTGTGCCCTTTGTCACTACTGTGCCCCATGCTGCCACTGTGCTCCATGCTGCCACTGTGCCCCATGATGCCACTGTGCCCCATGATGCCCCTTTCCCTGTTAAAAAAACACTTACCTGACGCTTCCATGTCCTCCCTCGATGTCTTCTGCCGCCGTGGAGAAGCTTCAGCCAATCAGGTTCCTGATAACCAGAATCCGGGAACCTGATTGGCTAAAACGGCTGTCAGTCTAATGCAAGGACCGCAGATTGCCTGCGCTCCGAGCATAGACTTCCGGGAGCCGGAGGGCGGTACTGGAAAAGCCTATCAGAGCCACTGGCTTTGATAGGCAGTTCCCCTCAGCCAACCAGCTGCCGCTATTCAGGTAACCGGCGCCCTATGTCCGGTTATAGGAATAGACCAGGCAGCTGGCAACAACACACGTTCAATGCATTGAAGTGTGTTATTTGCGAGAGGGAGTGGCGCTGCAGCGCTGCAGCGCCCTCTATAGACGGCAGCCAGAACTTCGGCTAAAATGTCAAAATGACATTTTAGCCGAATAAAAGTTCTTAAAGGGCCCGTTTTTTTTTTTTTTTTGTGACTGCGGGAGGGGGGCGGCGCCCGTGCGCCCATATGGGCGTGCCGCCACTGCTTAACACTTTAATACCACAAATACGTTGAATACAATGCAATATTTATTTATTGCAGTACAGCGAATGCAAAGGGCAGTTGCACTCTGCAACTGCTCCAAAGCCTAGTAAATGAGGTACAGGGCT
Source organism: Rana kukunoris (assembly GCA_029574335.1). Taxonomy (NCBI): domain Eukaryota; kingdom Metazoa; phylum Chordata; class Amphibia; order Anura; family Ranidae; genus Rana; species Rana kukunoris. The sequence continues at coordinate 565,612,996 of CM056050.1, read as the reverse complement.
GGTGCAGGAATTTTTGACATCCTAGGCGAAACATAATTTTGCCGCCCCCCCTTAGCTCCACCCGGAATCCACTCCCTTTTTCCTGCCCATGTATACCACACCTTTTTAATGAAGTGCCCATCAAATGCAGCCCACCAGTGCCCATCAAATGGAGCCCACCAGCGCTCCATCAAATGCAGCCTCACCAGTGCCCAACAAATGCAGCCTCACCAACGCCCATCAAATGTAGCCTCACCAACGCCCATCATATGTAGCTTCACCAGCACCCATCAAATGCAGCCTCACCAGCGCCCATCAAATGCAGCCTCACCACGACCCATCAAATGCAGCCTCACCACGACCCATCAGTGAATGTTTGCTTGCTTCCATTCATGTGGGAGTCAGGACACAGACACAGTCCTCCACTGCCACTGCGCCTCTGACACTATGTGCATACGGAGTGGTGGCTTCCTTCTGATGCTGAGCCATAGCTGCTTGCTGCAGAGAGAACAAAGTAGGAACACCAGTGGCCGGGCACCCTAGGCAGCAGGGCACCCCAGGTGGCTGCCTTGTTTGCCTAATGGTAGCACTGGCCCTAAGTGTCCGCCATATTGTCGCAGTCATGAAAAAAATCGCTGATCATCGCTATTAGTAGTAAAAAAAAAAAAATTAATAAAAATGCAATAAAACTATCCCTTATTTTGTAAACGCTATAAATTTTGCGAAAACCAACCGATAAAAACTTATTGCGATTTTTTTTACCAAAAATACGTAGAAGAATACGTATTGGCCTAAACTGAGGAAAAAAAATGTTTTTTTATATATTTTTGGGAGATATTTATTATAGCAAAAAGTAAAAAATATTGCATTTTTTTTTAAATTGTCGCTCTATTTTTGTTTATAGCGCAAAAAATAAAAACCGCAGAGGTGATCAAATACCACCAAAAGAAAGCTCTATTTGTGGGGAAAAAAGGACGCCAATTTTGTTTGGGAGCCACGTCACACGACCGCGCAATTGTCAGTTAAAACGACGCAGTGCCGAATCGCAAAAAGGGGCAAGGTCCTTTACCTGCATTTTGGTCCGGGTCTTAAGTGGTTAAACCCCTGTCAGATTTATTTTTGCGATCTGGGTCCCATTGAGGAGATTTCCCTTCACTTCTTGTCCCGCAGCCAAACAGGAAGTGAGAGGAAATCCCTGCAAATTAAGGGACCCCCCATGTCACCAAAACTAGTGTCCCCATTGGAAGATCACAGGTGCAATATGGGCTACTGTAGACATGTTCTCTGGCTTTCAGCCTATAGCTCTGTATGGATCTTTAGTTTGAAAGCCAGAGGACACGTCAGTGGACTACAAAAGAGCTCATCAGCATCCCTGTAGCCCACTGAAACTACAAGTCGCTGGGGCAGACGGCACTTGTAGTTTATTCATTTACAGGAATCTGTGTATAAATGATGTGGCTGTGTTGGCAAACCCCAAAACAGCCATGTTGTTTTTAAAAATAACCCCTTTCACAGGGAGTGAGCTCAGGGAGAGAGGTGGCATGAGCTAGAAAATATTACTTGTTCCACCTTAAATACAGGTGGAACAAACAACATGTTCCAAAGGTAAATGTATCCTTTGATGTCTCCTCCACAATGTTTATCCCTTGTGCATGTTTCATAGAGCGTGATCATTATTGTAACCCTACAGGAAAGAAGGACTTCCAAATTGTTAAACTTTTGGACTTTTTCTACTCTCTGTCAGATGCATCCTTGCTAGCTTATCACTTGTTATTCCACTTCATGTCTCATAAACATTAAGACCTTTAGGTTTCATTCACAAGACCCTAAAAAAAAATACATTTATATATGCAAAAAAATAAGGATTTAAATGCAGCTGCATTGTTTTCAATAGAGACATTGACATTAGTGTGCATAAACATGCACTGCGCTCAGATTCGTGACACAAAATTATGTACATATATTAAATTATTTGATTCATTTTTTATTTTAAATGGTTTGTATTATGATGTTTAAACAAATTTGGATTTGTATTCAATTGAGTGTCCTCTCTTTCATTTGGGTCTACTGGTGGCTACCAATTTAAAGTCCATATTCATACTTGATTTTTTTTTATCTATATTTGGATGTGGTGCCACAATCATGTCATGTCTCAACATTTTTCTAATGTGTCTTAAATTGAATTTATATTATTTTAAGTGGCCAGGAAATGGTTTTGCCAGGTCAAGTTGTTAATATATTTTAACTGAAAAATCTATGAAAGTGACTGTCATAATATCAGCCTTGGGAAACTAATGACTTTCATGATATGAGGGGGCTTACACTATACTAAGCTGCTATAAAACCATGTCTATGTATTATTAATATATACAGTACTGAATAGAAAGGTTTGAAACATGCAAAACCTGCAAACAAGTTTCACCTTAGTAGACATATATATGAGACTATAGATACCCCTCTAATAGACAAGTACACAACAGGGTAAAAAAAAAGTGTGTATATGTCTTTATTGCAGAGGTTTAAAAAAAACATCATTTTAAAAACACATAGTTTATATAAGGACAACAATTCTACCACTTGTCTTCCACTTGGCAATTTGGAAACATGTGGCATGAATATACTCTGATATTATGGTTTGTAGGTTGGTGCGTTTCGCTGAAATATCTGCTTCATCAGGTCCTCAAATGTCATATAAATTTGACTGGACACTTATGATCAGTAATTATATTACACCTTGGATTTGCACCTCTAGAGGGTACACGTGTGGCACAGGTTGATATACTGTAGGCAAAGTCACACTGGCCCGTGGAAAGGCCACCTGGAGAGGAGATATAATATGCTCAAAAAGGGAAGACACTCATATGTTAAATGGGTCATCCAAACGTGATGTCTAACAAATAGTGTACCAAACATGGGTCAGGGAAGAGTTGCCAGTTAAATATTACAAAATAAGCATTCTACGTGCCACATGGTCTTTATAATTTCCTACTTCCCAAGTGAAAGTGGTAGAATTGTTGTTCTTATATAAACAATCTGTTTTTAAGATGATGAACTTTTAAACCTTTGCAATAAAGACATGTAAACGTGGCTATTGGAGGCGTATCCATAGTCCCATATATGCAAGAAATTGAGTAAAATGGTTCCAACAGAGTGTGCCTTGTGGCAAAGTTCATATGCTACTGGAACCAGACCTATAAATTAGGTTCTGGTCAGCGTCAGTGTTGGTGGTCAGCTGTGGAGAGCAGAAGAGACTCTGTAGGCAATAAGATAGAGACAGCAAGAGCAATGCCACTCTGAGTGCAGTACTTTAGCGAAGAAGTCAGTTTTAATATCAGAAGGTTAAACTCAAATTTGAGTAGATAAAAACAAGCATTTGTGTAGGTAGTTAGATCCTTAAAGGAGTTCTCCAAGCTAAAACTTTTAACCCCCGCTGTGCCCGGGCTGTAAAACTATACAAAATAAACTTTCACTTACCTGCCTACGATCTCCCGTTATTCCGGTATCGCCGCCCGTGCACCGGTCCCTGTCAGCTTCCTCTTCCTGCGGGTCGGTGACTCATCCTGCGCTCAGCCTATCAGCGGCCGCGGCGGGACATTGCTGCTGCCGCTGATAGGCTGAGCGCAGGATGAGTCACCGACCCGCAGGAAGAGGAAGCTGACAGGGACCCGTGCACGGGCGGCGATACCGGAATAACGGGAGATCGTAGGCAGGTAAGTGAAAGTTTATTTTGTATAGTTTTACAGCCCGGGCACAGCGGGGGTTAAAAGTTTTATCTTAGAGAACTCCTTTAAGGATCTCTTGCATCCAGCTGGGCAGCGTCAATCAGCAAAACCATGGCTGTTACAGTGGTCCCCGGAGCTGTGGATCAACACAGCAGGCACGTCAGCACTGGTGAGTGGGGGGGGGCATGGTTGAGCTTGTGTTCAGAGCATGCATGCTCCTTCATCAGACATGTCTATGTAATAATAGACATGTGCATTCGTTTTCGTCCAAATGCATTTTCGTCCGAATTTCAGGTATTTGCGCTATCGTTTTAACAAACGATTACGAAAGCACAGAAGACGAAAAACGAAAGATCCGACATAAACAAATGCTTTATTTTCATTTTCATTGCGGTCAAATGTGCCTAACCTTAACTCTATTAGTCCAATATTATTCTACATAGAGAGAAAAGATTTGACATAGAGAGAAAAGATTTGACATAGAGAGAAAAGAATCGACATTATAGATAGACATGAAGATTCAACATTGAGAGACATGGAGTCAAATTTTTTATTTTTTTTTGAAGATTCTGTTGAATCCTTCAATGACAGATTTGACATAGAGAGACATGAAGATTCGACATAGAGAGACATGAAGAGTCATTTTTTTTTTTTTTAAAGATTCTGTCGAATCATCTTCTTTTTTTTTTAGAACATTCGACAGACACCATAAGCCTTTAATGACAGATTCAACCTTAATTTGGATTTTCGGACAAATGCATTTTTTTTACGAAAAACTAAATAAATAAAAACGAATTTCGCGAGTAACTAAATAAATGTATTTTTCGGACAAAAACAAAATTACGAAACAAAATATTTCAGTGTGCACATGTCTAATATATAATATATATATATATATATATATATATATATATATATATATATATATATACACACACAGTATACTCTTGCTTTATATTTGTCTCCCTATGTGATGGAACCTCCAATGACAAAATAAGTCACCTAGCATCATTACCACATACTGTATATAACATCCTTGGACTTATTTTTAAATTGCAAATTATCTTTGAATAGAAACACTTTTTTTCTGATGTCACATTGCTTTCAAAAAGTGGAGAAGGAAAGTTTTTACAGTCCTATGCAGGAATGAATTTTGTTTTTGCCTCTGAGCTAAAACCAGGGAATGGGAAATAGAAGAGTAAGTGTACACAGGAAACTTCTTTGTATAAAGTAATCTGCCATATGTATAAAAAAAGACTGAAACATTATGCAGTGTATTTATAAAATACATTTTCAGATCTATTCATCATGTGAAACTGTAAAAGTCTAACATCCAGTGCTTAGCCTTAGCTGCTGGAAAAGGCCTGTATCCCTAGGCAGCGAGTAAAGGGAAGCAATGCCAGGAACAAATAGAGGAAGGAAGAGGAAGTAATGTCAGATGCTGACCAGAACGGAACTTGGTTATCCACCATATTTGATGTTAACAAATATAATATACTTCTTTAAGCATATTTTTAATGAACACATGGGGCCAGATCCACAAAGAGAGTACACCGGTGTATCTACTGATACACCGGCGTACTTTCAAAGTTCCCACGTCGTATCTTTAGTTTGAATCCTCAAACCAAGATACAACGGCTTCTGGGTTAGATCCGATAGGTGTATGTCTTTGTACGCCTTCGGATCTAAGATGCAATACTTCGGCATTCGCTGGGTGTCGTTCATGTCGTTTTCCGCGTTGGGTATGCAAAGTAGCTTTTTCCGCCGATCCACGAACGTACGCGCGGCCGTCGCAATCTCTTACGGCGTCTCTAGTCGGCTTTTTCCGGCGTATAGTTAAAGCTGCCTATAGTTAGACTTGCCATGTTAAGTATGGCCGTCGTTCCCACATCGAAATTAGTTTTTTTTACATTTTTGCGTAAGTCGTCCGTGAATAAGAATGTACGTAATTTACAAAAAAATAACGTTGTTGCGATGTAATTTAGCACAATGCACAGCGGGAAATTTCTGAACGGAGCATGCGCGTCTAAAAGTGATGATAGTGGTTTGGACAGTGGGGTATTGCACAGCGGTGAAATGGATTGATAAAGGGATTTTTAAATACAGCTTACCTGTAAAATCCTTTTCTTGGAGTACATCACGGGACACAGAGCGGCATATTCATTACTATATGGGTTATATGGAGTACCTTCAGGTGTGGACACTGGCAATCTCAAACAGGAAGTCCCCTCCCTATATAACCCCCTCCCCTAGAGGGAGTCCCTCAGTTTTGTAGCAAGCAGTATGCCTCCCAAAATGTTTCCCCAAAAGAGGGGTGGGAGCTCTGTGTCCCGTGATGTACTCCAAGAAAAGGATTTTACAGGTAAGCTGTATTTAAAAATCCCTTTTTCTTTCTCGTACATCACGGGACACAGAGCGGCATATTCATTACTATATGGGATGTCCGAAAGCAATGCTTTAATGAGGGGAGGGAGACATCTTCCAAAGAAGGATTCAATTTAGAGGTATACTCAAATAATAATAATAATTCCAACTTAGTCAAGAAAAAACTTTTTTTTTTTTTTTTCTTTTTTACAACCAAGGGTGCCTCTGATCCCGAGGATCTTAAACTGCAGCCTGTAGTACTGCCTGTCCAAAGGCAGAATCCGCATTCCTTCTCACGTCTAGTTGATAAAACTTTGTAAACGTGTGGACTGATGACCACGTCGCCGCCTTGCATATCTGAGCCATAGAGATCTGATGGTGTGCTGCCCAGGAGGCGCCCATGGCCCTGGTAGAATGGGCCTTTACCGACAAAGGAGGAGGCAACCTCTTCAAACCGTAGGCTTGAATGATTAATTGTCTAATCCATCTCGAGATGGTGGATTTTGCAGCTGCCTGCCCCTGGATGGAAGTACCAAATCCTGGTTCCAAGGTGCAAAAGATGTGGATATAACCTGGTTGGTACCTTTGGTAGAAAGGAAGGATGGGGCCGGAGAACTGCCCTGTCCTTATGTAGAACGAGATATGGTTCCTTACACGATAAGGCTGCTAATTCTGACACTCTCCTGGCCGAAACTATGGCGACCAAGAAAACCCACTTTCTTGTCAGTAAGACTAAAGGAATCTCAGCCAACGGCTCAAAGGGTTGTTTCTGTAGAGTGGACAGGACAAGATTTAAGTCCCATGGACAAATTGGTGACTTGACAGGAGGATTAATACGCAAGACCCCCTGTATGAAGGTCTTTACCAGCGAGTGGGTGGCCAGCGGCCTCTGAAACCACACTGACAGAGCTGAAATCTGTCCCTTGATTGTGCTTAATGCCAGGCCTTTATCCACTCCTAGCTGGAGAAAAACTTAACACCCTATCAATGGTATATTTGCGGGAATTCCATCTTTTGGATTCACACCAGCCTACGTAGTTCCTCCACACCCTGTAATAAATCACCCTGGAGGCCAGCTTTCTAGCCCTAATCAGGGTAGGAATTACCTGCCTAGACAGACCTCTACCCCTGAGAATCAGGGATTCAGCCTCCAGGCCGTCAAATTTAGACGTTGTAATGTAGGGTGGAGGATCGGGCCTTGTGAGAGTAGGTCTGGTCGTAGAGGAAGAGTCCAAGGGTCTCCCACTGCCATCTTCAGGACTAGTGAGTACCATGTCCTCCGGGGCCAAGCTGGAGCTACTAGAATGACCGGCTTGTGCTCCACTCTGATCCTGCGCAACAGGCGAGGAAGTAACTGTAGCGGAGGGAATGCATATAGAAGTTTGAATTGATGCCAAGGGCAAACCAACGCATCGGTTCCGCAGGCCATAGGGTCCCTCGCTCGAGACACGAACCTGTCTAGTTTCTTGTTGAACCTGGATGCCATTATATCTACGTCTGGCATTCCCCACCTCTGGCAGATTGTCTGAAAGACCTGGGGATGCAGAGACCACTCCCCTGGCAACAGACTCTGGCGACTTAAGAAGTCTGCCTGCAGGTTGTCCACTCCGGGAATGAATATCGCCGAAATGCAGGGTACATGAACCTCTGCCCACTGAAAAATCAATCTCACCTCCCTCTGAGCGGCCTGACTCCTGGTTCCCCCTTGGTGGTTTATGTATGCCACCGCTGTGGCATTGTCTGACTGGATTCTCACCGGGAACCCCTGTAATCTGGAGGTCCATGCCAGAAGGGCTAGGCGAGCAGCTCTGATCTCCAAGATATTGATGGGGAGCTGCCTCTCTGTTTTCACCCAAGTTCCCTGGCGAGAGAACCCCTCGAAGACCGCCCCCCAGCCTGCCAGGCTGGCGTCTGTGGTAACTACCTTCCAGACAACAGGGCTGAAGGATTTTCCCTTTAGAAGATTCTGAGGGTTCAACCACCAGGCCAGGCTTTGTCGGACCCTTGATGATAGCGTCAAAGGGGACTCTAAGGCATGTGCTCTCTTGCCCCAGGCTGCTAGAATGGCTGCCTGTAGGACGCGAGTGTGGATCTGAGCATATGGTACTGCCTCGAACGTGGCCACTAGCTTGCCTAGTAATCGCATACACAGGCGAATAGTTGGTCTTTTCTTGCTTAGAACCAACTGAACCAACCCCTTGATAGCCTCGATCTTTACAAGGGGCAGGAACACCCTTTGCTGTTCTGTGTCTAACCTCATGCCGAGGTATTCCAACTGCTTTGTAGGCTGGAACGCTGCCTTTCCCCGGTTTAGGACCCAGCCGAATCCTTCGAGGTACCGAACCGTGAGGTTTACTGCCTGTTGCAGACACGGCCGTGAGTGATCTATGATTAAAAGGTCGTCCAAGTATGCTAGGACTGTGACCCCCTGGATCCTTAAATTGGCCAGAACTGGGGCTAGGATCTTCGTGAATACCCGGGGGGCCGTGGCCAGCCCGAAGGGGAGCGCCCTGAATTGGAAGTGTCGCTGCCCCACCGCGAAGTGTAAAAATCTTTGATGCGACTGAAAGATTGGTACATGAAGGTAAGCATCCTTTATGTCTATGGAGGCCAGAAAATCGTCCCTCTGAAGCGCGGCGGCTGCTGACCGGATGGATTCCATCCGGAAGGAACGAACCCTTAGGTAACCGTTTAACCTCTTTAGGTCCAAGATTGGCCTGACATCGCCGTTGGGCTTTGGTATGACAAAGAGATTGGAATAGAAACCTAGCCCTTGCTCTTGGGCTGGCACCTCTATTATTACGTCCTGGCAAAGCAGGTGATCCAAAGCTGCCAGCATTGAGGCCTTCCTTGCTGGATCCTTTGGTAGCCTTGACTCTTGAAAATGAGGCGGAGGACACTTTAGAAACTCCAGTCTGTAGCCTGTGGTTACAGACGCCCGGACCCATTTGTCGGGGATCTTGGCTTCCCAAACTTCTGAGAAGAAACGAAGCCTTCCCCCCACCCGCGAGAGTGGGGGCGCCCCTTCATAAGGCAGACTTAGGGGCTGTCTTTGTCGGCTTGCGATACCATGGCCTCTTACCCCCAGGGGCCTGTCCCTGCGATCTACTGTTAACGTTGGATCGTGCAGGCGGCCGTCGATACTGCCTGGAATTTGAGGGCCCTGAGACAGGAAAGAGCTGCCTTTTAAATGTAGGACCCCGGAATGTCTTTTTGACCGGTAAAAGGGTACTTTTGCCACTTGAAATAGTCTGAATGTATTTATCCAGATCCTCCCCGAAGAGTCGTCCTCCATGGAAGGGAAACCCTGCCAGAAGCTTTTTGCATGGGGGCTCCGCCGCCCAGTTCTTCAACCATAAGAGCCTTCTCATGTGCACCAAAGATAGTGATAAACGAGAGGCCTGCTGGATGGAATCTTTTATAGCATCTACAGCAAAACACAGAGCTCTGGGAATGTCAGAAAACTCTTCTGCTTGTTGGGTATGCATGTCCTTTAATATTTCTTTTGTCTGGTCCTTTAATGCCTGACAAACTCCAATTGCAGCCACAGCTGGCTGTACCACTGCTCCTGCCGTAGCAAAGGATGCTTTTAAAAGTGTCTCTAACCGTTTATCAACCGGATCTTTAAACATATGTATGTTTTCCACCGGGCAAGTTAGTGATTTATTCACACATGAGATGGCTGCATCCACTACTGGGAGCCTCCACCTCTTGGAGAATTTTTCCTCCATGGGGTAAGTGACCGCAAATCTCTTCGGTGGCAGAAAAATCCTGTCCGGCCGTACCCAATCCCGAAAGATCAATTCCTCCAAGAGAGGATGGACCGGAAAAACTGCGTTGCTTAACGGAGCTTTCAAAGAGCCCAGAGAGGATACCGGAGGAACTTGAGGCTCTGGCAATGGTAAACTAAATGCCGAGCGGACCATGTCCGTCAAAGACTGTACCCACAGTCTCTCTGTCTGGGAGTCTGAAAATGGTTCCTCAGAGGTAGATTCCTCAATCCCTGAACCCTCTTGGTTCAGGTCTAGTTGATCCTCCTGCGATTCCAATTCCTCTGGAGAGAGAATTTCAGCATCTGAGGATACACCTCTTGGTGATGGGGATCTAACCCGTTTCTTACCAGGAATAGCTCTAGCGATCAATGCTGCTATTCTCTCTTCTAGCCCCCCTAGGGATACGGCTAGCATCTCCTCTGTGATAAACACAGGGCTGGGCTGATCTGGGCCAGCCTCCGCACCAGATCCCCCTAATGGCTCATCCAAGGCGCCCTTTATGGGAATAAGTTGCGGGGAAAGTATCGGCATATCATCAGAATCAGAGGGGGAACCCCTTTGTTTTTTGGTCTTTTTTGTACCCTTTGACCCCGAACCTTTGGAAGCCATAATACAAAATCGAGGGACTCCGCCAACAACAACAGACTGTAGTGGCCAGGAGTACAAAACTAGAGCTTAGGGGACAATAGATAACTAATGCCCAAAAACTGATGGGGCCCCGTATGTTTTTTTTTTCAAACATACAGTGACCCCAAACTTAGTTTGCCAGCCTCCAACCTGCTGCAAAAAGGGGAATTTCTTGGCTTAACAAAAAAGGCATTGGAACAAAGTCCAGCATGTACTACCCCTCTTCCGCCACCGGGAGTCACTGTTCTGCCGCTCTGCGTCCTCTCCCTCTGAGATCAGCCTCAGACTGAGTACTGACAATGCGTGCTGATCTATAACAGCACAAGGCGCGCCCCTGTATGACGCTGCAGGCACGCCCCCCCCCCCGCCCTCCTCTCTGAACGGCGCGAAAAACGTCTATAAGACGTGCGCGCGCACGCGCGCGCGCGCGTATGCCGGAACAGTAGGACCATGGAGGAGCCGCGCTGCTGGAGACCCAGGACTGCAGTATCAGGCGGCAGATTCAAACCCCCGGCCAGGTAGGACTCTCCAAAAGGCCCCATAGGGATCCTTACCAGTCCTAGGAAGAAAGCAGCAGGTTAGCTAGCAACACCATTCTTAGACAGGGGAACCTAGTGATGGGGGAAAAGGGATCATCCTGTCTTTCTCAGACATAGTGAGCAAGGTTGCCAATGCAGAGCATACTTAGGCTACCCCCCTTTTAGGTTACCCCGGAGAGCCTGCTGTCGAACCAAGTCCCGCAGGCTCCCCCTTACCTGCTCCATGCTGCAGGATGTTTGTCCAGCAAAACGATCCAATCTTCTCCCATCTCCGTGGGTAGCGTAGTAGACCTTCAGGCCCTGGGGTCCTATGAAGGTACCCACTGTCCTGGACCTATATAGCACCCTGGCAAACAGGAACTTATGGTTTTTACAAACTCCAAGTCCTGGGCCCAGGGTCCAGCCCTCCAAAGAGGAGCATTATAGGCAAAACCCCACGGTTTGGGGCCCGGGTACTGTCCACTTTGGCACTGAGGCTCCTTGGACAGATCCGGTTAGCCCGCCCTTAATCCCAAGGATGTGGAGCAAAGCTATTCCGTGACCAACACCTAAGACACTGGCGAAAAAACTGAGGGACTCCCTCTAGGGGAGGGGGTTATATAGGGAGGGGACTTCCTGTTTGAGATTGCCAGTGTCCACACCTGAAGGTACTCCATATAACCCATATAGTAATGAATATGCCGCTCTGTGTCCCGTGATGTACGAGAAAGAAAGAAAGATTTATTTGGAGATTAAAGTTGTTAATTTAATATAAGTATATATATATATATATATATATATATAGTTTAATTGTATTTCAATAATTACTACACTATGGACTTGGCCTCTTGTTTTTTGCATAATATTTCCTGGAGTGATCTGGAACATTGATAGATTTTTAGAGAGAATATGAGAGAAGGGGAGTGACATCTGGTGGCCACACTTTTGCTTACATCATGTGCTATGTTATATAACACTGACTTCTAATACCCTGTACACATGATCGGATTTCTGATGGTATAAAATCCTATGGATTTTTCGATTGGGATATCCGATGAAGCTGACTTTCATCAGTCTTGCATACACACTATCAGACTAAATTCCGACCATGACAAAACATTGTGACGTAAAACACTACGACGAGCCAAAAAAATGAAGTTCAGTGCTTACGAGCATGCGTCGACTTGATTCTGAACATGCATGGATTTTTCTCCGATGGATTTCCACACAGACGATCGGAATTTACTATCGTTTCTTTATTCATAGGAATAATGTAAAACATGTTCTATTTTTTTACACCGATGGAAAAAGACCGATGGGGCCCACACACGATCGGTTTGTCTGAAGAAAAAAGTCCATCGGACTGTTTTCATCGGATAAACCGATCATGTGTACACGGCATAAGGGTTTTATTATCTGGTGAGAGTTACATTTTTATGTGGTGTACTGCACAAAGATGTTATCCAGTGGTGGAAAGAAATGGCTGCATGGAATTGTGAACATTTTTTTTATTAACACCAATTTATAGACAGACAAGAACTATATAAATAATTGTATTTACTTTTGAGTGGGATCACTGTTTTGACAATGGAGCACTAGTATTTTTTTAATGATCCTGTGAACTGATGATCATTGGGAATAAAAACATATTTACTATGATTATCAGCTTCATCTAGCAGCCATTAGTGTTAAGCGGAATACGCCATATTCGATTTCGCGATATTGCGCGAATATATAGAAGAATATTCGCAAATATTCGCTAATATCGAACATTCATGATATTTTATCAAAAAAAAAATTTTGCAAAATTTCGCTAATGCGAAAATGATTGCGAAATTCTCATAAACGGAGATCATTTCCTGTATTACTAAACTAATATGCACTAAACACTAACTCTACACCAACTCTACTTAAAAGAAAGGAGAATAAGGGGGCAAAAGAAGGGCGGAGAAGATAATCGCGCAATATTCCTATTGCGCGATTATCTTCTCCGCCCTTCTTTTGCATCAGAGCCAATCAGAATAACTCGAATATTCGGCAAAAGGAATATCGTGCAATATTCCTTTTGCCGAATATTCGAGTTATTCTGATTGGCTCTGATGCAAAAGAAGGGCGGAGAAGATAATCGCGCAATATTCCTTTTGCCGAATATTCGAGTTATTCTGATTGAATCCCTATAGAGTCGTAATCATTTGATGAAGATTTTTCTTTTGTTTGTTTGCTTTGCAAGAGTAATATTGATAAAAAGAGACCAGGAAAATATAAATATTTTAAAGCATTTGTACTTGACATCATTTTATGTCAGCTGGCTAAAATATCTGACATAGTATATAGTAAAAGGTTTAATCTGTATAAATAACAATCAGATGTTTGGTTACTCGGCTGCTGCATTCAAAGCGAAAAAAAAAATCAAAATGTTTAAATTTGACAAATTCAAAATGCATCGATTCAAATGTTTTGAATCGAGAAAAAAATGTAAATTCAAAGAAAATTTGAAAAATACATAGAACAGATTCCGAATACGAATCCCAAATATAAATTGAATGAACAACACTGACAGGTCCTAGGCAATCGCCTGTCCAATCAGCGACGAGCCGCGCCGCGTGCGCATGCGCAGTGCGGCTCGCGCATGCGCAGTGGGTGCCCGGCTGTGAAGCCGAAGGCTGTCACGGCTGGGTGCCCACAGTCGGGATGGATACGCCGACTGGGGAGGGGGGGAGAGGAGCGGAGCCCCGGTCGGCGCATCGCTGGAACGCAGGAGCAGGTAAGTGAGTGTTTATTAAAAGCCAGCAGCTACACTTTTTGTAGCTGCTGACTTTTAATAAACACATTTGTTGGCTGGAACACCCCTTTAAGTTTGAATCTGTTATTGAATACTGTCTGTCAAATGTTCTAGGAAGATTCTACAAAGCAGCTAAACTGTACGACACCGCAATTGTACATTTCCGGTCGAATGTTCTGCCTACAAGCTATAGAAGAATTCTAATGTTGTATGACACTAGTAATACCAACATTATTCAACCAATATTGAAATTCTTCTATAGCCTATGGGCCGAGCATTTAACCAGAAATGTACAATTGCGGCATCGTACAGTTTAGCTGCTTGTCAAATCATCTTAGAACTTTCAACAGACACCATAAGCCTTCAATGACAGTTTTGACGTTTGTATGTTTTTTGCTGGTTAGTCGAATCTTTATTGTTCATGTCAAATGGTCTACCCCAACACTATCTCTATAATGTCAAATCTTTTCTCTCTATGTCAAATCTTTCCTCTCTATGTAGAATAATCTTGGACTAATAGATTTAAGGTTAGGCACATTCGACCGCAGATTCGATAGATACAGGTTGCTATTGTCCCAGTCATGTCAAATCTCCTACCTATATCAAACTGTTGTAGCAACAAGAACACATTTTTTTTGGATTTCGGATTCTGCACGTTCGTTTTTGTTTGTTAAAACGATAACGAAAATACCCGAAATTCGGACGAAAATGCATTCGGACGAAAACAAATGCACATGTCTAGGAGATAAAGAGAGTGGTATACACTGGAAGTATGTTACAGGCAGAAAATAAAGGAATCAATGCAGATACCACAACTTAAGAATGGTACACTGCAATATATTCTGTTTTTATTCTTGAGTTTAGAACATTTTTATTAGAGTTCTTATTTCTTTTGGCTAGCTACATGCAGCGACAGGGCTTACAGATGTTAAACTTTCTAGTCTTAACATTGGTATGATGGGAAAGAACGATGATCATAATAAAAGTGATCATTTGCTGGTTTTGTTACCAGGAAAGGTCTTAATCTTAGGAACCTGTAGATACAGTATTCATTCCAAATAATGAGAATTTCCTTAACAAATTAAGGGTGGAAAGCCCTGAGCACAGATTACAATTGCCGCTGAATTTGTACCACTTATAAGCCGCATAAGAGATACCTCTATGCCTCAGACCACAATGCAATTGCTTTGTAGGCACTGACAATAGTTCAGCCCCAGGAACTCATGCATGACTAGAGATATTGTTATTTTAATGGCAGAAAACCATTGATATGTGGACATTCCTACCAGGGCAATGTTTCATTCTCGAAAAAGTGGCTATATTTCAAGTACAGTATATTACACTGTTTAATTTTACATTTTCTGCAGACAAGTGTATATGTAGGGTAGACCTATGGTGGACATTAGACCAGTGTTTTTCAATCTTTTTTCAGTCAAGGCACTCTTTCAAAATGATGGACAATCTCAAGGTACCCTTTAAAAATGATGGAAAAAACACAAGGCACCCCATTCTAAACTGTAAAAACTATTCTAGTAGAACTAAGTAGAACACCCAACATTAGGTGATTAATTCTTCCAAAGCAAATACACTAATCAAACTAGAACCGACTAGAATCCAATGTTTCTCTTCTCCCTCAGTTATCCATCACTCTAATGTGACCCCAAAGCAGATGGAGAGGGGCAGGGGAGGGTCAAACAAGGATGCTATGCAGGGACTGACATCCTTCATATCAACTGAGGATGCCATAGTTGTTAGGATGCCGGCAGCTAGAAGGCTGTAATGGTGGACAATGAAAACCTGTCGCTTTTTTGTAACTAAAAGGCAGGCTTCATCCACACCTTGGCTTGTATACAATTTTTAGGCATTTTGCCAAGTCACCCCTGAAAAAAAACCTTACGGCACCCTGGTTGAAAAAGGCTGCATTAGACTATTTAAAGATGAACTCCAGGCCCATAATAAAACACACAAATCAATGAAGCTCTCTCTTTAGTAACATGTATTATTGTTTTTATTTATTTGTTATTCAAGAAGTGAAAGAACACACATTTTTTTTTCTATTAGCCTCTTGCAATACCTGTACATCCGAGCTAAGACTTGGAATAAGAAGCAGTAGAAGAAGCTAATCAAGTGTGCTGCAATACTCATGTGCTAACATATTGGTAAGACAGCGTAGTGAATACAAGAAAGGACAAAACCTCCAAGTGTTACTTAACTAAAAATAATTTAAAATCAGATATCCTCCCCTGCCAGTCAAGGCTTTGCTTTGTGGCAGGATAATGTTTCAGAACTGAATAGAATTAGTATGCATTTTAGGTGATCATTGGCTAATATAAAGCCATGTTTGAAAATTAATGCAGAAATCACATTCTATGTGCTCGGAATTAAATATGCTCTTTTATTTACAACTGCATTAAATTATATTTATTTACATATATACAACTTTCTTTCAACCATTCTCTTCAAGAGCAAATGTCACCTTGACATTGAGCCTGCTTGTATCATTACAATTTTTGCGCTTAAGTAGGACAAAAATAAATCACAAACATAAGCAAAATGCAAGTAGAATAGTATAATCTGCATCCTTTTTACTGCATACTGCAAAATTGTACAAATACATTTTTTTGAAAAAAAACAAAACAAGAGAAGCAACCTTCAAAAGAAGATTTGTTGCCTTAAATAAAGTTGCATACAAATATACAGTCATCATGAAAAAATTACAATAGACTAGTTGTTTCAGCTGTAACTTAATATGGACTTGTTTAAAGTGATGCATAATGGTTTTGTAATTATTTATACATGTTTAAAATGATTATTTTTTAAGAATTAAATAAACAATTCTGTCTTGCTTTCAGCTTTTAAAGACACAGTCAGACCTTTAACCTTTTTTTAAGAAATGCTCGGTTTGATCATATTGCTATTTTGAGAAAAGTGGAGTATTGTTCACAGGACTCAATGATTTATCAACAGTGATTTGTTCCAATGACAAATCCCTTATCCTGGAGTCTCTTAGGCCACGTACACACGATGAGACATGTCCGCTCAAACATGTCCGATGGACTGTTTCCAGTGGACATGTCTCATCGGATTTTGGTCTGATGGCGTGTACACACCATCGGACGAAAATGCCCTCGGGCTGAGGACGCAGTGACGTGGCGGTGATGTTGACGCCGCCACGTCACCACTCCAGGAACACTAACACTACGCATGCGCAGAGATTTCTGTCCGCTGGTTAGTGTACTAACCAGCAGACATATCCGACGGACATGTCTGTGGCGGACAAATTTCAAAGCATGCTTTGAAATTTGTCCGCTGGGAAAACATGTCCGCTAGCCCGTACACACGATCGGATATGTCCGCTGAAATGGTCCGTCAGACCAGTTTCAGCAGATATATTCGATCGTGTGTACGCGGCCCTACACCAAATTTTTCTCAGACAAAATGTGTCTCAAAGCAAGCAGCTCTCCTGTTCTACTTTAACACACATGGGGGTTATTTACCAAAGGCAAATCCACTACATGTGCAAACTACAAGTGCACTTGAAATTGCACTGAAAGTGCACTTGGAAGTGCAGTCACTATAGATCCGAGGCGGACTTGCAAGGAAAATAAAAAAAACAGCATTTTAGCTTGCACATAATTGGATGATAAAATCAGCAGAACTTCCCCTCATTTCAGATCTACCGCTCAGATTTAAAGCGACTGCACTTTCAGTGTAATTTAAAGTGCACTTTGCACTTGTAGGTTGAACTTGTAGTGCAAAGTGGATTTTCCTTTCGTAAATAACCCCCAGTGTGTTTGGGAGTCCCTCACCAAGTATTGAATATTCACGTTTAAATCAAAAATATTTCATCTGTTATAGTTTTTTGTATTATTGTTAATTGTCAAATGAAATGTAAAACAATCTAAAAATGTTGTTTTTTGATGCTGGACACACACACACACACACACACATATACATATATATGTTATGCGTTTGTGCTAATGCACACATTTATAGCTGAGGAAGGTGGAATTTAATGCATATTTTTAATATTTGTGTCATATTTTGTGGTATGTGATCAAATATCTACCCAATTATCATAAATCTAAAAACATATAATTTAAAAAAAATGAAAGTAAAGTTGGCCCCAAAGCTTTATAGTTTTGCTATAAAGAGATTTCTAAAAATAACTTTACAAATGCCTCCCCTCTCCAAATTAGTTTAATTTTCTTGTCCTTTCTTACTCTTTTTCTGTCTTGTCCTGTTGACAAGCTAGTTAAGGATCACTCCGTTCAATCAAAGTCATATTAGATTCTGGAAACTTGATTGAAAAATTTTGTATCTCTAGTTATACCTTTGCAAATAATAAGTGAAGGTTCCATTGCTTTGTAGTATCTTACACTAATTTTATTTTGGGAAAAGTGCAAGATGGGAACATCTGAAAGTGGGTAGAATTAAAAAAAAACATCCATAGTAGTTAGGAAAATCTTAGATCTTGAGTGCACGGGTCATATAAAAACATAAATAGGGGGCTTGGCCCATCTGGCTTTACAAATCAATAATAAAAAAATATTTGAGTGGAAAGCCTTTCTATTAAGACACTGAAAAAAGTAATAATGATATAAAATTTGCAAAACCCGTAAAACTCCAGAATCTAGATTAGTAAGTCCTTTCATTAAATTTTAATGGGATGTGGTGAATTATTTTGTGCTTTTCATTTTTCTCTTTGGCTAACTAAAATGCATTATGACCAGAAGTTTAATTGCTCTATCAAATGGAAGAAAAAGAAAAAATATCAAATTTCCCAGGAATTCATATAATTTAATCAGCTTTTCCGTTTAAATCATTCAGTACAAAAAAATATAAATGTAATATATTGCATTGTGCAACACTTTTAAGATGCAGCTCAAAGCATGAAGATCCCCTGTTTATTGCAGCAGCACAATACTAAAACAACAAATCCCTGAGTAGTCGGACCAAAATTACTGCCCTTTTAGACCAGCAGCCTTGTGGTGCCCCCCCCCCCCATTCTTCCTAGCTTTAGTATCACAATAACAAGATCAGACATCATAGCCACACAAGGGCGGAGAGGCTGAAAGAGACAGTTTGCCCACTGTCAGTTTGCATCAGTACATCTAGAAGTGATCACTACAAGAGTACGGCAAAGCTTTTCCCTACTATTAGCTTCAAAAAAAGCTTCAAGTGAAATAGGCAAATATTTTCTTTCTCTATCCTTTAGTAATGTTCATAACATTTCCAAGCTAAAGAAAAACATTGTTCTATTGTAGGGAAGAGCTCAAGGTTCGGTATGGATTTTTAGAGGGATCTCTCACCATTTATTTATTTTTTTGTTTTTTTGGTGTTCCAGAACAGTGCCTGCCCACCCCCAGGAAAGGGAGGTATTAGTGTGTACCCTCCTCTTGAACCAAGTCAGGCCAGATGCCCTCAACATAAACGGTACGCTATTCCCCACAACCCTGACCCAGTGGATGGTAATGTCTCTGGGCAGGGGGATTTTTGGAATTTGAAAGCCCTCTTTAAAAATAAGGATGCCCTGGTAAACCACCTCTACAAAATGAGTGAGCAGTACATAGTACACTTAGTCATTCACAAACAAATGTATATAGTAAATTAAATTACCACACTTTTTGATAAGGAGAAATTCCCCAATTTAAATACAACAGTGCTCAAACAGGGAAAAAAAGCAGTGGTAACTGGCCAGTTATTCCCACAGTTGAGCAATATCTTTGAATACAGAAACTGGATAGTGGTGTGATTATTTGTTTAATTTGAAATAATATTTTTTTTAGAAATCAGTGTCAAAGTGTATTTAATCGCCCAGAGGCGATATACAAGTCATTCATTCATTCATTCATTCATTCATTCATTCATTCATGGTGAAATGGTTCCTTTAGACTCTGTTACCATTTAACCAGGACATGGTGTAGCAACCTACTTACGCCAATGAAAACACATACCTCTCTATGTTCTGTACCTTCACCTGGGAATTAATGACACAGCAAAGCCCAGCATTCATGAATACCGGGCAAAACTTTGGAAAGTTGGACCCACTACCTCAAGAAGCACATGACCAATTCTGTAGTGCACACAGAACAGTGTTAACTTAGCAGAGGTCTGTATGGTTATAGGAGTAGAATTCAATAAAAAATACACATAAGCCCCAGCAGGGTGATCAGCTAGTCCTCCACTGTTTTATATATTAGCTCAGTCCAGCTTAGATCTCCATTACTGTGTTCTATGTCTCTGATGAGATAGGAGGGCTGGGCGCAGAACTAGAAAGGTAAAGAAACCCACAATTGTTTAATCAATAGTTAATATGCTGGCACTAAGTATATATATATATATATATATATATATATATATATATATACACACACATTAATTTGCATTGTGCTTGAATGTCTGCATTACTTTTAATTTCCCTATTTATAAGCTATTAATATTTTATGAAAATCACAACTGAGAGGGTATTTATCACAGTCTCCAATAGATTTTCCACTCTTAGAGTGATGGATAGATGATAAATATTTATGAGCGCACTAATTTATGACTGTGTGCTGGAAACCTGGTAAACAGTCATTCACTATGCATTCCATGAATAATATGTGCTCTGTGCACATTGCAGCAGACATTTCTGCCTAATCGATGCTCCCAAAACTGCTATCTGGTCAACAATTCTTTTCTGTCAATCTCAAAGTCATTGGAAATTCTGAAGATCATGGAAACATGTGTTTAAATCTAGCGCAAACAAACCACAACCCACACATGTCAATGAAGTTTAGTTGCTGAACTGAAACACGTTCTGTATCCTAATATTATTTTATTTTTTATATTTTAAAACAACAAATGTGAAACAGAACTTTATATAACAAATTGTTCTATGTTTGGGAGTCAGGAAAGCAGTGAACAATACATACTAGGTGTTTTTCCATCTGTTTGCATGTGCTGGTGACACAACTAGTCATTGCACACAACATAATGAAGTTTAACCGTTTGCCGACCGGCTCACGCCGCTATATGCTGGCAGAATGGCACCGCTGCTCAAAGCAATGTACCTGTGCTTTGCCTTTAAATCGTGGCATAGTGGGGGTGCTCGCCCCCGCGTGCTCTGTGAGTGTGTCATGGATCTGCAGAACGGGGAGATGCCTATGCAAACAAGGCATTTCCCTATTCTGCCTAGCAACATGACAGAGATCTACTGCTTCCTGTCATTGGGAGCAGTGATCTCTGTCATGTTCTAATGAGACCACCCCACAGTTAGAATCATTCTCTAGGACACCCTTGATCGCCCCCTAGTGTTTAACCCCTTCCCTGCCAGTGGCATTTGCACAGTAATCAGTGCATTTTTATAGCACCGATTGCTGTATAAATGACAATGGTCCCAAAATAGTGTCAAAAGTCTGATGTGTCCGTCATAATGTCACAGTCACAATAGAAATTGCAGATCGCCACCATTACTAATAAAAAAAATAAAAATGCCATAAAACAATCCCCTATTTTCTAGACGCTATGACTTTTGTGCAAACAAATCAATATATGCTTATTGTGATTTTTTTTAACTAAAAATATGTAGAAGAATACTTATCAGCCTAAACTGAGAAATATTTTTTATATATATTTTTGGAGGATTTTTATTACAGCAAAAAGTAAAAAATATTGCTTTTTTTTCAAAATTGTCGCTCTTTATTTGTCTATAGCGCAAAAAATAAAAGCCGCAGAGGTGATGAAATACCACCAAAAGAAAGCTCTATTTGTGGGGAAAAAAGTACGTAAATTTTGTTTGGGTGCCACGTCGCACGACCGTGCAATTGTCAGTTAAACCGAATCGCAAAAAGTGCTCTGCTCAGGAAGGGGTAAATGCTTCCGGGGCTGAAGTGGTTAAGAATAAATCTTACAACATCCCTACTATATGCGGTCAAGGGTGGGTGGTGATATTGCAATTCAACATTCTGATGCACTAAATTGATGGAAAGTTCTACTCCTTCCCAAACCCACAACAAGATAGATGGGACACAACTCACACACACATGAGATTTTTTTATATTGGCAACTAGTAGTAGTTAGTGCCGGTTCACATTACAGTGACTTGGAATCCGACTTAGACCTCGAGTTGCCCCAAGTCGCTGGACATAAGAAATTCCGTTGAAGTGAATGAGAGCTGTCTTAATGTACACTACTGAAGTTTTTTATTTTTTGTGCTATAAAAGTAAAAAGACTGAATTTTTCTTTGCTTCTGTTATAAAATGTTGCAAATTCGTAATTTTTCTTTATACATTTTGTCCAAAATGTATACTGATAAATATCTTTGGTAAAAATAAGTACAAATTGGTGAATATTATTTGGTCTTTGTGAAAGTTATAGAGTCCACAAGCTATGGCACCAATAACTGAAAAATGTATCACACCTGAAGTACTGACGGCCTATCTCATTTCTTGAGAACCTAACATGCCAGAAAAGTACAAATACCCCCCAAATGACCCCTTTTTGGAAAGAAGACATTGCAAGGTATTTAGGGGCATGGTGAGTTTTTTGAAGTTGTCATTTTTTCCCACAGTTCTTTGCAAAAATCAAGATTTTTTTTCCTTTATTTTTTTTTTCACTAAATTGTCATATTAGCAAGTTATTTCTCACACACAGCATATGCATACCACAAATTACACCCCAAAACACGTTCTGTTATTACTCCTGAGTATAGGAATACCACATGTGTGAGACTTTTACACAGCGTGGCCACATACAGAGGCCCAACCTGCAGGGAGCACCATCAGGCGTTCTGGAGCACCCAGACCAATTCTGACATTTCTCTCCTACATGTAAAAATCATTTATTTGCTAGAAAATTACATAGCACCCCAAAACATTATATATGTTTTTTCTTAGCAGACCCTAGTGAATACAATGGCCGTTGTTGCAACTTTTTTATCTTGCACAGTATTTGTGCAGCAATTTTTCAGTTTTGTGCTTTAAAAAAAAACAAAATGGTAAAGTTAGCCCAATGTTTTTGCATAATGTGAAAGATGAAGTTACGCCGAGTAAATAAATACATAACATGTTACCCTTCAAAATTGCACACGTTTGTGGAATGGCGCCAAAGTTCGCTACTTAAAAATCCCCATAGGCGATTTAAAAATGTATTTATTTTTACTGGTTACATGTTTTGAGTTACAGAGGAGGTCTAGGGCCAAAATTATTGCTCTCGCTCTAATGTTCGCAGAATAACTCGACCACGCTGTAGCCGTCTTTCGGCTATGGCGCGGTCGGCATGTGGTTAAGTCGCTTTGTAAGTTGCTCAAAGTCACGCTGAAGTCGCCTCCAAATCACCTTGCAAAGTCGCGCTGTAAGTTGGGTTGCCCCTGTGTGAACCGTCACGTACAGTTTCTGTTGGGTTTTTAGCAATATATTTGTATAAACAAGATACTTTTGTGGTATTAATGGAATCAAACACATATGCGTAATATTTTCCTGGGGGCATCATCCCAATTAAACCAAAAATCCAAATCGCTAAATGTAAAAAGGGGGGACTTAAAATATGCTGGTCAGGAAAGTATAAATCATCATAAAATACAATACTTTGCAACTTTATGCATATAATTAAAAAAAAAAGACATTCATAAATAAAATTGATAGATTGTATAATAAACATTATAGAGGTCAAATGTCTTGACAGTAATGTTGTCCGTCTACATGTTTCACAGGTATTTCAGCAATTGTCTTTCCTGTAAAAGTGATCACTTTAACAGTGCTTGGAAGCACCCTCCCCTCCTTCTGCTGCCCACCATAGTTCCCAGGCTCTCTCACTGTTCCACCAAGGTGGTAAGCAATTGGTATGGCTACCCACAGAGGAGAGGGAGGAATAAAGCCCGAAGCGATAAGGATTTTGTCACTTCCAGTTTCAGAGCTGTCCTTTCCTCACCATTACAGCCAGGGAACCAGCTGAACAAACACAATCTGTGCTTAAAGAGGAACCACAGTCTTCTCAAATAATTTGTAAAAAAAACATCTTTACCATTCTGAGGCTTCTTTCCAACCATTTTGCATCGTATTTTATGTATATTGGGATTTTGTACTTGCCATATATGCTGCAGAAATCTCCCTTCACGAAGTCTGGCTGCATCCATTCTAACTGTGGCCAGCTGAAGCTGCTGCCTGTTCACTTCCTGGATTTACACAGAGGCACACCTCCAGCTCTGCAGCCCCGCATCTCTTATTGGCCCTTATGTGACTCACCCCCCCTCCCTTCCAGACAAACTCTCCCCAGACAAGAAACAGGAAGTGGGCTGTATAAGATATTTACTGGCATTAAAAAAAAAAAAGTTTTACTATCCAAAGTTAAAACAACAAGGGCAGAGGATTTAATAGATGGAAAGTAAAAAAAAGTGACAATGTCCACTTTAATCAGCTGTATTGGGGAGTAGCTAATAGACCCCTGAGTGTACCTGTCACTGTCCAAAGCTATCACAAGGGTTATTCACTCCTTTGTGATAACAATAACATTACATAAAAAAAACAAACAGAGAAAAAAAAATATATAAAAAAAACTATTTAAAAGCACCCCTGTGCACAGGTCGGTACGCATATGGAAATGGTGATTGTACCACACATGTGTGGTATCACATGAACAATAGAGTGAAAGCAATAATTCTAGTGCCATAGATCACGTTTATTTCTAAACTAATAACCTGTACAGGATGTTATAGTATTGCCTTTTGGCAATTTTAGGTACCGTCATTTTCTCGCCATTTCAGAGGCATGCACAATTTAAAATCTTGACATGTTTTTTTACTTGATGCAATATATTGTTTTATATTTTACAAACTTGTGTGTATTTTACTGTGATTGTATGCACTAAAATTAATTTAAATATCATGTGGCATAACATTTTTGTTTTTAAATTGCAATAGCTACCATGTTATTCTCCGGAGCCTCTGCTTTCAAAAAAAAATATAATGCTTGGGAGTTCTAAGTAATATACATGTAAAAAAAAAATGCACATTTTCACACATATGTAAAAAATATAAAAATATTCCTCAGTAGGCAAGCAGTTAGATAACTGTTGGGGAATAAATAAAAAAAAAAGAAGAAAATACAGAACTTTGCTTTAAGAATAGGAACTCTTATGCCGCGTACTCATGATCGGTTCGTCTGATGAAAGCGGTCTGATGGACCGGTTTCATCAGACGAACCGATCGTGTGTGGGCCCCATCGTTTTTTTCCCATTGGTGAAAAAACGTAGAACCTGTTTTAAAATTATCTGA
Organism: Rana kukunoris; assembly: GCA_029574335.1. Taxonomy (NCBI): domain Eukaryota; kingdom Metazoa; phylum Chordata; class Amphibia; order Anura; family Ranidae; genus Rana; species Rana kukunoris. The sequence goes on along the minus strand of CM056050.1, from coordinate 565,587,977 downwards.
TGGTTAAAAAACCGATAGAAAAAAACGATCGTCTGTGGAGAAATCCATTGGTTAAAAATCATCAAATGCTCAGAATCAAGTCGACGCATGCTCAGAAGCATTGAACTTCATTTTTCTCTGCACGTCGTTGTGTTTTACGTCACCACGTTCTGACATGATCGGTTTTTTAACTGATGGTGTGTAGGCAAGACTGATGAAAGTCATCTTCATCGGATATCTGATGAAAAAATCCATTAGACCGTTTTCATCGGATGAACCAATCGTGTGTACAGGGCATTAGATAAAGTCAAATGTATATTTGATGGCATTGCAATATAGTTTTCCCTGACTTGTAAACTGTATGCAACTACTAAATCCACAGATTTTTCAAGTTATTTTACATTCGTGGAATATGTACATTTATGGGATGAAAAACTGACTTGTATCATCCTTCTTTGAAATCAATCTGATGAGAATTTTAAAATACAGTCTTCTTGAATTAAAAGATCTTTCATTGATGTTTAATGACCAGAGCTTCATAAACTATGCTCTTGCATCTGGTAAATGTCAGTTAAATGCCAGCTTTGAAAATTCAAAAGTCACCTGACTACTCTGCCCTAGATTTGTGTACCTACTTGTTAACCTGCTTTGTGTAGTGTAGTAAGTATGTATTTATTTATTTATTACAGGTATTCATATACAGGCAGTCCCAGGGTTACAAACAAGATAGGGTTTGATGTAGAAGATGTAGGTTTGTTCTTAAGTCAAATTTGTTTGTAAGTCAGGACCGATACATTTTTTTAAGTGTACCTCCAGCCAAAACAATAATCATTTTTAAGTTTTTTGGATAGCATATTAAAGGGTTAACATCCCTTTAACATTTGTTTTGCTGTCGGTGTCCATTTTCAGAAAATGTAACCTCACTTTCTGTCCCAATCACAATTGGATTTTGAAATGTTTAGGTTGTTGTGGAAACAAGGATTGGTGATAAAGCTTCAGTGGAAGAAACTTTTGCCTTGATAACCCTTAGGCCTCGTACACACGATAAGATATGCAGAGGACAACGGTCTGATGGACCGTTTTCATCAGTCAAAACTGATCGTGTGTGGGCCCCATAGGTTATTTAACCTTAGGTTAAAAAAAGCAAACTTGCTTTAAAATGAACCTATGGACTCCTAACCGATAGGTCAAAACCGATTGTTAGTAGGCACGACCATCGGTTAAAAATCCACGCATGCTCAGAATCAAGTCGACGCATGCTTGGAAGCATTGAACTTCATTTTTTTCAGCACGTCCTTGTGTTTTACATCACCACGTTCCGATACGATCGTTTTTTTAACTGATGGTGTGTAGGCACATGAGACCATCAGTCAGCTTCATCAGTTTACCTATGACAACGGTCCTTCAGACCGCTCTCATCGGATGGACTGATTGTGTGTACAAGGCTTTACAGGAGTGAATTTCCCTTCCCTCGCAGTAGATTTCCTCGGACCTCATGTTGTCTGCTTCCATTTGTAAGTAGGAGTCGTTTGTAAGTCGGATGTATGTAACCCGGTGACCGCCTGTAGTGCCAACAATTGTATGCAATATCTTACATATATATATATTGTACATTCACATCAGTCCCTGCCCTTAAAAAGATTACAATCTAAGGTCCTTAACTCTCATTCATACATACATATACTAGGGCCAATTTAGAAAGGAGTCAGTCAACCTACCAGCATGTCTTTGTAGTGTGGGAAGAAACTGATGTACCAGTAAGGCCCCGTACACACGAGCAAATAAATCTGTTTAAATCGGTCTGATAGACCGATTTGATCAGATTTGTCTGCTGGCTGTTTTGGTTTGATCGCTATACACACGATCAAACCAAAATCCCCGCCAGCAGACAGCGCGGTGACGTGGCGGTGACATTGACACCGCCACATCACCGCACCAGGAAGTAAAACACTTCCGCGCATGTGTCGAATCCATATGCAGGCTTTAAAATCTGTCTGTTGGACAAATCCGTCTGCTCGCCCGTACACACGATCGAATCTGTCTGCTGAGATGGTCTGTCAGACCGTTTTCAGCAGATAGATTTGATCATGTGTACGCGGCCTTAAGAAGCCCATGCAGGCACAGGGAGAACATGCAAATTCCAGCAGGTAGTGCTGTGGTTAGGATTTAAACGGACAACCCTAGTGCTGCCGGACGGAAGCACTACGTGCTAAGTAAAGAGAGCAATGCAAGGAAACGTGAAACAAATTGAAAAAATATGTTCAAAATAAGTGGAGAGGGAGAGGAATGAGTTAATTAAGGTTGATTAGGGTTACCTAAGGGTTAACAGGGGGAACAGAGTTTATTTGCTTTTTTTTAAAACCTTGTAAGAATGCTTTAACTGAAATACAATGCAGATAAAAGGTCACCCTAGTGTGGATAAACAAGAGATATTACAATGAAGCAATAACATTACTTAATGTAACTTTGATTGACATGAGAGATGCTGTTTTGCAAGTATCAATTTACACAGGAGCAACAAAAGATGTGTGATAGAATACTTTTTTGTCAAAATTACACCCGGAATTTGCTGCTAAATGCAGCTAGGGAGCTACGGGTTGTAGAAAGAGCAGGGTTTGCGATACACGCCCAAAGTATTTAAATTACGTTTTAGGGCCAGGTGTGGCATGCCCAAATTCTAAGAATGGACGATGACTCAGCACAGCAGTATATGCCAGTGTCAAGTTTTGCTTTGTCTAATAAAACTAGAGACTGATCCATCCAAGAGATAAATCACTGTTCTGACACATTTGCTTGTGTGTGTGTGTAAATCTCAGTTTGTGCAATCAGTCTTTTAACAACAGGTGGTAAAGAAAAGAGAACAGCATGAAAGGGGGAGTCTACAGCTCTACCTGGAAACAATTCTGCATGGTATCTATATGCAATCTATATGGTTGGAGCAGAGCTTTAGGTAATTACAGGCATACCCCACTTTTAAGTACACAATGGGGCTTATTTACTATCGCTGGAGAGTGCAAAATCAGGCTCACTTCTGCATAGAAACCAATGAGCTTTCAGGTTTTATAACAGGGCTTAATTGACCAAGCATTGATTTCTATGCAGAAGTGAGCCTGATTTTGCACTCTCCAGCGATAGTAAATAAGCCCCATTGTGTACTTAAAAGTGGGGTATGCCTTTATACAGAAATATGACAAAAAAAGATAAGTTGCTCTAAAATCATGAACATAAATTGTTCAAAAAACGCACAAAAGGCTATGATCAGAAAGTCAAATAGCTATGGAACAAACAAAAGAAACTCCTCATACAGTGTTAAGAAAAGTGAATTGAAAGGGATTCACCTTAAGAAAACCACAGACACACATGTTAAGATGTACTCTTATGCTGTGTACACATGATCGGTCCATCCGATGAGAACGGTCTGATGGACAGTTTTCATCGGTTAACCAATAAAGCTGACTGATGGTCCGTCGCGCCTACACACCATCGGTTAAAAAAATGATCGTGTCAGAACGCGTGACGTAATGCTTCCAAGCATGCGTCGACTTGATTCTGAGCATGCATGGATTTTTAAACAATGGTCGTGCCTACAAACGATCTTTTGTTGCTATCGGTTAGGTATACATAGGTAAATTTAAAACAAGTTGGCTTTTTTTTTAACCGATGGTTAAATAACCGATGGCACCCACACATGATCGTTCTCATCAGTTTAACCGATCACGTGTACACGGAATTACTGCAAAACAAAGACCCTCTAATTATGGAAGGTCACATAAGTCTTAGCACATCCACCATTGACAAGGTCCAAGGGGAAACTGTGGTGATTGTGTGCAACCCATATGCAGTTCCTTCTGACTTGGACTCTCTGGCTCAGTCAGTCGGTCTCTCTTTCCCCTCTCTCTCTCTTCCTGTTTGGCCTGTCCATGATGTCAGCTTAATGAGTATCCCTGGAGCACCACTACATTACTGCCGCTAAGATGGTTGTGAGGTCAGTGGGCTGCTCAGAGGGAGCTTAAATGGAGATTTCCTGTCAGGGATAATCCCTAAGTCATACAAGTGACTCCCACCACTGTTCATAAATGCACTGACCTCCACGTCTGACCTGTTAATCCCAGGTTCAAAGTGGATATTCTCCTTTATTTATTCTGTTAAGCACAGGACAATTTGTCTAAAATTGTTGATGCCCTTTATTTCATTTTTTGTACTTTTTAAGGCACTTTACTATATTTATATACTAAGTTTATTATGATTAAGAATTAACGATTTGCTATATGTTAAAATATTATCAGGCAGTCCAGCTGGGAAGGATAGTGGATTGAAGCAGACATGGGGATTATAAATTGTGGATTACTATAGAACAACAAATGTGCCTTGTACCATTAAATAGGGCAATATGGTGTTACTAAGCATTACCCCATATAGTTAAAATTAACCCTACAATAGGTCCAACTTTATGGAATGGAAATAAAGTATTTCATAACTCGAAAATTTCAACTAAAAATTCACCCCTCTATCCGATAATAGGAAACCCAGAATTTCAGCCAGGCGTGGAGTCTCAAATATGAAAAAAACTAAGAGAAAAAGGTAGATTTCAAGCATCTCATTTTTTAGGAGAAAGGGGATGGCTAACAATAGGAGAATTATCACAACGAGGAGGGCGATGTGAAATACCGATATGGCCAGCGCGGCAGGTACGACATTTTCTGGAGACTCTGGGTGGTGCAGAAGAATATAAACGGGCAGTTACAAAGTTTGTGGAGTATTGTAGAGGAGAGGAACCACTAGCCCATATGGTCTCTAAAATGTATACATTGTTGACTGCACCACCTTCTGGGGGTGTCCAATAATAAGACAATTCTGGGAGACAGTACAGAGAATCTCCCAATCACTTATGGAACATCAAATTCCAGATGACCCCTCGTTCTTTCTATTACATCATACAGAAATTCCTCTGAAAAGATATACAAGATCGATGATATGCCATCTGATAAATGCGGCAAAAAGCTGCATTGCAATAAAATGGAAAGACCATGAAGCACCTCCAATATCTATGTGGCTTAAAAAAGTTAGGAAAATAGGAATAATGGAGAAACTTCTGCCTGGGACGATAGATAAGGAAGAGCAAATTAAAATAATATGGGCACCCTGGGATTTATTTGTACAATCAGAGGAAGGTAAACAGTTACTAGGGGAGCAAGAATAAAAGATTAAAGGTGGAAGAAGGAAGGGAAAGGGCAAGGGGAGGAAAGGAAGAGGAAGGGAGGTAGAAATAAGGGAAGACAATAGGAGACAAAAAGAGTAAAGAAAGAGAAGGATGATATTGCGCACCAGGGGGGGATAGCAGAGGGGGAGGGTCGTTATGTTGTGCAGTCGTGGTTCCTGCTTTCTTTTTTTCTTTTTTTTTTGTTTGCCTCTACTTCTCATCTGACACATGGGTTTATATTGCCGAAAGAGGAGAAGAGGTGGAGATGGGGGTCTTGAGGAGGGGATAAGGGGGAGAGAGTGAGGGGATAAAAGAGGGAAGGAAGTGGGACGGAAAGAAAGAGGGAATTAGGTTAAGATAAAGAATTGATAGTTTACCAGGGTGGAGATGAAATACCAAGGGAAATATGTAATTTAGTTTAAAGTACAGTGCCTGCCGCCGAGAATGTGTTTTTAGCACGCCAGCATCGCGCTGAATCTCGGCGACAGGCTGCCGATATCTCGCACTCGCTGGAATAGTAAAAGCACATTCCAGCGAGTGCGTCATAGAAGCGACGGGGATCCGACGCGGATTCCCGCCAATTCTACACGTGGGCGGAGTTTGTTATGAATCCTGAAGGAGAAATCCCCGCCGGATTTTTAAAGAAAAATCCGGCATGGGTTCCCCCCTCAGGAGCATAACGGGCCCTTAGGTCTGTTATGGGTTGTAAGGAGACCCCCTACGCCGAAAAAACGGCGTGGGGGTCCCCCCACAATCCATACCAGACCCGTATCCAAAGCACGCCGGCCGGCCGGTCAGGAGGGGAGTGGGGGGCGAGCGAGCGCCCCCCCCCCCTCCTGAGCCGTACCGGGCAGCATGCCCTCAACATGGGGGGGTCAGGTGCTCTGGGGCAGGGGGCGCACTGCAGCCCCCCACCCCAGAGCACCCTGTCCCCATGTTGATGAGGACAGGGCCCCTTCCCAACAACCCTGGCCGTTGGTTGTCGGGGTATGCGGGCGGGAGGCTTATCGGAATCTGGAAGCCCCCTTTAATAAGGGGGCCCCCAGATACCGGCCCCCCACCCTAAGTGAATGAGTATGGGGTACATTGTACCCCTACCCATTCACCTGCAAATAAAAAGTGTAAACACAAATAAACCACACAGGGTATTGAAATATTTTATTAGTTGGCCGCCGGGGGGGGGGGTTTATGATCGCTTTTATAAAAGCGCCCCCCTCCGGCGGGCTTCTGTGGGGGGTGGGTGCCGCCGTCTGGTTCTCTTCCGCCGCCGGGGGGGGCGCTTTGATAAAAGCGCCCACCACCCGGCGGGCTTCTTTCGACGTCTTCGACGGCTGGGGGGTCTTCTCCCACTCTCCGGGGTCTTCTCCTGCTCTCCGGGGGTCTTCTCCGCTCTCCGGGGGTCTTCTCCGCTCTCCGGGGGTCTTCTTCTTCTTCAGGACTCCTCTGTGACGTCGTCTTCTTCTTCTTCTCCAGATGTTGACGCGACGCTTCCTTCCGCTGTTATGCCGGGCGCGCGGCTCGCAGCGAGTTATATAGGCCTGTCTTGTGACGTCGCAGTCCCATCATGCTCCGGTAGGTACCACGTGCTACCTACCGGAGCATGATGAGACTGCGACGTCACAAGACAGGCCTATATAACTCGCTGCGAGCCGCTCGCCCGGCATAACAGCGGAAGGAAGCGTCGCGTCAACATCTGGAGAAGAAGAAGACGACGTCACAGAGGAGGGGACTCGCCGCCGCTAGTAATTGAGCTAACACACAAAGTTAGCGGCGGCGAGTCCTGAAGAAGAAGAAGACCCCCGGAGAGCGGAGAAGACCCCCGGAGAGCGGAGAAGACCCCCGGAGAGCAGGAGAAGACCCCGGAGAGTGGGAGAAGACCCCCCAGCCGCCGAAGACGTCGAAAGAAGCTCGCCGGGTGGTGGGCGCTTTTATCAAAGCGCCCCCCCTGGCGGCGGAAGAGAACCAGACGGCGGCACCCACCCCCCACAGAAGCCCGCCGGAGGGGGGCGCTTTTATAAAAGCGATCATACACACCCCCCCCCGGCGGCCAACTAATAAAATATTTCAATACCCTGTGTGGTTTATTTGTGTTTACACTTTTTATTTGCAGGTGAATGGGTAGGGGTACAATGTACCCCATACTCATTCACTTAGGGTGGGGGGCCGGTATCTGGGGGCCCCCTTATTAAAGGGGGCTTCCAGATTCCGATAAGCCTCCCGCCCGCATACCCCGACAACCAACGGCCAGGGTTGTCGGGAAGGGGCCCTGTCCTCATCAACATGGGGACAGGGTGCTCTGGGGTGGGGGGCCGCAGTGCACCCCCTGCCCCAGAGCACCTAACCCCCCCATGTTGAGGGCATGCTGCCCGGTACGGCTCAGGGGGGGGGGGGCGCTCGCTCGCCCCCACTCCCTTCCTGACCGGCCGGCCGGCGTGCTTTGGATACGGGTCTGTTATGGATTGTGGGGGGACGCCCACGCCGTTTTTTCGGCGTAGGGGGTCTCCTTACAACCCATAACAGACCTAAGGGCCCGTTATGCTCCTGAGGGGGGAACCCATGCCGGATTTTTCTTTAAAAATCCGGCGGGGATTTCTCCTTCAGGATTCATAACAAACTCCGCCCACGTGTAGAATTGGCGGGAATCCGCGTCGGATCCCCGTCCCTTCTATGACGGCTTTGTCTCCATCGCGGCAAGCCAGCTCGGCGCTGGCTCCCGCGATGGGGCTCGTAGGTGGTCAATCTCGCCGAGAAAGGGAGCGAGATTGACACAATATCCCAGTCACCTACTGTAGTAATAGTATTTTGGCTTTTACATGTCCCCCTGGGGTATGGATTTAAAGTTGTATGTGATATAAAATATTATAATTTCTCTCGTAGTAAACTATGAGTAGTAAATAGAGTTGAAGAGAGAGAGGTATTGGAATATCGATACATATGTTGCTTTACTGGATTATGCTTATTTCTTTTCTTATGTTTCCTGTATTGCTTTCTTGCCTTTAAAAAAACAAAAAAACAATAAAGATATAGAATGTAAAAAAAAAAAAAGAATTGACGATTTGCACATTGTTGTATGCATAGCGCTATTATTGAGGACATTTTTGTTGGTACACATCTGCACTAAGTTGGATACAGCAGCTTTTTCACTTTATTATTTAGATTTTATATTATTTGTGGTGCGGGTTTTGGTTGATCATCATAGTGGTAACATAGACGATGGCAGGTGCAACAACAGCACACAAAGTGTGGGATGGAAACATATTTAAAAGTGCTTGTGTGATGCAGAAGATTTTTCGGTAAGTGTTGCTCTACTTTGCAAGACAGAAAGCATCTGAGGCAAGGAAAGTAAAACAGATATGTATTATCTGAATTCTCTTACAGAGTATTTTTTATTTATTTTTTGCAACAGAGTTGCTTCACTGGTTGAGATGATATATCCACTAGACAGGAAGTGTTTTGTGTTTAAAGTGACATAAATAGCATTTCTCATGTAAGCCCATAGCTGTAACGAAGAAAGAGAATTCTCATCTTGCTGTTAATGCCACCAAGTTACTCTCTGTTGTTGTGAAATGGTCACCCAAAATCTACTTGGAAGCAAAATCTTTTGGGATTGTTGATCACCTAGTTCTTTTGTAGCTCTCACTAGTTCCTCCTGCTGACTTTCACATCACTAGAGGTGAAAATAGTGACTTAAGACGTAAGATCTACAGGGAACCACATAAATGTAAATTACTGGAAGCCAGTTTCCAAGAAAACTTTAGAAGATAATTGAACAACAATGGAGACCAGTTCAGCAGCTGACGCAGAAAGAAAAGTGTGAATTATTGTTCATTTTTTATGTATGAGATTATTTGAACTTAACCCCCCTATTCCCCTGCAGCCCCCCATTTTTTAGCCCTATACATACCTTTTTTCTTAAAGTCCTCTAGCCAGTTGGATTGAACTTCAGCAGCTTCCTCTTCTTCTTCTGATGGTGGGGATGGCTGCTCAGTCCTGAAGGTTGTGAACCCAGCCTATGTGATGATGTGCCCCCTAAGGGGCAGGTAAAGTAGAGACTTGGCTCACTGGAAATATGAAGAGACTAAGACGGAACCTGGGGACAGTGCTGGAGCTGGGAGAATGTAAATAGAACTTAGATTATTTTTTTTACAGAAGGGGCAATAAAAATGAAACATAAATAAATTCATAAAAATCAATAAATAAATTCAAGCTACACTATAAATTGATGGGCTTGGTTTTACTAACTGCTATACTGACTAAGCACTCTAGTATGAGAACCGTTGTGCTACTTTCTAAAAATGCTGCTGAACTTTTTAACACAATAGCTTTATTTTAGCCTTTTTATTATTTACCTCAAGATAATCCCTGTTACATGTATATCCAAGACTAAGCATTAATAATGCTGGTAGTAGGTCTCCATTTTTCTTGTCAGGTCAATAAACACCGACCAAGTGGCAATGTTATATTCAGTAGAGTTTGAAGTTTTTAACATGCACTGGATGACTGTTCACATAAAAAAAAATGCAAAGTAGAAGTAAAATCTGTATTCTGGAATCTAAGCGTGCTACCACTGTGCATGGAGTTAAGAGCATTTTATATGCTTTTATCAACGTAGTGGAGGTGAAAGAATTTCTAACCTAGACAGCTGTGATGATCAATAAACCCCATTTCTGCAACACTTCCAGGTGTCTCTTACAAAGTGTATCACTGTTTGCCTGTAGGAAAATGAAAGCTTAGTTTGGTTCATGAACCAGGGCTTTTAAACATGGTGCTTTGACTTCTTTCCCAGAGAAGTATGGCTGTAAGCGTACGGTTTAAACCACGGTTAGACTTCCCACGGTGGTTGCAAAAAAGCACAGTTAGTCAGCGCATCTTTTTATTCCTCGCTGTGTGTGACTTCCTGACTTAATAAGTATAGATCATGTTGATTTCTTAGTTGGTTTCCAGTCTTGAGCTTATGTTCACTAGCAACGCATGGTATTAGAGAAATGTGTGAGATGATGGCACAAGAAATGTATTTTCTTTTTTTAGTTATGTTGCATAGACCTGACCAAACATGCTTTATTATATTGAAATGATACTCCTCTGTTGCACTATTAACTGTTTATTTGCAGGATTTAAGAATGCAGGCAAACAAGTACTGAATGTAGGTGAATGTGTAGAGCTACATATGGGTGTAATGTGAAAAAACACCACATAATATATACTCAACAGGGTATAACCATAAAGTAATAATGTTCAATCCACATGAAAACAATGGGGCAGATTCACAGAGAAATGGATTATCGTAGCGTATCAGAAATACACTACGCCGCCGTTTTTTACCTTGCTCTACGTGGAATTCAGGTAGATTTTCTACGGTAAACGACGGCGGCGTAGTGTATTTCTCCCGTCGCAATCCATCCGCGCGAGTAGGGGGCGTGAAACATTTAAATTAGGCGCGTTCCCGCGGCGATCGATCTGCGCATGCTCCGTTCGCAAATTTCCCGCCGTGCATTGCGCGAAATCACGTCGTGACGTCATTCGTTGTTTATGTAGCGTACTTTACGGGCGATCCACGTCCCGACGAGTTACGTAAACAAAAAAAAAAAATAAATAAATTCGAAGCGGGAACGACGGCCATACTTAACATGGGCTACGTAAAGTTAGAGCAGCAAAAAGCTGCTCTAACATTACGTATAAAAAAATAGACGAAAACGATTGCGACGCTCACTCGTTTGTTCGTGAATCCCCGTAAAAACACATTTGCATATCCCGACGCATTAAAACGACGCGAACTCCTCCCAGTGGCCGCAAATAGATGGCAGCGTAGATCCGAAGGCTTACGAAGACGTAAGCCTCTCGGATCGAAGCCCGAAGCCGCCGTATCATGGTTTGAGAATTCAAACTAGTGATACGCCGCGGGAAATTTGAAATTACTCCTGTCTAACCCCAGTTAGACAGGCGTAATTGTTTTGTGAATCTGCCCCAATCAGTCCATGTAGAATTTCAATGTGATAAATTGTCCATCGTGAAGCTATAGAAAAAAATGTTTTTTGTTTTTTTTTACTAAATTAAATGTTACTAAATTAAAAGCTAAACTAAATGTGAGCTTTAATATGACAATAAACTGATCATGACATTACTTACCTGTACTAAAGCCCCATGTTGTCCAGGTTGCTGTATTCTGTTGAAATTTTCATTTCAGGACACTCTGCCCTCTTCTTTTTGCTGAATTCCCATTGCTGTGAGGGTTAGAGCTCCGGGTCTTCAGGCAGAACAGCAGTGCAGATGATCCAACGGGGATATGTCACCTTTTTCCTTCTACTGCATTGAGAAAAGTTATTTTTATTTATAACACAACCCATAACACAATCTGTGAATGGGGGAGAGAGTCTTGTGACAGATCAGACTCTCCCCAATTTACAGATTATGGGCCAGATTCAAGTAGAGTTACTCTGGAGTATCAGTGATACTCCAGCCTAACTCTCACTTTGAGCCGGCGTTTCTGTTTTCTGTAGTCAGAAAACAAGAAACGCCGGGTTGGAGTTCCTATACAAGCGGCGTAATTGTATTACGCCATCGTATCGGAACTACAATTTTAAAAATGGTGCTGGGGGCGTTCCCGCTGATTAACGCCGAGAATATGTTAATCAGTGAGAATCGGCAATTCACGATCGTATTCGGGCCCGACACAGTGACTTTCCGACGTTTCCGTAAGAGATACGCAGCGTAAAGATAAAGCAGCCCCCTAGTGGAGTATCCTATGTTAAGTATGGCCGTCGTCATCGCGGCGAAAAAAAAAATTCGAGTCGTTTGCGTAAAACGTCCGTGAATGGGGATTAACGTCATTGACGTTCCCTGAAAGAATTTGGAGCATGCGCACTGACAGTCGACGCATGCGCAGGATGTTCGCCACGGGATCGCGCCTAGTTATAATAATACACGCCCCCTACCCGCCCAATTTGAATTCCGCCGGCTCATTTTTGCTACGCCGCCGCAACTTTAGGAGCAAGTGCTATGTGAATACAGTACTTGCTCCTAAAGTTTCGGCGGAGTAACGTAAATGAGAAACGTTACTCCAAAATAAAGATTCGCCCATCTACCTGAATCTGGCCCTATGTTACAGCAAGTGTAACCAATAAAATAACTTTTTAATAGAGAAGAGGGCAGAAGGGGGCATTTCCCCATCTGATCATCTTTAGTGCAGCTGAGACTGAAGATCCACAGATTTTATCCCCAACAGTGCCACAGCATGAGAAAGCAGACATGGCAGCCCCACAGTAATGATTTTTACAGAATCCAGTATTCTCCACATCATGAGATGGCCTTCATTACTGGTAACTAATATAAAGTTAAGATGTAGAATGTGCAGAGAAGGGCAAACAAACTGATAAGAGGCATTGAGGAGCTCAGCTATGAGGAACTGAATGTATTCACTCTTGAGAAGAGGAGATTAAAGGGGGATTTGACCAGTACAAATATATAAGGGGTCCATATAGTGAACTTTTTGGTTTTGAGTTATTCACTTTACGGTCAACACAAAGGACAAGGGGGCTAGAGGAAAAGAGATTTCACCTCCAAATATGGAAAGGCTTCTTCACAGTAAGGCCGCATACACACACCCAAATAAATCCGATCAAATCGGTCTGTCAGACCGATTTGATCGGATTTGTCTGCTGGGATATATTGGTTTGATCGTGTACACACGATCAAACCAAAATCCCTGCCGGCAGACAGTGTGGTGACGTGGCGGTGACGTTGACGCCGCCACGTCACCGCACCAGGAAGTAAAACACTTCCGCGCATGCGTCGAATACATTCGACGCATGTGCGGGCAGATATGTCTGCTGGTTAGCGTACTAACCAGCAGACATGTCGGACAGGCGGGTTCCCAGCAGACAGATTTTAAAGCATGCTTTAAAATCTGTCTGCTGGAAAAACCTGTCTGTCCGCCCGTACACACGATCAAATTTGTCTGCTGAAACGGTCCGTCGGACTGTTTCCAGCAGATAGATTCGATCGTGTGTACGCGGCCTAAGAGTCGTGAAAATGTGGTATAGACTCCCTCCAGATGTGGTTCTGGCCAGCTCAGTAGATCGCTTTAAAGTGGATGTAAACCCCAAAAAATGTTTTTTTTGTTTTTGATGTCACAATGTAGAGTATAAGATTTCCTATGATCTGTGCCCAGTCTTGCCACACAGAGTTAATCCAGCGCTGAGTAATCCTCTTTTAATGTTCAGTGAAAATGAACAGCCTGCCTAAATAAAAAGTCTGTTTTCTCTCTTCTTGCTTTGAGTGAGAGGTTATTTACATATCTAGCTTGGATCTTGTTTTATTGTTGAACTGATTGGACTTGTGTCTTTTTTCAACCTGACTAACTATGTAGAGACATTTTAGATTTTTTTGGGGGGCTAAACTTTAGCTTTATTAGACAGGAGTAATTTGTACTGCTGGGACTTTTGAATTCTAAACCCATTAAATGAATATGCACAATTTTGCTGGTTTATATTATAGAATCAAATGAGTCACCTAAGCTCTTATCTATTTCAATGCTGAAATTCATTTAATAACATAGCACAAAAAGCAATGATGCACAGTAAACTATAGCACTTACCAATAATGTCACATGTACTAGAATACTTTCTGGATACTTAGGTAAAATAGTATAAATTCTAGGAATCAAATGATTACACCACATTTTTGTTGCCTGTTTTGAATTCAAAAGCCTTCCTAATGAAACCTTATTAATAGTTTTCATAATTATTGAAATTCACTGCACGTTCTCTGCTGTCAGCACTAAAGCCCCGTACACACAAATGCCAGCTGATATTTGGCCCGTGTGTATGCCAGCCGGTCCGACAGCAGCCGTTCATTTGACTTCTTTTGGATGAGCATGCTGGAAAAGCCTCCCGATCAGCACTCTCAGGTTGCATTCACACTTCAGTGTTTTGAGTTTTTTTACACCAAGTATTGAAAACATATAACTTGTTAGGCTAAGTGACTATATGGCTTTAAATCAAATAGTTATACATTCTCACTAATACTGTTGTTGGTTTGTTATGACTTGGGGCTAAAGCCAGGTATACATTATGGGGGTTATTTACTAAAGGTAAATCCACTTTGCACTACAAGTGCAAACTACACGTGTAAAGTGCACTTGAAATTGCACTGAAAGTGCACTTGGAAGTGCAGTCTCTGTAGATCCGAGGGGGACATGCAAGCAAAATAAGAAACAGAATTTTTGCCTGCACATGATTGGATAATAAAAGCATTCATTTGAATGACACCTCAAATCTTGGTCAATGGCAGACAGCGCTGATCTGAGTGTTTTGGGGGGTGTGGGGGGGGGGGGGGCAGAACACAACTCAGCGTGAGAAAACTCTGTACTAAGATCAGATTTTGAACTAAAAAAAAACAAATAGTGTACACCTGGCTTTAGCACCAAGTCATAACTCAATAACAACAGTAGTTGTAAGAATGTATAACTATTTGGCTTAAAGCCATGCATTCTCACTACTTAGCCTAACAAGTTATATGTTTTCAATAAAAAGTTATAGTATTTATTTATTTTTAAATACAAAACTGTGACAATGACTTTCTCTATGGTGTTTGACCTGCTGTGTTGAATTCAGGACTCTTGTCCACATCAGTGCCTGACCTCACAAATGGGCTTCTGGACAAATGGTCATACATTCCCATAGACACACTCCTAAACCTTGTGGACAGCCTTCCCAGAAGATTTGAAGCTGTTATAGCTGCAAAGTGTGGGCCAACTCAATATTGAACCCTACGGACTAAGGGCCAGATTCAGCATTAGTTACGACGGCGTATCTCGAGATACACTGTGTTACTTCTAAACAGCGCCGGCGTATCTTTTTTCTGTATTCAGAAAACAAGATACGCCAGGTTTGAGCTAAGATACGAGCGGCGTAATTGTATTACGCCGTGGTATCTTAACTGCATTTTTAAGATGGCCGCTAGGGGCGTTCCTGCTGATTTACACCTTGAATATGTAAATCAGCGAGATACGCCTATTCACGAACGTACGCCCGGCCGACGCAGTGAATTAACGCCGTTTACGCAAGGCGTTTTCCGGCGTAAACATAAACCACCAAAAAGATGGTGCATCTTATGTTAAGTATGGACGTCGGGACCGTGTCAAATTTTTCAGATTTTACGTCATTTGCGTAACTCGTGAATGGGGATTTACGTCAATTACGTTCACATCGAAAACAATGCGTCGTAGCGTCATAATTTGGAGCATGCGCACTGGGATACGTCCACGGTCGGCGCATGGGCAGTTAAAAAAAAATTAAAAACGTGGGGTCACAACACATTCCCATAAAACATGCCCACCTCATTCACATTTGAATTACCTGGGCTTACGCTGGCCCGTTTACGCTACACCGCCGTAACTTAGCTTGGTGAATACAGCATTTGCCCCGCTAATTTACGGCGGCTTAGCGTAAACAAGATACGCTACGCCCGCCTAAAGATACGGCGGGCTACATGAATCTGGCCTATAGACTGGGATGCCATTAGAGTTCATGTGCAAAGGCAGGTGTCCCAATACTTTTGGAAATATAGCGTATAAGAACACATCAATTTGGCACAGAAGCCCTTTTTGTAAAAAAAAATGTATCCTTATATGAATTAGATTCTAAAACATGATGTAGATGGGTGAAAAGTGGCAATGCTGTAGTTTTTAAACAGACACATTAGGGTTTCTTTAACCGCTTAAGGACCGCCTCCTGCACATATACATCGGCAGAATGGCATGGCTGGGCACATGCACGTACAGGTACGTCCTCTGCTAGTGCCCAGCCGTGGGTCGTGGGCGCGCACCGAAGCAACCTGGTCCGAAGCTCTGTGACTGGGACCGCGGGACCCCCGGAGCTGAAGAACGAGGAGAGCTGTGTGTAAACACAGCTTCCCCGTTCTTCACTGTGGCGGCGTCATCGATCGCATGATCCCTTTTTTACACACCCCTACAGTTGTAAACACATATGAGGTCACACATAACCCCTTCAGCGCCCCTTTGTGGTTAACTCCCAAACTGCAATTTTCATTTTCACAGTAAACAATGTATTTTAAATGCATTTTTTGCTGGAAAAATGACAATGGTCCCAAAAATGTGTCAAAATTGTCCGAAGTGTCTGCCATAATGTCACAGTCACAAAAAAAACGCTGATCGCCGCCATTAGTAGTAAAAAAATAATTAAAAAAATGCAATCCAGCTATGCCCTATTTTGTAAACGCTATAAATTTTGCGCAAACCAACCGATAAACGCTTATTGGGATTTTTCTTACCAAATATAGGTAGAAGAATACGTATTGGCTTAAACAAAGGAAAAAAAAGTTTTTTATATATATTTTTGGGGGATATTTATTATAGCAAAAAGTTAAAAATATAGCATTTTTTTCAAAATTGTCGCTCTATTTTTGTTTATAGCGCAAAAAATAAAAACCACAGAGGTGATCAAATACCACCAAAAGAAAGCTCTATTTGTGGAAAAAAAAGGACGCCAATTTTGTTTGGGAGCCACGTCACACGACCGCGCAATTGTCTGTTAAAGTGATGCAGTGCCGAATCTCAAAACCTGGCCGGGTCCTTTAGCTGCCTAAAGGAAGTGGTTAAACCTACATTACAACAGCGGTCCCAGCACTTTTTATTAGGGTTTGATTCATATAGAAAGTTCAATGGCTTTTTTGTTAAAATACTGTTTTCACCTGCTTAAAGGCTCACTAAAGGATTTTTTTTAGCTAAATAGCTTCCTTTACCGTACTGCAGTAATGGTTTCATGTCCTTATTGTTCATTATTGCTTTGATGTTGCTGTAATTCCTCTCTGTTCTGGACACTTCCTGGTTGTCTGTTTCCTTATAACCACAGTACTGGGAGCTTTCTCACTGTGGTCACTAATCAAGGAGGTGTGATTACTGTGTGTCTAAACCAATCCAGTTTTGTTTTACAAACCATCACTGCCCTCTATTGGCTCTCTGGCTCTGTAAATCAGAGAGACAGAAAAACAACAGCAAAAACTAAGCTAAACTGTAGGTACATTCTATGATAGATTTTTTATCTATTTTTAATCATTTTTCAAATGAATCAGTTAACTATTATGTCTCTATAACAGTCATTTCAGCCCAATTTTTTTTCCTTTACAACTCATTTAAGTTTTGTTCCTTTTCAGTACTGCTGATCTCTTGCAGCCTCTTTTAGGTAATTTACATCTACATATACAGTACTCCAGTGATTGTTGCATGCCATTTCTTAAACCAGGTTTCAGGTGGATCATGCCTGTGCCATGTCCGTTGATAAGGAATGATTTACAGGGAGGCAACGCTTTTACCCCCTTCCTGACCAGAGCACTTTTTAAAATTTGGCACTGCATCGCTTTAACTGACAATTGCGCAGTCGTTCGACGTTGTAGCCAAACAAAATGTGCGTCCTTTTTCCCCCACAAATAGAGCTTTCTTTATTGTATTTGATCACCTTTGTAGTTTTTATTTTTTGTGCTATAAACAAAAAAATAGCGACAATTTTGAAAAATAAATAAATAAATATTTTTTACTTTTTGCTATAATAAATACCCCCAAAAGTTTTTTTTTTTTTTTAAACATTTTTTTACACAGTTTAGGGCGATACATATTTATATCTATACATTTTTGGGGAAAAAAATCATAATAAGCATAGATGTATTGGTTTGTACAAATGTTATAGCGTCTACAAACTTTGGGAAAGATTTTTGACATTTTTATGGCATTTTTATTTCAATATTTATTTTTTACTAGTAATGGCAGTGATCTGCAATTGTTAATGGTGCTGTCACAATGCAATGGTCAGATTGGGGACATTTGACACTTTTTTGGGACCATTGGCATTTATACAGCACTTTTTAAGCATCTGGTCCCCTGCCATGCAGTGAGCGCGCGCGTGCTCTCTGATGGCCAAAAACAGGTAGGACGTACCCATACGGCATTTCACCCAGGAGAGATATTGTGCCGCAGTATATCTGTGTGACACAGTTGGCAAGTGGTTGACCACTTGACTCCCAAGCCTAGTCTGACACTTCTCATATACATGTAAAAATCAGCAGTTTTCTTTTGGATAATTACTTTGAAACAACCAAATGTTATTTATTTTCTGAAAGCAAAGGTCCGGGAAAAAAAATGTTAGTTGTTTAGGTTTTTTATGTCTTGGATATTTAGACAGCAGTTTTTCAAGCACAGCATTTTTGGAAAAAATTACACAAAAAATGCACATCCATGGAATGGCAACAAACTAAGGTACTTATAAATCTCCACTGACAATGCTTTAAAAGCCTTTGTAGATTACCAGTTTACAGTTACACAGGAGTTCTGTTTCTAGAATTATTTTTTGCATAATTCACATGTGCATTTACATTTGTGCATGAGCATGGGGGGGACGGGAATGCTTTGATTGCTTGCCAAGCACCTCACTTAGAAGTATGGCGCCAAAACGGTATCGCTGCGCTGGATTATGTACCTGAAAAGTGATCCAGCACTTCAGGGTAGGAGGCGCAGTCCCGCCGCCTCGGCTGTGCTGTGATTAGTCACAGCACAAGCAGATCAGCGGGTGCCAGCTAATGATTGACCACTGGCTCATGCTGATTTGCTTTGACATTCAGAAAAGGGATCTTTGTGATGTGAACAACAGAGAGCTCTGAATAGTGACAGGCGATCTGGCTGTTTTTTTTTTTTTAATCTCCTGCAATGCAGGGGAAAAAAACTTCAAGACCTAGTAGTAAAAGCATCACATAACACACACATTACACATTATAAGGCACATATTTAACCCCTTGATTGGCCCTAAATGTTAACCCCACGCCAGGGTCATTAGAACAGTGACAATGTATAGTATTAGCACTGATCGTTGTATAAATGTCACTATTGATGTCAGTGTCAGTTAGTCAGTTATTGTACCTCCCCAGCCAGCATCAGCTAGTGTCAGATTGCCTGCCATACTGTCACAGTCCTACAATATTAGTTGCTGATCATCATTAGTATAAAAAATAAATAAATACAAATTCCAGTATCTATACCAGACATTATAACTTTCACACAAACCATCTAATATATACTTATTGGGATTTTCTTTTTTTTCTTTTTTTGCCCAAAGATATGTAGCAGAAGAAAGACCAAACACGGAAATTACAAGATGGTTTCATAGACCATAGAGATGATTGGGGAACTTCTGCTTCAGTCCTGGATTCCCTAGTGGCACAGGAAAGCTAGGAAATGGGGGAAGGCAGTGGAAAAAGGGGGACCTTGAATTGCTGTTACATTATTCAGCATCGTCTGCTGAATGAAAAAGATACCAGGGTCTGTACCCTCCAGGCTTCATGGCTGTCCAGATCCTGGCACCCACCTGCATATATGGTGGTCCTGCCCTACAGTACAAACATATTGGAAAAAAAATATTTGGAATTGCTTCCAGAATGTTTGAACCAAACTTGCAACCCCATCCTGTCATAGCCTTACTCAACTTAAAACCGGATTATCTCACATATAACCAATTTAAACTCCTTATTCAACTTCTCACAGCTGCAAAACAGACGATTGCAAAGCATGGAGGACCGCTAACCTAGGGATATCTGAGACCAACCACAGACTAAATACCTTCATGTCACATGCCAAAATGTTGGCGATAGAAAAAGACAAAATTCCAATATTTGAAAAGACTTGTAATCCATGGATTAATTATCACTTGTCACCAGTTTGTAACAATTCAATCCTCAAGCCATGGTAGCTGATAGTCATACACAGATATAAGTAACTTATAAATCCAGACTACCAAAATCTGAGAGACATTTTACTCATCAGTATAAAATTCATAGCATTCTTAGCAGCATCAGATAACGTGCCCTCTAACCTGCGTCAATCCTGTAAACTCTTTCTCTTTTATTTCTATCTTTCCTTCTATTCTTTCCTTTCATTTTCTTTACTTCTTAAAAACTATTTTTTTACTAAAATATTACTAATGTAATGTATTAACTAAACAATATCTCCAAAAGCTCTGGTCTAACAAATAAGACAACCTATATGTGTGATGACCGGGGAGGGGGAGCCCCACGGCCACGCACATACGCTTAATGGTTAGCTGCTTGGTTCTTGGGCTAGGGGCCCAGGGTCTGGTGGTGTTAACCCTTAGTGAGGGTCGGATGGTATTAACCCTCTCTGTCACGTGACGCCACTGTAGTCCTGATATACCCCAGGAAACTACAGCTCCGGGGGCCTCTGTATCCCCGCTAGCTAGGATGGTAATAACACAGTCCACAACAGGGGTCAATATAACGAAGGCTTTACTGGCATGAAGACAGGTGTCAAAATCTTCACAGCGTTCACACAGAGTGTCGCAAAGGTTCCACAAACAGTCTCTAGAGGACCACACAGCTGACAATGCCTGGGCTTGGCTTTTCATATATCCTTGGCTTTTGCGGCCGGATTAGTAATACTGGGCCTATGCTTGACTAGACTGAAGAATAAATACACTTACTGAAGTGTCGGTAGACTTGAGGCTTTTCGTTGGAATGACGAACTGATTTGATTATTTCGTTGAAGTACTGATTCTATAGTTTTTAAAGGTACTCCGCGATTTGCTGTACTTTCCCCTGAACGGGAGGTCTCTGGCCTTCACTGCTTCTTCTCTGACTGAACTCTGCTCTGGCCTGCCAGCGACTGTGTGTAGCACTAGTCTGCCCTAAACAGGAACTCCCACCCCTTATATAAACGTGAGGAGACTGAAGCCCATTGGTTGAGAGCTGAGGGAGACTGAAGCCCATTGGTTGAGAGCTGAGGGAGACTGAAGCCCATTGACTGAGAGCTGAGGGAGACTGAAGCCCATTGGCTAAGAGCTGAGGGAGACTGAAGCCCATTGGCTGAGAGCTGTGGATCATAGAGACTTATCTGTATTCCCCTTGGAACTTACATTTAAAGTTTGTTACAAGTTAAAGTATAATACAACACCATAAGGTCTTGTCTAGCACTTAGTCCTACTGACTCTCATACACTCTGACTAAACCTCTTAAAGCTATACGCACCTAATAAATGTATTATCAACCATAACAGTATAAATCACATCATAACTAGCTGAGTTCCTGCAGAGGAGGCCCCACAAGCCGAGGGTCTCAATCTGACAGGGCCTACAGCAAATACCTGTACTGGGACACCACATATGGACATATAATCTCCTTCATACCTTCGATCAGTTAATAACCAAATGATAAATTGAAGATATTGTACAGATCACCTATCTGTAGGTAAGTTGTATGCCACTGAGTTTTACCATTTTGTTATATTTATATTATTTATTGTACCCACTAAGTAATAGACATTTTTGTTCAATAAATAAAAGTATTTTGACAAGGAAAAAGATACCAGGGTCATGACTGCAGCTGCGGCCATGACCCTGGTAGAACCACTTAAACTATAGGACATAAAGGTACATCCATCTGGGGCAAATAGTTAACCTTTGACATGTTTTTTTTTTAAAACAAGGGGATGAGAAAGGAGAGCAAGTAGACTGTCAAAAGAAAGAGGAAGTTATGATTTGCACAAAATCCCTCTTATTTACGTCAACATTCAATTGCTAATTAACACCAATCTGGTTGGGTTTGCATGGGGTTACTAGTCCATGCATCTGGTGTACAAGGATTACTGTATTTTTTTTTTTTTTTTTGTAATTGAATTTCTTTATTATACAACTAATAACAAAACATTAAAGGGCAGGACAATAAACAAAACAGTAAAAATGGAAATATTAATTACCAGCTTAACAGGAGCTGCTAACTCTGGAGATTGGCTCAAGGGAACAGACTAGCATAATCACAGGCAGAACAAACTTCTAATTATCCCCTCTGCAATCTCTGAAATACATTTGGAACTCAGTTTGTTTTTGTTGCATCTGTAATTCTAGTTTATAGTAATTAAAGGTTGCAAAATCTGACTTAAGACATTGGCCTGGATTCACGATAGTTTTACGCCGTCGTAAGTACAAATGTGCGCCGTCGTATTGTTATGCCGATTCGCGAAGCTAGATACGTCGTAAAACAAGGCTTCAAGCTGCCAGACGTAACTTGCCTATGCCGGCATATCGTGGGCGCATAGTTACGCTGGACGCATTCGGCATACCCATGTTAAATATGCAAATTAGTAAGATACGCCGATTCATGAACGTACTTGCCCCTGGCGCATTAATATACGCGGTTTACGTAAGTCGTACGTCCGGCGTAAACTTACCCCACATAAAGCAGGGGTAAGTCATGCAAACGTATGGACGAGGGAACAGCCGTCGTATTGTATGTTGTTTACTTAGTACTACGTGAATAGGGCTGTGCATAGGTTACGTTCAGTGATTTGACGTATCTGAGGCGTTTGTCCCGACGTAATTCTGCGCATGCGTACTAGGAAGGGTCCACGGGACGGCGCCTGCGCTGTTCGTTTGGCCCTTCATTTACATGGGGTCACGCTTCATTATAATAAATCACGCCCACTTCCACCTAATTTGACTTAAGTCGACTTACGCCGACAACTACACGCTACGCCGCCACAACGTTGCGCGTATTTTCTTTGTGAATACCAGGCTTGCCTCTCAATGTTGCGCGGCATAGCAAAAACAACATACGCTACGCCAGAATAAAGGTGCGCCCAGGTACGTGAATCCGGGCCATCAGTTCTACTTTATATGAAATCATCATTCATCTGCCTAACTTGTTGTTTTCTCAAAAACATCTTAATAATAATTTCAACATTAGTTTACAGAGGAAATTGTGTTAGATTGTTCCACTCCCCTATGAACAAGTGTGGACAAACTCTATCCAAGTTCTATAGGAAAACTACAAAGTACATTTAAATTCCTAGTGTATTTTATACCAATATTATTTTTAGTTTTAGTTATTTACTTTTCTAATCTTATCAGTTTTGTTTAATCTTCAAATAGGGTGCTCCTATGTTTAGCAAATGTTAGTAGAACTAGAAGAAAAGGGAAAGCTCAACAATGAGGATACAGGTGGAAACAAAAAAGTCCCTCTATGGCTTGAGGTTTGTTTATTTAACACCAAAAGTTTCTTATTTATTTACATAAGGTTGTTCATAAAGTATTATGAGCTGTTGAAATAAAACTGCAGCAGCAGCAGCAGCAGGTGGATAACAGGTTGACCTATCAGTGTATATTAGTAGTCAAGGGATCTATCACTTCAGCACCTCCTAGAACAACTCAGAGTTTCTCCATTCCCAAGAGGCATAACCTCCTGCCTCCATCCTACAATACCTTTGCTGTCAACTGCTTGGTGTCATGATCTATTCTTGTGGTGATTGTCGGCAACGTATTTTCGCTGCTTGTCTATTGCATAATGAAAAAAGGTTATTTCTATAGATTGTGACAAAATACAACAACTATAATAATTGCAATCTTTTATTGCCCAAAGAGGAAATTACTAGAGCCCTCTCCAACAGCAAAGGGGAAGAAAAAAACATTCAGTTTTGCATATCTCTCTGGAATATTGTGATGAGTAAATGTGGAGAACATTAGAAATCCAAGATAAATATCCAGAACATCTGTCCCCATTGGATGATTTTCCCACACCCTGTGCTCTGGTAACAACTCAAACATTTTGAATTTCTCTTATTTTCTGCACCTGGATAAACAGAGGATCTAAACTTTATCTACTCCTTTAAAACAGAAAAAAAAGTGTTGCATTTAAATACTCTTAAGAAAACTGCCCTTAAACTTCAGCCAAGTAACTTTACCTGGGCAGAGATGATATCATTAGCCTGCTACAAGTAGGACAAACCATTTCCCCAGGCTCCTATTCACCACCAAGTGTAATACTTACACATTACTTAGCATGCATGCATGCACTTAATATGGAAAACTATATTTGATGCTAGGTACACTATATCTGATACTATATGAATCGTAGAGTTACTCACCCTCCCACCTTGGACCATGAGTTATAGTGGCACAGTACATTGAGAGACTAGGACGTGTGAAAACAATAGTGTTAGTTTTCACTGCTTTTATTACTGCAGGTCTTTTGTTGGGGCAATTCACTGGGTAAATGATCAAGAAGTAATAAAAAAACTGCAGGATAGAAGGCCCAGGAGAGAGTATCCTTCTGCCAACCTAAGTGCAAGTTAAATATAATTACTGTAGAGGCTGCAACTTTTTATCCTTCTTCTTTGGTCAAAGAGTTTGTTTATCTGAGGAATATGCTCATTGTACTTGGGTCATGCTAAATCATTGTTGATATTGGTTTAATACTACTTTAAGCCCTTTTTGTAAACTGTTGAGGCACTGAGAAGATACATGGCTTTTTCTACACAGGTGTATGTGACAGATGAAACACATCCAGCTTTACTTTTGAAAACATGGCCAGGCTTGGATACTAAATTACATACTTTGAATTACAGCTCAAAAAAGGGTACTAGTCTAGTTCATCAGACTGTGGGGTTACAAAAATATATCCTCCCAATGCCTCTACAGCTTTCTGCATATGCTTTCATTATTGCTCCACCACGACTACTATGTTAAGATTTGCAAGCTTCTTACAGAGTCTTCACCTCTTGAGATCTATCAAATCTGGACATTCTGCTTTTTCAAACAGAATACTGTAAGAGGGGAAGAAGGCATGCATCTTCAAATATATGACCTTAATGCATTTTATCTTTCTTTCCATGTTTAAGATTTTTTTTCATGTATTATATGTATATGCATTTATATTTTCTATGCAGTGATTACCTAAAGATATTTGAAATTTTTTAAAGAGGAACTTCTCTAATTTTTTCTTCATTCCATCTATTAAATCTTCTGCCCTTGTTGTTTTAACTTTGGATAGTAAAACATTTTTTTTTCTGCCAGTAAATACCTTATACAGCCCACTTCCTGCTTTTTGTCTGAAAAAAGCCTAGGCTTATGACATCATGTACAGCTCTTTCTTTCACTCTCGGTTGCATTGATGACGCGTTTTCCCACGCATTCTCTTTGTCACACATTGGACACTTTCGGCTCCTTGTTGCTCAGCTGACCCATGGTGACACTGTAAGCTTTCTTGTTATTCCCCTTCCACTTCTTTGCTGTCAACAGAATTGGATTTTATTACTTTACTGAATAAATTGGCTCTATGAACCTTCACCTGTTGTGGGACTATTTGCTTCTTCTACCAATTGAGCTCTGGATTGTTTGGTGTTAGTACTGTCTTGATCTGTAACCTACAGTTATGGTTTTTATCCAGCTGCACTGGTCTCAGACCTCACAATATTGAATATTATTCCCCAATTTCTCTTTTTTCCACAGGTCTCCACATTTTAGCGCTGGTAATTATTTGCTTTGTATCAGTTGGACTTTTAGTTTAAGTACCGTGACTTCCAATGAACTTTTTACATTTTAAAAAGGTCACTAGTTCAGACCTACCAGGTTTGGTAAAAATACAATTAAAGGGTCACTAAAGGAAAATTTTTTTTTTGCTGAAATGAATGTTTACAGGGTATAGAGACATAAAAGTTAACCGATTCCTTTTCAAAATGATTAAAAATAGATAAAAATCAATCATATAATGTGCATGCAGGCTTGTTTCACTTTTGAACTGGCTTCATGTTTCTGCAAAGTAGAAATAGAAACACGGAACAAAAACAAACAAATCCAGGGCAGTGTTTTGTTTTTAAAATGAATCTGATTGGTTCTGGGAAGTTTTAGACACACAGTAATGACAGCTTAAACCATCATGAGAAAGCTCCCAGTATGGTGCTTATAAGGAAACAGACAAGCAGGAAGTGTGGAGAACAGAGCAGGTTAACAGCAACTTCAAAGCAAAAACAAACAATAAGGACATGAAACCAGTACTGCAGTAAGGTAAGGGAAGCTATTTAGCTAAAAAAAAAATCCTTTAGTGACCCTTTAAGTACAAATAACAGACTCAATTCTAGAGGTCACAATTGCAAACAAGAAAATATTTTTTTTACAACAAAATGAACATGTACAAATTGTTCATTCGGGAATTTATGTTTCAATAAATGTTCTGTATGGGTTGTTTACTTGGCACTTAGTTTATTATCTTGGAATATGACTCATCAGTTTACCTATTTTTGTTCATTTATTAAGACACTTCAGATTACATTTTGGTGTAGGCTTACATTGAACACTAAAAACAAGAAGCCTAGAGACAGGGGGCCAGATTCACAGAGCCCTTACTCCTGTCTAACTGGTGTTAGATTGGAGTAATTTCAAATTACGCGCGTTTTTTAGCTAGTCGGAAACCTCAAACCATGAATAGACGGCTGCGGGCTTCAATTCGACTGGATTACGCGTTTGTACGCCTTCGGATCTACGCTGCAATAAAATTGCGGCCACTGGGTGGACTTCCCGTCATTTTCCGCGTCGGGGTATGCAAATGAGCTTTTGCCAGCGATCCCCGAAATTACGATCTTCATTCGCAATCTCTTACGGCACCTTTAGTCATCTTTTTTTTGCGTAACACTATACCAGCTTTTTGCTGCTCTAATATTAGACAGCCCATGTTAAGTATGGCCGTCGTTCCCGCATCGAATTGCTACGTTTTCCGACGTCTTTTATTATTTTTTACGTAAGTCGTCCGGGAATAGGAATGTTCGTAAACGACGCTACTCAAACAACGAATGACGTAACGACGTGATTTCGCGCAATGCACGGCGGGAAATTTCTGAACGGAGCATGCGCAGTTCGATCGCCGCGGGGACGCGCTTAATTTAAATGCTTCATGCCCCCTAATCGTGTATTTCGATTACGCGGCAAGAAATAGACTACGCCGCCGTAGCGTACGGGCAAAAATCTACCAGAATTTGGTGTAGAGCCTGGTAAAATACAGCAGCGTAGAGTATTTCGATTACACAGCGCAATATTAAGTGTATCTGAATCTGGCCCAAAGAGTCTAATATGATGCAAGGGGAAAAGTAAAGCAGGTGGCCAGGACATTCACATTTTGTTAGATAACATTTGACCGGGTGGAAAGTTGGATGAACAGGATGTTAGATTTGGACCTTTGGTATCTTTAAAAGGTTCCATATATTATATCTTAAAAAATACAGATATAGGTAAATGATACAACTATTTGTGGATACACACATCTGGAGAGGAAGATGTGATCTTCATACAGAAAGGTGAATGGCTCAAACATGTTGAAAAAATTGCAGAGGTGGAAGAATTAATCTCCATAGCCAAAGACCGTCCAACCAAATTTTCACAAACATGGGTCTGTTGGACCCACTTCCGTACCACAGATAAGTACAAACTATTGACGAGCCAAGCGGTTACGAACCACCCACCTCTGGATGATTGAAACCCTTAGGGACTCTGATCTTACATTCAGTCCACCTGCCCCTATCTATCCATTAAAATGCATGTGCCTCCATTGTGAGGACACTCACTGCTAGTGTTAGGACCACAGAATTATGGGGTGCCTTGGCGCGGTTCTGTGGCTCACGCATGCGTTTGCAAATGCGTGCGGACAAAACCCCTGTTTTTAACGCACATTGTTAGACAGGTTAATTGGTTGTTCTGCTAGCTGGTCGGTAAGTAGGCTTGGTTATTCCCTGGGCATTCCCCAGGTTCTTGTTGTTATCTGCTTTAGCCTTCCATTGCTACTTACTGTGATTGCCAGCCATAGATGGGGGCGGTGGATACGTTTTGTTTCACCTGTGGTGTTTATTTTGGTCCAGCAGTGCACCAACACCTTTGCAGCCATTGTGCTATATGCTGGGTGCTTGGTGTGCTTCTGTACCTTTAAGGAGGGGTGGCTCCCCTTCAGTCCACCTGCCCCTATCTATCCATTAAAATGCATGTGCCTCCATTGTGAGGACACTCACTGCTAGTGTTAGGACCACAGAATTATGGGGTGCCTTGGCGCGGCTCTGTGGCTCACGCATGCGTTTGCAAATGCGTGCGGACAAAACCCCTGTTTTTAACGCACATTGTTAGACAGGTTAATTGGTTGTTCTGCTAGCTGGTCGGTAAGTAGGCTTGGTTATTCCCTGGGCATTCCCCAGGTTCTTGTTGTTATCTTACATTTCATAAGCTAGCCTCATCAAAGCATGAGACACTTCGCCTCCCTCCCCTAAACAAGGGAAGATTGAGGGAGGACACTTCGCAAATTATCCTGACAAACAAACAACCAAATATCCTTAAACCAAACTTTTATATTCACTTTACTCCAACCCTCAGGGATTGGTGGCGGAGACTGGGAGGTGTCCCAAACCTATCCCTCTCCACCCCCCTCCTCTCCCTGTTTTTATATATATTTCTTCTTCTCTCTCCTCCCCTGCTCTCCCCCTATTATTCCCTCCCCCTACCCTTGGGGGTCTACACCCTGAACCAACCCCTTTATCCATTACAGCTCTATTTAATCAAGTACCGATAGCTAAACAACTTCAGCTGCTGGGTTGTTAGGAGGAATTAATTATTCAAAGTTGGTTATTACCTCATGAACTACAGTAGCAAATCCCCAACTCCATCCGCATAACACACCTACACAGAAGTAATATAACTGTGAGAAGCATGGGAATTCAGCAAATCAATCATAAATGTATTTCACATCTCAAATAATGTTCAATATGTCGGCTTATGCTGTCATTTCTTTGCAACTACTATTACATGCTAGTTCTGATCATCATTGCTGTAAAACCTTTTGTTTTATTTCAGACTCCTTGTTCAAATGTAATGTAAGCCTTATTTTGTTTACCAATAAAAATATTAAGGAAAAAAAAAGAAGAAATATGAGCCTGTAGATAAAATATACACCGATTTGTGTAGTAGCCTTTAGAGAGTCATTGTTGAGCTTCATAAAAAATGTGTTGGCAAAACATAGATTCTGAGAGAAGCTGCCCTATGGTCACAGAATATATACGCCATTGGTATGACAATTAAATAAGAGGGAATAATATTATCATGTGTCTGGGGATGAGTGGGTTACATTTGACATTTATAATTGTTGGTATCAAGGTAATCTGTTCACTTACTAAAATATCTTGGGATGGAGTGGACTTCAGATTACAGCTAATTGTTTATATTACACATCAATTACCCTGAAATGGGTAGACAGCTTTATGATATAATTATGTGAGAGTTCTTCGGGAGGCTAAAATGATTAATATACCAGGAGGAAAAAAAACATCTAATGTCTTTAAATAATAAGAATGGAGAATTGACTAGGAACAAGAAACAATATGATAAATAAATATTGTATATGTTTTCCTGTCAAATTAAATTATTAACTTTTTTTATAGGCATGTCTTTTGCTTTAAACAGTGTTTATGTACACTATTTAGCCACACCCAATGTTGCTTATGTATTTACTTAGTGTATTTAACCTCATGTTTTATCTTTATTGAAAAATATTTGAATGATTACAGTTACAGTTAGGGTCCTTTCACACGGAGCGGACCATTTTTGTGTCCGCTCCGTGTGTGTCCGTCGGCTCAGCGGGGATCATCGGTAATCCCTGCTGAGCTGTTGGCGGACAGGGCGGTCCCCGCACACTGTGCAGAGACCGCCCTGTCTTTCCTCCACTCTCCCCTATGGGGAATTGGATGAATACGGACCGTGTGTCCGTATTGATCCGATCCGCCGGATGGAAGAAAAATAGGGTTTTCTTTCATCCGAAAAAACGGATCTTTACGGACGCGGATCTTTGCGGACGTTAGCGGATGCATCATCCGCTAACGTCTGCAATCCCATAGGGATGCATTACAAGTCCGTAATTGGACTTGTAAAAAACGGACGAACGGTTTGTATCGGTGAAAGGACCCTTAGGCCCCATGTACACTGCTGCTGGTAAACGGTTGTTTAGGAGCAGGTGGCCATTTTTTTCAGCTGCCCCTGAACTCTCCTCTATGTTATCTTATCAGTACACAGGGTTATTCATAGTTGTTTATAGGAAGTTGAGTTTAGAAGAATTTTTCGAAACGCAAAAAAAAATACATTCAGGACGGATGTTCAGAGGCATTTGAAACAGGAAACACCTGTATCAGCTTCTATACACGTGTAAACGCAGTAACTTGCATTTAGCCGCAATGCGTTTAAATGCGTTTTTCCCTGTTGACTATTTGCAAAAAAAGGAAATTAAAAAGATTAAACGCTTTTAAACATAAACATGGCATGTAACCGTGGCAAAATGTATGTTTTTAAACCTTGTTTACTATCTATCAAGTTAAATTGTTTAGGGGAGGTTGGAAAACATACAGTGTACATTAAGCCTTAGATGAGTGCACTTTGGAATGTGTGTATTTGGGGAGTTGTTAGTAGTGATGAGCGGAATACGCCATATTCGATTTTGCGATATTTCGCAAATATCTCGAAGAATATTCGCGAATATTCGTTAATATCGAATATTCGTGATATTTTATAAAAAAAAAAATAATGCGAAATTTCGCAATTTTTTTTTTTGGATAAAATATCACGAATATTCGATATTTACGAATATTCGCTATATTTTATAAAAATAAAAAAAAATTGCGATATTTCACTAGTGCGAATGCGAAATTGATTGCGAAATTGATTGCAAAATTTTAAAAAATACGAATATTCGAAATAGCGAATATTCGCCGCGATATTCGAGTTATTCGCAATGCGAATATTCGTGAGCAACACTAGTTGTTAGCAAGAATAATGCCTCAGATTTCTATATTTTTTTTTATATATATAGCTATGCTGAAAAAATGTCCTGTAGAATGCCCATATAGGCTATGCAAGCTATAGAGGTTTCTCTGTACCATACAGAGATAGATGTCTGCCATCATCTAGATAGATTGAGACATTTCTGGTACTTATTAGCTATTGATAGTTGTTAGAGGAGTGTGATTTGGAAACTTTCTAAGTTTCTATATGAAGGGTATACAATCTCTCAAGTAACACTGATGCAAGAGAACATAAACCACCTTAGTTCTCTCTTCTCTGCTTTGATTGTTGTTCTGCTTTACTGCATTCTGGCAGAGAAAATAACGTTTGCTGAAGATTTATCCTAATGGGTCTGAACTTCCTTTGAGTCATATCTAACAATTTAAAGGGTTTCTATAGAATGGTTGATCTAAAGCATGATAAAACAGAAGAACAGAGAGAGAGAGATAGAGAGAAAGATAGAAAGAGAGAAGTAATGCTGTGTTTACCTTAAAAAACCCAATCATGTGGAAAGGGAATTGCTTGTCCATTACTGGATAATTAAAGTGGACATGCTTGCATCATATTTTATGAAGAACTAAAGGCAAAACTGTCCCATTGTGGATATTTCACTACCTATCCCAAAACAGGACATCAGTTCGTCGGCATGTAAATGTCCCATGAAGGGAACTATCACGACTCCCAGTGGATGGCTGTAGAATCCCAGGTTGATAGAGGGAAGTGATAGAGGGAAGTGTAACAGCCCCTGTGTGTGGCAGATAGTAAGGTCCCGCCAGCATGCAGATATGAAGGCACAGCAAAGGAGCCCTTCAGATGGACACGGAAAGCCCCACCAGTGTCCGTGACGTTACCGGATTTCAGACGGAACTCCCTGAAGGCCCAGAAGCCGGCAGAGAGGTGAGTACCAATCAAAAGAATTTTAATCAATCAAAAAGATTTTGATCGATCAAAAAAATTAAAGATTAATCGATTAATTAAAAGTTAATTTGCACAGCCCTAATAATTTACATAACATCTCCCAAAAGCCAATTAACTGCTTGCCTCAGGGCTAAGCTCTCTCTGAGAGGGATACTAAGGTAGATACACCCTGCCAACCCTCCACCAGCCATGATCTGCCTGTTTTGCACAGAGAATCATAGAGAACCAGTAATAATATGTATAAAATAAGGTATGAATTAATAGTAAAAAAAACATTTCAAGATTTAATTTGCATGTTTATGAATGGGAGGCAAAGGAACCGGGGAAGTAAAAATGGAATCAGATTAAACGTCAGCTTTAAATTCAGGGGGTTCCTGTGCAGTGAACCAGTAAAGATTATTTGTATTTAGATCATATGTCACTGCACGTGCAGGTGCCTTACACAATCCCTGATGCATAACCACATATAGCTGCATCTTCTAATTCATATCAATGGGCAGTTCTATGCAGCAGCATCAACTGCAGGTCCCAGAAAAGTAGATCCACAAGCCCTGCAGACTTCCACTGTACAGAAGTGTGAAAACTGGTTTGTTGACCAAATTAATAAGTGATGTGTGCAGCCAGGCTCTTGTGGCCCAAGTAATTCCTCCCCATTGTATTTTGCTCACAGTACATACAAATAAATGCAAGCTAAAAAGATTTAACATAATATAGTTAATTTAAAAACAACATAATATTGGCAAGACCCTGTTTTGGAAAAAAAATGGTTTACTAAACTAAGGGACTGGTTTACTACACAAGGCAAATCAACTTTGCACTACAAGTGCAAAGTGCGCTTGAAATTGCACTGAAAGTGCACATGGAAGTGCAGTTGCTGTAGATCCGAGGGGGGCATGCAAGGAAAATAAAAAATATCATTCTAGCTTGCACAGGATTGGATAATAAAACCAGCAGAGCTTCATCTCATTTCAGATCTACCCCTCAGATTTACAGCGACTGCACTTCCAAGTGCACTTTCAGTGCAATTTCAAGTGCATTTTGCACTTGTAGTTTGCACTTGTAGTGCAAAGTGGATTTGCCTTTAGTAAATAACCCCCTAAGTTAAAATCTGGGATTACTTATAACAAAGTAGGCAATTCAAACTAGAAGCTCAGACAACAGCCTAAAATATCACTAGGCTTTCAGGATATCCCCACAGGTATGTCAATGTCAGTTTTTTTTTCCATTAATTTTTTAACACTTTTATGAGGAATAAAGGTTAATGAAAAGCCATTAAATAATTGCTCTTAAAATGAGGATCTTAAAAACATAATTATTAAAGCCCAGCAAATATTTATCTAAATATAAAAAAGAAAAGGATTATACCAAAGGAGCTTAGGAACCCTCAATCCCACACTAATTAACTATCAACTCCAGTCACAAATTTTGGCCCTCTGTCCAACTTATAACAGCCACTGCAGGTTCCTTTCACCTGTTTATTCTTCCAGCAGTGAAAATGCTGCAGACATTGGGCCAGATTCAGGTACACGTAAATTTGCGCAGCGTATTCGAAATACTCTACGCTGCCGTATTTTACCAGGCTCTACATCGAATTCTGGTAGATTTTTGCCCGTACGATACGGCGGCGTAGTCTATTTCTCGCCGCGTAATCGAAATACGCGATTAGGGGGCGTGAAGCATTTAAATTAGGCGCGTCCCCGCGGCGATCGAACTGCGCATGCTCCGTTCAGAAATTTCCCGCCGTGCATTGCGCGAACTAACGTTGATACGTCATTTGTTGTTTGAGTAGCGTCGTTTACGTACATTCCTATTCCGGGACGACTTACGTAAAAAATAAAAACAAACATTGAAATTCGACGCGGGAACAACGCCCATACTTAACATGGGCTGTCTAATAATAGACCAGCAAAAAGCTGGTATAGTGTTACGCAAAAAAAAAGATGACTAAAGATGCCGTAAGAGATTGCGATTGAAGATCGTAATTTCGGGGATCGCCGGCAAAAGCTCATTAGCATACCCCGACGCGGAAAACGACGGGAAGTCCACCCAGTGGCCGCAATTTTATTGCAGCGTAGATCCAAAGGCGTACGAACACGTAATCCAGTCGAATTGAAGCCGTCTATTCATAGTTTGAGGTTTCAGACTAGCTAAAAAACGTGCGTAATTTGAAAGTACTCCAGTCTAACACCAGTTAGACAGGAGTTACGGCTCTCTGAATCTGGCCCATTGGCTCCAGTAGTTGGGGTTTAGATTATTAATGAACAACAGGAGCAACCTTGCATGATGTATCTTAATAGAACTATTCAGTAAGCCATTGATTAAGATAGTCGAGAAAATATTAGAATATCATATTCGTATTCAAAATGTTTATAAAAGACACCTAAAGTGTATTTTTAGCTGAAGTCTACGTTCTAATGTTAGAGTAGGGAATTGTTACAACCTACCTTCTCTGTTCCTGCTAGAGAAATGTATCCTCATTATTTGTGATGTTGACCATTTTTAGCAGCACTGAACGTGTTTAGAAATACAAAATTTTACCTGTTATCAACAAGAGAGAAGAAGGTAACTTGTATAGTTGAGGGAGATTTGCTTTTGTATTAAGAGGCAGAGAATACTAGATCTACGTGTAGACATGGCACGAATATTCTTTGCTGACCGAAATCTAATTTAACTGGCTTTAAAAGATTTATTTAGTAAATGTAATATTTCTTTTAATATACAAAAAATGGTAAAACATCCCCTCACTGCTGTATCTTCGTAACAGATCGTAAAGTGAATCCACCAATGGGACATAGAACAAAAAAAAAAACCTTGCAGGAGTTCTAACTATTCCCTACCCAATCAGAAACGAAAAATAATAATATTAATATGCTTTAATTCCAAGCTGGTTCATGACAATACTAGTATAATGTCAGACTATATAATAAAAAAGGAATATAATCCCCTTGCAGTTGATTTGTCAATCTCGAACACTAGGGGCCAGATTCAGAAAGGACTTATGCTGACGTATCTACTGATACGCCGCGTAAGTCCACGGATGCGCCGTTGTATCTATGCGCCTTATTCCTAAAAGAAAAATACGCCTGAATTTTTGCTTCATCTGACCGATGTAAGTCTCCTACGCCGTCGGATATTGGGCGCATATTTACACTGGCTGCAAGAGGCGCTTCCATAGATTTACGCGTCGAATATGTAAATGAGCAAGATACGCCGATTCACAAACGTACTTGCGCCTGTAATCTACGCCGTTTACGTAAGGCTTATGTCTGGCGTAACATTACCCATGCTATATGAGGCACAGCTCATGCAAAGGTATGGACGTCGGAACAGCAGTCAAAATTTACGTTGTTTACATAAGTCATACGTGAATGGGGCTGGGCGTAGGTTACATTCACGTCGTAGGCATTGAGCCGTCGAATCTTAGGGAGTATTCGCGACGTGATTATGAGCATGCGCCGTTTGGCCATTCATTTATATACTTTGAATTAGGCGGGCTTACGACGGCCAATTTACATTACGCCGGCGCAACGTTGGGGGCAAGTGCTTTGTGAATAATGTTCTTGCCTCTCTCATTTACATTGGCGTAGTGCATATTAGAAGCGCTACTCCGGCAGAAAGATGCGCCGATCTACCTGAATCTGGCCCTAGATTTTTACCTGTATTTTTTATATATATTTTTTTCATATTGGCCTAGTGTAAATCTAATCTGATTCTCCAAAATCTAAAGCAGCAGCAAAATTATACTAATCAGGTCATCTCCATGCAGTTACCTGTAAGCATGTTTATTGTGCCTGAATGATAGCATTGAGAAATGTTATAGAGCCTGATTGGCTGGGATTACAGGGACCTGGTGAAACGACAAGCTCAGGTATTTATATCAGCTTTATTATATTCACATACTGTATGCAATCAGCACTAAAACCCCAAAATGTCATACAAACAATGTTGCAAAATACACAGTCTTTCAGTGTAACTGTGTTTTATTCACCACACAAAAAAATGTTCTTGAAAATTGATCCACCGCTTTCAACCAGGTAGGTTATCCACAGCACTGCATAATTTCCAAAATCCCAGATCAAATTTTCTCCAACTGTGTCACCCACCACCAACTTTAAAAAGGCTCACTCGCCTCATTCACTTGGGATGGACCTCAAATTACAAAGGTCAGATGCACATTCAAATAGTAAAACCAATTATTTCATAAAAGACTCATCATTACTATTCCTTCTGCATAAGTTATCTTAATGTGGGAAGGATAATACCCACAAAACACAATTGAATTGTGTCAATACTGCTCTATTAAAAAAAAAAAAAAAAAACAATAAAGCCTTATAGCTGTGCTTACATACAGAGCATTATATAAGTGCATATAAGTAATTTTATAAACAATATTTTTAAAGTATTGGCATGCAATGTCAAGCAGTTGTATCCAAAGTGAGCAAAATCCTTTGTTGTATTAAGAGAGGTATGGACTGCAGAGAGACATCATGTTGCCCCAGTACAATTAATTAGTATGAACTCATCCAGAACATGCAGTTCAGCTTTGGGCACAAAAATTATTTGTTTTTCACAAAAGGGATATTGGGGAACTGAAGTAAGTGCAGAGAAGGGCAACCAAACTAATATGAGGCATAAAGGAGATCAGCTATGAAGATAGATTAGAGGAACTGAATTTATTCTCTCTTGAGAAGAGGAGAATAAGGGGGGATATAATCAACATGTACAAATACATAAGTGGTCCATATAGTGAACTTGGTGTTGAGTTATTCAATTTAAGACCATCACAGAGGACAAGGGGGCACTCTTTACGTCTGCAGGACATAAGATTTCATCTCCAAATATGGAAAGGTTTCTTTACAGTAAAGCCCTGTACACACGATCGGTTTGTCCATCGGTGAAAAATAATAGAACATGAATTTAAAATTTTCCTACGAATAAAAAACTGATAGAAAAAAACGATTATCTGTGTGGAAATCCATCAGAGAAAAATCCATGCATGCTCAGAATTAAGTTGAAACATCCTCGGAAGCATTGCACTTCATTTTTCTGAGCATGTCGTAGTGTTTTACATCACCGCATTGGACACGGGCGGATTTTTGATTAATGGTGTGTAGGCAAGACTGATGAAAATCTGCTTCATTGGATATCTGATGAAAAAATCCATCGGATTAGATTCCATCAGATATCCAATCGTGTGTACAGTGCATAAGAGTTGTGAAAATGTGGAATAGACTCCCTCAAGAGCTGGTTCTGGCCAGCTCAGTAGATTAATATTATATAATAGGATGCGCTAATATTAACTTATAGGTGTAAATCATACAAACAAAACAAATCAAAACAACCAAACAAATCAGGGAGAAACAGTCTCCATAAGTGTTGATGTGATTAGTCCTAAATCAGGTGCACAGTGAAGGCAGCAACACGAATTCCATAGGGGAACAAAACATAACATGAATGATGCCCTCCTTCACTAAGAGTGTGGATCCCAGTCCTTCACACTGTGACTCAGGTGATCAGGCACTCGTGTGCGGGTGGATATGAAAAAGAGAAGAAAAAGAAAACCTCATTGCACAAACATCAAAAAGCAGGCGGATAATGCGATCCAAAAACATCAACAGATGCACTCACGAATCCCCGCTTAGTATAAGCATGATACGCCACTCAGTGTGCTGTCTCCTCAACTCGATCCGATAGACTCGGATACGATCGTAGACTCCTCCCTACGCGTTACGTCACGGGCACGCGACTTATTCATGGGTTGCTACGGTGATTGAGGATAGCTTGTGTTTAAATAGCCTCCTCGATGTCAGCGTGTCATCGGAGTGAGCAACACAAGCTATCCTATTTAAACACAAGCTATCCTCAATCACCGTAGCAACCCATGAATAAGTCGCGTGCCCGTGACGTAACGCGTAGGGAGGAGTCTACGATCGTATCCGAGTCTATCGGATCGAGTTGAGGAGACAGCACACTGAGTGGCGTATCATGCTTATACTAAGCGGGGATTCGTGAGTGCATCTGTTGATGTTTTTGGATCGCATTATCCGCCTGCTTTTTGATGTTTGTGCAATGAGGTTTTCTTTTTCTTCTCTTTTTCATATCCACCCGCACACGAGTGCCTGATCACCTGAGTCACAGTGTGAAGGACTGGGATCCACACTCTTAGTGAAGGAGGGCATCATTCATGTTATGTTTTGTTCCCCTATGGAATTCGTGTTGCTGCCTTCACTGTGCACCTGATTTAGGACTAATCACATCAACACTTATGGAGACTGTTTCTCCCTGATTTGTTTGGTTGTTTTGATTTGTTTTGTTTGTATGATTTACACCTATAAGTTAATATTAGCGCATCCTATTATATAATATTTTTCTCACTGTTTGATTTGGTATCACATGGATAGCAGCTGTGTTATTTAGTTTTTTATTTTGGTGTTCCTAGGATTAACTATTTAATTAGCGCTGTAGTACACTATTTTTTCTTTTTTCACATCACCTATTCTCACTACCTAGCAGCAATTATGGATATTTTTAATTTTATGGAAAATCGTACCATTGATTTAAAAGAAGTTTTTACCACCAAAACCATTTCTCAAACGGGTGACCTAGATACTAACTTTAGGAAATTCGGGCACCTGATGGAGAAAAAAGTGAGTGTTTGGTGGGACCTCACCACACATGAGCAATACATCAAAGAAGGAATAGTCCCTAGAAGACTCAGATGGGACATTCCCATCAATGATGGTTTATTGGATAAAGATTCTATTGAAGAATGGTATCAATTCTTCAACGAAAAGGGGTTGGAAGTTCTGCATTTCCTTATTAAAAGAAAACAAAGGAAAATTGCTAACATTAATAAGCTAATAGCTGAATGTAAAACTTCTTTGGAAAGTCATAAAGACACCCCACCCTTTGCAACACTCACGAGCCAATTAAATAAGGTCTTGGAGCAAAAGGACCTTGAAATAAAGCAACGTAAAAGGAGGAAGTACTTTAGGGACAGTAATGACTATCGTCTTCACCAAACATTCAAATGGCAACTGAATTTAAAACAAGGTGTAGGTGGCTCAGTATCATCCTCACCTGACAGGGAGGTACGAATTATCTCTCCTGAAAGAGAGATAAGACACAGATCACCTGAACCAGGTAGAATGCATGAGGATGATTACAATAGACACTCAAGAGATTATGTCACTGAACCACCTAGACCACCAAGATTTGAACATAATGAGCCGAGAACACCCAAACAATGGTGGAAAAATAATAAAAATAATGGTAAACCCCGGTCCAAATCTCCAAAAAATACTAATTGGAAGAAAAAGGGGAACTATAAACAACCCAACCCCCCAAAAAATCAGTATGGACCCCAAGGGGGATACACACAAGGTTATCTGAATGACCCTCATTACACTCAAGACAGAGGGGACCCAAGGGATTACCATGAAGCTCAGCTTTATACAAGGGATCCGACTTATACATATCAACAAAGAGGTCCACCAAGTAATGAATACCATCAACAAGATGGAAGAAGAAGTCCTATACAGACTCAAAATAAATATGAACCACTATCTAGCTATAGAGAGGATGTGGATCCCCGCTCTTCCTCTTTTTTAGACCATCGCCGGAGAGAGAGGTCTCCTCCCTTACGACAAGGGGAAGCAACTTATTGTCAAAGTCCAAATCAAAGAGGGGATGCAGAGGGGGACACAAAAAGAAGAAAGGTCCAATAGGAGAAGGTATCATTAACCTAAGTGGGGTACTCCTGAGCCCAACTGAATTAATCACACTTGATAAGGGACTCAAGTTTGCCCCCAAGCGGAATTTAAATAAATTCGATACATATGTGGATATTAAAAAATTCACACGCAAATTAAATATCAAAAAGTACATGCTTACACAGCCAATTAGGGATCAGTCAAAACACAATATGCCAGGAAGAGTGGAACAGAGTTATCTGAGGAATAAATCATTGTTCAATCCACAAGTATTAAATAATCAGCATATAGAAGTGTTTTCTAAAATGGTCCTCAAGGACTTGGATTATCTCAAAGTGAAGAAAACACCAAATACCATGGCCATACATAAGGGCATCAAGTCTTTGGAAGAAAACAAAAAGGTGATTATAAGACCAGCCGATAAGGGTGGGGCCATAGTGGTCCTATCCAAGGACTACTACCATGAGGAGTTGGCCAAACAATTGGAGGATGCGAACACTTATATCAAATTACAAGCCAATCCTACAGGAGAATACAAAGAGGAGCTAGTTGAATTAATCCATAGAGGGAAAGAAAAAGGTGTACTGAACAAAAGAGAAACCAAATACCTAATACCTGAAGTGTGCAGAGTACCCATTATCTATACAGTCCCAAAGATCCACAAGGACTCTACCAAACCCCCTGGACGACCTATTATAAATGGTATTCAGTCCATTAATTCACGTCTAGGGGAGTATGTGGATAAATATATACAGCCACTAGTGCCCCAAACAAAGGCGTACCTCAGGGACACAAAGCATTTGATACAAATCCTTGAGAGTACTCCAATTGAACCTGATTGTGGTTACCTACTAGCCACGGCCGATGTGGCATCATTGTACACGGTTATAAACCACCAGGAAGCTATTGGGGCAACGAAATGGGCACTAAATAACTTTGGTCATCTCATATCCAAACAGAAACGTTTTATCCTAAGATGTTTGGCATATGGGCTACAGCACAATTATTTCTGGTACAAATCAGAGTATTACCGACAACTTAATGGCATTGGAATGGGTGCCAAATATGCACCAAGTGTTGCTAATGTTTTCATGTCTGAATGGGAGGAGTCATCTATATATGAGAATATGCCCGAACAGCTCCTACTGTACAGAAGATTTATTGATGACTGTATCATCATCTGGAAAGGTGATGAGAGCTCCCTAACAGAATTCTTTGGAAAACTTAAACAAAAAAATATTAAACTTACCTATACTATTAGCAACACAACCATTCAGTTCCTTGATCTGGAGATCACTATGGAAAATCAACAGCTGAAAACCAAAACTTACTTCAAGCCGGTCCAAAGAAACAGCTACATACCTGTAGACAGTTGTCACCATGACCCATGGTTAATTAACATACCCAAGGGTCAATTGTTAAGGATCCGAAGAAACTGCTCAGATTCGCAGGTATTTTTGGATCAAGCAAAAATGATTGGAATGAAATTTATTGATAAAGGTTACAATAAGGATTTTATTCAGGAACAAATCACGAAGGTGTTTGAAACCTCACGCACCTCCCTAGTACAAGATAAAGTAAAACAAAACAGGCTGGAAACTGAATTACCAATTATTTTAAACTATAACACGCAACATAAGCAACTTGAAGCCATTCTAAAAAAGCATTGGCCAATACTAAAAGCGGATAGACAACTACAGGGAATACTACCCAGCTACCCAAGGGTGATATATAGAAGAGCTCCAACCCTAAGGGATCTGGTAGCGAAAAACATCCCTGACCCGCCAATGAGAAATAATTCACTTACCTTCTACCAAGGAAAAGGTTTCTTTCCGTGTAAACGGTGTTTTGCGTGTAGACAGACCAATTTTAATGGACAAAAATGTTCTAAATTTATATCCACGGTCACCAAAAGGGAATATGACATAAAGGACCTGATTACCTGTAGGACTGAGGGGGTAGTTTATGTTTTGGAGTGCTCCTGTTCGCTTCAGTATATTGGACGGACTAAGCGACCAATGTGGAAGCGTATCAGGGAGCATGTCCAAAATATTCAGAAGGCTTTCCCCAAACATAATGTGTCCCGACATTTTGATGTGTGTCATCATAAAAATCCCAGAGAAATGAAATTTTGGGCCATTGCCAAATATAATCCACACTGGAGAGGCAGTCACAAAATAAGGGAACTGAGCAAGTCTGAGTCTCGTTGGATATATGAGATGCAAACTTTATCTCCCAATGGCCTAAATATAGATTTTGATCTTAATTGTTTCATTTCTGATTTTTAGACTTTATTTTAATCTCAGGATTTTTATTTTTATTTTTATTTTTATTTCATTCTTCTTTGGGTCTTAGTGATGGTTCCATTGCTATTATCAGTATAGATGCATATGTAATAGCATATATATTTTTTATTTTTATTATATATATATACAATCTATAAATTTTGTATTTATTATATGGTTATGTATGATCTGTTCAGTACCTGGCCACGAGATGGCGTATTTAGGTACTTGAAATGGTAATCATTAGTGTTCTTAATCTTTTTAATTTATTTTGATATATGTATTAAAATTTATATATCCATGTATCGGCCTTTGCGCTCATATAAAACCTACTATGTGCAAGGTTTGTAGCCACAATGATGTTTGTATTTTTCCCTGTTGCTCACTCCGATGACACGCTGACATCGAGGAGGCTATTTAAA
Source organism: Rana kukunoris (assembly GCA_029574335.1). Taxonomy (NCBI): domain Eukaryota; kingdom Metazoa; phylum Chordata; class Amphibia; order Anura; family Ranidae; genus Rana; species Rana kukunoris. Next base: position 565,545,818 of record CM056050.1, on the reverse strand, counting down.
CACAAGCTATCCTCAATCACCGTAGCAACCCATGAATAAGTCGCGTGCCCGTGACGTAACGCGTAGGGAGGAGTCTACGATCGTATCCGAGTCTATCGGATCGAGTTGAGGAGACAGCACACTGAGTGGCGTATCATGCTTATACTAAGCGGGGATTCGTGAGTGCATCTGTTGATGTTTTTGGATCGCATTATCCGCCTGCTTTTTGATGTTTGTGCAATGAGGTTTTCTTTTTCTTCTCTTTTTCATATCCACCCGCACACGAGTGCCTGATCACCTGAGTCACAGTGTGAAGGACTGGGATCCACACTCTTAGTGAAGGAGGGCATCATTCATGTTATGTTTTGTTCCCCTATGGAATTCGTGTTGCTGCCTTCACTGTGCACCTGATTTAGGACTAATCACATCAACACTTATGGAGACTGTTTCTCCCTGATTTGTTTGGTTGTTTTGATTTGTTTTGTTTGTATGATTTACACCTATAAGTTAATATTAGCGCATCCTATTATATAATATTTTTCTCACTGTTTGATTTGGTATCACATGGATAGCAGCTGTGTTATTTAGTTTTTTATTTTGGTGTTCCTAGGATTAACTATTTAATTAGCGCTGTAGTACACTATTTTTTCTTTTTTCAGCTCAGTAGATTACTTTAAAAAAGGCCTGGATTCTTTCCTTAACCACTTCCCAACGGCCGTACAACTTTGTACGGCCGAAGGGATGTCCTGAATCTCTAACAGGACGTGTTTTTACGGCCTGTACTCCGCCAGGCCACTGGGGGGCGCCGCGTGCCCGCCGCTTAGCTGACATGCCGATGCGCGTGCCTGGCGGCCGTGATGTCCGCCAGGCACTCGGGATCGGCCGCTGCAGGGACAAGACGTGGATCTCTGTGTGTAAACACAGAGATCCATGTCCTGTCAGGGAAGAGAGGAGACCGATCTGTGTCCCTTGAACATAGGGACACAGCATCGGTCACCTACCCCAGTCACCCCCCCCACAGTTAGAACACAATTTAGGGTACACATTAACCCCTTCCTCACCCCCTAGTTTTAACCCCTTCAAGGCCAGTTACATTTATACAGTAATTAGTGCATATTTATAGCACTGATCGATGTATAAATGTGAATGGCGCCAAAAATGTGTCAAAAGTGTCCGATGTCTCTGCCATAATGTCGCAGTCACGAAAAAAATGCTGATCGCCACCATTAGTAGCAAAAAAAATTATAAAAAATAATAATAATTCTGTCCCCTATTTTGTAAGCGCAATAACTTTTGCGCAAACCAGACGCTTATTGCGTTTTTTTTGTTTTTTTTTACCAAAAATATGTAGAAGAATACGTATCGCCTAGACTGAGAAAAAAATGTTTTTTTTAAAAAATTGAGCTATTTATTACAGCAACAAGTAAAAAATATAGTTTTTTTTTCAAAATTGTCGCTCTATTTTTGTTTATAGCGCAAAAAAAAAAAACGCAGAGGCAATCAAATACCACCAAAAGAAATCTCTATTTGTGGGGAAAAAAGGATGCCAATTTTGTTTGGGAGCCACGTTGCACGACCGCGCAATTGTCAGTTAAAGTGATGCAGTGCCAGAAGCTGAAATTTCACCTGGTCAGGAAGGGGTATATGTGGTTAATGCACATAATATAACTGGATACTAACATTTATAGATAACGTTGATCTAAGAAATATCCATGTGTGGGGGATCAGGAAGGATTTTTTTTCCCCTGCTAGAGCAAATTGGATCATGCTTTGCTGTTTTTTTGTTGTTGTTGCCTTCCTCTGAACCAATTGTGGGAACAGGTATGTGAAATCTCCATTACCAGCTGTAAATAGTGTAATATTTCTTCTTAATAAGTCCCTGTTCTATAGATGGTTGTGGATGGTTTAAGTTGCCAGGTTGGGTATTCTAAAAAAATGTACTACTGTGTGCTAGAGGGGTATAATTCGGGAACTCTTCTTTCAGTTTGTTTATCTAACAATGAGGCTGCGTACACACAACCGGTTTCCTCAACAGAATCCATCAAGAAACTTGGTGGCAGAGCTTTTTTGCCGAGGAAACCGTTCGTGTGTATGCTTTTCATCGAGAAAACTGGTGAGGAACTTGACGAGGTAAACAGAGAGCAAGTTCTCTTTTTCCTCGATGGGAGTCTCAATTTCCTCGTCAGGCTGGTTTTTGACAAGAAACACATTGGTGTGTATGTTGAGAAACCTGCGCACCTTCGGTAAAAGTAGCGTTTGTAATGGAAATACCACATTTTTCACGCTGTAACAGACTAAAAATTGCAAATAGTCTCTTACCAAACTTTTACTTAACACGCAGTAACATGAGATTAGCAAAAGCAGCCCCAAGGGTTGTGCCAGTGGAATCGAACTTCCCCTGCTGTTGTATGTATTGAAGTCACCGCTTTTGAGAATAAGGAGCTTTGGTCTTAACAGTGTGTACGCAAAGACAGCTTGTCAAGTTTCTCGACAAGCCTAACAAGGAACTTGTCGAGGAAAACGATGTGTCTTTCCCAATGAGTTCCTCGGTCGTGTTTACGAGGCCTTAGACCCAAACCTGTTTGTTGCCTTACAAATATCCACTTCAAAGTAACTCTCATTTAGATATGCAATGTACAGTAGGTGGCCAGCCTTTCATGAATACCAAATTTCCCTGAAAAAGGTAATGAACTTGCAAACTTAGTTTGTGCTAAGATTTGGGCTGACTTATGTTAATTAAATACAGAGGATTGTGAATTAGTCAATCTTAAAAAAGGTTGAGTATGACTTGAATATACCAAATAGAGATGCCCACCAATCAGAGCCACTCTATGCAAACTAATGAACAAGAGGCCTATAACAATACAGTACATGAACTCGATGGAGTAGGGAGGAGAAGTCTTTAGAATACCAATTACCAGAATAGGGCCCTCATGCACAGTTCCATGGTAACTATGGAATATATCCCTTACACTTATATCTAAATGTTTGTCTTATGTATTTTATTTCTCACTGTTTGTATTTAATAATATGTTAGAGCTCTCTTGATAATGTTTCTTTTCTGAAACCTGATTGTTTTGTTCCTTTCAGACCATCATACTATTTACCAATAAATGTCTGTATTTGTGTTGAAACTTTCACTTTTCGGTAAGACCTCTAATTTAACAAATCATATCAGAGAAATATAAAATCTTATAATCCATAGATTTGGTCAACAATAGGATTGTATAAAGTTTTTTTCTCCCCTTTTATTGGTTGAACTACAGTAGATGGACTTGTGTTTTTTTCCAACCAGACTAACTATGTAACTATGTATTTATATAATATTCAATTATCAAAAGACTGTCACCTGCATAGGATCCTACCACAACACGAAACTTCCGGCCATTGTGAGCACTATTAGGCCGCGTACACACGAGGAGACATGTCCGCTGAAACTGGTCCGCAGACCAGTTTCCGCGGACATGTCCGATCGTGTGTACGGCCTAGCAGACAGGTTTCCAGCGGACAAAAGTTTCTTGTCCTCTGGAAACCTGTTCGTCCGACATGTCCGCTGGTTAGTTCGCCTAACCAGCGGACCGAAATCCTGTGCATGCGTCAAATTGATTCGACGCATGTGTGGAAGCATTGTACTTCCTTGTTTGCGCACGTTGCCGCGTCACCATAACCGCCACATCACCGTCATGTCACCGCGTTCTCTGTCCGCAGGGATTTTGGTCTGATGGTGTGTACACACATCAGACCAAAATACCCCAGGAGACATGTCCGATGAAAACGGTCCGCGGACCGTTTTCATCGGACATGTCTCCTTGTGTGTACAGGGCCTTAGGGGTAAATCCCAGGCTTGTTCTTATACTCAGGGCAGGCACTATGAACAACCAAGATGGCATCACCTGCTAAACCTTACTCTATGCATTTTAATAAATTACTTACTCATGATTACTTAATGATTTTTAATAAACACATATCTGCAATAAATTGTATTTTTATATTGTTTGTTTTTCTGTGTGGACGGTAGTTTTACTTTGCTTGAATTATAGGTCCAGTGAATTTATTTAACCTAAAAAAATGCAAAATCTTGCAGACTGTGGCCCAGATTCACAGAGCGATTACGCCTGCGCAACTGCTGTTGCGCGTGCGTAAGTCTAAATGTGCGCGTGCGTATAGTTGGACGCGATTCACAAAACAATATACGCCAGAAATCTACGTTTTTTGGTCCGGCGTAATTGAATTAGACATTCGCTTCCCTTCGTGCAAAACTGCGCTAGACACACCATTGATTTGCTAGTCAAATATGCTAATGAGGGAGTTACGGGGATCCACCAAAAAACGCAGTTGCTGCGCAGGCTACGCGATGTGCGCAACAGCAAAATGTTCTGTCTAAAGTTAGAGGACCTAAAAGCTGGTCTAAATTTTGAAAAAAAGTCTAATTGTCAGATAAAGCAACACTGTTAGTGAGGAGTTCAGCAGTCACACGTGTTGCCCAACAATCTGTATGCCAACATGCCAGGGGCATCGTCGCGCATAGCTATACTACTGACTTTAGATGAACAAAGAAGGAGGAGGGCACGGAGGATGGCACTAAGGAGGGCACGGGAGATGTTTTTTTTAAATTTTTTATTTGCTTATATAAAATTTACAATTTAAATTAATCTAATACAATATTCTTATCTGATACAAGCCCCTCACTCTTCACTTGATATATCACACACGCATAGACATCTATGGCATGAGTGATTCTGAGGTGTCTCGCATCTTCAGATTCACCCCTCATGCCATCATGGAATTACCACAACCCTGCAGGAGGACATCACCAGCCCAACACATGGCACCACCCATGACACCCATGACAGCTACATATACAATCAGAGCCCCATCCCCACAGATTTCCAACAGAACATGTATGGGGACAGCTGGCTGGTTGGTGAGTGACATGGGTGGCAGGCATGACTATCCCCTCCCGTGATGCACACCTCACAAGTGGCACATGCATGACTAACATCCTCCTGTCTTTTCCCTTCAAGGTGACTCTGCATATGCACTGGTACCCCATCTCATGACCCCATCTCATGCCAGCTCACATTATGCATCTTTGCACGTTAAACACACACATTAATCATGGCACAATGAGAATGCATGCATGCACACCACTGTGGTCCCTAGCACACACACCCCACATCCTCATCACATTGGACTTGTGAGCTGCAACGCCATGCCACGGCTCCAATTATGTCACTGTACATTCATACACCATTCACACAGACCTGGCGATCACTTCTCCACCACAAATGAGGGTGACACCCCTTTTCCCGCAGGAATATCACCCCCACATTCCAAAATCATACACAAACAGAACCAAAAAAATTAAATAAATGACGAGCAAAAATAAAAAATGCCCAGCAAAAATATAATTTAAACAAAATAACAACAAAGACATAAAAGACAAAAATCACTCTGCAAAACAGTCCCCAAATATCTCAAAGACACGTCACAAACAAACAAAAGCACCTTGCTGTATAGGGAGGGATACAAAGGGATGTACTTTTGCAAAGGAAGTGCATTTGTGTCTGTCTATTTATGCTGTCTGCGTAGTTCATAAAGTTGCCCTAGTCCATTTCCAATTTCACTGATTGCGCCGCTCCCGAGTTGTGAGCATGCGCACAACGGAGCTGACATGGTTTCCTTCACGCGCGCATGCGCGAGTCGGCCGGCCCTTCATTTGCATGGGGTCACGGCTCATTTCAATGTAACACGCCCACGTCCTTCCCAATTTGTATTACTCCTCCTTACGCCTCAGGAAAAAACCTTACGTTTGCGCAAGCTCTTGCGTAAAAGCTACGTGAATCGCCGGATTACGCGGCTAGATTGCGCAAGTCTAACGGAAAAGTGGTGCGCTACGCCGGAATGATAATGCGCCGATCTACGTGAATCTGCCCCTGTGTCTCTGCCACCATTGAATAAAAATGCTTCTGCATTATTCTTGATTCTAAATATTTAGTATACTAATATTGAGAGGAATGCAATAGAGCAAGGCAGGCAGCTCTAGGTCTGATATTCAAATCCATTAATTTTGAATTTTGTGAAGTGAAATAAATGATTTGCATAGTAAAACATTAATATTATTCTATAACAGGGAGGGCATGCTTACAGCTCTTGTGGAAAATGCATCCCTTACAATATCTCTACAAAAAAAAAAAAATTCTGAAAATGTTAAATGAGAAAGAAAATATTCCAAAATTATGACTTTCACTCTTTTTTTTCAGTAAAAGGAGTGTGCTAAAGTAAATCTTTGATACTACCTCAAACAGAAGAGGGATCACTACAGAAGATCAGAAAAAGATTACTCTGAAAACATTTTGTTTGATAAAGAATGACTTATATACCCTTTTTACTTCTCACAAGCACATCTTGGATATTAATCCAACTGGGCTTTAAAACTGAAAATCAAAGAGGTTTCCCTCTTCAGAATCATTTTGATTCCACTACCTTAGTTGACCCTTTCACATGAAATTCATTTCTATACATTAAAGCAAGTTATAAGGAAGTAAATGCAATATGAAATAACTAAAAAGCTCTAAAGCTATTAGGGGGTGTATATATTAAATACAAAATCTGGGAATGTTCTAATATATAAGGTATACAGTACAGGTATAAATCTTCATCTTATATCAATAACCTGTTTAAAAACATGTTCCCAAAAGGACTATGTAAAACAGAACAGTCCCTTGCCTTTATTACTTACCTCTCCATGGAAACCCGCACATGCTTGAAATGACTTTGACACATTTGCGGTAGCTTCCACGGCATAGATAGGGTGAAGCAAGATGGCTGTGATGCAATTGAATGTGACAAGTGCATGCTCGTCATAGTGAATGACGTCACCGCATTTGCGTACACTCGGCCGGCAAGAGAATCCGGGCTGTGCGTACAGGGCTTTAGGTTGACCACAATAAAAGGCAACTCGAAAACATGCAGTTTTACTGTATTGTGGGGGGGGGTCAGGAGTCTGAAAAACAGTCAGTGCAGCACATCTCTCTCGCATAGAGTTTATCAGCTTGTTGATTTTGGCCTGTGGAATGTTGGTCCATTCCTCTTCAATGGCTGTGCGGAGTTGCTGGATATTGGCAGAAACTGGAACACGCTGCCGTATACACTGATATAGAGCATCCCAAACATGCTCAATGGGTGACATTTCCGGTGAGTCATGCAAGAGCTGGAATGCGTACAGATCCTTGCGACATGGGGCCGTGCATTATCATGCTGCATGTTGATGGTTGTGGATGAATGGCATCCCTTTCAGTGCAATGAGCACTTTCACACTGGAGCGATGCACTTGCGGAACATTAGAAAGAGTCCTGCAAGCAGCATCTGGGGCGGGTTGTACTTTTTCCCTTTAAAAAAAAAAAAAAACGCCTAAAAAGTGTTGCAAAAACCGCCGGAGCTTTAGCAGCGCTGCAGTGTGAAAAGGGTCTTATATGGCTTTTGATTCACAGGGAAAATCTAATAAGTCTAATATTTTCCATTTACTTTTTAAAGCTGCCACTTTGGCAAAATTTCCTGGGACTTCAAATGGTGTGATCAGTGACGCTGTTACAAGAAAAATTGCGGTGTTGAAATATCACCTGAAGGGAAACATGGGGAACCATCAGAATTCCACAAACGTTTATGTCATTAATGTCATTTACCACAGTTAACACACTTTCTTTTCTCTGTGTTGTAGTTTTTGTATATTTACATGCTAATAAAGTTGTGTGTATTGTACTGTGTTATTGTTTTTATTTCCAAATATTTGCTGGTTTTATAGGCCTACAATATATAAAATACAATATATAAATGCACAGCCTTTCAAAGTGTAATAGGAATGTTTTTTTTTTTTTATTTTACATTCAGTACATTTATATTTAAAATATATTTGAAAAACATTCTTAATATATTTTTTCCCAAATATATTGCCATATATTTGAAATGCTACAATTTTGGGCAGATTCAATATATTTCAAAAATATATTTCAATATATTTGTGAATATATTGGGTAATGCATTGTGAAATATGTTGCAAATATATTCATAAATATATGTTAAATGCACTTCTAAATGCATTTAGCAATATATTTTTGCAGCCATAAATATATTGCAAAGTGCATTTTGGAATGCATTGTGAATGTATTCAGAAATATATGTTAAATGTACTTCTGTGCATTTAGCAATATATGTCTGAATATATTCACAATGCATTCCAAAATGCATGTTGCAATATATTTATGGCTGCATAAATATATTGCTAAATGCATTCAGAAGTACATTTAACATATATTTATGAGTATATTTGCAACATATTTCACAATACATTTCCCAATATATTCAATAATATATTCACAAATATATTGAAATTTGTAGCATTTCAAATATATTGCAATATATTTGGGAAAAATATATTAGGAATGTTTTTTTTAAATATATGTAAAATATATATTTTTTTTCCACATGGGAACAATGGGTGTCAGTATCTTGTCACAGTATCTCTGTGCATTTAAAATGCAATCAATAAAATGCACCAGTGTTCATTGTACATAACATATGCCTGCCCATACCATAACACCATCACCACCATGAGCTACTAGATCCACAACATTGATATTAGTAAACTGCTCACCCAAACAACACCAAACATGCTGTCTCTCATCTGCCCTGTACAGTGAAAAACGGGATTCATCTGTGAAGAGAACACCTCTCTAAAGTGCAAGATGCCATTGAATGTGAGCATTTTTCCACTCGTGTCAGCTATGATGACGAACTGCAGTCAGGTCAAGACCCTGATGAGGACGATGAGCATGCAGATGAGCGCTCCTGAGACAGTTTGTGCAGAAATTCTTTGGTTATGCAAACCGATTGTTGCAGCAGCTGTCCAGGTGACTGGTCTCAGACGATCTTGGAGGTGAAGATGCTAGATTTGGAGGTCCTGGGCTGGTGTAATTATATGTGAGGCTGGTTGGATGTGCTGTCATATTCTCTGAATCGCATTTGGAGGTGGCTTATGGTAGAGAAATGAACATTCAATTTAAGGGCAACAGCTCGAATTTTGAAAGAATTTTCTTTCGAAAATCCTATCTAAGAATTTTCGTTTGAATTTTACACCATTGGTGGGCTGCAGCAACAGCCGATTTTTGTGCAGCAATCAAATTTTAGTAATCGGACATGTTGGAAATTTTTTGAAAAATTAACGATTTTCTAATCACTGATGGGAGAAATGTAATAGAAAAAGGAATGCACATGTGCAAGAAAAGAAAACTCCCGGAAAGAAAAGAATATTCCCGGCCACAAAAATTATTTTCTGTAGCAACATGAGGTGAAATTGAAGGTTTGGTTGGCCAAATTTCAAAAAATCAATGGTGGCATCATTGGATCACAAAAAAAAAATCTGATTTTGAAAAGAAAATTTGTTCGAAATTCGACCATGCTTTAGAGTGGCCTTTTATTGTGGCCAGCCTAAGACACACCTATGCAATAATCATGCTGTCTAATCAGCACCTTGTATGCCACACCTTTGAGGTGGATGGATTATCCTGGCAAAAGGGAAGTTCACACTAACACAGATTTAGATTTCTGAATGATATTTGAGAAAAATAGGTCTTTTGTGTACATTGAAAAAGTAGTAGCTCTTTAAGTTCAGCTCATGATAAATATGAGGCAAACACAAAAGTTTTGTGTTTATAATTTTTTATAGTGTTGATAAAAGTGTGCAAGACATAAGTGTGTGAAATGCTTTTTCTCCCTAGATGGCCTTTACCAATGGAACTAATGCCTGTCTTTACTTGCAACCTCAGGAGACATAAATCATGAACAAAGTAGTAAACAGAAAAACTCATAAAGCAAAGCAGACAAAGCCCTGAAATGCTACATTATACTGCAAACATATCCTTGGAATAAGCAAATACAAGACTAACTGTTCTTGGCATAACCAACATTGGACATCTCCTGTGCTCTCGTTCTATCCTAATTCAGATCCAGTGTATGTAAAACCTCCCAATGATCTTCTTTTACCTGGTCTGATAAATATGCCATTTGAAGCATTTTGCTATATCAATCTGATCCATGCTAAAAGTAAATGATGATTCTGCCAGAAATCTTTTGAGCTGAAAAAAGTTCCTATCCTCCTTCTGATGTCCTGTACACACGATTGGGCCTTTGCCTGACCAAATTCACATCAAAATTCAGATGGAATTCAATCGGAGTAAAATAGAACATGTTCTCTATGTAAACTCTGATGGAATTCATCAGAATTTCCAATGGAATTACTTTGATGGGGCATACACACGGTTGGAATTTCTGTCTGAACTTTTTCCATCGGAAATTCCGATTATGTGTACGGGGCTTGACTGTTATCAGTTAAAATTGTTTTTTCTTTCTCTCTGTTCACTACAGAAATTCTCCCTTTATGTTAACATCTTCATACCATGCCTCCTGACACTTTAAGAGGTTTAAGATGCTGGGAAGTGGGGCCTAAGACCATATGACCATCGTAGTTGTCTGTTTGATCGAAGGAGTGATCAGGAGCTTTGGTTAGGTGCCGGTAACTATGTCGGGAGTGTGCAGGGTGCACGCTCTTGTCACAGCTCTACTGACTGCAATTCATGAAAATATGCAGTCTCTTAGCACCAAGGATCAGGTGCAGAGGTGCCAAGGAGTTACGGAATAGATCGGGGGTGTTCTGTAGTAACTATGTAACCATATGCAGTCCTATTCTAGGGTGACAACACTTCTACTTCAAAGTCATAGTACAGTAAATGAGTGCTGTCACCCCAGGAAAGGAGTGTGTTACTAGTCGAAATATATTGTGAAAAAATGTAAAAAAGCCAGGAAACAAAACGAATGCAGCCCCCATATCAGGTGAGATGCAATATATCAAATGTTAGTTTCTGAGTTTAAATGCACTTTAACTGGTTGCCGACCAGCCGCCGTGGTTCTATGGCGGCAGGTCGGCTCCCCTGCGCGAGAGCCCGTAGCTCTATACGGCAAGCCCCCCGCTCGCCCCCGAGTCCCATGCGCGTGCCCGGCGGGCACGATCGTCGCTGGGCACTTGCGATTGCTCGGTACAGAGCGAAGACCAGGAGCTGTGTGTGTAAGCACACAGCTCCTGGTCCTGTCAGGGGAGAAATGCTGATCTTCCGTTCATACAATGTATGAACGGAAGATCAGTGATTTCCCCTAGTGAGTCCACCCCCCCATACAGTTAACAGTTAACCCCTTCCCCGCCCCCTAGTGCTAACCCCTTCACTGCCAGTGGCATTTTTATAGTAATCCAATGCATTTGTATAGCACTGATCGCTAAAAAAATGGCAATGGACCCAAAAATGTGTCAAAAGTGTCCGCCATAATGTCACAGTACTGAAAAAAATCGCTGATCGCCCGCCATTACTAGTAAAAAAATATATATTAATAAAAATGCCATAAAACTACCCCCTATTTTATAAACGCTATATCTTTTGCGCAAACCAATCAATAAATGCTTATTGTGATTTTTTTTTAAGAAAAATATGTAGAAGAATACGTATCGGCCTAAACTGAGGAAAAAAATTTTTTTTTATATATTTTTGGGCGATATTTATTATAGCCAAAAGTAAAAAATATTGAATTTTTTTCAAAAGAGTCGCTCTAATTTTGTTTATAGCGTAAAAAATAAAAACCGCAGAGGTGATCAAATACCACCAAAAGAAAGCTCTATTTGTGGGAAAAAAAGGACGCCAATTTTGTTTGGGAGCCACATCGCATGACTGCGCAATTGTCAGTTAAAGCAACACAGTGTCGAATTGCAAAAAGTGCTCTGGTCATTGGGGAGCAATATGATCCAGGGGTTAAGTGGTTAAATGACAGTATTTCATACACATTTTTATTTTTGCAAGTCCACCCTTTATTGATTCTGGAATTTAGAACGTAACCTGTTCTCTTGATCTCTAGATTTGTTTTGAAACATACCATTGTCTTTACTTTGTTTCTCAAAATTCATAAACTGCAGTTTTTTTTTTTATCTTTTATTTGTGACACACACTATTCCTAATAAGTTTAATTTCAAACTGGAATCCAATAACTTAATTTCCTACCCTTGAATGATGTCTAGCTGAGTATTAAGATATTGCATTTTCTTATTTTAATTTTAAGGAGGGTCATTTTGGAGGTTAATTCCCTAGTAAGTTTCTCTTGACTGCTGTCGAGTATGAAAGGGAAAGAGGAAATTAAATAGAAAGATGAAGAAGGAAGCAAACACAATAACTAAGCAATACATCAATTTATTCAAAAGAAAATGATTACAAACAAATTTATAGTGACAAATTACTTATTAGTTTGCATATCTCAAGAAAAAAATGTGAATAAATTGATCTAAAGCTAATAAAAACTGAATGTCTGGAATCCAAATAAAGCATAATTGTGTGTCCAAAATGCGTAAACTACACATACAAAGTCCAACATAAACTTGCCTATATAACAACTGTCAAAACCACAGAGAGGGCAGATGACGGGAGACCAAAAGGCATTTTCTTTTATATATTTCAGGTCCGGTAGGTGTAGTGATTGACGATAGATTTACATTGAGGGACACAATTTTTTTTTCATTTTAATAAAGGACTTGTCAAAAACAGTTTCTTGTGGTTTTTACTTTTTTGACACTTTTTTGGTGAAGGGGTAGGGGTACGATGTATCCGATACACATTCAAATAGGCGCTCGGTGCATTGCAGGTGTTCGTCGGGGCGAACAACCAACAAACAGCCTGCAAATTCAGGTGTAGGCCGAACAGGCAAATGTTCGGCCTAAACTCGTGCTAGGGCCGAACCATTCACCCATCCTTAGTCTTGGTAGGTTTGCAGCTGTGCCATTTTCAGATGATGGATGGAACAGTTCTCTGTAAGATGCTCAAAGCTTGGGATATTTTTTTAAAACCAAACCCTGCTTTAGGCTAGGTTCACACTGCTGCAAATTCAAAATCGCAATTTTACTGCGATTTCACGGCTGCATTTTTGCCGTGATTTTGCCACGTTTTTGCCGCGATTCGCGGCTGTGATTTCAGGGAATGCCAGTCTATAAAGCTGAACTTTAGTAAATGAAGTGAAATACAATTAAAATTAGCTTTGTTAGGAATATCCAATCATGTACAAGAACAATGAACAAGAAAAAATGTTTGCTTTGATTATTAAAATCAGCACAACATCCATGACCTCATTCAGTTCCAGTTCACTTGGAAAAAAAGCCTAGTGAGTGAGGCTACGTTGTGTTAACTTGAAAAATGCAGTCATGTGCAAGCAAAAATCCCGTCTTTTTTATTTTTATCCTCCTTGCAGATGATTGTTAATGTGAATTTTCACTTTGTTTCACCCTATTGAGTAAGATAAGTAAATATACATATTGGTAATTAAGCTCTTAAGTTCTTTAGGTCAGCGTAATTGATACACGTTTCAAAGTCAAAGTGAACTTTATAAACTTTATAAAATACATTCAGGGCTAATAAAAAATAAAAGGTGTGTAAAGTCTTACAGTGTGTTCTCTTTAAAACCCAGCACAGAGTAGAAAAGTCTGTGTCCCACCAGCATGCTGCAGTGTTGGACCGTTGCTGTGGGAATCAGTGATATTAACCCTTATTAATCCCTATACTGTATACCTTAAATAATTACGGTAGGTTAATAAACAATTATAACATATAACTACATTTTTTATTATGAGTTAAGATTCATTTTACCCAAACTATTAATAGCACAAGCTTTAATTACCATTTTGTATATTTAAATGTGAGCATAAATTGTTTTATCTCCACCAGATCTATAAACTGTTACCACCTTCTAAAAAAATGATTAACTTGTGTGTGACTCAAGAGTTCCACACTTAGGCTCGGATTCACAAAGCACTTGCACCGGTGTAAATCAAGTTACGCCGACGTAAGTGCAAATGTGCGCCGGCGTATCTGTGCGCCTGAGTCACAAACCAATATACACCTAGAAACTGGCCACCCTACGCCGACGTATCTTACTTACCCCGGCGTAACGTGGGCACATTTTTCTTCTGGACGCATGTTGCTGCTCCCATTGATTAGCCATTCAAATATGCAAATTAGGGAAATACGCCGATTCACAAACACACGTGCGTCCGGTGCAGGCTCTATGCAACGTTCCTAAGTTTTCCGTCCGGCGTACAGTTATTCCCCATGAAGGAGGTGTAAGTCAGCACCAGACATGCAAAGGTCTGCATCAAGGAACTCAAGCCTATGTATTTTACGTAGGACGTGGGTCTGGCTGGGCGTAGGTTACGCTAAAGGTGCACACAGTGATCCGGCGTATCTTAGGCAGTTGTTCCGACATGGTTGTGAGCATGCTCACGGGGATACATCCATGTCTCGACACATGCACAGTTCGTTTTAAGTACTTGTTTGGCGCCTGGCCCATCATTTGCATGGGGTCACGCTTCATTAGCATTGATCACGCCCACTTCCAGCCCACTTCCACCTACTTCCACTTACGCCAGCCTGCGCCTTCGAAATGTACGATACACAGGCGCAGAGTTGGGAGCAATAGCTTGCTGAATTTAGTGCATGCCTCTCCTCGCTGCGCCGGCGTAGCGTACTATGTGTGCGCTACGCCGGCGTAAATATGCGCCCATCTCTGTGAATCCGAGCCTTAGTTTTTAAATATGCAGCAGCTTTGTTCATATTTGTTATCAATTCTGCCACCATAGGTGAGCCAGTGCCTCATAATGGCTCTCCAAGATGTTAAAGCGGGGGTGCACCTGAATTTTTTTTTAAAGCCAGCAGCTACAAATACAGCAGCTGCTGGCTTTTAAAAATGAACACTTACCTGTCCAGTTCGCCCGCGACATCGGCAGCCAAAGCCGAGCTATAGCTCGGCTTTCGACTTCCCACACCACCATCCTCAGTGAGGGAATCTAGTAGTGAAGTGCTGCGGCTTCACTACCCGGTTCCCTACTTGCACATGCGTGAGTCATGCTGCGCCATTCCCACTGATCCCCATTGTGTCCTAGGAGCCGAGTGGTTCCCAGAATACAACAGGGGGGGATGACGCGGAGGGGCCGGACTCCCGTGGGAGTCTATACCAGGTAGTGGTGCAAATACCTGTTTTATACAGGTATCTGCACCCCCCTCCCCCTGAAAGGTGTCAAATGTTACACTGGAGGGGGGAGGGTTCTGAAAAGCGGAGGTTCACTTTTGGGTGAACCTCCACTTTAATAAGCATATATGAATCTACTGCAGATTAGATGTCTGCCTATTTATAGTGCTTACCCACTTTAATACAATTTATGGCTGGGATGGGAAGTGGTTACTGCCTCAGCCTGGTGACAGCTGAACAGTAACATCAAAGAGTATTCGTGAACAGTAATATTTATCACTAAATTTATATATATCCCAACACTTACTCCCAAAAGTTTGAAATCTTTGGACAATGCCACAATGCCAATGCCAATGTGGTTCTATAAAAATAACATTTTAGACATTTTCCTGATTACAGTAATGAGGGATTTATTATAAATTGAATGTATGCTCTATGCATAATAGTAAATTGAGTTTCTCTCCAGCTCTCCTTGATATGGCTCTCCGATCCTTGATGTATCCCTCCACACATTTTTCCAATAGATTATCATAGGAAAAATGGGATTTAAAAGAGATATGATTTAAAGGATGACATACAGTATATCAGATACAACATAGATACCATTTTCTATGAACATATTCAAAAAGGTCAGCTTGAATGCATAGAGCAGGACAATATGTCTTTAGACTTTACATACATTTTATTGTGTAATAAAGCAGAGAGATTCCAGGGAAAGGCCTGTTCTCTGATCTGACCTCTACACTGGAATACTTGACCGATGAGAATGGTCTGATGGACCGTTTTCATTGGTCAAAACCGATTGTGTGTGGGCGCCATCGGTTATTTAACCATCGGTTTAAAAAAAGCCAACTTGCTTCAAAGTTAACCGATGGTTTCCTAACCGATAGGTCAAAACCGATCGTTAGTAGGCACGAACCATCGTTTAAAAATTGACGCATGCTCAGAATGAAGTCGACGCATGCTTGGAAGCATTGAACTTCATTTTTTCCAGCACGTCGTTGTGTTTTACATCACCGCATTCTGACACAATCGTTTTTTTAACCACTTAAGGACCGCCTCCAGCACATATACGTCGTCAGAATGGCACGGCTGGGCACATGCACGTACAGGTACGTCCTGTGCTAGTACCCTGCCGTGGGTTATGGTTGCACACCCGCGGCGCGCTCCCGTGACCTGGTCCGAAACTCCAGGACCGGGACTCGTGGACCCGATCACCGCTGGAGTCCAGAGCTGAAGAACGGAGAGAGTCATGTGTAAACGCGGCTTCCCCGTTCTTCACTGTGGCAGCATCATGGATCGTGTGATCCCTTTTATAGGGATACACAATCGATGATGTCACACCTACAGCCACCCCCCCTACAGTTGTAAACACACATTAGGTCACACATAACCCCTTCGCCTGCGGTGCGCGCCCGCAACCCGGCCTGAAGCTCCGTAACCGGGACCCGCGGACCGATCGCCCCTGGAGTCCTGCGATCAGTCACCTGAGCTGAAGAACGGGGAGAGCTGTGTGTTCTTCAGCCATCCCATTCTTCACTGTGGCGGCATCATCGATCGTGTGATCCCTTTTATAGGGATACACAATCGATAAAATCACACCTACAGCCACACCCCCCTACAGTTGTAAACACATATGAGGTCACACATAACCCCTTCAGCGGCCCCTGTGGTTAACTCCCAAACTGCAATTGTCATTTTCACAGTAAACAATGTATTTTAAATGCATTTTTTTCTGTAAAAATGACATTGTCCCAAAAATGTGTCAAAATTGTCCGAAGTGTCCACCATAATGTCGCAGTCATGAAAAAAGACGCTGATCGCCGCCATTAGTAGTAAAAAAAAAAAATTATAAAAATGCAATAAAACTAAACCCTTTTTTGTAAACGCTATAAATGTTGCGCAAACCAACCGATAAACGCTTATTGCAATTTTTTTTTACCAAAAATAGGTAGAAGAATACATATCGGCCTAAACTGAGGAAAAAAAATGTTTTTTAGATATTTTTGGGGGATATTTATTATAGCAAAAAGTAAAAAATATTGCATTTTTTTTTTCAAAATTGTCGCTCTATTTTTGTTTATAGCGCAAAAAATGAAAACCCGCAGAGGTGATTAAATACCACCAAAAGAAAGCTCTATTTTGTTTGGGAGCCACGTCGCACGACCGCGCAATTGTCTGTTAAAACGACGCAGTTCCGAATCACAAAACCTGCCCGGGTCCTTCAGCTGCCTAAAGGTCTAGGTCTTAAGTGGTTAACCGATGGTGTGTGGGCACGGTGGACCATCAGTCAGCTTCATAGGTTAACCGATGAAAATGGTCCATCAGACCGTTCTCATCGGATGGACTGATTGTGTGTACGCGGCATTAGACGTCAGTATTAGCCAATAGACAAGCTCAGTTTTAAATTCTAATATTGGGAAGGCTAAGACCACCTTTGTTTTTAGACAGGGAAAGAGTAGATATTGATACTGAGGCCACGTACACACGTACGAGAACCTCGACGAACCAAACACATCGTTCTGCCCGTCGAGGTTCTCGCCCGGCCGTCGAAATCGTCGACCAAGCCGTCGGGAAAGGCGCCGAGCCATGGTTCTCAATGGGCCATCGAGCAAATAGAGAACCTGCTCTCTATTTTGGCTCGACGGCTTTCTTGACGGGACGCTCGGCGAAAACGTACACACGACCGAGTATCTCGGCAGAATATGGATCCCAGCGAGCTTCTCGCTGGATTCTGCCGAGGTTCTCGTTGTGTGTACAGGGGCCTCATGGTCTCTTCCCATGCCAAAAAAACTTAACCATGGACTTTATTAATTAATCCACATTCTTATGTTTAGGAAGAATTGGTAACATTTGTAAAGGATAGAGAAGACAGGCTCAACTTACCATCTTAATAATATGGCTTCTCTTAAATAGGAAAAAGTGGAAAATCAGCCCACATCTCCAACTCTTTAACTATTTTATTATCAATAGACATGTTCATTCGTTTTCGTCCGAATGCATTTTTGTCTGAATTTTGGGTATTTTCATTATCGTTTTAACAAACGAAAACGAACGTGCAGAATCCAAAAGATCCGACATAAAAAATGCTTTATTTTCATTTTCGTTGCTACAACAGTTCGATATGGATAGGAGATTCGACAAGACCCTGACAATAGTAATATGTGTCTATCAAACCTGTGGTCGATTGTGCCTAACCTTAACTCTATTAGTCCAATATTATAATTCTACATAGAGAGGAAAGATTCGACATTACAATGGTAGACCAATGGTGACGAAGATTCAATTAAAACAGTGAAAAACATACAAACGTTGAATCTGTCATTAAAGGCTTATGGTGTCTATCGAAAGTTCTAAGAAGATTCGACAAGCAGCTAAACTATATGACATCGCAATCGTACATTTTTGGTCAAATGCTCAGCCCATAGGCTATAGAAGAATTCAAATGTTGGTTGACTAGTAATAATAATTTATAAATAAAATTATTACTAGTATGAGGAAATGTATGATTGCGGCGTCGTATAGTTTAGCTGCTCCATCGAATCTTCTTAGAACATTCGACAGACCCCATAAGCCTTCAATGACAGATTCGACCTTAATTAATTCAGATTTTTGGACAAATGCATTTTTTTAACAAAACAAAATAAATAAAATAAGGATTCTGGGAGTAACTAAATTAATACATTTTTTGGACCAAAACGAAATTCCGAAACAAAATATTTCAGCATTGAGGTGATAGCTGGTAATATGATTATGATTCCCAGCTTCTCTTCACTTGTGCACATGGTCTTTATCACTACTTATAAGTGCCTTACAGCACTCCACCTACCGGGACTGTGATCCCGGGACCCCTCTTTGATTCCTGTCTGGTACCCCACACAGGTAATCATCCTTCATGTTTTTCTTTCTTTCCCCCTCTTTGCAGTCCCTTGTTTCCCTCCTCCTTTCCCTTCCCTACCCTCTACCACCTCCCCCTTCCCCTCCCCCTCCCATTCCCCTCCCCTTCTACCCTCCCTCCCTCCATCTATTTCCCCCCTGAGCCTTCCCCTCCCCCCTTCCCCCCTCCCCTTTCCCCCTCCCCTTTCCCCCTCTTTCCCCCTCCTTCTGTCTTTCCATCCTCCTTCCTTTCCCCTTTCATTCCTCTCTTCCCCCTTTCTTCCCCCTTTCTTCCCCCCTCCTCTTTTCCGACCCCTCCTGGGAACTACATTTGTGTGGCAGGATGCTCTCTACGGGTTAGAGACTTCAAGGAGGTGTGAATTACTGGGCGTGCCACAATTCATACTGGGAAATGTAGTTCTTACATGAACGAGCGCCACAAACCAGGAAGTGAATGAAAGAACAGAAACTAGAACACCGGAGGTGATATAGATGAAGGAATTTAACAGGTATTTACTTGTTTTTTAACAGAATCATTACACTATTCTGTCTCTTTACCTTGCAGACATTAATTTTAGGCAAAATTATTTTTTCCTTTACAACTCCTTTAATTCAGTAGCTATTTATTTATAGTTATTTTAATAACCAGTTGTCAGGTCCATCTGTGCATCCACCCCCCTGGCCACCATGAGAGACACCTTCTCCAGTGGTTTAGGCGTTTTTGAGCTGACGGGATTAATTTGCTCTTAGGTAAGCGACACAGTCTCTATTCCCCAATGTCTATCAATATACAGTTGTATTCAAAATTATTCAACCCCCACTGAAATTGATTGTTTTGGCCAGTTTGACACTGATTTTGATCATTCAGTCATCCTGCTTACAATTAAATCAAAGAGGCACGTGTAGGTCAGAGAAATATAACATAACATTTATAATGAAATAACCACAAATGTCTTTTCTGTGCTCACATCATTATCAGTTTTATTCAACCCCCAAGTGACATTCAATCTTAGTACTTAGTACAACATCCTTTTACAGTTAGAACAGCTTTTAAACGTGAAGCATAGCTTGACACAAGTGTCTTGCAGCGATCTACGGGTATCTTCGCCCATTCGTCGTGGGCAAAAGCCTCCAGTTCAGTCACATTCTTAGGCTTGCGCACTGCAACTGCTTTATTTAAGTCCCACCAGAGGTTCTCAATCGGATTTAAGTCTGGTGACTGCGATGGCCACTCCAAAATGTTCCAGCCTTTAATCTGCAACCATGGTCTAGTGGACTTGGAGGTATGCTTGGGATCATTGTCCTGTTGAAAGGTCCAACATCTCCCAAGCCTCAGGTTTGTGACGGACTGCATCACCTTGTCATCCAATATCTCCTGGTACTGAAGAGAATTCATGGTACCTTGCACACGCTGAAGCTTCCCTGTACCTGCAGAAACAAAACAGCCCCAAAGCATTATTGACCCCCCGCCATGCTTCAAAGTAAGGTGTTCTTTTCATCATAGGCCTTGTTCTTCCTCCTCCAAACATAGCGTTGATCCATGGGCCCAAACACTTCTAATTTTGTTTCATCAGTCCACAGAACACAATCCCAAAACTTCTGTGGTTTGTCCACATGACTTTTGGCATACTGCAGTCAACTCTTCTTATTCTTTGGAGACAGCAAGGGGGTGCACCTGGGAGTTCTTGCATGGAGGCCTTCATTACGCAGTGTGCGCCGTATTGTCTGAGCAGAAACTTCAGTACCCACATCTGACAAATCTTTTCTCAGTTCCTCAGCAGTCACACGGGGACTTTTCTCCACTCTACGCTTCAGGTAGCACACAGCAGCTCAAGTCAGCATCTTCTTTCTGCCACGACCAGGTAGCGTTTCAACAGTGCCCTTTGCCTTGAATTTGCGAATGATGCTTCCTATGGTGTCTCTTGGTATGTTTAACATCTTTTCAATCTTCTTATAGCCATTGCCCTTCCTGTGAAGAGTAATCACCTCTTCTCTTGTCTTCCTGGACCATTCTCTTGACTTCACCATGTTTGTAACCACACCAGTAAATGTCTAGAAGGAGATGAGTATCATAGTCATTTTAAAGCTGCCTAATTGGTGTTTATTATGCTTTATTGCTGCTCCCTGACATCCACAGGTGTTTTCAATACCTGACTGAAAACACTTCAATGAACCTCTGTTCTTCAGAGTGGTAGTCTTTAAGGGGTTGAATAATTGTGTAAATGAAGAATTCACAAAAAAAAAAAAATTACTACTGTATTACAAAACCAATTGAAGTCATTTTAGTTGCATATGGTTCTTTAAGAAGTCCTTGTAGGATTTCATTCTGAATACAATTACAAATGTACACTAAATTCCCTAAAACCCTTTACAGCATTGGGGGGTTGAATAATTTTGAACACAACTGTATGTATTCATTCTTGTTGGTAGGTTGACCTACACAAACTCCCTTATATGTTATTCAACCTGTTTATATGCTGTTTGTTTGATGTTTTTTATATGTTTTTGATACCATGTTAATAAATTTACCAATTTTTTTATATATTTTTGTTTTGAATTATCCATTTACTGCGTACCGATATAGTCCATTTTCCCGCCCGTCCTCTTTTGGGGCCTTTTGGGTCTTGGGGTACCCTTAGCCCTATTTCTATCTAATCTAGTTTTGGATGATGGTACTATGATTTAATTTTTGATACATTCCTTGATACAATCGATTCTTAATACACATGGAATTGATTTAGATTATTTAAACTGAAGGTTCAGTTGGGCTTTAAATTATTTTTGAATATTGCAAAATTACATTTAGGCAATCTTTGCACAGAAATAAAAATAACCAACTCCTATTACTGAATTACTTGAATTATAGTGTTCAGTTTATCATTCACTGCTTAACTGTGAGACTAGAGAATGAATCAATGGTTTCCCACAGATGAAGGAGAAAAATAATATATATAATAGTCAATGCAAATTATGGAAAGCAGATTTCAACTGAGATAAAATGACAGTGTCCCATGTCTTTATTTTATTTTTTGTGTTGTATAGACAGATTAAATATACAGCACATGCAGCCCAGTTTACAATGAGTAACAATTTGGTTTATCTGAACATAGTTGTGATTTTGCAATATAGCAAATTCAAGCGGGTAGCTTAAATGCACTGTAAAAAGTCCCAGTGAATAGATTTCTTTGTTTCCTCTAATTGCTGATGATCAACTTAAATCGCATCTGCCATTTTCAAAAGTTAAAGGATGACACAGAGCTGGCACTGGTCCCAGCAGAAAGGGAAAAAAAGACTTATGGATTTAGGCTGCTTTGCATTCTGATCAGGAACACACAGTAGCAACATTATAAGCTGGAGCTGCAATTCCAAGAAGGATTTGAAGATTCTGAAGCTGAAGACGCTGTGTGCAAATGCAGCACTTTTACAGTACGAGAATATGAACACAGCATATAAGTACAGAGGCTGCACAAGAAATGCCTTTTTAACCACCAGCTCCTGCTAGTATCTTTAGTATAAAACAGAAGTTAGTGATACAAAATAGCAATAGATTTACTGGTCATTTTTGCAAACTGAAGTGTATTAAAGCAATAACAAAGAACTTCTTGTATTTGCTCCCTTTTGGTCTGCTGGATTAGTGCAAAACATACCTGTTGATCCTGTGAGAAATCCAAGCAGGTTCTAAATTCCTGTGAAGGCTGCTTATGCAAAATTAAAATCTCAAATCAGGTCATTACCCCTGCCCAGTTCACCTCTGTCAATTACAAATCACCTCCCCTTTTGTTATGGAGCTAAAGTGAGAGGAAAGTGTTTGTAGTCCAAATCAGGAGCAAGAAGACTAGGGTGATACGGCTGCTTTTCCATAGATATTATACAGTGTGTGTTGTTACTCTAGGTTAGGAAGAGTGTTGAGGGCAGGGTAATCAGTTGAAAATAAAGGAAGAAGCACAAAAAAATAAACAAATGCAGCCACTACATCTAAGGAACAATACATAAAATGACATCCTTCTTTTATTTTCCAGAAAGTTGGAAGTTACTGTATTTAGTATATGCTCTCAAAAATGACAAGTTAATATGTCATCCATCTTTCACGACTCCAATGAATAAAAAAAGCATCCAAGAAGCACTGGGATGTGAGTTCATACAAAAAAGTGAGAAAAAAACATTTGGAGAACTTATTGCCTCAGGTTAGGCTGTTCACAATAGACAGAGCTATCCTCCAATAGTTATCAAGCAGATTACTAGAACAAAACATGTGCCAATCAAAAGGCCAGACCAATAAATAAAAGAGTCCAAATTAACTTATTGGTTTGCACTAAAAAAAAAAAGTCAATGTGCCTCAGGGGCTAGGAAACATGCCTCAAAATTTGAGCCATTTGTGGCCCTGCCACTTATTGGTTTGCACCTAACGAACCTTAGCAGAGCTGAATGAGAAAAATCTTGTGTATGTCTGTACATGCCTGACAGGTCCCCCCCAACATCCCCTCCACTGCAAAAACAATATTTTCACTAAAATACATTAAAACTGTCCAGACCCCCTGTGTGTCCGGGGTCCCCTGTGTGCCCAGGCCCCCTACAGGAGGACCGATGGTGCACCCCCTGTCAGAGCCCCTGAGTTCTACAATGAGCTTTCTTTCATACATTCACTCACTTTATTAGAAGAGTCCAAATTAACTTATTGGTTTGCACCTAATGAACCTTAGCAGAGCTGAATGAGAGAAATCTTGTGTATGTCTGTACAGCCAGCTTTTGTCTCCTTATAATGGGTTGATTTATTAAAAGCTTTTTAAATTAAGCTTTGACAAAAAATCTGGAAGCAGATTGTTTTCTATGTAGAGCTACAGCAGATTTTGCACTTTCCAGTTTTAGTAAATCAACCCCAGTGTGTCTAGTAGTACTATTAAAGCAGCCCATAAAAGATGGATTAGAACAAAACATTCAACAATGGAATAAGATCCAAAGCAAACAATAAGAGAGTCCAAATTAATGTATCAATTTAAACTAAAAACAGTCAATGTAATTTGCGGGCTAAGAGACACTCTCCCTTCATCAGGGCTTCAGTTGAAATAAGCAACTTGAATGGACTCAAAATAAGGCTTTTCTGAGTGAATCTAGCCAGCAAAATCTGTGTGTGCAAGATCACCTTGAATGCTAACTGGCTAGTAACTCTTCTAGTCCAGTCAGGGCTGCTGTTAGAAATCACAGGGCCTCGTATAGCCTGCCTGACATCAATCAATCAATGTTTAGCCCTCCCGGGAGAGTGTTCCGTTCAGATGTTACTTTGTTTCTTAGGCCGCGTACACACGATCAAATCTATCTGCTGGAAACGGTCTGACAGACCGTCTCAGCAGACAGATTCGATCGTGTGTACAGGCGAGCCGACGGGTTTTTCCAGCAGACAGATTTTAAAACCTGCTTTAAAATCTGTCTGCTGGGAACCCGTCGGACCGATATGTCTGCTGGTTAGTACGCTAACCAGCAGACATATCTGCCCGCACATGCGTCGAATGAATTCGACGCATGCGCGGAAGTGTTTTACTTCCTGGTGCAGTGATGTGGCGGCGTCAACGTCACTGCCATGTCACCGTTCTGTCTGCCGGCGGGGATTTTGGTTTGATCGCGTGTACAGCGATCAAACCAAAACAGCCCAGCAGACAAATCTGGTCAAATCGGTCTGTCCGACCGATTTGAGCAGATTTATTTGCTTGTGTGTTTGGGGCCTCAGTGTTTGTATATGGCGCGCTCAAGTGACTGCCCGGCCTGCCTCTCTCCTCTCTGCTCTTATGTCTCACGTCTCTCCTGGCGTCAGCCCCGCCCACTGACTGTAACTATCAGATCAGTAGAAAGGAGGGAGGGGCTGACGCCAGGAAAGACGTGAGACGTAAGAGCATAGTGGACAGAGGAGAGAAGCGGCACGGGCAGTCAGTCTCTGACCATCTCCTGTAGCATGTTGACAGTCTCCGGTCATCTCCTGTAGCATGTCCGCAGTCTCTGATCATCTCCTGTAGTATGTCCTCAGTCTCTGATCATCTCCTGTAGCATGTCCGCAGTCCCTGACCATCTCCTGTAGCATGTCTGCAGTCTCTGACCATCTCCTGTAGCATGTCCGCAGTCTCTGACCATCTCCTGTAGCATGTCCATGGTCTCTGATCATCTCCTGTACTATGTCTGCAGTCTCTGATCATCTCATGTACTATGTCCACAGTCTCTGATCATCTCCTGTACTATGATCCGCAGTCTCTGATCATCTCCTGTACTATGTCTGCAGTCTTTGTTCATCTCCTGTAGCATGTCCGCAGTCTCTGATCATCTCCTTTAGTATTTTAGTATTTTGGGGGGAGAGCCTGGAGCTCCTTTAAGTTGTATGCTGTGTTTAGTTTTTGCTACATGCAAGAAGTGGAGTACTTAAATTGTTTTTGATGAAAGCCATGTGCACTTGCACTGTAATCGCGATGCATCGTGATGCATCGCAGAATCAAATCGAATTGAATCGTTGACATGATAATCGTAATCAGATCCAATCGTGAGGCCAGTGAAGATGCGCACCCCTAATACATACAAATATATAGATTACGCCTGCAAGCCAAAATTATCCCCAAACAATAATGCACACATTCCCGAAACTCCCAGTTCAAATATTCCCCCCCCCCCAAGCTCAAAACCCACCCCAATTCCTCCTCCTAGCACAAATTGCCCTTATCCCCAAGAAATCACCCTAACACCCATCTCTTATTCTTCTCAAACTTTCTAACTTAACACACATCTTATCCCCCAAATCCTCTGCCAGCACAAATCCTGCAAATTCCTCCTATTAGCCTAAATTCCCCAAATTCTTGGCACAACCATTCCCCCCCCGCCTTCCAGCACATTTTTTTTTCTCTAATCCTCTTATGACCAATTCCCAAAAAATCCCTACTCTTAGCACGACCCCTCTTCCCAGCACACAATTCTTCCTCCCTAACCAGATCCCCCACTCCCTCCTAGCACAACCCACCCCCTGGCTCCAAAGCCCCCCACCCCCTAAACCATCTTCCTACCACATATCTTCCCTCCCCAAATCCTCATTACACTTTACACATTACACAAACTATATTCCCCTCCCCCAACATACAGGGGGAGGCCACTACAAAGCCAGGAGGAGGTACACTGGGTTGTGCTCTCGTCTCGGATCAGAACAGCGCTCCTCTATACAGCACATAGGACAGGATTGCTCTTAGGCCGCGTACACACGACCAAATGAATCTGTTCAAATCGGTCGGACAGACCGATTTGAACAGATTTGTCTGCTGGCTGTTTTGGTTTGATCGCTGTACACAGGATCAAACCAAAATCCCGCCAGCAGACATCGCGGTGATGTGGCGATGACGTTGACGCCGCCACGTCACCGCACCAGGAAGTAAATCACTTCCGCGCATGCGTCGAATCCATTCGACGCATGTGTGGGCAGATATGTCTGCTGGTTAGCGTACTAACCAGCAGACATATCGGTCCGACGGGTTCCCAGCAGACAGATTTTAAAGCAGGTTTTAAAATCTGTCTGCTGGCCAAATCCGTCGGCTCGCCCGTACACACGATCGAATCTGTCTGCTGAGACGGTCTGTCAGATCGTTTTCAGCAGATAGATTTGATCGTGTGTACGTAGCCTAAGAAGGCATTGGACTGTACACACACACAGTTTGATTACCACTCCTCTAACTACTCTAAGGGACGCTTACAGTATCTCCCAACAGTAGGAAATATGGATAGGAGCGATAATAAAAATGTGTTTTGTACAGTCCAATGCAATCTAAGAGCGATCCTGTCCCATGTGCTGTATGGAAGAGCGCTATTCTGATACAAAACAAAAACACAACAAAGTGAAACTCCTCCTGGCTGTTTTCTCTCTAGCTCTTCTTCTCCCACTGATCCAGCCTCCAGGCTGCCTCCTCCTTGTCCTGGCCCTGAGTGGGGGCATGGGTGGGGGAAGGAGCTTGTGGCTGCCAGGTGGGCCCATCATCCAATGGAGAGTCAGCCTAAAAGAGTGGGAGAGGGGGACAAAGCAGATTTCAGTTGCTGCAGAGAGCAGCACAATTATGCCACTGTTTGTCCTCTGCTCCACCGTTCCTCCTTCTGTCCAGACCCCCTGTGTGCCTGGTGCCCGGGGTCCCCTGTGTGCCCAGGCCCCCTACAGGAGGACCGGTGGTGCACCCCTATCAGAGCCCCTGGGTTCTACAATAAGCTTTCTTTCATACATTTACTCACTTTATTAGAACTTACCATTTGTAGAATAGCAGAGATTTAAAGTGAAGGGCCACAAGGTTATCTTCCACACCGTTTATTAAAAAAGTTATAGTTATATTTTAATGTATTTCCTCCTATGGACTATACTGTAACATGTACAAATTACCATGTAAGGCTTGATGGAAAGTTTTTTATGCCCCTTTATTGTAAGGTGGTCTGTCATTTGCGCTGACATATTATAGAACACTGTTGCAATAAAAGCATGATAGATTTCTGAAAAAAAGGCAGGACATAACCCATGACCCAACATTTGAATGTCATCAATTAAATGTACAATTTATCTTTCTCTTGAAACCCACAGAAAAAAAATATGACACCCAAAGTCAACTTTCTACAAATGTGAAGTTTAAAACTCAGCCATTTGTAGAATAGCAGAGATTTACAGTGAAAGGCCATTTTTCATTATTTTGACATGTTGAAAAGAATGAATGGTACAATTGTAGCAAGGTCTGACCTTTAAAGTATTTCTGGGTGACAGTTGAAAGAGGATTGTGATAAGATACCTGGAGACTGAAAGAAGATTGCAATCTTAATGCAGAAATGGCTTTATTCGCTTACAAAACAATATAAAGATGCAATAGCTGTTATTGGTACTCGTGACCCACAAAACAATACGCTCAATTCACCAAACTACAGTGATCATTATTATTATAATGATAGTAATTTTCAGCAATCAGAGCTAAAAAGAACTGTCACATGTGTAATAATAAATTCTGCTATGGCAAATAACACATGCATTATAACTAAGTGAATTAAGTAAAATATCTATTAGCAGATATTACCAGTCTTCACAAATCAGATGGATCTGTCCAGTTATGTAATTATTTGTGTTGAATCACAGAAGTTTAATTTGACTGATTATGGCTTTCTGATTTGTTCAAGTAACAGACATTAATGCAATTAATGTTTTTGGCTGCCTAGATTTAATTGGGTTGATTTACAAAAAGCAAAGTGAACTTGCTCTAGAGCTTAGTGAAAAAGGTAAAGCTCTACTGTTTTTTTTTTTGGGGCAATATTCCCTTGGAAAGTACAACTTCACTTGCAGCCTACTTGCCTTTAATAAATAAACTCCAATATGTTTTTTTTTTATTCTTGTCAACAAAGTAAAATAAATCAAATTTACCTATAAAAAAAGCTACCGTATATACTCAAGTATAAGCCGAGTTTTCAGCACTTTTTTTGTGTGCTGAAAATGCCCCCCCCCCCCCCCGGCTTATACTCGAGTCACCTTTTTGTGCCTGGACTTTGGGGACCCAGTACCAAACTTGGCACACATGTAGCCACACTCTTCCTCTACAAGTGCGCAAAGTTTGTTGTCCAGGGGACCTACAGCCGGGGAGCACCGATTTTTCAAAGCCGGGCACTCCTTCCATAGACTCCCATGTTAAATTTGTCACTATTCCACGAGTGTGCGCAATTTCAAAGCATGACATGTTAGGTATCTATTTACTGAAACATCCTGAAAGTGTATTTTCTCCCATAAAATTATGTTTGAAAGACTGATGCACAAATACTGTGTGACATAAAATATTGAAATGATCGCCATTTTATATTCTAGGGTCTCTGCTAAAAATATATATAATGTTTGGGGGTAATTTTCTAGCAAAAAATATGGATTTTAACTTGTAAGAAACAAATGCTTAGACATGAAATATCCATACTAGCAGAGCAAATAGCAGTTTTCACTCTGCCACAGTGGAACTAATTTCTTGTTGTTTACTCATCAATAATACTTTATAAAATGTTTCCATATTTTTGGACTGATCTGTCTGTATTATAATAGCTGTAACGTAAACCCTACTGACTGCTGTGTGGTCGCCAATAAAACAATAATACCAAAGTATTTGCTAAACATAGATTTATATCATATTTAAATAGAAAAATGTATACTAATTAGGCCAAACCCAGATCTCTTCATAAGGTCATCCATGAACAGTGCAGCAGTCCTTGGATGAAAGAAATTCTTCAAAAGATCATTTTAATTCTGTGTTCTGGGTTCACACTGTGCAAACTCACAGCACATTTTATGCGGATTTGTCACTGTATCTAAATGGCGTCCTGTCCTTGCAAATGCAGATTGTATGTTAAGTTAAAGGGGTTGTAAAGGAAAAAGTGTTTTCAACTTAATGCATTCAATGCATTAAGTTGAAAAACTTCCGAGTATACCGCCCCCGGCCCCCTGTTATACTTACCTGACCCCTCGAAAGTCCTGCGCTCGGCCCCTACATCCTCTTCGCCGCTCAGCCTGGCCGTTCATTGGCTACAGCGAATGGATTGAAAGCAGCGCAGCCATTGGCTGGCGCTGCTGTCAATCACATCCAATGATGGGGCGCGTCAAGAGATGGTGGATCGAGTGATACAGTGAGCGGCTATGGCCGTTCGCTGTATCACGGGAGCGCGCCCGCAAGGACTCCACACAATGCGAGGGAGCTCGCATGAACGAGTGGAGTTCTTTTTTTTTCGGTACTGCGATATTATGGCGGGCACATCGGACACTTTTGACACATTTTTGGGACCATTGGCATATTTATAGCGATCAATGCTATAAAAATGCATTGGATTACTATAAAAATGCCATTGGCAGTGAAGGGGTTAACAATAGGGGGAAGGGAAGGGGTTAAGTGTGTTCCTGCTTGTGTTCTAACTGTATCGGGGGGTGGACTCACTAGGGGAAATCACTGATCTTCTGTTCATACATTGTATGAACAGAAGATCAGCGTTTCCCCCGCTGACAGGAATGAGAGCTATGTGTTTACACACATAGCTCTCGTTCCCCACTCTGTAACGAACGAGCGCGCGTGCCCGGCGGCGATCGCGCCCGCCGGGCACGCGCGCGGGACTCGGGGGACGAGCGGGGGCTTGCGCGCGGGCCGCTGGTGGCGCGCGCCCCCTAGCGGCCGCTAAAGGTAGGACGTAGAGCTACGTGCTCTTGACCAGCAGTGCCACTGTCCCGCCGTATAACTGCGGTGGGCGGTCGGCAAGCAGTTAATGACACCCCACAATCGATTTGCAAAATGCAGAGTGATTTGCAGAATCAAATTCTGGTGCGGACAAAAAAGGGTCCTGCACCAGTTTTGCGTGAATGCTATGCGATTTGAGCCATACAAATAAAAAAAATAGCTCATGTAATTCACACAGGAATGTGCTATAATTCCTGTGCAAATTACATGTGGTATCTGAACTGCAGCAGTGTTTACCCAGGCTAAAAGAACTAATATAACTATAATTGTTCTATCATCTACAGTATCTATGGTTCCAGCAACAGGTCAATAATCACTAGAATTTTTTCTTTCAGGCATACAAAACGTTTTCCTTTTATTCAATACTGACTTAGTTTCCAAGTAGACCATAACCCAAAAGTGCAGATTTGCTTATTGGAAACATTTTGAAATATACATTTTGTCTCAGCAGGTAAATGTCAAGTAACATCCTCATTAATGACAGGACCAAAGGTTTGCCATCAGAACATTGCCCAACTCATCACACTTTCTCCATAGGCTTGCCTTCTTCCCATACTGCATCTTGTCACAGCCATCATCTTCCCCAATTAACCTCCCTGGTGGTATGATTCTTTCAGATTTTATGTTCTGAAAGCGGTACCATTATTTTGCATGGAAATGTGGCGTTTTCTATTGTAGGCCTGCAATTCTTAGGAATAACTCACTTAAATCTGTCCAAACAAGAGTCTAGTAGACATCTCGGGTATGCTAAAGTTTGAAACACAAAATCATAAATTATAATATAATAAATGGCTATAAATAATTATAACAAATAATAATATAAAAATAATAAAAATGATTAGTTTCCGTGTTTGATGACGAATTTCCCCACAAATCACTATTGCTCAATTCTGGAAGTGATTCTAATTTATTATGGCTGTTTTTTTTTGCTGGTCTAAAACCACTTTTGACATAAAGGGACACTTTTGGTTGCTATGGACAATCTCCCGTTTCCAGGCAGAAAGAACAGTCTTTAGTATATAAAAGTGCATGCAGGACACTGGGCAGACCACTAGGACAACGTGGGGTGTGTACTTATTGCATACAATACTGTAATCTGTAAGATTGTAGTATACTGTATGTGTACTGTTTTATTATTTTTTTTAATTTGGCACTGATATCCGCCCCCCGTGCGTCATAACGTTGCAGGGAATGGAGCTTGGCGGCACTCGGGCACTGTGTGAATCAAGCAAGGAGCCAGCTTGATCACACAGCGGGGAGACATCGCAGGATCCAGAGGACAAGGTAAGTAATCTCTGCCTGGATACTGCGATGCAATCCCGAGTCTGGCTCGGGGATACCGCTTATGGTACTCGATTTCAACCCTGAGCCTGACTCAGGAATACCGTCAGAGTGGTTAAACAATGCACATGCACCTAGCCATCCATATAAAGGTAAAAGATGTGATTAAATAATAAAGGTGAAAATGTGATTAATCAGACCAGGCCACCTTCTTCCATTGCTCCAGTTCTGATACCCACATGCTCATTGTAGATACGTTTGGCTGTGGACAGGGGTCAGAATTGGCATCCTGACCTGCCTGCAGCTACACAGCCTCATACACAACAAACTGCGATGCACATTTTTTCTGCTTTCCACACATCGGCACACATGTTTCGTTTCTGCCTGAAATATCCTACTGACTTTCAGATGCCATAAAGTTATGGCTGGTCGGTGTGCATATACAGTACAGATATATATATATATATATATATATATATATATATATATATATATATATATATATATATATACACCTGTATATATATATATATATATATATATATATATATATATATATATATATATATTATACAAATAGTGTAGTTGTATGCTAGTTAGTGACCACAATAAGAAATAAGTGCATGAACAAAGTAAATAAAAACTTAAAACTGCCATT
The DNA here is from genome assembly GCA_029574335.1 of Rana kukunoris. NCBI lineage: Eukaryota > Metazoa > Chordata > Amphibia > Anura > Ranidae > Rana > Rana kukunoris. Next base: position 565,513,682 of record CM056050.1, on the reverse strand, counting down.
TATTTTTTTTGCAATCCTAAAATAACCTCTAAAATGCAAAACTTTAGGCACATTTATCTGGAAACTTTTTCTTGCAAGTTTAGGAGATTTGGTAGCAAGTATATAGAATATTCATGATGCTTCACATCATTATCGAGTCATTATAAGCATCTTCCATCTTCCACTATGAGCTGCTTATATCCGACAGACAGTGCTAAACTCAGTATAACAATGATTCATGTTGTGCTAACTTGAGCTAATGAAGAATTACATAATGGATAAGGTACTAGAAAATATTTATTCTTCACTCCAGCTGCAATTGTTTCAGCAACTGCTGAATATTTAAATGTGTCTTTTTACAGATTAAGGCCTGTTTTGAAGTATGTCATTAGCCGTGATTGTGCAGTCTCTTATTTGCTTGATTGTGTCTGTGATTTATTTGCTGGGAAGACGGTGGCATGCTGAGATGTTCAAAGTGACATGTTATTAGAAAGCTGAAGGTAAGGGCTTTTATTTTCAATATTTGATAAACATAGATTTTAACTGATGAGATGAATAAGTCATAATTGCTAATCAGTGGCCATATATGCTAACCATTATGCTTAGTTTTACCTAATCCTCCTATTGATATTATACAGTATTATATTGTAATACATAGCAGCTGTTGAGGAAGGGCAGTTCCCAGAATGTTCTGGAAGACAATATCTGTGTTGGGAAAAATATGGGCATTGCTGACATCTCCTTCTATAAATATTAGCTAGATAGATGTCATGCTAATTTAATAACTTCAATACTGATTAGATTATAGATTAAGTTTGCTTACTTTGCTAGGACCAAAAAAGTGTATCACCACAGGAGGGCACTGTAGACACTAGTAAAATACACTGTGCCATGTCCTATCAAAATCCAGAAAGAAAATTTGCAAAGAGAAAATGGACTTTTGAGGAACAAATACTTGAATCAATTAAATGTGTACATCTTTCTTCCGAAATACATATAAAAGAACATTTCAAACCGAATCATATGTAAGTGCTTATGTGTTACTTTACAAAAGCATATCAATTTCACCCTTAGGATTTGCTAGATTCCTAGAAGCTTTATAACAGTGATAATCTCTTCCCACTTTTTCTGATGCATATTTTGGACTAGCTTTAACTGTTTACTTAATAGAGGCTTTAATATACCATTATTAACCAACTTCAATTTCAGCCTTTATTGATTAAACATTAAAAAAATATAATTGTGTATGACAGCAATAGTTAATCTGTACAGTGACAATCAATCAGGAACTGTTGCAACCTAGGGTAGTTAGTTCCTGCTTAACAAGTTTTGCGCTAAAGAGCGCTTCCTCAGGGGCTGAAGCAGATATCTAGATAGATCAGAAACATAAAATCTACATACTACTGAATTTAAAAAATGAATAACATGTACACATCATGTTATCAAATGCAATTAATTTGATTTACTTACACACGTTGATATATAAATAAGGAAGACAGGTAAGTGGAAGCGGGGACATCAGACACAGCTGCAGACCATGAATAAGATATGGGGGAGTCCTACAGATAGCAACCAGCCAGTGGGACATAACATGGGCTTTGAAGGATAACATAAAGTCAACCTCTAGCAATCCTTTGAAAGTCCCTACCAGGATTAATCTAGTAAAGTCCCTTGAGGTTGGACACTATATCAATCTGTTGATGAAGGAAATAACCAGGTAAATCAATAATACGTTAATGCTTACATTCTATTTTATTGGCTTATCCAACCCCTCATTTGCTCACCTGGACCTTGATATGATTTGCTTTCAAACAATGTTTTTTCTATATAAATATTTATTTATTTATTTCTAAATAAAGATGTACACATTTTATTGATTCAAGCATTTTACAAATTTCTTTGCTAGGACTTCGCTGATGACATGTAAGTATTGGAGTCAGTAGACCAGTAATAACCCCATGTAACTAGCATTCCTTGAAGTAGGTGTGCAATTATGGCATCTGTATTTTCCTTTAAACACTGGGCCAGATTCACGTACATCGGCGCATTTTTTGACTGGCGTAGCGCACCTCCTTTACGTTAGACTGCTGCAATGTAGCGGCGCAATCACCGTATTCTCGATTGATTTGCGCAGAAATTAGCGCCTGTGCAACGTAATTTCAGAGGTGTAAGGCGGAGTAATTCGAATTGGGAAGGATGTGGGCGTGTTACATTGAAATGAGCCGTGACCCCATGCAAATGAAGGGCCGGCCGGCTCGCGCATGCGCGCATGAAGCAGACCATGGTCAGCACCTCTGTGTGCATGCTCACAACTCGGGAACGGCGCAATCAGTGAAATTGGAAGTGGACCCGGGCAACTTTGTGAACTACGCAGACAGCATAAATAGACAGACACAAACGCACTTCCTTTGCAAAAGTACATCCCTTTGTATCCCTCCCTATACAGCAAGGTGCTTTTGTTCTGTTGTTTGTTGCGTTGTGACTTGTCTTTGTTATATGTGTGGACTGTTTGATCTAGTGTTTTGTAGAAGATATTTGAAAGTGTTTTTTGGTGACTGCTTGTGAGACTTTTTGGTTGATAGATTTTTGTTTGTTTGTTTTGTTGCTTGATTTTTCCTGCTTGTTTTTGTGAGTGATTTTTGCTGATTGTTTGGGAGAGAGTTTTTGTATGAGTATGACTGAGAGGAAGAGGAAGTTAAATTTTACTTTGGGGGAGAAACAAATAATTGCCTGAGCCATTACCCAATATGGGCGTTTCCTCCACGGCTCGGAGAGTGCCAACACCACCCCGGCCAGGAGGCGTGAGATCTTGCAGCACATTACTGACCAGGTGAATTCAGCAGGGGGGGAGACCCGGACACGGCCGGTGATTGAAAAGAAAATCAATGACCTCCGGCGTCTGGTCAGAAAGAAGCTGGCCAAAATGGCAGCCCATGCCAGGGGCACAGGAGGGGGCCCACCATGCCCTGTTAGGCTGACAGCGGAGGAGCGTGCGGTGGCCCACACCTTTCATAGACAACAGGTGGAGGGCCTGCCTGGCTATGACTCCAGTCATGAAGGCGTGATGCCAGGAGAGGTTTTTTTGCCCTATCAGGTGTGTAGCATGTGGGAGGGGTTAAAGGGAATATGTGACAAGTGTGTGGATCCTCCAACCTGTGAATGTTTTGTGTCATCCACAGATGCCAGCGGCATTAATTTGTTTTCCCCCTTTTTTTTCATGTTTTTTTTTCTGGATTTTTTTTTTTTGCTGGACATTTTTTTTTTGTGTTGTGAATGTTCTTTGAATGTGGGGGTGATATTCCTGCCGGAAAAGGGATGTCACCCTCAGTTTTGGTGGAGTAGGGTTCCCCAGGACCAGGAAGAAGTGATCCCCAGGTCTGTGTGAATGGTGTATGAATGTACCGTGACATAATTGGAGCCGTGGCGTGGCGTTGCTGCTCACAAGTCCAGCATGGTGGGCTTGTGCTAATCCAATTGGATGAGGATGTGATGTGTCTGTGCTAGGGACCACAGTGGTGTGCATGCATGCATTCTCATTGTGCCATGATTAATGTGTGTGTTTAACATGCAAAAATGCCTAATGTAAGCTGTCTCCTGGCTGCTCTTCCCTCAGAAGACGGGGTAGCCTCGGTTAGGGGGGGATTGTCTGCTTCAGGGGTCAGGTCATCACTTATGTCAATCTGCAGGCCCTTTATCACTGCGAAGTTGTGCAGCAGGCAACATGCACCGATGATCTGGCACACAAAGTTTGGGGAATACAACAGGGTCCCCCCAGACTTATCCAGGCATCGGAAACGTGACTTCAGGAGGCCAAAGGTGCGCTCCACCACTGCACGTGTTTGGGCGTGGGCTTCATTGTATCTTTCCTCTCCTGGGGTTTGGGGGTTCCGGATAGGAGTCATGAGATGGGGTCCCAGTGCATATGCAGAGTCACCTGTAAGGGAAAAGACAGGAGGATGTTAGTCATGCATGTGCCCCTTGTGATGTGTGCATCATGGGGGGGGACAGTCATGCCTGCCACCCATGTCACTCACCAACCAGCCAGGTGTCCCCATACACGTTCTGTTCGAATTCCATTCGGATGGGGCTCTGATTGTAGATGTAGCTGTCATGGCTGTATCCGGGGTGTTTGGCACCCTGGTGCCATATGAGGCCTTGGGCACCGACTACCACCTGTACATTGATGGAATGCCAATGCTTCCGATTGCGGTATATGTGCTCTGTCTCACGGGGTGGCTGGAGTGCCACATGTGTGCAATCAATGGCCCCCACGGTGCGTGGGAATCTGGCAATTCTGTAGAAATCTGTCATTGCCTTCAGCCGCAGCTCCTCAGTGGTGGGTTTGATGATTTGGTTGGCCATGCGTCTAAAGATTGCATAGACAACCTGGTGCACACATCTGCTCATGGAGGATTGTGACATCCCAGCCACCACTCCACTTGTTCTTTGAAAAGAGCCACTGGCAAGGAAATGGAGTGTTGCCATGACCTTGACCAGTGGCTGCACTGCATGTGAGCGGTGTGTTGGGCTGGTGATGTCCTCCTGTAAGGTTGTGGTTAATTCCAGGATGGCATGAGGGGTGAATCTGAAGATGCGATACACCTCAGAATCACTCATGCCAAAGAGGTCTATGCGGGTGCGGTATATCCTCTCCCGTACCCTCCTCCGTGCCCTCCTTTGTGCCCTCCTCCTTCTTTGCTCCTCTAAAGTCAATAGTATAGCTATGAGCAAGGATGTCCCTGGCATGTTGGCATACAGATTGTTGTGCAACACGTGTGACTGCTCAGCTCCTCACTAACAGTGTTGCTTTCTCTGACATGTAGACGGATTGTCTAATTTTATACCACCTTTTATATGGTCTAATTTTAGACAGGCCGTGCAGCTGTTGCGCACAGCGCGTAGCCTGCGCTGCAACAATGTTCTTTTGTGGATCCCCGTAACTCCCTCATTAGCATATTTGAATAGCAAATCAATGGTGTGTCTAGCGCAGTTTTGCGCGGATGGATGCGCCTGTCTATCGAAATTACGCCGGACAAAAAAAAGTAGATTTCTTGCGTATCTCGTTTTGGGGATGCGGCGCATTGAAACGCATGCGCAAATTTAGACTTACGCCGCGCATCTCCTGTAACGCTGGCGTAATCGCTCTGTGAATCTGGCCCACTGTCTTTTATTTGATTTAATTAAAAAGACGTTATATGTTGTATATATTGCTTTTGATGCAGATAATTACGTAATTAAATATCAGTTGATATCCACATCCTTTATATTTGAATAGATTTACCATTAAGTATAAGAATCATTACTGGTACAGTGATAAATTAAAAGAAAAAACATGTTAAATTGAGAGTTTTATTGATCTATCATTAAGATCAAATACTAGAAAAAGCAAAATATGCAACATATTTTTAATTCATCCATATCATAACCTTAAACAGATGTTTACAATGTCCTACAGATAGTTCATATCTGTTGATAATCAATTATAGGCTGCTAATAAATTTCTTGTTTATAAAAAAAAAATCCTTATAAAACTGCTAATAGATTTAAACCATTCATGGAAGATTGTCTGCTTTATCGAGAACAGCAACTGTGATGAGTATTAGACATGTGCAGACTGGAATATTTTGTTAAATGTTTTAGTTTTCGTCCGGAAAATACATTTATTTAGTTACTCCCGAAAATCGTTTTGATTTATTTTGCTTTTTGTTGGGGAATAGCTTTCGTCCGAAAATCCAGATATTATACTTGGTTTCTGTCGAATGGTGTTGAATGGTCAAAGAATATTCGACGGAACATTGAAACTTTACACCGAATCGTACATTTCCAGTCGAATATTCCGCCTACAAGAATTCTAATGTTGTATGACTAGTAAGAATCTATAATCTCACTATAATGTGGATGTCGAAACTATTCTCTCTCTATAATGTCTAATCTATTCTCTATAATGTCAAATCTATTTTCTCATAAATCAAAATATATTCTCTGTAATGTTGAATCTATTTTTTCTATAGTGTCAAATCTTTTCCCTATAGTGTTGAATCTTTTCCCTATAGCGTTGAATCTTTTCCCTATAGCGTCAAATCGTTTCTCTATAATGTTGAAAAGTACCGTATGTGTGTGTATATCAGGTTCGATAGACAGATTGCTATTCACTGTATTCAGTCAGCGTCATGTCAAATCTCTCTATATCGAATTGTTATTGCAACGAAAATGAAAAAAAAAAATATTTTTTATGTCGGATCTTTTGGTTTTCGTTTTCTGCGCTTTCGTTATCGTTTGTTAAAACGATAACGAAAATACCTGATTTTCAGACGAAAATGCATTCTAACGAAAACGAATGCACATGTCTAATGAGTATCCAAAATAATATAATGCAATTAGCATAGCCCACAATGCTTATCCTCTTAGCTAATGCTTCTGCCCCCCTTGTTACAGCTACCCTTGGCAAAACACCAAAGAACCATTGTGCAGGGAACATGGAATTCCAAGGCCTCCAGGTTACCTGCCGCCTTGGCACAGAGTGCAAAAAAGAAATGCTGTAACCATCCCTTGGTAATTGTTATATGAGTGGCTGCAGCCTAGGACTACAACACTCAGTCAGTAACTTAAATTTAAACTCCAGTTTCTTTGTCCAGAAAAAAAAAAGTTTTATACAATATACTCAGAAAACCCTTTAAAAAAACAGTTCAGTGACTAAGCGCTATTTAAGTTCTACCATTGCTTACACCATTTGCCATGGTCACATTTAAAAATTTGAAACTGTGAAAATATTTTGATTCAAATTTATATAGAGAGAACTACACTATATGACCAAAATAATTTGGACACCTGACCATCACACCTGTATAAGCTTGCTGGAAATTCAGTTTTAAAACCACGCCTCTCCCTCTTGTGGCTATAACAGCCTCTACTCTTCTAGAAAGTCTTTTCATAATATTTTTCGTGTGAATGTTAAAATGTGTGACTGGTCAGTGAAAAGAGCACTTGTGAGGTCAGGTACTGACAAGAAGACCAGGCTCATTGTTGTTTTAATTCATTCAGGCATTCAATAGAGTGGAGGTTAGGCCACTCAAGGGCCTCAAACCCAAATTCAGCAAACCAAGTGGTTGATTTATTAAAAGCAGATAGACTGTGCACCTTGCAAAGTGCAGTTTCACTCTGCAAGTGCAGTTGCTACAGAGCTTAATAAATGAGATGAAGGGTCACTTTGCAAAGAATACCCAATCCCATGCAAGGAAAAAAAAACAGCATTTTTGCTTGCACATAATTGGATGATGGAAGTCAGCAGAGCTTCTGCTCATTTACAAAGCTTTGGAGCAACTGCTCTTTATATAGTGCTACTACTCTTTGCAAGGGGAAAAGTCTATTTGACTTTAGTAAATCAACCCCCAAGTCTTTATGGCGCTGACTTTGTGTACATCAGCGCAGCCAAGCTAGAACAAAAAGGTCTTCCTAAAACTGTTTTCTCAAAGTTGGAGGTGCACAATTGTCTAAAATGTTGTAGCACTAAAATACATCTACTCCCGTGTGGCAGTCTAAAAAGGTCTAAGATCCAGTTATTTTGTGATCAATTAATTTTGAACCTAATTAATTAAACAAAATACTGCTCCAAAATCTATCTTTATTTAGGTCTCACATGGTCCTTTACATGGTCCTGCACCACCAGAAGCAGTTTTGCCAATTGAAAAAGTTTGCAAGGCTGGAATGGGGTCAGGTGCTGATTAGAAAGCTACAGGTTTGTCAGTAAGGGTCCTTTCACACGGAGCGGACCATTTTTCGGTCGGCTCCGTGTGTGTCCGTCAGCTCAGTGGGGGGTCCCGCTCAGCTGTCGGCGGACAGGGCGGTCCCCGCACACTGTGCAGGGACCGCCCTGTCTCTCCTCCGCTCTCCACTATGGGGAATCGGATGAAAATGGACCATTTGTCCGTCCGTTCCGCCGGACGGAAGAAAAATAGGGTTTTCTTCCGTCCGAAAAACCGGATCCAGACGGACGCGGATCTTTGCGGAGGTTAGCGGATGCATCATCCGCTTACGGACGCGACCCCATAGGCGTCCATTACAAGTCCGTAAACAGACTTGTAAAAACGGACAAACGGAGGCGGACATGTGAAAGGGGCCTTACACTGCTGACACCCTCTGTAACATCTCATTCTACTTTAGTGCAAGCAGACACAATCTACATAAGGACAACACAACACTGAATTCAGAAGCAGTACAGCATAGATGTCCCTCATCATATTTTGCATTTGGTGGACTTCACTGGCAGGGTCAACAAGCATTTGGGAGATTTTGCAAGGGGAATACAAGATAAAAATGTAAATACAGATGCAAGTACAGTTAAGTACTTCAGCCTATATAGGAGGGCATAGTTCTATTTAACAAGACTTGTTCTTGAAAACCCCTGAACTCTTTAGTTTGGATGGGTGTCCACATATTAAAGGAGAATTATAGCTCACAACATGTAGCACTGTATTGAATAAATAGAACAAAAGTTATTTTTTTTCAAATGACCTTAAAGATTATACATTTTGTATATGATTTGTTTTTATACATTTTTTCCCCCTTATTCAGGTCTACAAGTGAGAGTTACTATACAAATTAAACTCCCAATTATTTTGAATGCCCTGATTTTCTTCTGAAGGTGTTGTGAGCTGCAATGAGCATTTCTTGAGGTTACAGTGAAGTTAGTGTTATTCTGGAAGTAATTTATTCTATCAATATATATGGGTGTTTCTATTTGTATAGTGATGCCCTGTACACACGATCAGTTTATCCGATGAGAACGGTCTGATCGATTTTTCCATCAGTTATCCGATGAAGCTGACTGATGGTCTGATGTGCCTACACACCATTGGTTAAAAAAAAATGATCGTGTCAGAACGCGTTGATGTAAAACACAACGACGTGCTGAAGAAAAATAAAGTTCAATGCTTCCAAGCATGCATCGACTTGATTCTGAACATGCATGGATTTTTAACCAAAGGACGTGCCTACAGACGATCGTTTTTTCTATAGGTTTTTTATCCATCAGATAATTTTAAAACAAGTTCCATTTTTTTAACCGATGGATAAATAACCGATGGGGCCCACACACGATCGGTTTGGTATGATGAAAACGGTCCATCAGACCATTCTCATCAGACAAACCGAACGTGTGTACGCAGCATAACCGATCGTGTGTACGCGGCACAGACAGACACTCTTTCTATGACCTACATGAGCGGAGCTAACATGCTCCAACTGCTCCTCCTAAATCTACTTTCTATTGCTGTACTATTGAAGAATTTGTTGATGATAGAAGTGGTAGATGAATATGGGGGGGGGGGTGGTCATGTACCGCATTTTAATTTCAAAATACACTTGACCTTTAAATAATATTGCAATTAATTCTGTATTATGTTAAATATTTGTTTTATGTTTTTAATTATATTATACAATTAATGAATTGCATTATGCAAATTAAGTATGGGCTATGTAAATTGTGTATTAGGTAATGAATGTGCTAAAATAAAATGTCTGAATAGCTTAAAGGGAAAAAAATCCATTAATACATTTTGTTTCTTTGAGCTACAGTTGATTATCAGATCTAAGTGCTTGTGTTTTATGAAACATGTCTATGTGATGAAATTCCATTTGCATTGTTCTGTTTCTAACATTGTCTTGTGTGTGTAATGCACAAAATGGGAAAAGATGAAGAAGGTAATTTTTATTATTAAAATATTTATTATTCTGTATGATCTGTAGATATGATAATATCATAAGACTGAATTCAATTATTTTAGGAACGTAAAGAACCTAAAAGATATAAAGCAAGAATGTGCATGGTTTGTTTACAGCATAGTGTTCATGTCCAGATTATTAACAGTTTATTATCAGTCATAGTTACAGTGGGGCAGCTGAAATATTAATACACTTGGGTTCATTTTGGAGTACAATGCTCACTTAGGCCAATATGTGGTCCAGTGTTGGGAAGAAGAAAAACAAAAAATTCTCCTTGAACCTCACAACAATAAAGCATGGACTATGCGAATATATGACTCCTTTAGTAAAAAAAAAAACATGAATAGTAATAGCCTGAAAAACAGGTTTACCTTGTAAAAAATTTAAGGGAAAAGAAAAACAAAAACAAAAAGAAAACATCTTAAGGCAGAGCTCCACCCAAAAGGGGAAGCTTTGCTTATATGCTTCTTTCCTCTCTTTGGGGCCGCATTTGGCCCCTTTCGGGGGGAATGGGTACCTGGTATTGACAGATACCTGTCCCAACTTTGGGAGATCTGGCTGCGGCAAGATGCAGCGCGGTCTCCCAGAAATGTGGCCCCCTCATCCTTCCCCCCTGTCGGGCCATTCACAAATGCAGCACACTTTGCACATGCATGGTGGGGCTGTGAAGCCGCAAGGTTTCCCTTATAAACAATGGCAGTGACAACACCCAAGAGCCCAGTGAAACAGTGGCTGGGGTGCCGACATCACTGGATTCCAGGACAGGTAAGTGTCCCAATATTAAAAGTCAGCAGTTACAGTACTTGTAGTTACTGACTTTAAAAATAAATTGTGGGGGGGCTGGACCTCCTCTTTAAAATATGTGTAAACTGTACAAAGGTACTTTACTACTAGAGCCATTGGGCCAGATTCAGGTACATCTGCGCATTATTGGACCGGCGTAGCGCACCGCCTTTACGTTAGACTTGTGCAATGTAGCCGCGTAATCACCCTATTCTCGTAGCTTTTGCGCAGAAAATTGCGCATGCGTAACGTTATTTCAGAGGCGTTAGGCGGAGTAATACAAATTGGGAAGGACGTGGGCATGTTACATTGAAATGAGCCATGACCCCATGCAAATGAAGGGCCGACCGGCTTGCGCATGCGCGCTTGAAGCAGACCATGTGCAGCACCTCTGTGCGCATGCTCACAACTCGGGAACGGCGCAATCAGTGAAATTGGAAGTGGACTAGGGCAACTTAGTGAACTACGCAAACAGCATAAATAGACAGACACAAATGCACTTCCTTTGCAAAAGTACATCCCTTTGTTTCCCTTCCTATACAGCAAGGTGCTTTTGTTTATTAGCGTCTGTTTGTTTGTTTGTGACGTGTCTTTGAGATATTTGGGGACAGTTTTGCAGAGTGATTTTTGTCTTTTATGTGTTTTCTTTGTTGTGTGCATCATGGGGGGGGACAGTCATGCCTGCCACCCATGTCACTCACAAACCAGCCAGCTGTCCCCATACATGTTCTGTTCGAAATCTGTGGGGATGGGGCTCTGATTGTATATGTAGCTGTCATGGGTGTCATGGGTAGTGTCATGTGTTGGGCTGCTGATGTCCTCCTGCAAGGTTGTGGTTAATTCCATGATGGCATGAGGGGTGAATCTGAAGATGCGAGACACCTCAGAATCACTCATGCCAAAGATGTCTATGCATGTGTGATATATCAAGTGAAGAGTGAGGGGCTTGTATCAGATAAGAATATTGTATTAGATTAGATTAAATTGTAAAGTTTATATAAGCAAATAAAAAAAAAAAAAAAAACATCTCCTGTGCCCTCCTTAGTGCCCTCCTCAGTGCCCTCATCCTTCTTTGTTCATCTAAAGTCAGTAGTATAGCTATGCGCGACGATGCCCCTGGCATGTTGGCATACAGATTGTTGTGCAACACGTGTGACTGCTGAGCTCCTCACTAACAGTGTTGCTTTATCTAAAAGGTAGACTTTTTTTCTCTTTTTAGACCAGCTTTTCTATGGTCTAATTTTAGACAGGACATTTTGCTGTTGCGCACACTGCGTAGCCTGCGCTGCCCTAACGTTCTTTTGTGGATCCCCGTAAGTCCCTCATTAGCATATTTGACTAGCAAATCAATGGTCTGTCTACCGCAGTTTTGCGCGGACGGATGTGCCTGTCTAAAGAAATTACGACGGACAAAAAAAAGTAGATTTCTTGCGTATCTCGTTTTGGGGATGCAGTGCATCGAAACGCACGCGCACATTTAGACTTACGCACGCGCATCTCCTGTTGCGCAGGCGTAATCGCTCTGTGAATCTGGGCCATTGTCTATGGTTTTACACACACACACACACACATTAAAATGCACATTTTAGGTTTAAAGTCTAACAGTAAAGCCCGGATTCACAAAGCACTTACGTCGACGTATCTCCAGATACGTCGCATAAGTTCAAATATGCGCCATCGTATCTGTGCACCGAACCCACAAACCAAGAACCTAAAAACAGACTTCATCCCACCGATGTAACTTGCCTACGCCGGCGTAGAGTGGGCGCATATTTACGCTGGACGCATGTGGCTTTCCCATTGATTTTCTATTCAAATATGCAAATGAGGGAGATACGCCGACTCACGGACGTACTTGCGCCCGGCGCATGATTTTTTTTTTTAAAGTGTATTTGGTGCATGTACTCGAGAGAGGAGCCGGACTGCAGGAGTTGGGAGTAGGCAGGCCTCCCCCAGAGGCAATCTGCCATCTTTCTCCATGCCCCCGGCGCATGATTTAAGCGGTTTGCATAAGTTTTACGTTCGGCGTAAAGTTATTCCCCATAGATGAGGCGCAACCCATGCAAAGGTATGGACCAGGGAACACATGCCTACGTATTGTGCGTTGGACGTCTGTGAATATGGGCTGACGTGGGTCTGGCTGGGCGTAGGTTATGTTCACGGCGTACACAGTGATCCAGCGTATCTTAGGCAGTTGTTCCGACGTGGTTGTACGCATGCGCACGGGGATACATCCATGTCCCGACACATGCGCAGTTCATTTTCAGTACTTGTCTGGCGCTCGGCCCATCATTTGCATGGGGTCACGCTTCATTAACATGGATCACGCCCACTTCCACCTACTTCCACTTATGCCGGCTTACGCCTACGAAATATACGCTACGCCGGTGCAGAGTTGGAAGCATTTGTTTGTGAATTCCATTCTTGCTTCTCCGCGCTGTAAAAGAGATACGCTACGGTGGCATAAATATGCGCAGATGTATGTGAATCCGGGCCTATAGATTTTTTGAAAGAAAATATCCTGTAGAATAAAATGGTGGTAGGTGAGGGTTTTTTTTTTTTTTTTCAAAAGATATTAGTGCACATGTTTATCAAATGCAAATTTTATGTAATAATACATGGATGTTAACTTTAGCCAATATTTTTTTTGTAAAATATAAAGATATCTTGACTAGATCCCCCATCCAACAGTTAACAACTATGGGAAGTCAGAGACGCCCCGCTTCTCTCTCTCCATTTATCCCCCCTCACCCCCCCCCCACATCCCCACACACTTTTCCCCCATCCCCACACCTTTCCCCTTCTAGATCCCCCCCACACACACACATAGTATCGCCACCTTTCCAGTTCATGCCATGCCAATCCATCTATCCCAGCTCCAAGGTATTAGTCCAAGGCACAGCCTCTATACCTTATTCCTGACCGCCCATTCACTCATTTGGAGGTACGCTACATTTATACCTCATGTTTCATTTCCCACCCACCACAACTCAGCTCTTAGTAACTAGGCCCATTTTGCACTACTCCTAGCTCTCACTATAAGTTACAGTTACCTGCCACATTTCAAAATGCTTACGACTATCAGGTTGGGTTTTAACCCCTCACAAAGCATGTTCTAATTTTGTAGGGTACAATGTTCTATATTACAGTAGTCTTTGCCTTGTTAAACTCCAATGTATGTCTGCTGTTCAAGATTTCTGTAAATGTTTTATTTTTCCAATAAAAGACATAGTTTGAAAAAAAAAAAAAAAGATAAGGTGGAATGAATAGTTACCCAATATGTCAAGCCTTAAAACAGTCCTTAAAGTGGAGCTCCACCCAGAAGGAAAAGCTCCGCTTGTTTTCCCCCTATCCCCTCACTGCCACATTTTCACATTTGTAAACTCTCTAATTCCACTTTAGGTCATTGTAATCTACACTGATAATGCTGCTGATCATTGCCTGTAAAACCTCACTTACTTGTAAAATCTTCTCACAATCCTTTTTGCAATAGTTTATGATGTCACGGGTGCATGCGCAGTTCATCGTTCGATTCACGGCACACTATGTTTCTATGCCGTTTCTGTATCAACAACGTTATTTCCCCTGTTAATGGCACAGCACGGGAGCTTCGCAATACGGTGGCTTCCTCTATCTGCTTCCTGGTTCTCCCCTTGTAACTGTGAGATGTCACACATGGGGAGTGAACCAGGGCATCTCAATAGGCATCCATACAACCAAGCAGCTCAAGATAGAGGCTTGGATAGAATGTGATCGCAAAATGCGTGAGATTTCGGCAGGGAAGGGTGGAAATCCACGACAGACAGAAAAGAAGAGCAAAGATGGCGCTGATGATTCCAGAAAGAGAATATAATTTACAAAACAAAGAAAAGGTAATTGGAAAGTTCTGTGAGGGGTGCAAATAATTAATTATTGGCTAATATTCTTTTTAAAGCAAATAAATCCTGGGTTTACTTCCTCTTTAAAGTAGATTTAATTACCCAATACTTCACTCCGGTGCACTGCTAGATTGGTCCCTGCAGGGGCTTCTCACATACACTGCAGTGGTCTAAGGTCATGGCATTATCAAGACCAATGCAGACTCCTTAGCCGTGCATTGGCAGTGATGCTGTCAAGGGACAGTCTGCTGGAGTGTGATGAAGCACCGCTTGCTGGGGAAATGGATGATTAGGTAAGTAAAAGTCTCATGGGGACTTAACTTACAATTAACCTGTGTGATGCAGCCACAGCCACACAGCAAAGGACGATTTTCATGTTTCTTGGGGCTTTAAGTATTTTATAAGTTCATACTGTATACTGTACCTTTACAATGGAATTCAGCAAGCAAAGAGCTAATTTTAGGTAACCAATAGAAATAAGGCTTTACTCATTGAATTTCTTTGTTGAATAAGCCTAGCTGTGACTCAATATGACTTTACATGTAGGCAGGTGAACCCGATGGTAATAAAGATGACAAACAGCTTTGATATCCAGAAAGTTAAAATAAAACAAGTCATAAAAATTCACTTGTTCCTGAGTGAAGGCTACAGCACTTCAACCTGTATTTTTTTATAACATTTCTGTAGATGTGAAAGATGAATGACAGACATTAGATTCTCCAAAAGAAGAAGATATAAGATTTACTTTTGATGCAGTAAAAGTGTTGGAGTCTCAGCAACAAAAAGAGTTTCCAACCGGTCCAAAAAGTGATGCAAAGAATTTTGGAAGTCTAGGTAGCTTTTTAAGTCAGCAATGATAAAGTACAGTAGATGATATTTTACCGTATACAAGAAATAAAGCTCCAAGAAAATTACAAAACTACCCTTGCAGCAAGGCTTCCCCACACTGCAAGAAATAAATGTTCATTTCAGTCTAGGCTATCTTAACAACTTCAGCCCCGGAGATTTGGTTCTCAATGACCAGGCCATTTTTGCGATGCGGCACTGTGTTGCTTTGACTGACAATTGCGCAGTCGTGCGATGCTGTACCCAAACAAAACTTGACGTCCTTTTTTTCCCACAAATATCTTTTATTTGGTGGTATTTGATCACTAGTGATGAGCGGAATACGCCATATTCGATTTCGCGATATTTCGCGAATATTTCGAAGAATATTCGCGAATATTCGTTAATATCGAATATTCGTGATATTTTATAAAAAAAAAAAAAAAAAAATTGCGAATTTTCGCCAATGCGAATTTTCGCTAATGCAAAATTTCGCGATTTTTTATTTTTTTTTTATAAAATATCACGAATATTCGATATTTACGAATTTTCGGTATATTTTATAAAAAAAATTTAAAAAAAAGCGAAATTTCACATATGCGGTCGCGAATATTCGTTAATATTGAATATTCGTGATAATGCAAAATTTCGCGATTTTTTTTTCATAACATATTACGAATATTCGATATTTACGAATATTCGCTATATTTTATAATAAAAAAAAAAAAAAAAAAATTGCGAAATGTCGCTATTGCGAAATTTCGCTATTGCGAAATTCGCGAATGCGAAATTGATTGCGAATTTTATTGCAAAATTTATTGCGAAATTTGAAAAATACGAATATTCGAAATAGCGAATATTCGCCGCGATATTCGAGATATTCGCGAATACTCGAATATGCAATATTCGTAGCGAATATTCGCAATGCGAATATTCGTGAGCAACACTATTGATCACCTCAGCAGGTTTTTTTTTGCGTTATAAACAAAAGAAGAGAAACAATTTTGAAAAAAAAAACATCTTTTACTTTTTGCTTTAATAAATATCCCACATTTAAAAAAAATATATAAAAAAAATCTCAGTTTAGGCCGATATGTATTCTTCTACATATGTTTGGTAAAACAATGGGGCCTTGTATGCATTAAGAAAACATCAGTGCGCAGCAGCCCCCCTCAGCCCCTGTAAAACGTACCTGTGCCCTATCGAGCCAGCAATGTCCATGAGTGGCTCGGCCATCCAGGACTCCTGATTGGCTGAGACACAGCAGTGGCACCATTGGCTCCCACTGCTGTCAATCAAAGTCAGTTACCCAATAATGAGAGAAGAGGGGCATGGCCAAAATGTTGTTTGAATGGACACACAGAGCTGCTGCTTGCTTTGGGGCCACTCATCTGGGGGGAGTAGACAGGAGCACCAAAGATGGACCTCACAGAGGAGGATCTGGGCTGCTCTGTGCAAAACGACTGCACAGGGCAGGTAAGTATAACATGTTTGTTATTTTTAAAGGTAAAAAAAAAAAAAAACTTTAGTATCACTTTAATCTTTATTACATTTTTATTACTTTTTCGCTAATGGAAATCTCCACAATGCAATACATACAGTAGAACAACATTTTTATTTCATAGAGAAGGAAAGGATTAGAATTTTGCAGAGCTCTTCATCTGCTCAATAGGAAGCTTCCCTGTCACATAGAGAAGCTTCCCCTTACTGGGACACTGAGAACAATAAAAACCTGACAGAGGTTAGGCCGCGTACACACGGCAGAGAACCTCGACGGGCAGAACACATCGTTCCGCCCGTCGAGGTTCTCTCCCGGCCGTCGAATTCGGCGACCCGCCCGTCGGGAATGGCAACCAGCCATTCTTCCAGGCAGGCCGTCGAGGAAATAGAGAGCGTGCTCTCTATTTCGGCTCGACGGGCTTCCCGACGGGAAGCTCGCTGA
The DNA here is from genome assembly GCA_029574335.1 of Rana kukunoris. NCBI lineage: Eukaryota > Metazoa > Chordata > Amphibia > Anura > Ranidae > Rana > Rana kukunoris. The sequence goes on along the minus strand of CM056050.1, from coordinate 565,496,555 downwards.
GACCGTACACACGGCCGAGGTCCTCGCTGGAATGTGCATTCCAGCGAGGTTCTCGCTGATTTTCAGCGAGAACCTCGGCCGTGTGTACGGCGCCTAACATCTATTCTGTTCTACAATTAAAACTAAAAGAAAGATTAATGTGGGAGTCTGTTTTAAAACTACACAACATAGTAGCTGTTGCACACAATGCAGCTCCAACCTACATATGATGTTCCCCCATTAAAAGCAAAATACAACAGAGTTAGCAAACAACAGCGCACACACTTCCATATCTCAAGGTTAAAAAAATTAAAAATAAAAACATTCCAGGAGCTGATATTCTTCAAGCCTACTGTCAGTTTTTATCCCATCTGGAAATCCTTTTTATGATAAACACATAAAAGTGCCAACTCTCGTTTATCCAGAAGAAGGCAAATGTAATATCCTTATCACGAACGTCCTTGTCAATTTTTTTTCCATCAGTAAAAGAAAATCATTTTTCAGTACTAACCCCAGGCTCCATATTATTGTGTTACTGGCACCAGTTCCCTATATTGGGCCAAGTAATTATTCAACTTCAGTAGGCTGAACTCATGCATACACCTACACTCATTTACTCGTATGGGCAATGCTGGAACACGCGGAATGCACCGGTAACTGCAGAACTCATTTCCTCAGACTTTGTAATAAAGCCAGCAAATAAACCTTCTGGACAAACAGAGCTGAGCTCAGAATCCAAAGATGAGCTGTTTTAAATGCTTTCAAAATTGTACACAGTGCCGTTATGAACTACCGTGGGCTAAAGTGAGCAAAAAGAATTGTTAATTGGCTTCTGAAAAGCAGTATATTCAGCATCTCCGTAGAAAACTATAAATCTGCCAGTGTTTTAGTTAAAGGAGAAGTGTGGAAACAATATTGTATCCAATCTACACAGAAAAGATCATTGTCTATAAAGTTCTGGGGGTTTCAATAAATTATCACATTAGTTAGTGATTTAAGCCCACATATATCACATACTCAAAATAGTGCAGTTAAAAAATAAATAAAGATGAACTCCAGAAGCAAAAACTTTAATTTAACTTTATTCCTCGAAAGCTACAGAGAATATAAATCCACTTTGTGCTCCAAATACCTCTGCACGGCCAGTCAATATCTTGTAAAAGCAGTTTCATCACCTCCATGCTGCAATGTGATGTGACGTCACTCCCCCTGCCAATAATGTTGCGTACACACGATCAGTTCGTCTGAAGAAAACGGTCTGATGGATCGTTTTCATTAGACGAACCGATCGTGTGTGGGCCCCATCGTTTTTTTTCCCATCGGTGAAAAAATGTAGAACCTGTTTTAAAATTATCTGATGGTTAAAAAAACATCATCTGTGGGGAAATCCATCAGTTAAAAATCAACGCATGCTCAGAATCAAGTCAACGCATGCTCGGAAGCATTGAACTTAATTTTTCTCAGCACGTCGTTGTGTTTTACGTCACCATGTTCTGACACAATCGTTTTTTTAACTGATGTAGTGTAGGCAAGACTGATGAAAGTCAGCTTCATCGGATATCTGCTGAAAAAATCCATCAGACCGCTTTCATTGGATGAACCGATCGTGTGTACAGGGCATAAAAGTGCTGAAAGATGTCAGCAGCTGGTGGGGAGCTCCTTCAGGACGTCACATCGCCTGAGCCAAGGTTAGTATAGTTCTGCTTTAAGCCATGCTTTAAAGTTATAATTTCCCTGCAAAGCAAACATAATAAACATTGCTTTATACTAACTATGTTTAAAACTGAACTCTGGAAAAAAAGTTGCTTTTGCCATGTAAAAATAAATATCCTGTAATGATGGGTGCCATATTACTGGCTGCTGCTGTGTTAAGGTGGTTGTAAAGCCTTAAGTTTTTTCACCTTAACCAGTTGCCGACCGCCCGCCGTCATATTACTGAGGGACGGTGGCACTGCTGGGCGAGAGCCCATAGCTATACGTCCGCCAGAGGCCTCGCGCATCCCCGCTCGCCCCCGAGTCCCGCACGCGTGCCCGGCGGGTACGATCGCCGCTGGGCACGCGCGCTCGTTCGTTACAGAACAGGGAAGGGAGCTATGTGTGTAAACACATAGCTCTCGTTCCTGTCAGCGGGGGAAACGCTGATCTTCTGTTCATACAATGTATGAACAGAAGATCAGTGATTTCCCCTACTGAGGCCACCCCCCCATACAGTTAGAACGCACCCAGGAACACACTTAACCCCTTCCCTGCCCCCTAGTGTTAACCCCTTCACTGCCAATGGCATTTTTATAGTAATACAATGCATTTTTATAGCATTGATCGCTATAAAAATGCCAATGGCCCCAAAAATGTGTCAAAAGTGTCCAAAGTGCCCGCCATAATGTCGCAGTACTGAAAAAAAATGCTGATCGCCGCCATTACTAGTAAAAAAAATATATTAATAAAAATGCCATAAAACGACCCACTATTTTGTAAACGCTATAATATTTTTTGGCAATGTCCCCCTGTTCACCAATTTTGGCTTTGAGTCTAGAAGTTGAAAGAAACACTGGTTGGTATTCCTATGTTAGGTCTCACCTTTCCTGGTATTTCTAAGGCTCTTCACCGACTGATGCCAAACGGGTCATTCCTAGATTGTATTTGTCAACCTCACCCCCAACACTCACACACATGCTCACTACTGTAGCTGACATACGTAGAATGGAGCAACTGATGGCTACAGTGAAGGGTACGGAGCAGAGATTTTCGGAAACATGGTCAGCATGGGATGATTCAGTATATGGTTCTGAAGGAAATTAACCAAGTTAGTTAACATCAGTTGCCTATGTATTCCTTTGAGCTTGTGTGCTAATCATTTATCCTTTTGTGAAGATCTTTATGCAAGGTTATACAGTATGTTCATGTTGCCTCTATAACTCCTGTGCGGTTAGGACGGGTGGCTGTTTCAAATTTATTTCAAATTTTATTTTATTTTTTCTATTCTTTTTTACTGGGATTGACTTTCTTTCTCCCACTCAAGGCTGTTTAATCACATCGCCATTCCTTTACTTGTACAATTTACGTGTGCTTAGACAGTGTATACCTGCATTGCTTTAAACTGTTTGTGATTCACATGTATTTTCTTTTGTATAACTTGCAAAACCTTATAATTAAACAATAAAAAAAGAAAATGTGCTGGCAGGTAAATAAACAGAAATTGGAAATTGTAACAGTAAAAATTGTGTAAAATTGCCATGCTACAATATCATAATGTACAAGGTGGCTCAATAAAAATGAAATATAACATTAAAAATATAAAAACAAACACATGTGCATATAAAAGTGAAAAAAGTCCAGATTAGGTCTTCCATAACACCACAGTGACACTTTGCAGAAAGGGAGTGTTCAATCTTTGACAATCACTAGGTGAGTCTTCACCATCCACAAGCAATGGGTTCTTACCAGAATATGAGGACTCCAATACAGAGTCACATCAGCATAAATATGACAATCCCATGAAGCAGAGATCTGGTTCAAATTGTTTGGCTGGATTTCAGCAGTATATCTCAAGAATCCAATCAATGGCAACATCAATAGCAACCATAAATGCACAAAATTCCACATATAACCAAAATGGAAGAATCCACATAGTGTAAAACTGTCTAAAGGGTTTTATTGAACTTAAAAGTATAAATACTACTAACATCAATAAAACCAAATTCGTACTTTGTATGCATAACAATCCCAAGATGCATGATAGAGGTTCCAAACAGAAATTTGCAAAAATTACCGATCCAAGTAGGCATGGCGACATCACATGCATTAGCTCAGCCCTATGCGTTTCAACATATGTGACATCATCAGGGGCAGATACAAGATTTACTCTGTTTTGATTTAGGGCCAGTTCACGCTTACACATCCAAGCTTGCACTTTTTGGCGTGTTTCCATTAGGTGTGTTTTTGGCAGCCCATTCATTTTAATGGGCTGCTGAACACATGGGCATGTGGAAAAAGAACAGCAGATGCTATTTTTATAATTGCGCTGGACCAAACTGAATGGTACTGCGGCATTATGCATTTTGGTGGGCACAAACACACCTGTGTTTTTGCGAGATGTATGAAGTTGCCATTAGGAATTAATGTGCATCTGCGTACTGCAGCGTGATCCTGTGCAGTGTGGGTTTAGACTTGCTTCCACGCACATTCCCACACCACAATTGGTGTGAACCAGCCCCTCGAGCATAATTTTATAAAGAAATGACAATATAAAATGTAAACAAATATATTATATAACCAGAAAATGGTCCATTTGTTTTACTCAAGAGCAAAAAGAAAAACAAACAGACTAAATAAACAATTGTGTTGCACAATAAAAATGCACATGCATTATGTAAGTCTGCGTGACATAATGTACTGTGCTATAGAAAGCTTTCTTTTTTGTTGCTTTCTACATAAACAAAGAACATTTAATTTGTTTCTAACGCTCAGAGTAAGCAGGAAATACAGATTTATATAAACAATCCAGAATATACAAAGCAGTGTTTAAACAGTCTTATGTTTCATTTTGCTGCTGTTTTCACGTTATTTTATGATTTCTCTAATACCAACCAAAGTAATAGAATTTGGAACTGCTTTAAACAATGTAATATTAATTAATCTTTTTCCAACCTTTCAACCTAATGTTTTGCTGTTTTGAATGTGTGATCAGCGTACCTATTTGGAAAATTAAATAACTCATAAATATAACACAGCTTCATACAACAAATGAATTAAATTACAGGATGGCTATTGCTGTCCTAGAAATTTTAACAGCAAAGGCTGAAAGTCTACTATTGCGCAACCAATTCTAGCCCCTTTCCAGCCAACTTCCACAAGTATTTGTCTTCAGAAAAGCAGCATTTTGTTACAGGAGGAGCCTTTCATCTGGGAGAGGGACTAACTGGTCCTTTCGTGGAAGGGTAAGGTTTCCATGGGCTTAAGAAAGTGAACCACATAGTGTGTAATGGTGCCACATTGAAATGGTGAAAATGTGTGTGTTCCTAAAAGCCATGGTTTGTTTTTAAATCATTTTAAATAATTTCTAATTACAAAAGAAGTTAGTGTTGTAAGATCTCCCTCTGCCAGATGATATGATTACAGGTCTAAATAGAGAAGGCATAACATGCCCATAATGTGTCACTGACCATTATGCCCCGTAGATCCGTCTGACTTTTTTCATCAGAATTTCCGACCGTGTGTGTGCCCCATCGGACTTTTTTCATCAGAAATTCCAACCGTGTGTATGCCCCATTGCACTTTTTTCATCGGAAATTCTGTAGTAGTTTAGATAGAGAACATGTTCTCTTTTACACCGACCGTGTGTACGGGGCATAATTTCACTGTTATTGATGTCTAAAATATCTCTAGTTTGGGACCTTTTGCCAACATGTCTTAATACTGTCCTGGAAGACAAATCAAAAGCCCAGAAGGACATAGCAATATTTATTTAGCCAGTATCCAGGATCTGCATCTACTTTTGAGTTTTCTTTATAGCTCCACACCAGTACCTAGTCCTGGTGGCTAATGGAGAGACAGTTATGCAGGGTTTGATAGACAAATGCCTTTATTGGTAGGCTTATTGGTAGGCTGAATACCTTGCACACATTAACAAAATTAAGTGTCCTGTCAAGCTTTGACTGTGATTTAAAAGCATCGTTTGGGAATTAATCCAATATAACTTTGAGAATGTGGCTACATTTTGTTAAAGTGAGTCATTCAGGGTTCCCAAAGTAGTCAATACAGGCCTCCAAGGCTTCATGGAACTGGGGATTAAAAAAAATCCTGGGGTTATAATGAGGGTCAGAAAATTTTGGGGGTCAAAAGTGGTCGACAAATTATGAAAAGTGAATTGGAGTTAATACATTTTTGAGGTCTCTGTAGAGCTCCACACCAGTCCATATTCCACAAGGTAAACTGGCTAGTGGTAGAAAAGTTACACAGGGTTGGAAGGCTGAATACCTTTTTTTTTTTGGTAGGATGGATACCTTGTATACATCAACAGATTTTTTTTTCTAAAAAGGTAAAAGAATTTCCTGGAAAGTACACAAACTTTGAAAAGCTAGCCAAATATTGTTAAAATGACCTTCAGGTAACTTTACAGTTGGACATGTCACCGTTTACATCAACAGTAACCTCTTTTAACAAAGTTCTACCATTCATTATTAAAAAGCAACTGCTCAGTTTAAGTCTAGTGATTTTGCCAAGCTGAGGTGATGCCACTAGCAAGTGATAAGGGGATGCAGCTGGGGGCTGATTGGTGTTCGCCATAAACTGCACAGACACCCAGATTTACATGATCTTTGAATATCTGTGAGCAAACATCCCCTCATCTAGGAAGTAGATGCTGACCCTGGATGATGCTTAAACAAACATGGCTGGAGAGGAACGCATATGAAGGCACTGCCAATAGGCATACTATACTATGACCTATGTTAGAGGTAATATACCATATATATTAATAACTGCCTGTATGCACCTGTTGGCATGCATGTATTTACCATGCAAAAATATATCTTATGCTGGACCCACTTTAGATTTTAACATGGTTTTAGAATTATTGGTGAGCTATGGAAAAAATACAAGTTAGGACTGGTATAGGAAGTGAGATGTATAGGTGTATACTGATGGTAACACTACTAAAATGTTATATAGAACACTGGGTAAAAAGGTTAAAGAATTACTAAAGGCAAAACTTTCCTCAAGCCTCGTACACATGCTTGGTTTTCTCGGCAAGAACCAGCAAGAAAACGTCTGGTAGAGCTTTCTTGCCGTGTAAACCGAGCGTTTGTACGAGGCTTTCAGATTTCTCGTCGGGAAATCTGGCCAGAATCTCGACGAGAAAAGTAGAGATCCTGCTCTCTATTTTCTCATCAGGATTCTTGTAGGCCTGTTTCCCGACAAGAAACCCGAGAGTGTGTATACTTACCTGTCGCCGTGGAAACCCATGCATGCTCAAAATGACTTTGACGCATGCGCAGTAGCTTTCACGGCATAGGTAGGGTGATGCAAGATGGCGGCGACGGCATCAAATGTGACCAGCGCATGCTCGTCGTACGCGATGACGTCACCACGTTGTTGCCTTTTAAAAGAACTGCGGTCAGTATTAAAGAGTTCTAAACACTAATCTGCATTTACCCCAAGAGAGTCATAGCCCAAATAGCAAGGATAAGTTGCCACAAATTTGTGGCATGATTGGTTTGTAAGACCTGTTAACTTGCTGCACATTTTCACTGCCAAGTATACATTTGCAGAGCACTCGAAGCATAAATTCTAGTTGACACTTTTCCAATCTGTAGCAAATTTGTGTGGCAAGTCTCTAACTAGAGCAAAGTTGCAGTGGTGAGTCTACAGCAAGAGCTCTGCAAGTCACAGTGACCCCCTGTGTGGGATGACTATTGCACAGCATAACTGAACCAGAACCTCCAGAAGACTTGCAGAATGTTTGCAAACAAAGTTGATCTGGAGCCATGCAGTGCCGTCTTGCTGAAATTGTGCAACAAACATGTGAAGCCTGGCAAGTCTAGCAATAGTTTTGTAGGTCATGTTCAAATGTGCAACTCAATTGCTTTCTATCTGGTAGGTCATTATTCATTATATCCAAAATGTCCTCTTCCCTAGGTGTTAAAACATCCTCTACTGCAGAGATATGCAATTAGCGGACCTCCAGTTGTTGCAGAACTACAAGTCCAATGAGGCATAGCAAGACTTTGACAGCCACAAGCATTACACCCAGAGGCAGAAACATGATGGGCCTTGTAGTTTTGCAACAGCTGGAGGTCCGCTAATTGCAATTACACCATTAATGGCAAGCAACAGGTTGTGTAAATGCCCTGATAAAATAATCCTCCCAAACTTTTCAAAACGCAACTGGTACAGTAAACGTTTGATCCGAGGGACAGCCAGAAAGATGACATGAATACCACCCCTAAGGTCGCGTACACACGATCTGTCCATCCAATGAGAAGGGTTCGACGGACCGTTTTCATCGGGTCACCGCTAAAGTGGCCTGATGGTCTGATGTGCATACACACCATCAGTTCAAAAACCGATCGTGTCAGAACGCGGTGACGTAAAACATGCTTCCAAGCATGCGTCGACTTGATTCTGAGCATGCGCGGGTTTTTTGAACCGATGCTTTTGCGTACTAACCATCGGTTTGGACTGATGGTCAGGCGTCTATCAGTCCGATTTTAAAGCAAGTTTTAAAACTTTGGACCGAAGGACGACAGACAGATGGGCCATACACAGTGTCGGTTTGGACCGATGAAACTGGACTTCAGTTCATTCTCATAGGTTTGAACCGATCCTGTGTACGCGGCCTAAGTGGTATCAAACTCTAATCCAGCTGCCCACAGTAATGCAACAGGTCATTTCCATTCCAGGTTATCACTGAGGCCAAAAAGGTTCTGATGGAAGATGAAATATTTCTAAAGGCTCTACACACAGCAATATAATGGCATATATACACAATGATATAAAGCCAGTAGACTAGGGATTAATTAAAAAGGAATAACCCATGCAGTCCCACTGTGTCTAATTAAATCAAATAACCAGCTCGCTCAAAAGGTAAAACCATTCTTTAAAGGAATATATAATGTTAATGTGAGAATCGGTATCCTTTCAACTATCCAAATCTAATGGGATTTATTTTGCAAAAGTGAAAAGAGTCTCTCAAGTTATGTAAATAATGATGTAAAGAGGAACAGAGGATCTTCTGTTTATAAAAAAAAAAAAAAAAAAAAATCCAGTATTTATTATGACCCATGACTATGTAATCTTTTTTTTTCTATTCTAAATCCACAAGTTGTATCATAAAAAAGTTGTTTCCAGCCACATATGCAAACCTACATATATGGTGTTCATGCATGCCAAAAGTCCACCTGTGCTGTGTATTTAATTTTACCCTCCTTTCTCAGTGCCTAAAATATGGGACTGTGAGAGATTTGGCTTATTAAACACTTAAGACCTGGACCTTTAGGCAGCTAAAGGACCCGGACAGTTTTTGCAATTTGGCACTGTGTCGCTTTAACTGACAATTGCGCGGTCGTGCGACGTGGCTCCAAAACAAAATTGGCGTCCTTTTTTCCCCACAAATAGAGCTTTCTTTTTATGGTATTTGATCACCTGTGCAGTTTTATTTTTTGCGCTATAAACAAAAATAGAGCAACAATTTTGAAAAAAATTCAATATTTTTTACTTTTTACTATAATAAATATCCCCCAAAAATCTATTAAAAATAATAAAAAAAATCCTTAGTTTTGGGCCGATACGTATTCGTCTACCTATTTTTGGTAAAAAAAAAACGCAATAAGCGTTTCTCGGTTGGTTTGCGCAAAAATAATAGCGTTTACAAAATAGGGCATAGTTTTACTGCATTTTTATTATATATATTTTTTTTTACTACTAATAGCGGTGATCAGCGATTTTTTCATGACTGCGACATTATGGTGGATACTTCGGACAATTTTGACACATTTTTGGGACCGTTATCATTTTCACAGCAAAAAATGCATTTAAAATGCATTGTTTACTGTGAAAATGACAATTGCAGTTTGGGAGTTAACCACAAGGGGGCGCTGAAGGGGTTATGTACGACCTCATCTGTGTTTCTAACTGTAGGGGGGTGTGGCTGCAGGTGTGACATCATTGATTGTGGTTCCCTATATAAGGGAACACACGATCAATGACAGCGCCACAGTGAAGAACGGGGAAGCTGTGTTTACACACAGCTCTCCCCGTTCTTCAGCTCTGGGGACCCATCACCTGACTCCAGCTGCGATCGGGTCCGCGGGTCCCGCGGTCACGGTCACAGAGCTTCGGAATGGGTCGCTGGTGCGCGCCGCTGGCGCGTGCCCGTGACCCACGGCTGGGCACTTAAAGAGGGCGTACCGGTACGTGCTTGTGCCCAGTCGTGTCATTCTGCCGACGTATATGTGCAGGAGGCAGTCCTTAAGTGGTTAAATGTATGTTTCACAAGCCTGAAGCATTGTATTGACAGATGTATTGCACATAACAGAGAAGACACTGTGTCCCATTCCAAGATACATCTCTGGCGAGCAGGGGCGGACTGACCATTGAGTCACTCGGGCACTGCCCGAGGGCCCCATGCCACTAGGGGGCCCCATCAGGCTTGCCAGGCTCAGTAAAACCAGGGACTGTATGTAAAAATCTGTGTTTTTATTACATCTGTCCCTGATATGTCCAAAACTGACATGCTTGTGATGTGAAAATCCTGAGATTTTATCTGCCCCGTCTCTGCACTGCCTCCTGGCGTGGTGGCCATCAGTAAGCCCAGGGGCCCCATAATCTTCTATTGCCCGGGGGCCCCATGAGTTGTCAGTCCGCCCCTGCTGGCGAGGCAACTTTTTGGTGCCCTAGGTCCTCTAAACACAAACTCTTAGCTTTATCACCAACTTTTTGTAATTGGTTATCTCTGCTCAAGACATCAGGTCTTATGAACCACTTCAACAAAAGACTCTCTTAGATCCTGAACAGTTTTCCATTTCTGTTCTAAAAACAGTGACCCCAGGAACCCCAGGTATGCAATAAGGTCAAGGTTTGATTTTATTAAAACATTTCAAAGTATTTTAATTGCAGATGATGAAATCCAGATTCAGCAGGTTTTGCAGTTTGTTTCTATACTATACTCTCTGAGACTGGGAGTAGGAGAAGCAGCAATATGAGCCTGTGATTTGTTCTAAAATGGTAATTTGCTAACATGCTGATAGGAGGAGAGCGATGTGCTTATCAGTGCGATGCTTGACTCATTTGACTGGCAGTAATAGGGTGGGGGGGGATACCAAGACCTGTAAATGTTGCTTAAAGGGTACCCTCACTTTTTTACACGCTTCACAAAAAAGGTCCCCATGCAACATAGTGTGCCCAAAATATTAAAATGCTGTGCTCCGTTCCTTAAATAAATGTCTTTGCCTGTTGACACTGTCATTCACAATCCTTCCTGCAGATGGCAAGACAAACCTAGTGCCAGATGTGCAGCCCCAGAAATCCACAAATGAGCACTTCTGTCCTTCTTCCCCACCTTCACATGTGAAGTCTGCTCTTCATTTCCTCTGCAAGGGGTAGCGGACTGTGACTGTACGGATGTGGAGGGATTCTATCAGTGCCCACTTGATTTTTGGCGCTGTGCATCTGGAACTGGGTACATCCAGCACCAGCTGTGCTATCCAGGTGTCAGAAGCTGAAGAGGTGGGAGTTACTTTGAGAATGGAGCTGTCAGGGATCTTGTGCAGCAAGTGCTTATTCCCGTGCAGCAAGTGCTCGCAGGTCTTGGCACCCGGCGGCCGGCCTATTCATACCCTGGGTCTGCCTGGCCTCAGTGCTGGATTGTCTTTAGCTCTGGCTCCTGTATTCCTAGTCCCTGAAAGTCTGCTTACCTTGTTCCTGACCCGGTTAAGCCTGACTGCTCTCTGTTGATGACTTTCTTAGTCGAAATGCATCTGGCCAGTATCATTGCACCCCATACTGCTTTTATTTTGCTCATGTGATCACTTTTTAATATTATTTTTGTGTCATTTTCTGTATGACCATTTTATTTCAATAAACCTTCATTGTTTTTTTTTTTACCTGCACCATTTGGAGCACTCTTTTTTGCTTGTGTCATTTTTGGAGTCCACACGGATTCATCCCTACATTCATCTGTTAGCGGAAGGAGTACTGTCTCTCTATCACAGCTTCTCAGACCTGCTTGACAGAAGCCATCCAGACCGCTTGGGTAACCAGCGAGACCTTGAGGCACAGACCCAGGTCTTTGAGACCACAAACCTATCTGACCCACTGTTGTATAACAGATGAGTCCATCTTACATGGTAAGAGTACCTCACCTTTTTACTGTATGAAGTATCCTTGACCTTTACAGTCAACTGGCAATCTTAGCATTCAATGTCTGTGTCTGGAAGAAACCTTTTCACATGGTGTGCTTCTCTCACATGGACTTTCATATTATTTTATTTAGTTGTGTGTTTCACTATTTATTATAATTATTTTCCATTGGCTAATATCCATCACCTTGTAGTACTTCTATCAAGTTTACCACTCATGACCATTTAGCACTATTTATTTTTATTCTTGTTTGACTTTGTTTGAGTGCTGGCAGCGATTCTTTCACATTGGGTTCTAGTGCAGTTTTTCCCTTATTTTACAATGCTCTCTTGGATCACCCTGCCTGTTATGCCTGCTGATGTGTTACCAAATTCGGCATGGACTTTTGACCACGATTCTGGCTCCTGACTTGGTACCTCGCTGCCAGCACATTTCCGACTCTTTTTGTTCCTGACCTTAAAGTTGATCCTGTTCCTGCACTTGTTTACCTGACTGCTGCTGAACATATGACCAATGTTCTGGTCCGAGCATATGACTAGACCCCATATTGCCACTAGAAGGACTCCTGTGTTTCCAAGCTCCAGTTCACTACTCCAGCTTCCTGGCACCTGAGCCCTTCCACTTCCCTAGCCTCCCTGTCTCAACTACCAGGGGTGCTTGGTCAGGAAATGCACAAGGGGCACCCTGGTAATCTCAAGCTCCACAGTCGGGTATATGACAGGAGCACAGCATTTAAACATATACTGTACGTTCCTTGAAAAGTATACATACCCCTTGAAATTTTCCACATTTTGTCATGTTACAACCAAAAACATAAATGGATGTTATTGGGATTTTATGTGATAGACCAACACAAAGTGGCACATAATTGTGTAGTGGTAGGAACATTATAAATGGTTTTAAAAAATGTCTACAAATAAATATGTGAAAAGAGTGGTGTGCATTTGTATTCAGCCCCCCCCCCCCCTTTTCTTTTTACTTGAAGGAACAGTCTTGCTGCCATTTTTTTTTATGATACAACTTGTGGATTCAGATAGAATAGAAAAAACAAAGACTACATAGTCACGGGTCATAATAAATACTGGATTTTTTTTTTAATAAACAGAAGATCCTCTGTTCCTCTTTACATCATTATTTACATAACTTGAGAGACTCTTTCCACTTTTGCACCTGCACAATTTTTCCTGATAGTAGTTCTCATAAATGCTGCCCTTTGAGCCTGCTTTGGGTAAAGGTCCAGGACATGACAAAGAGAGTATCCAACATGTTTCAAGGGTCCAAAAATGCCCCCTTCATCAGGTCCAGAAAAAACTCTTCATTTCAATATATATTATTGTTAATACCAAATTCCTAGTAGCCTATAGCGTTGGATGTTTAAATATTAATGTCAGGTAGCATAGATAATCAACATACAAGAACTTCAGACACCTATGCTAATCTGAATAATAAAGCATACCATTTTAGTTCATCAATTGGGTTAAAAAAATACCAACGCCCTTCAGAATAGAAGCCTAACAGAGGTAACTAGGTCTTCTTAATGTCATCACAGCTTCTAAGCAAACAATAGCTAAAGCTTGGAATATATCTAACCTATTTCTCCTTGAAATGAAAGCTATGATTCACAGTAAGATAGCGGCTGCTATATTAGACCATATTCCCAAACACCTAAAGATTTGGCAACCCTAGGCCGATAAATACTTACTACCAAATTTTGACCAATCATTATTGGAACCACAAGACATTTTTCTTGTCGCATGGTTTAGGTTTCTTCTAAGTGTACACAAGTGGTTGACCTGGATGGGAGCGACCCCAACCCACCCTTGATCTTTCTTGTCCTTAACCCTCTTTTTTCTTAAAATCTACTTTACCATAACAATATTACCTAACTTATACTCTAAGGTCGGAAATTCCAACAAGAAAACTGTGGATTTTTTTCCGCCGGAATGTTGGCTCAAACTTGTGTTGCATACACAAGGTCACACAAAATTCTGACTGTCAAGAATGCGGTGAAGTACAAGACTACAACGTCATAAATTCCGAAAGAAAACGTCCTATGGAGCTTACACACATTGGAATTTCTGACTAAAAGCTCACATCAAACTTTTCTTGTCGGAAATTCCGACCGTGTGTACACGGCATTAACTGAGTAACTTGGTGTCCATAGGCTAATATCTCCCAGATAGTCTTGGTACCATCTCTGAATGTTCTATGTATACTTGTTATAAGCTTACACTTTGCTTATTCTCAGTTTAAACTTTCTGGAAAATGTTAGCACTTATGCCATGGCAAAAGTATATATATATGAATCTGCTTTCTGTCTGATATGACAGTTTCTGTACACTACTGTACCTTACTATCCTAATAAAAATATTGAACAAGTAAAAACATATTAATAACAATAATAATACAATGATTAAAATATGGACCTGATGAGAATAACTATAATATATGTTTAACGTAAAGGGTCACTAAAGGAAAACAAAATGTTGGGCTGAAATGACTGTTTACAGGGTATAGAGACATAATAGTTAACTGATTCCCTTTAAAAATGATTAAAAATAGATAAAAATAAATCATATAATCAACCTAGAGTTCTAGTTTCGTTTTTGCTGTTGTTTCCCGTTTCTCTGATGTACAGAGCCAGAGAGCCAATAGAGGGCAGTGATGGTTTGTCTAAAACCCCTCAGCCCAATCTAGTTTCAGTTTACACACAGTAATCACACCTCCTTGATTAGTGACCACAGTGAGAAAGCTCCCAGCACTGTGGTTATAAGGAAACGGACAACCAGGAAGTGTCCAGAACAGAGCAGGATTACAGCAACATCAAAGCAAAAACAAACAATGAGGAGATGAAAACAGCACTGCAGTAAGGTAAAGGAAGCTATTTAGCTAAAAAAAAAATCCTTTGGTGACCCTTTTAACTATACACTATTTAATCCACTTGTCCCTTCGCCATCCCCCAGCCTCATGGACACCATACATTAGAAGGATAAACTCAAACACGCCAATCCATTAGTGGTAAAATTTGTGGTAGATCCAAAGGAGACTACACTATCATATTGTACCATGTATGTACAGCCTAAGTGGTAGTCAAAGAATTGCATGACTATTCAAAACAACATTATAGTACATCTGGGAGCATTTCTCTAACTATAATTGCAAATATAATTGCAGATAAGACCTATATGCACCTCTGCAATTACTGCAGTACATCAAATTGCAAGATCTCCCTGATTTATTGAAACCGCTTAGGTTTGGCTTTTCATGTGAGCTACTGTTGTAACTGGGATGAGCCCCTTATATTCCAGTGAATAATTTACTGCTTGAAAAAGAAATGTTGTTTTCCCAGCTTTAAATTGGTTCTAAACCTCAGACATGAATTATTAACAAAGCATATGCCTCCATAGTGTATACTTGTCTCAATCCAGAGAACTAAGGTGGTTATTTACTAAAGGCAAATCCACCTTGTACTACAAGTGCAAACTACAAGTGCAAAGTGCACTTGAAATTGCACTGAAAGTGCACTTGGAAGTGCAGTCGCTGTAGATCTGAGGGGGACATGCAAGGGGAAAAAAAACAGCATTTTAGCTTGCACAAGATTGGATAATAAGATCAGCAGAGCTTCCTCTCATTTCAGATCTACCCCTCAGATCTACAGCGACTGCACTTCCAAGTGCACTTTCAGTGCAATTTTAAGTACACTTTGCAAAGTGGATTTACCTTTCGTGGAAAGTGGATTTGCTAAGTGTCATATCTGTCTGCTGCTGCATTCTTCTGCTATCAGCATGACTCACTTCTGACAGGTTTTCCTGACACCAAGAACTAAAAAGGTGACAGGGGAGGGATCTCCAGATGATTGACAGCCTTGGTGTTGTTCCTGTGTGCAGGTGGGGGGGGGGTCCTTCCCTCCAATCAGCTCTCAGAGCTCTCAGAGATCTCCTCACTGAGCTCTGCAGAGTGTCTAATCAGCTCCACACCCCTGCTTTCTGAAAGCTCATAAAAGCTGTAAAAATGATGCACTTTGAACAGCTATAGAACAGAGTGGCTTTATGTATAACTTTTGTAGGGGGATTTGTTTCATCTCTGTGTATCACCTGAGGCTAGTTCCTTCACTGGGTATATGTAAGAGCCAGTTCACAGTGGGGCGACTCGTCAGGGGACTCAGCCGCCTGACAAGTCGCGTCCCGTTCTATTCAATAGAACCGTTCTAATAGGAGTGACGCAAGCTCTGACTTAGAAAAAGGTTTGTGTACGTCTTTGGGGGCGACTCAGGGTGACTTGCATTGACTTCTATACAGAAGTCATTTTGCAAGTCGCCTATGAAGTTGCTCCCAAAGTCGTGCCGCCCCATTGTGAACCGGCTCTAAGGCCTCGTACACACGATCAAATCTGTCTGCTGGAAACGGTCTGCTAGACCGTTTCAGCAGACAGATTCAATTGTGTGTATGGGCAAACAGACGGATTTGGCCACCTGACAGATTGGAAAGCATGCTTACCAATCTGTCGGCTGGGAACCCGTCCGCCCGACATGTCTGCTGGTTAGTACGCTAACCAGCAGACATGTCTTCTCGCACACGCGCCGAATGGTTTCGACGCATGCGCGGAAGTGTTTTACTTCTTGGTGCGGTGACGTGGCGGCGTCAACGTCACCGCCACGTCACCGCGCCGTCTGGTGGCGGGGATTTTGGTTTGATCGTGTGTACACGATCAAACCAATACGTCCCCAGCAGACAGATTTGTTCAAATCGGTCGGCCCGACCGATTTGAACAAATCTGTCTGCTCGTGTGTATGGGGCCTAAGGCCGCGTACACACGATCAAATTTGTCCGCTGAAAACGGTCCGATGGACCGTTTCAGCAGACAAATCCGATCGTGTGTACGGGCTGGCGGACAGGTTTGTCCATCGGACAAATTTCAAAGCATGCTTTGAAATTTGTCCGCTACAAACCTGTCCGTCGGATATGTCCGCTGGTTAGTACACTAACCAGCGGACATATCTGCCCACGCAAGCGTCGTATGGATGCGACGCATGCGTGGAAGTTTTTTACTTCCTGGTGCGGTGACGTGGCGGCGTCAACGTCACCGCCACGTGACCGCGCTGTCTGCCGGCGGGGATTTTGATCCGATGGTGTGTACACGCCATTGGACCGGAATCCGATGAGACATGTCCGCTCTAAACTGTCCGTCGGACAAGTTTGAGCGGACATATCTCATCGTGTGTACGAGGCCAAAGAGTTTACAACCACTTTAAAGATGTTTGCTTTAAATGTGAATGTATCATAACAATTGAATATCATACAACAGTTGATTAAGATGGCATAAATATCAATTTTCAGTAGGCTTGCCACCAACATAAAATGGCAGAATCAAACCATTTCACTAGTCAATCACTGTTGCATCAGATTTTCAGCAATGTTCCTATTCACCAGTGAATTGATAGGCTGTATCTCCAGGAACATGGGTTCCACAAACAAAATGGTTATTGAGCGTATAGTGTCAGATGCACTTTAAAGGGCAATTGCAAGCAAGACATGAAATCAATCAGCAAGTCAATGCAATTGTACTAAATTCAGAATTTCCTCTTTCTTCAGCACATTGGTCCCCGGCTTCTGAAAATTATAATCATAATGACTGTTTTTGCCATTGGAGTTTGTTGGCACTAGAAATCCCATCATTCAAATTGTTTTCAGCACATGCAGATTTAAATGGCAGACGCTATCCCATCTGGAAACTTAAAGTGTATGTCTGGGAATTAAAGGAAAAACATATTTGGCACATCTCTGCAATACTAGTACATTTCCCCATGTGTTGTCTCTTTAAAAATGTTGCAAGAGCAGGAAAATACCTGCTGATTAGTGATAAGTTAAACTTTGGGACATTTCAACATGATAGCAAGGGTGGGAAAGGGTGGGAACGCTGTTAAAATCATTGATCTAACATGACATATTTGGACAATGTCATTGGCATGTGGCAACTATAGCCAGCTGATTGGGTTGACGACCTGCTATCATGTGATAGTTTACTGCAAAGTGAAACTTAGGAGGAGATTTACTAAAGCTGTAGCATGCAAAACCTGGTGCAGGCCTGCGGCTCTGCTTAGAAACCAGATTGTAGATTCCAGATTGTATTGTCAAAGCTTAATTGAACAAGCTGAATTTACAAGCTGATTGGCTACCATACACAGCTGCACCAGATTCTGAGTGCTTCAGTGTTTATAAATCTCCCCCTTACAGTAAATACCGCTTAGCCAATCCCAGTGAGCAATGTATTTAAATGAATACAGAGCCTGCTCGGATTGGAGTAACAACCTCTACCAATCCGAGCAGGCTATATACAGTAGCCTGCTCAGATTGGCTTTGAGAGTCAGAGAGGCATGAGCTGATGATGTTACAGCCTCTGCCAATCCAAGCGACCTTTGTATTCAATAATAGAATACATTGCTCACCATGATTGGCTCCAGCAAGAAGGAAGAAGAATATATGGCTCCAGAAGGAAGAAATATGAAGCGTCGTAAAAAAAATGTAAAATTAGGGGGTCGTCCTATACTCCCGGTCGCCTTATACACCGGCAAATACAGTATATATATATATATATATATATATATATATATATATATATATATATATATATTTGTATTTTATTTTAACTGTAATGAACTTTCATTTATCAGTGAAAGTGAGGCTTCCTGACAGTATGCTAGTGTGACAGCAGATATGACAGCTCCAGCTGTAAAGATAAATCTCAGTAAGGATTCTTGATATAGAAACAGAAACTCTCCATTGCCAGTGATCCGCTCTGCATTAATACAGGTTTTAATTACCATGATTTATGCACGCTTGCAAATTCCCATCAGAATAAAAAAAAAAAAAAAAAAACTTGTATAAGAAGCAGTGAACCGGAATGACTACATACTGTACATGCTGATCAAACCCAATGTGCTTAGCCGCTACATAACCTACATTAACTATTCCTTTTTAAAGCATGATCTAGCTATTGAGCTACAACCATAACTACATACATGCACACACAGAAGGGGTCATACAATTACTTACAGTGGGGTTGACTTATCAAGGCAAATAGTCTGTGCACTCTTCAAGGGAAGTTGCACTTTAAAATGGAATCTACCCCAAAGTTTCACTAGCAAAGAATTACCAACCACATGCAATAAAAAAATAAATAAAAAAAAATATGTTTGCACATCATTGGATGATGAAGTCAGCAAGGCTTCACCATGTTCGCTAAGCTTGAGGGCTAGTTCCCTTGCAAAGTGCAATTTCACCTGAGAAGTGAACCAGAGCTGTCTTAATGAGAGGGCAAACCTGGGCACTGCCCAGGGGCCCCAGCTGCATAAGGGGCCCTGCACTTTCCCCAAAGCAGCTGGTCCTTCAGCCCACTCTGCCCTGAAATTGGGGGCCCCATGATGGCACTGAGAGTGCTAGATACACATGGGAGGCAGTCTGCCTCCTACCTACTTGATGTCTGTTTACCTTCACTGTCATCATTGTAGGAGCCCCAGAGCATTACTTTGTCCAGGGGCCCATGATGCTATTAATACGGCCCTGAAGTGAACAACCTATTCACCCTTAGTAATTCAACCCCGTACTTTCTAACTAATAACCACATATCATACTAAAAATTACATAATAATACATGTCATAACAATACACATTATATAATAATACATATCATAACAATACATGTTATATAATAATACATGTCATAACAATACATATTATATAATAATACATGTCATGACAATACATATTATATAATAATACATAATATAACAATACATATTATATAATAATACATATTATAACAATACATATTATATAATAATACATGTCATAACAATACATATTATATAATAATACATATCATAAAGCTAGATACAGGTCATAAAAACCCCACACACAAATAAATCACTTAATAACAAGCAGTACATAGTAGTCCCTCTACTTTATATTTTATGGAGCTGCTTTGGTGCTCAGTACCTGACACCTTTTTGTATCAAGCAGGAGTTACACATGAATTGCATCACAAGAAATGCTCTGATTCCCTGGTTTCAACCAATCAGATGTGACATGCTAAGAAGGAGTGGTCACAAACAGCAGCGGAAATTCCAAACTCCTTGGCATATTTATTTTTTACAGTTTGGTGCATGTGAATACCATATATTTGCAAAAATTATTGCATGTTCCCCAAATATTATAATTCTGTTATTTAGGCTTTTAGCTGCACATAAAGCTTAGCAGACTTCTTTTTTTTTTTTATTATTATTTTTTTTTTTTTACAAACCATTGCAAAAAGGATCCTGATATATAAATGAACATGGCATTACCTACTCCACCCATTACATCACCACAGCTTGTACAGAAACAGGGCAAAGAAAGCTCCATTGCATGAAGGCATCTAAAATGTTTGTAGTTGGAAACATGCAAAGATAGAAAACTGACCACTCGTGAGCCAGAACTGAAATAGTTGCACATTGATAAAATATAGATAAAGCAAAGTTTATGCTCCAGCACAAAGCATTACAGAAATCCCTGGATCTCCATAAGGGGTAGCTTATGCGGTTATTTAGATCTTGTCTGATGTATCATGCCATTGTTGTTTATTAGAATATTAAATATTCCTACATATGTGACCTACACAACAATATTATGTCAAAATACCCAACAGCAGCATAGCTTTTTTTCTTTTTCTTTTTGAGAAATAAATAAATATTTGAGTTTTCCTGCTGAAGGAAATTTGTGTTTTCCTGCTAAAGGAAAATAACAAACCAAATAAAAACAAAAAAAAAAAATTACTTTGCTCAGCATAGCTGAAAGTGTGTTGAACTGTGAGGCTATTCAAACCCCCAAGAATCATATGTTAAAAAAAAAAAAAAAAAACATTTAAAATTAAATATTAATTAGTTTGACTATCCCAGCTTTAATTGTACCTTACTAGTTTCAACCTCGAATTATTACGCCAAAATTTAATTTAATACGATACCATGGAAAGTTAAGTAGAAATACACTAATATTGGCTAGGACTATCAAGAAGCTTAATGGCTTCCAACAGCTCTGACATGTTAACCTGAAAGTTAGTAACGGATTAAAACTTAAAAAAAAAAAAAAAAAATGTTGTGATGTTGTTTCCCCACTTAAAATGCAATGACTTGGATGCTGTGTGCTTACATCTACAGGCGTGATGTTCTGTATCAACATGTATATTAACATGTTAAAATACAGTGCTGTTAGTAGGGCTTCTGCTTGTAAATAGTATTTCTGGAATTAAAAAATGCAAAAAATAAATAAAAATAGTACATACTGTAAATACATAATTATATTAATTATTATAATAATATTGGTAATAACAATACTATTGATAATAATAATAATAATAATAATAATAATATTATTATCTACTGATAATATATATATATATATATATATATATATATATATATATATATATATATATATATATATATATATATATATAATTTTTTTTGTAATAGTAGAAGTTTTTGTATTATAAACATTTTTGTAGTTTCTATTATTATTATTATTATTATTATTATTATTAATATTACTACTATTATCAACATTATTTTAAAACACTTTAACTAATAAACTACAGCAATACTTTAATCTATAGCAATACAATATAATGTACTGAATGACCAATACCAGGACCTTGCTCATAAAGCTTGCAATCTATATTTAGTCAATATAATAAATCAGGATCACTTAATGCAAATGGAAGGCTCTGATGCAATCATGAGAACCGTACAGACTTTTCGCCACCCCTCTAAATAAATAAAATAAATAAATAAATGATCATGCTCAATTTTTGGATGGGGTTTCTACCCTTTCGGAGCAATGGTTTGCACATCGTTGATAATTTTTTTTTTTTTTTTCAGCCAGTGATCTCTTCACTTTCCTATGTACACACAAGAGTAAAAAGCTTGATCTTCTCTTTACGCACACTGCACAATCAATGATTTTAAATTTGCTTCTCATAACTCCCCGCTGCCATATTAATGGAGCAGGGACAGCATAAGCCAGTACCTGGCTGAGTAAACACAAGCAGTTGTCGGTCCCTGCCTATCCCATCCCTGGACCATTCTGCTGAAATCACCACTATGCTAATAAAGAGACCATCCTGCTTGGCATGCATCTCCAAAGAGTAAGGATGTTGTTACAGTTCCGCAAACTGACCATTAAATGGCCACCGCATTTGTTTTCAGCACCATCCTGAGCTGAAATATTAATGGAGCTGCTTCCAACATCTCATTATGCTAGCAGGCAGCCCTTCTACTGAACACTAATTGGATTCAAAGCCCCTGCTCCCTATTTGGCTACCAGGCTCGCCTTCCCAGAACAGCTTCATTCATATCTATAACTATTTTCTCAATTTTGGATTTTTTTTTTTTATTATTATTTTTTTTTTTTTGCACCCAAGAATCATGACTTTAACAGAATGCTATTTTTTTTCCCCCTGGTACGAAGAAACGACGGATTCTTGTCCGAAATGTCAAGTCGTGCTTGAGGTATGATAGAAGGAGCGTGTCAAAGCTTTTTTCGAACACATAGTTTAGGCAAGAAGGTGAACCAGCCACCAAAGAAATAAAAAAATAAAAAATAAAACTTCAAATATGGAACGCCAGCTCCCCCTGCTGGAGGAAAACAAGACGACTCCAACCTTGGTGATAATAGCCAGACATTAACATGCACAACTTGATGTTTTGGTGACTTCATAATTACAACCTTTCGCTCAAAAAAAAAAAAAGAAACGGAACGTTACGAAACAATTTTAAGAAATGGATTGATACTGGCCGTCATCAAATTCATTCAAGGTGAACTTGAAGGCTAAAATGTAAGTATGGCAACAGACAATGTGATTATAAAAGTCACCCAAGAGACACTTAGAAACAAAAAAAAAAGACCTGGATCGCACAAACAAATAAGGAACGCAGCGATCGGTGCTATCAAGTACGTACATTAAAAAAAGAAAGGGGGGGGGGATCAGATGTCGTCTTCATTTATTCCAGCATGAGAAATCGAATTTTGGAGCTGTTTAATCTCTGATCACAGTTCATATCTATGCCAGAGACAGCACAACATTACTAATAAAGGATGCAATGCCTAGAAGATCCCTAGACATAGTGTGACTCCCATCATCCTCCCTCCATACATGCAGATAGATGACTAGGGGGTGATCAGGGTGAAGGGTGATCAGGGTGATCAGGGTGAAGGATGATCAGGGTGAAGGATGACAACTAGTTTAGAGTTCATGGATGGCTCTGGATGCCTACCTTGCCCGCTGGTGACAAGTAATCCAAGCAGGTAGAAATAAGGGAGTTTCATGTTCAGGAGGTGAAGCTGCTGGACAGTTCCTGGAGTTGGTTATTTCTTTTTCTCTTGTTGTGTTTTCCTGCTAGTTACAATGTATCGCCCTCTGTATGAGAGTGTAGAGGAGGGAGCACTGTGCACACACACAGCACACAGCACACACACAGCACACACAGCACACTGTCTGCCTCTACAGAGCTCCACACACAGCCCGCAGCAACCAGTTCCTAAGCAAAGTGATGAGCAGCGATCTGACTGCAGCTCTATATCAGCCACAAGGCGGCCAAGGTGTTCATCCGCAAAACAAGCACGTCACCCTCTCCTGGCTCTGGGATTCGTCCGCGGCGGCGGCTCCTTCTACAGGCGGCGGAGTGCGGCTATGTACGAAGATGTGTGCGCTCCTGGGTGCGCGGCTCCCGGCTACTGATCGGATCGGCGATGGCAGCAGCAACAGTAGTGGGGAGAGGCGGGGAGAGCTGTCACTAAGACACTCCCCTATCCCCCCCAACCCTGAATTTATCAGCGCTGGGAGCTCTACACGTCTCTTCTTCATCCTGGAATCAGAGCAATCAATGTGTCACTTTATTTTATTTAAAATAGTATTAAACCATTAGAGGGATTTTATTTGTGTTGTTGTTGTTTCTGTATATTACATTTGTATAATATTTTATAAAAAAATTATATTGTAAATGTTATATTGTATATTATATTTTTATAATATTTTATATAAAACAAATGATCTAAATTGTATATTGTATGTTATATTGTATTATTTTATAAATATATATATATATATATATATATATATATATATATATATATATATATATATATATATATATATATATATATATAGTATATATATATATATATATATATATTGTAAATGTTATATTGTATATTATATTTGTATATTATTTTTAACAATAGTTATATTGTAAATGTTATATTGTATATTATATTTTTATAATATTTTATATAAAAAAATGATCTACATGTTATATTGTATGTTATATTGTATTATTTTATAAAAAAAATATATATATTTATTGTAAATGTTATATTGTATATTATATTTGTATAATATTTTATAACAATAGTTATATTGTAAATGTTATATTGTATATTATATTTGTATAATATTTTATATAAAAAAATTATCTAAATTTTGTATTGTATGTTATATTGTATTATTTTATAAAAAAAAATTATATTACAATATATATATTATATATATATTATATATATATATATATATATATATATATATATATATATATATATATATATATATATAATATATATATATATATATATATATATATATATATATATATATATTGTAAATGTTATATTTAATTTTATATTTAATTTTTATAACCTCTCTCCCTCTCTCTATCTCTCTCCCACTCTCTCTCATTTCCCTCTCTCTCCCACCCCCTCTCTCTCTCTCCCACCCCTCCCCCCTTCTCTCTCTCCCACCCCCCTCTCTTTCTCTCTCTCCAATTGTCCCATCTCCCCCTCTCTCTCATTTCCCCATCTCTCTTATTTCCCTCCTCTCATCTCACCCCTCTCTCATCTCTCTCTCTCTCACCCATATATCTCTCTTTCTTGTATACCCATTCTCTCTCTCTCATTACCTCCTCTTTCCCACCCCTATCTCTCTCACACCCCTATATCGCTCTCTCATTTCCCCTCTCTATCCCTTGCATTTCCCCATTTCTCTCTCTCTCCCACCTCTCTCTCTCATTCCTCCTCTCCCTTCCTCTCTCACCCCCTCTCCTATCTCATTTCCCCTCCTCTCCATCTCTCATTTCCCCCTCTCCCCCCCTCTCTCTCATTTTCCCCTCTCCCCCTCACCCTATTTTCCACCCCTCTCTCCCATTTCACCCTCTCTCCCCCACCTTTCTCTCCCACCCCCCCTCTCTCTCCCACCCCCTCTCGCTCATTCCCCCTCTTTCTCACTCTCTCTCTCACCCCTCTCTATCTCTCATCCCCCTCTCTTTCACTCTTGTATCCCTGCCTTTCTCTCTCTTATTATCCCCTCTCTCTCACACCCTCTCTCTCTCGGTATAGTGAAAGAAAGGTATACCGCTCTGAAAAACGATTGATCCCCGTTGCTTCCGTCCCAACGAACCAAGAGGGTGCTGCTTGTGCACAATTGCATGGGATGAAAGAAAAATCCTGGACCGTCGCGCTCCTCAAAAAACAATGTCTTTATTCAGAACATAAAAAACAAAAATTCAAATGAAAAAAAAGTGGGCAAAAGGAAAAGGCTGACATGTTTCACATCGTGCAATACTTACTCGTAGCTTACTCTCAGTACCAAGTCAGTATCAGTCCTGTAAGATGTAAGGTGAGGCCTCCATGGATCGAGCTTGTATCTTTAGAACATCCCACCGATGCTCAGTTGGGTTGAGCAGTGGAGAATATAAAATAATCAGACCAGGTCACCATCTTCAATTGCCCCATGATCCAGTTCTGATGCTCATGTGCCCATTGTATGCACTTTTGGCTGTGGACACAGATCAGCATGGGCAGTGCACCCTGACCAGTCTATAGCTAGGCAGCCCCAATACACAACAAACTGCGATGCACTGTATGTTCTGGCACCTTTCTATCGGAACCTCTATTCACTACTTCAGGAATCTGAGGTACAGTAACTCTTCTATTGGATCGGACTACACATGCCAGCCATCACTCCCTATGTGAATCAATGAGCTTTGGCTATTCATAACCCTGTCGCTGTCTCGCTAATTTTCCTTCTTTGGAACACGTTTGGTAACATCCCAATAAGAGCCTTTACAATTCGGCCCTTGCCATAGTTGTTTAAATCCTTACAATTGCCCATTTTTCTGTTTTCAGCACATTAACTTCAAGAAAAACATGTTCACTTGCTGCCTAAATACTCACATTGTAGCAAGACATTCAATGTTATTCACATTACCTGTCAGTGGTCATAATGTTATAGCTGACAGGTCTCACCCCCCCCCTTTTTTTTTCTATACATTTCTCCTTCCTTCCTTTCTCCATCTCTCCCTCTACTTCTCTCTTTCTTACTCTTTTCTCATCTCTCTCTTTTTTTTTAGCTCTCTCCATGTATTACCCTCTATTCATTCAATTTAATATGGGAGCTGGACCTATATATATATATCCAACCAGATTCAAGCTTTTCCATTTCATACATCTTCTTTAAACTAATTTGAAATGAACACACACTACCACGGAAATAATGGATTTTATAAATTGCTCTCTATCTGCATGTTATGTCTACTCGGTCCATGACAATTTGGGGTTATTTCCTGGAGTCAACTGTAGTAGTATTTCATTTAAATATGCAGGTTACTCAGATGAGCTAGGAAAAGGGAACTTTTCTTGCAGCTGATTGGACAATAATGCTGGTGCAGGTTCATTTCAGGAAACAGCATTGTTATTGTGCAATAAGTTCATCTCCTGTCATTCCTTCTCTCTATTAATATTTCTGTTCTACCAACTAGTAAAGGATACAAGGTATGTTTTATAGCTATCCATCTTATTCTGGATTGTTTAGAACAACCAATCAGAATTCTTGTTTATGCATTCCATATAGTAAAAGGGAAAAATTGATTGGGTGCCATGTGCAACTGTTTACTTGTGCTCTCATTTTCTTTTCTCTATGGTTAATAAATCAACAAAATAAATTCTAAAAAAAAAATGTGCTCAGTGCCTCAAGTTAAATAAAGTGATAACACCACTCAATAATCACTCCAGCTGCACTCTGTAACATAAAATACCAAACCACTCCAATCCAGAAGTTCCTTTGGATTCCAGCGCTTCTTGCGGCAGCAAAGTCCTTACTGCTTAAAGGGGTTGTAAACCTGTTACAACCACTTTTACCTACAGGTAAGCCTAGATTAAGGTCCACGGTTTAGAAGATGTTTACAGAAATGATGGGCACTGATGTCTATGGCGCATGCACCGTAGACAACGGCGCAGGGGCACTTTAACAACAGCGATCATGACGTTCCCAAAGGAGCCCATGCCATGACTGGTGGCTCCGGCCAATCACAGCGCTGGGGTGACATCATTGCGGCTCTGGCCATCTACAGTGCCAGAGCCACGATACCCGGAAGTAACCCCTGGAGAGAGGTTGGCCGCCCAAGCGGTGTACAAGGACGGCTGCGGGGGCGTTTTTTTTTTTTTTTTTTTAGGCTTTACTTCCTCTTGAAGACAGTCCATGTCCTAAGTCTTAGTGCATAGGGTTCAACATCTATAGGCGGCTGGCACTTTTGGGGAGCGCAAACGAACATAAAAATTCTGAAAAGATAGATTTATTAACCACTTGCCGACTGTGACAATTGCGCAGTCGTGCGACGTGGCTCCCAAACAAAATTGGCGTCCTTTTTTTTCTTTTGGTGGTATTTTTTTTTAAGTGTATTTTGTGCGTGTACTCGAGAAAGGAGCCAGACTGCAGGAGTTTGGGAGTAGGCAGACCTCCCCCAGAGGCAATCTGCCATCTTTCTCCATGCCCAGGGTGGCAATGGCGGGTGTGAGGGGGTTCTCCCACACAGCCCGCCCTACCTGCTCTGCTTTGAAGCCCAACAGGGCAGAGGGACTCCCCTATGAGGGAGTGAGAGGATCTAGCCCGCTCAGCCAGCCCTGTTAGTCCTTCGCCTCTCTTTTTTTAGAGACTGCGTGGCCAAAGTGCATGCATGTTAACCTAATTTCGAGTGCGTGTAAGTGTGGTGGTTTTGTGGGAGGGGGGTGGGCGTACTAAGCGCAGGCTTACCTCGCATAGCACACCCACCGGGAGCCGGGCTGAGACCACCAAACTCAGTTCACATGCAGCCGAGACCGGGATCCGAACCCTTGGCTGCAGGGGTGAACGGCTTGTAGGGTTCAACATTGAGTTGGCCCACCCAGAGGCGGCTGGCACTTTTGGGGAGCGCAGACGAACAGAAAAATTCAGAAAAGATAGATGTATTAACCGCTTGCCGACTGTGACAATTGCGCAGTCATGCGACTTGGCTCCCAAACAAAATTGGCATCCTTTTTTTTCTTTTGGTGGTATTTGATCACCTCTGCAGTTTTTATTTTTTGCGCTATAAACAAAAATAGAGCGACAATTTTGAAAATAATTCAACATTTTTAACTTTTTGCTATAATAAATTGCAAAAATATATATATAAAAAAACATTTGTTTCCTCAGTTTAGGCCGATATGTATTTTTTTTACATATTTTTGGTTAAAAAAAATGCAATAAGCGTATATTGATTGGATTGTGCAAAAGTTATAGCGTCTACAAAATATGGCATTTTTATTATTATTTTTTTTGCTAGTAATGGTGGTGATCTGCAGACACATCAGACACTTTTGACACATTTTTGGGACCATTGTCATTTTTACAGCGATCGGTGCTATAAAAATGCACTGATTACTGTGAAAATGACACTGGCGGTGAAGGGGTGAACCACTAGGTGGCACTGAAGGGGGTTAAGTGTGCCTAGGGACGTGTTCTAACTGTAGGGGGGATGGGCTGTGTGTGACACGACAGTGATCACAGCTTCTGATTACAGGAAGTTGTGTACACTGTCTTGTCACAAGGAAGACTGGGGAAATGTTTGTTTACATAAGCATTTCCCCCTTCTTCCTCACCGTGACACGATCGTGGGTATGCCCGCAGACATCGAGTCTGCGGGACCCGCGGTCGGAGTCACGAAGCTCGTGGCATGCGCGCGTCCACAATGCCGCTATCTTAAAGGGGACGTATATATACATCCTTTTGCCTGCCTGTGCCATGCTGCAGATGAATATCTGTGTGTGGAGGGCGGCAAGCGGTTAATATGTGTATGTTGTATCTTTCTGTGGTTTGGCTTTAAGTATACAGTAGATAAATACTGTTACTGGAAGGTTTCTAAAGCACTATACACAACTGTTTTTTATTTTTGAAAATACAGTTCCAACATTTTTTTTTATTTTTTTTTGCATCTCAGTGCTGCTAATCTTCTTTGGCCTCAACCCCTTTTAGTCTCCTATAGAAGTACATGTGACAAGATGACAACACAAGGGAACAAATGGGAGACAAGGACAAAGTGTTATTTCTTTACCTGAAATAATCACCCACAGATGATGTATAGCACATTCTTCTCTGAGCATCTTTGTGTTTGTTAATAGAAACGTGACGTTGTTAGCGGTAATGCACTATTAGTGTGTTTTCTCATGTCTCTACATAGTCATAACATTTGCTGATTAACGATTAGAGATATATGGAGATAGGAGTCCAGTCATTACTCTGAAAATTGATTTGTTGAGAATAATATTTGAGCACTTTGACACCTTCATGATCTAAGGTTCTATAAATCTGGTGAGTGTTTTTTCCTGGAAGGTGGCTACAATAACACTGAGAGAACATCTGATTGTATGAGAGCTTCATTGTTGCAGATAGTGTGATATATATTACCTGCAGTGGATTATTTTCACTTAAATCTAAAGCTGGAGATAAGCAAATAGGCCCGGATTCACAGACATCGGCACATATTTATGCCACCGTAGCGTATCTCTTTTACGCTATGCCGGCGCAGCTCGGAGAGGCAAGCATGGAATTCAAAAAGCAAATGCTCCCAACTCTGTGCCGGCGTAGCCTATATTTCGTAGGCATAAGCCGGCGTAAGTGGAAGTATATGGAAGTGGGCTGGTAGTGGGCGTGATGCATGTTAATGAAGTGTGACCCCATGCAAATGATGGGCCGGGCGCAGACAAGTACTTAAAATGAACTGCGCATGTGTCGGGACATGGACGTATTCCCGTGGGCATGCGTACAACCAACTGCCTAAGATACGCCGGATCACTGTGTACGCCGTGAACGTAACCTACGCCCAGCCAATCCCACGTCGGCCCATATTTACAGACGTCCAACGTAAAATACGTAGGCTTGTGTTCCCTGGTCTATACCTTTGCATGGGTTGCGCCTCATCTATGGGGAATAACTTTACGTCAAACGTAAAACTTACGCAAACCGCTTTAATCATGCGCCGGGCGCAAGTACGTTCGTGAAGCGGCGTATCTCCCTCATTTGCATATTTGAATAAAAAATCTATGGGAAAGCCACATGCGTCCAGCGTAAATATGCGCCCACTCTACGCCGGCGTAGGCAAGTTACGTCGGTGGGATGAAGTCTGTTTTTAGGCGTATCTTGGTTTGTGGGTCCGGCGCACAGATACGACGGCGCATATTTGTACTTACGCGGCGTATCTGGAGATACGCCGGCGCAAGTGCTTTGTGAATCTGGGCCATATTGTCTAAATACAAGAGGAATGTGTGTTTTTATGTGAATCTTGGTGTGCTTTGTGTATTTCTTCCAGATAGTAGACATGTGCATTCATTTTCGTCCGAATTTTGGCTATTTTTGTTATCGTTTTAACAAATGAAAACGAACGCGCAGAATCTGAAATCCGAAAGATCCGACATAAAAAATGCTTTATTTTTGTTTTCGTTGCTACAATAGTTGGATATAGATAGGAGATTCGACATGACAGTGGCAATAGAAATCTGTGTCTATCAAACCTACGGTCGAATTTGCCTAACCTACACTCTATTAGTTCAAGATTATTCTACATAGAGAGAAAAGATTCAACATTATAGAGACAGTGTTGGAGTAGACCATTAGACATGAACGACGAAGATTCGACAAAGCAGCAAAAAACATACAGGTGTCAAATCTCTCATTGAAAGCTTTTGGTGTCTGTCGAAAATTCTAAGAAGATTCGACAAGCAGCTAAACTGTAAGATGCCGCAATCAAATGCATTTTTTTTAACTAAACAAAATAAATAAAAACAAATTTCGGGAGTATTTATAAAACAAAATCTTTCAGTATGCACATGTCTACCAGATAGGTCATACTTTTCATTGTTAAGGCGCTTCCTGTAATAAAAACTGATATTTACTGCTCTATCTCATGGTGCAGGGTGATTGACCTTGTCTCTGCCCCCTACTATAGTTTTCTGCAGACAGCCTGTAAGTGGGTGGACCTGCCGGGCCCCTCCCATAGCTCTGCTTTCTGCACAGTATATGTACAGCACAGTGATGATGTCTGTCACTTCTACAAAAAAAATGTGCACTGTCACTAAGGTAGGTGCCAAGCTGTTTATTTGAACTGAATTTCTGCAAATGACCAGTGCCAGGGCTTTTTTTCTCAAACAAAAGGTGCTGGAACTCAACCACGACCTCCCCAAAACCCCACACACACCTCACAAACAGTATGAGGGTCTTAAAGGGACATTAAATACCATGATTGCTTTACATACCGAGTACAGGAGGGTTGCACACAGAGTGAAGAATACAGGAGGGTTGCACACAGAGTGCAGAGCTGTCACTTGTTAACACAGAAACCAAACTTCTGTGTTTACAAGTGATTGTAGTGAGCAGGCACCAAAGGGTCTGAGCCAGAGGCGGTGGAACTGAGTTCCACCAAGTTCCACCTGACAAAAAAAAGCCCTGACCAGTGCTGTCTTTTCTACAGTGTTCCTGTAAAACTTGCTATCTGCAACTCTGTATCTGACTATCTGTCATTAACCTAGCCTACCTTTACTACTCCTGATATCTGCCTGAAACAACCCTGACTTGCAATGTAGTTGGACTATGGTTCTGCCTTCTCTTTCTGTTCCTGATCTGATCATACATTACTGACTCAGGTCTGACCTGTAATTATTCCTCAGTTGAGGACCCAGCTTGCCTGACTTCTGCTACCCAGTCAGCCTCTGCTAATTATCTGACTGATGCTCAGGCAGTCTCTGCTGATGATCTGCCCCTAACATTCCTAAGTCTTTGCTGATCATCTTCCTGCTGCCCATCCAGTCTCTGCTGATAATCTGCCTGTTGCCTGGCCAGTCTCTACACAAAATCCTCCTTCTGACCAATCAGCCACTGCTGATCATCTGTTCCTTGCACACCCAGTCTTTGCTGATCATCTGCCTGCTGTCTGGAGACTCTGGACAGTCTCTGCTGATCATCTGCTTAATACCCAGCCATTCTCTGCTGATCATCTTCCTGCTGCCCAGCCTGTCTCTGCTGATCATCTGCCCTTGGCCCTCCCAGTCTCTGCTGATCATCTGTCTATTGCCTAAGTAGTCTCCGCTAATCATCTGCCTGCTGTTTGGCCAGTCTCTGCTCATTATCTTTCTGCTGCCCATCCAGTATCTGCTGATCATTTGCCCTTGGCCCTCCTAGTCTCTGCTAATCATCTGCCTTTTGCTTGACCAGTCTTTGCTGATCATCTTCCTGATGTCAAGCCAGTGTCTGCTGATCATCTACCTGCTGCCTGGCCAGTCTCTGCTAATCATCTTCCTGCTGCCCAGCCAGTCTTTGCTTATTACTTTCACTTATCATTTCCCAGCCAGCCTCTGATCACCTGCCAGCTGCCCAGCCAGTCTCTACTGATCATCTTCCTGCTGCCAAGACAGTCTCTGCTGATCATCTTCCTGCTGCCAAGACAGTCCCTGCTGATTATATGCCTGCTGCTCAGCCAGTCTCTGCTTATCACTTTTGTTTATCCTTTCCCAGCCAGCCTCTGATCATCTGTCTGCTGCCCAGCCAGTCTCTGCTGACCATCTGCTTGCTGTCCAGCCAGTCTCTGCTGATTATCTGTCTGCTGTCCTGCCAGTATCTGCTAATGTTCGCTTGCCTACATATATCAGCTGCGGGCAAGATATATGAGGCACTTGTGCCACTCTATGCCCTTGCACCACCTGTTCACTTTACCAGGGGCCCTGAGGCAGAGGTGTTATTATAGTGTTATATATTTTCACAGTAGACTATTAAACATGTATTTAGGTTTTTCTGATTGCAACATGGGGGAATATTTGTTATTCAAGGAAAATACATTGCCACCCTATAATAGGAAGTGACTGAGCAGGAGGTTTAGGAGTGTGTCTATGGGAATGTGTGACTATTCTTTCAGAAGTGCATTTGTGAGGTCAGGCACTGATGTGGAGGAGAAGGCCTGGCTCACAGTCTCCACTCTAAGTCATCCCAAAGGTGTTCTATCGGGTTGAGGTCAAGACTCTGTGTGGGCCATTCAAGTTCCTCCACCACAAACTCGCTCACCCATGTCTTTGTGGATCTTGCTTTTTGCACTGGTGTGCAGTCTTGTTGGAACAGAAAGGGTTC
Organism: Rana kukunoris; assembly: GCA_029574335.1. Lineage (NCBI taxonomy): Eukaryota > Metazoa > Chordata > Amphibia > Anura > Ranidae > Rana > Rana kukunoris. The sequence continues at coordinate 565,463,234 of CM056050.1, read as the reverse complement.
ATCCCCAAACTATTCCCCAATACTTGGGAGCATGAAATTGTCCAAAATGTCTTGGTATGCTGACACCTTAAGATTTCCCTTCACTGGAACTAAGGGGCCAAGCCCAATCCCTGAAAAACAACCCCACCCCAAAATCCCCCCTCCACCAAATCATTTAGAAGGGTGGCCCAATACTTTGGAAAATATAGTGTGGATGAGCGAGTTTGGGGTGGAGGAACTTGATTGGCCTGCACAGAGTCCTGACCCCAACCAGATAGAACGCCTTTGGGATGAATTTGAGCAGAGACCGCAAGCCAGGCCTTCTCGTCCAACATCAGAGCCTGACCTTACAAATGCACTTCTGAAAAAAATGGTCAAACATTTCCATAGACACACTCCTAAACCTTGTGGACAGCCTTCCCAGAAGAGTTGAAGGTGTTGTAGCTGCAAGGGGTGGGCCAACTCAATATTGAACTCAACGGAATAAGACTGGGATGCCAGTAAAATTAATGAGTGTATAAAGGCAGGCGTCCCGATACTTTTGGCAATATAGTGTATGTGATATTGATATATATATATATATATATATATATATATATATATATATATATATATATATATATATATATATTATCTTTGTTGCTGGACAGCAGGACAGAAAGTAAGATCAAATCTAATCCTTCCCCATTAAATAAAAAAAAAAGAAAAATATTTTGGCTGAACAAACACTTTATTGCAATCTGCAGTTTTATAAAATATAGGATTTTTGAAATTATAATTATCATGTTAAAGATTCAATGACGTTTTAGTGATTGAGGTTACATCTGCTTTATTCTTTCTTTCTTCCCCACCTCACCAAACCTTCTTTTCATCCCTTCTCTCTCTTTTTCTTCTCTATTACTATTAATACGTTATTCTTGCCCCATGTTTTTTCCCTCTCCTGCTCTCCTTTTTATTCTGACCATATAATTGTTTGTGTTAAGCTGAGCAATGAACAATCGTTTTTATCGAAAAATAAATTAAGGACCCTGGTGCAAAATAAAGTCAAATGCCACCAAATTAATCTTTTTCTTTCTTATGGCCAAAAATCAATTTTGAATAAAAGATTGTTTGAAATTACCAAGTCTACCTTGATCATTTATCATCGCATGTATATGTATGGCCGGCATTAAATACGTACACGCTATCAATATATTCATAGATACGCTGAGAAAATTGCTAATAGAATTGCTTGAGTTTTAAATGCTGCATTTTATAAATTATTATAAAATATAAATAATAATAATAAAATAAAATAAAATAACATCTTACAAACTATAACACAGAAAAATAAGTTGTTTGAGGCTATATTCACACAGAAATAGATTGGAGTCAGGCATGACTGCCCCCCCCCCCCCCCCCCATGATGCTGACATCACAAGGGGCACATGCACTACTAACATCCTGCTGTCTTTTCCCTTCCAGGTGACTCTGCATATGCACTTGGATCCCATCTCATGACTCCTTTCCGGAACCCCCAAACCCCAGGAGAGAGAAGATACAATGAAGCACATATCCAAACCCGTGCAGTGGTGGAGCAAACATTTGGGCTCCTGAAGTCCCGTTTCCGATGCCTGGATAAGTCTGGGGGGACCCTGTTGTATTCCCCTACCTTTGTGTGTCAGATCATCGGTGCATGTTGCATTCTGCACAACTACGCCATGAGAAAGGGCCTGCAGATTGACATATGTGGTGACCTGACCCCCGACCCACACAGTCCCCACCTGCCAGAGGCTACCCTGTCTGCTGATGGAAGAGCAGTCAGGAGGGTCCTCGCGGTAGGCATCTTTGGACAATAAACAAATACATTGATCACACATACAATGCATGCATGCACACCACTGAGGTCCCTAGATCACACACACCACATCCACACCACATTGGATTAGCCCAAGTCCAACATGCAGGACTTGGGAGCAGCAACGCCGCGTCAAGGCCCCAATGATGTCGCTGTCCATTCATACTACATTCACACGGGGATAACTTCTCCCCAACTACCGAGGGCGACACCCCTTACTGGCAGGAGTGCCACCCCCACATTCACACACCATTCACACAGTAGTCTGCACTACTGACCGTGTGCAGTTTGTTTAAAAAAAAAGGCTCAAAACCTGAGCATAAATTTAAAAAAAAAGGCTCATAACCTGAGCATAGATATAAAAAAAAAGGCTCATAACCTGAGCATAAAGAAAAAATGTAGAAAAAAAAGAGCCACAAAACAATCCATCATTTGGCCTGACGGGGGCTCCTTTTGGTGGGCCCTCTCTGGCTCCTCAGCTGCCTGGAGGGAGCCTCGGGTGGGGAGGGGGCATCTGGAGGTGGCTGATCCCCGGGTGGGCCACTCCTGGCAGGTGTGGCCTGCATGCCCTCCAAGGCCACGGCTATCCGGCTGAGGAATGAATTGGTCTGGGCCTGCATCCTCAGCTGCCGGGTCACATGATACTGCTGGGCCCGCTGCCTCTGCCTCACCTGTTCCCGGATGGCAGCTGTGTTGGCCTGCCACACGATCCAGGTGCCCAGCTATCTCCCCCATCTGCTGGGTCTGCCTGGCCTGGTCCCTTGCCATTTGGTCATGGACCACGTCAGACAACCCCCTGGTCTTACGGGTCGCCTTCCTGGGGCCAGGAGATGGTAGTCCTAGGGGGGATGGAGTCGCCCTTGAGGGGCTTCCCCTGTTGGGGAGGGGATATGAGAGGGCCCTCCCGAAGGGGAGGACTCCTCCAAAAATAAAAACAACTCCTGCTCCAACACGACCTGCTCCTCCTCAACCACCTCAGCAGGTGAGGTGTGGGCACTCCCCTCCACGCGGTGTCTTCAGTGCCCAGGGGGTCGGGCTCAGGATGCAGTTGGGGGGTTAGGGTGGAATGGCAGCCGGCAGATGATGGCCCAGCTCTGTCATCTGTGGATGACACAAAGCATACACATGTTGGTGGTCCCACACACTTGGCACATGTACCCTCCCCCCCCACATGCAACACACCAAATAGGGGATAAAAATCACTTACCTGTCCTGGAGCCTTCCTCCACCGAATCAAACCCCTCCACGCCCTCCAACTGCTCCCTCTCCAGACAGCGGGCGACCACCTCTTCCTCTGTGGTCAGGCTGACCGCACATGGGGGTCCACCCCCGTGCCCCTCTCATGCCTTCTGATGGCGGTCACCTTGTTCCGGACTTTGCGCCTGACATCAATAATCTTTTTACAGATGTCAGAAGCAGTCCGGCTCGAATATCCCAAGCTGTTGACCCTGGCAGCAATGGACTCCAGGATGGCCTGCTTCCTGTCCCAGCTGGTCTGGCGACTTCTACATCCATGGAGGAAGACATCGTAGGTCTCCATAGCCGAGATGACGGCTGACAGCTCCTGGGCATTAAAGTTCAGCTTCCTCCTCTGTCTGCGGGGAACGGAAGCAGCCATCTCCAAGCAAAAGTAACTTTCCTGGGGGGGGGCCGGATATACTCTTGCGCCGGACTGGCGCATCTGCGGCCGCATTTATATGCGCGATGTAAGACGTTGCGTCGACGTTTCCCAGGAAGTGGTGCCGACGGAAGTTGTGAGCATGTGCACAGGGAAGCGAGTAGACCCCGACGTCACTGCGCATGGATGATGCGCCGTACGTAAGTCTCTGCGCTGGGCTCCGCCCATCATTTAAATATGGTCACACCCACTTCCACTTACGTCGGGTTGCGCCTTCGCGTTTACGTTACACCGGCGCAAAGTAAGGAGCAAGTGCTTGGTAAATACTGTACTTGCCTCGCTAGTTCGCGCCGGCGGAACGTATATGCGCTGCGCTACGCCAGAACAAATATGCGCCCATCTACCTGAATCTGGCCCTATAACTTTTGCGCACACCAATCAATAAACGCTTATTGCGATTTTGTTTACCAAAAATATGCAGAAGAAGAGGTATTGGCCTAAACTGAGAAAGAAATTATTATTTCAAAATTGTTGCTCTATTTTTGTTTATAGCCCAAAAATTAAAGACCACAGAGGTGATCAAATACCACCAAAAGAAAGCTCTATTTGTGGGGAAAAAAGGACGTCAATTGTCAGTTAAAGCGACGCAGTGCCGAATCGCAAAAAGTGACCTGATCTTTAACCAGCCAAGTGGTTAATATCCATTCCAGACACAAAGGGCCTGGTATGGACTGGGGGGGACCCATGGCATTTTTTTCAATGATTTTAATGCATATTGCTTGGACCCGACACTACATTACAGCCACAAGCAGTTTTAAATGAGAATTTTTCCTTTAGAAATTTAATATTTTTGCTCTTAGGCTAGGTTCACACTGCTGCACTGCAAATTTGTTCAGTTTTTTTGTCCTGTGTGAGGTACGAAATGACCGTGATTTTTCCACGATTTTCAGGAGTTGGACATAGCTGCGATTGATGTTCTAGCCAATGGAATCATAATGTAAAAAAAAGGGTTTAACTTCCTGTGTACTTCCTGATTTTTGTGGAGAGCAGTGTGGTGGAATTCGCACATATGTGAACCATCAATGTGATTCCAGAACGATTTACATTGATGTCTTTGGAGCTGAATTTGCATCGCACGCAGTTCAAACTCGCACAAGACCCTTTTTGCACGCAGCTTAGATTTGCATCACACTGATGTGAACGGCATTAAAAATATTGGGCCAGATCCACAAAGCACTTAAGCCGGCGTTTCTTGAGATGCGCGGCGTAAGTCTAAATATGCGCCTGCGTATCAATGCGCCGTATCCCCAAAACGATATACGCCTGAAATCCAGAATTTTTCAACCGATTTGAATAGACTGGTGCATCGTGCGCGCAAAAATGCGCTAAACACACAATTGATTTGCTATGCAAATACTGTATGCAAATGAGGGAGATACGGCGATCCACAAAAGTAAGTTTGTGCGGTGCAGGCTACGTGCTGTGCGCATCAGCTGCACGCCCGGTCTAAAGTTAGTCCTTATAAAAGCAGCTTTTAATTTGGACAATCCGTCTACATGTCAGCTAAAGCAACACCGTTAGGGACGAGCTGAGCAGCCACACTTGCAGGACAACAATCTGTATGCCAACATGCCAGGGGCATCCTTGCTTATAGCTATACTACGACTTTAGATGAGCGCAGAAGGAGGAGGGCACGGAGGAGGGCACGGGAGAGGATATATCGCACACGCATAGACATCTTTGGCATGAGTTATTCTGAGGTGTATCGCATCTTCAGATTCACCCCTCATATTATATTATACAGAATTGCCAGATTCCCATGCATCGTGGGGGCCATTGATTGCACACATGTGGCACTCCAGCCCCCCCGTGAGACAGAGCACATATACCGCAATCGGCATTCCATCAACGTACAGGTGATAGTCAATGCCAAATGCCTCATATGGCACGTCCATGCCAAACCCCCCGGATCCAGCCACGACAGCTACATATACAATCATAGCCCCATCCCAACAGAATTTGAACAGAACATGTATGGGGACAGCTGGCTGGTTGGTGAGTGACATGGGAGTCAGGCATGTCTGTCCCCCCCATGATGCACACATCACAAGGGGGAACATGCACCACTAACATCCTCCTGTCTTTTGCCTTCCAGGTGACTCTGTATATGCACTGGGACCCCATCTCATGACTCCTATCCGGAACCCCCCAAACCCCAGGAGAGGAAATATACAATGAAGCACACATCAAAACCCACGCAATGGTGGAGCATACCTTTGGCCTCCTGAAGTCACGTTTCCGATGCCTGGATAAGTCTGCGGGTACCCTGTTGTATTCCCCAAACTTTGTATGCCAGATCATTGGTGCATGTTGCATGCTGCACAACTTCGCAGTGGGAAAGGGCCTGGAGATTGACATATGTGATGACCTGACCCCCGAACCAGACAATCCCCCCCTAACTGAGGATACACCGTCTTCTGAGGGAAGAGCAGCCAGGAGACAGCTCACATTAGGCATCTTTGCAAGTTAAACACACACATTAATCATAGCACAATAAGAATGCATGCATGCACACCACTGTGGTCCCAAGATCACACACCCCACATCCTCATCACATTGGATTAGCACAAGCCCACCATGCAGGACTTGTGAGCAGCAACGCCACGCCACGGCTCCAATTATGTCACTGTACATTCATACACCATTCACACAGACCTAGGGATCACTTCCCCCTGGTCCTGGGGAACCCTTCTCCACCACAAATGAGGGTGAGACCTCTTTTCCGGCAGGAATGTCACTCCACATTCAAAAATCATTCACAAACAGAAAAAAAATTATAATCAAAAAAAAAAAAATGCACAGCAAAAAAAAATGCACAGCAAACAAAACACAGAAAAGCCAAAAAAAAAATTACCGCCGCCCGACTCCTCAGGGGAGACTCATGGGGGGGGGTAATCAGGGGAAGGAGGAGCATCCCCTGGTCTCTGCCCACCTGGCAGCCTGCCCTCCAAGGCCACGGCAATTCTGGTCAGGCCATCATTGAGGGTTGCCGTATTGGCCTGGATAGCCTGGGTGAGGGCCCGCACATCCTGACCAACGCCTGCTGTGGTAGCCTGCAGTTCATTTAGGCAATTGATCAGAGCCAGGGAGTTGCAGTCCATGTCCCCAACTGAATCCTTTATGGAGGACAGGCTCTCCTCCATCCGCCCTAAACTCTGGCTGATCTGTCCCAGATGGCGGGTCTGAAGGGCCTGGTCCCTTCTGAGTTTTGCAGGCAGAACCTCGGTCACCCCCTGGTATTGTGGGTAGCCTTCCTGCCTCCAGATGAGGCTTGTGGCTGGGGAGAAGGGGAGCCCTGTTGGGTGAGGAGTGGGAGGGGCTACCCCTGATGTAGGGCTGGCTGCTGCCAGCCATAGAGGAAGACTCCTCCAAACGTAACGTGAAGTCATTCCCTCACATGATCTCCTCCTCAAACTCCTCCTCCTCAACCTCCAACTCCTCCTCCTCAACCTCCTCAGAGGACTCCGGCCTTGTCTGGGGGTCTTCCGCAGACTCTTGTCCCGGGGATGGTGCGGACAGGCCAGATGGCCCAGCACCCTCCTGCACACCTGTGGATGACACAAAACATTCACAGGTTGGAGGATCCACACACTTGCCACATATTCCCTCCCCCCCCACACATGCTACACACCAGATAGAAAAAAAAAGAAAAACGTACCTGTCCTCACGGCCTCCTCAATGGAGTCAAAGCCAGGCAGCCCCTCCACTTGCTGCCTGTTGAAGGTCTGGGCCACCGCACGCTCCTCCTCAGTCAGCCTAACAGTGCATGGTGGGCCCCCTCTAGTGCCCCTGCCATGTGCTGAAATCTTGGACAGCTTACCAGGGACCACACGCCGGAGATCATTGATCTTCTTTTGGATCCCCTGGTGTGTCCGGGTCTCACCCCCCAAAGCATTTACCTCGTCGGCGATGTCCTGCAAAATCGGACTCTTTCTGGCCGGGGGGGTGTTGGCACTCTCCGGGCCATGCAGAATCGCCCATATTGGGTAATGGCCCTGACAATAATTTCCTTCTCCCGCAAGGAAAATTTTAATTTTCTCTTCCTCTCACTCATGATCACACAACACTCTCCAAATCACTCTCCAAAACACTCACCAAAAATCACAAAGACACCGCACAAACCAACAAACACTAACAAACAACAGAACAAAAGCACCTTGCTGTAGAAAGGGAAACAAATTGGATGTACTTTTGCAATGGAAGGGCATTTCTCTCGGTCTATTTAAGCACTGGGCATAGCTCACTAAGTTGACCGGGCCTAGTTCCAATCTCACTGATTGCGCCGAGTTCTGAGCATGCGCAGAGAGGTGCTGACCATAGCCTGCGTCATGCACGCATGCGCAGTCCAGCCGGCCCTTCATTTGCATGGGGTCACGGCTCATTTCAATTGAACACGTCCACGTCCTTCCCAATTTGAATTACGCAGCCTTACGCCTCGGAATTTACGTTGCGCTGGGGCAAATTTGGCCGCAAATACTCTGTGGATACTGTACTTACGTCTCTCAGTGGAGTCGGCGTAACGTAAAAGAGATGCGCAACGCCGGTCTATATATGCGCAGATGTACGTGAATCTGGCCCATTCTGTTAGTCAGTACCAGCAAAAAAAAATTATAACAGGAACATCAACCGGTTTAGGTGCTAATTAGACACCATAGGCACCAAATTCATCCATTCTAAATCAAAACTTTCTAGTAGGCAGCTGGTTTGTCTTATATGCACTGCATGTTTGGTATTTATGTTAGGTTTTCATTAACCCCTTAAGGACCGCCGCATGTACATATACGTTGGCAGAATGGCACGTACAGGCACATTGGCGTACCTGTACGTCCCTGCCTAGATGTGGGTCGGTGGTCTGATCGGACCCCCCCGGTACGAGGGGACGGCTGTTCGTCTTTGTCCCCCCCCTCCGGATCGATCCCAGCCAATGCGCGCACTCCCCCGCCCTCTTCCTGTGTAAACACAGAAAGGGGTAAAGGGTCACTAAAGGAAAAAAATTTTTTTGCTGAAATGACTGTTTACAGGGTATAGAGACATAAAAGTTTACTGATTCCTTTTCAAAATGATTAAAAATAGATAAAAATCAATCATATAATGTGCCTGCAGGTTAGTTTCACTTTTGAACTGGCTTCATGTTTCTGCAAAGTAGAAATAGACACACAGAACAAAAACAAACAAATCCAGGGCAGTGTTTTGTTTTTAAATTGAATCTGATTGGTTCTGGGAAGTTTTAGACACACAGTAATGACAGCTTAGACAACCGTGAGAAAGCTCCCAGCACTGTGGTTACAAGGAAACAGACAAGCAAGAAGTGTGGAGAACAGAGCAGGATTACAGCAACTTCAAAGCAAAAACGAACAATAAGGACATGAAACCAGTACTGCAGTAAGGTAAAGGAAGCTATTTAGCTTAAAAAAATATTTCCTTTAGTGATCCTTAAGTGATGTAATCTCTCCTCCCGGCGTTTTTTTCAACCGCTGCTGAGGAGAGAAGACATCACACAGTGAGTCTGCACAACACTACACTGACATTTTCTCATAACAAAAAGTAAAAAATATTGATTTTTTTCAAAAATGTCGCTCTATTTTTGTATATAGCGCAAAAAATAAAAATCGCAGAGGCGATCAAATACCATCAAAAGAAAGCTCTATTTGTGGAAAGAAAAGGACGCAAATTTTGTTTGGGAAAACAGTCCCATCTTTTTCAAGAGAAGTAGATGGGGGGTAATCCTCTTCTGAACTATTTAGCACATTTAGTCAACTGAGTGTAGCTTGATGTCCTGTTAGGCCGAGGGGGGAAGCTGCTAGTGATATTTACAAGAGAATCTGACATGCTGGTTGTACCCAGGTTAATCAATTGCTCAACTTGACACATTCAAAATGTGGAATTTGGCTGCAATGGATGAGTGCCATCATCCCTAACAAATGGAAATGGAGAAATCCCTCAGGGGGGGGGGGACTATAGTGGGACTGGTAGATTAAAGTCAAAGAGGTAGTGAGAGTTATAAAAATATCACATTTTGTTACAAACTGTACATATACAAAACAAGTGAAAATTGTGTACAGCAACCATACATGAATATTGGAAAGGTTAGACAACTAACAAGTTTCGGGACTCGTTCTTCAGAGGTGTCTTCAACATAAAGTATATACAACTTTCTGCAAGATAAAATTACATATTGATATCCAAAAATCTATCTATCTATCTATCTATCTATCTATCTATCTATCTATCTATCTATCTATCTATCTATCTATCTATCTATCTATCTATCTATCTATCTATCTATCTATCTATCTATCTATCTATCTATCCATCCATCCATCCATCCATCCATCCATCCATCTATCTATCTATCTATCTATCTATCTATCTATCTATCTATCTATCTATCTATCTATCTATCTATCTATCTATCTATCTATATCAGCATATACATGAGCAACACTTAAGAGCATGCATTAGTGGGGCCATGCGTTGTTATTCCCTGACACCCAGCCCAATGTGAACATGCCTGCAGAGATACACCAGAATGTGGTCTAAACACACAGGGACTGTGTGATGATAGAAGATGGATGTAACCCCAAATGGGAACTTGGATCTAAAGGGGGAAATGGCATGTACTTGTATGTGTTAATGCACCCAAATATGTAGATGTATGGTAACATGTATACCACAGAGAAAATTCCCCAAGAATCAGCAAGTACCTACCAGTGGGACCACTGTATATTGCAGAAAATCACTGCACCAACATAGTCCAGACTAAAGATAGTCATGAGTCAGTTGTTTGTTGATGAATCCAGGTGGTCAGTATTTTCAAGCTCAAAAAGTGAGTCCACACTGGAAAATATGTGTATATGAATAACAATGTGGATACATGTATATCCGATGTAGGTCCACTTGGAACAATCCTGCGGCAATTCCCCCAGGATACGATCTAAAGAAACGGGGAGTGTGTGATGTTGGGAGATGGGAATACTCCCAAATGGGAACTTGGATCCAAAGGGGGAAATGTCATGTAAATGTATATGTTATATAGTATGCAGGTATATGGTAACATGTATACTTTGAAAATCCCCCATAACTCAACAAGTATCTACCAGCGGGACCACTGTATAGTGCAGAAAATCAAAGCACTGGCATGGTCCAAACTGAAGATAGTCCTGAGTCAGTTGTTTGGTAATGAAGCCAGGTGGTCAGTATTTCCAAGCTCAAAAAGCGAGCCCACACTGGGGGGGCGTGGCCGGCCGGAGACAGCGATGGACGCTTAAGCACTTTGCTCTGCAGAACAGGGGACACAATCCAACGACTACGGCCGCAATCCTTGCTCCATCCACGGCCATCCACAGAGAGCACACACCGGGGAACACCATGAGCGCATCCCGAAAGAGATTGACAGAGTACAAGCCCCAGAAACTCACTGAGTTTGCCTACAAGTCAGCGGGGAGGAACGGAGGGAACCAAGATGGCGCCGTCCCGTCCACGCAGCGCGGCTCCTACACAGACCTCCCGGATGAATACCCGGAGGATTCGCCTGATACAGGTACCTTAGATCGAGCCCCCTACCCCCCGGACAGTGACACCCTCCCTGGCAGCCCAGCAAAGGCAAAAATGCGGCTTGACGCGCCGCTGCAGCAGCCGCTGCACTCACAAATCGAGGCCCAGGCTTTCAATCCCCTTCTCTTTAACCAGGCCCTACACTCATCCATGGCGTCCTTCCCCACCTCAGGCCAACCTGTGATGGACACAACTTTAAAGGACATGTTACTCTCCGTACAAACATCCCTTATGACAGATCTCTCCTCATTGTTCACTAAAATCACGTCTGATATACACTCTCTTGATGACAGAGTGTCTAATGTAGAGAGAGGCCTCACTGAATGTACATCCACTGTTAATGATGTTATTGATTGCTATGAAGAGGTTAAGAAAGAACAAACCTGGCTCCGCGCCAAGCTGGCAGATTTAGAAGACAGATCTCGCCGCAATAACATTAAATTACGCGGGGTCCCTGAGTCTGTACTGCCTACGGATCTGAATAAGTATGCCAAAGAGCTGATGCATATTATTATCCCTGACGCTTTCCCAAGAGATGTTATCATTGACAGGATCCATAGGATCACAAAGCCTGCTCACCTGGCTGCATCGGTGCCTAGAGACATATTAATGAGGGTCAATTTCTACCACACTAAAGAACAACTGTTAATGGGGGCCAAGACGAAAACACCGCTACCGGCTCCTTTCACAGGAGTCCAATTTTTTCCTGATCTCTCTAAGTTCACCCTTCAACAACGCCGCCATCTAAACCCTATCACCAAGGGGCTCCAAAACCACAAGCTACCATACAAATGGCGCTACCCTGCCACCCTTCTCATCACAAGAAATGGCCAAACTCACGTCGTTAACGACCTTGGAAAAGGCATGCACCTACTACATACTTGGGGTATACTACTGGATCCCCCCAAACCTGCACCTCTTAAAAAGAGATCGGCTACATCCCGCAGGCCCACGGATGGAAGCTACACCTGAAGAGGCAATTTCAACGTTATATGTGGCCGATCACTACAACACTCTGAAGTTCCCCTGAGTTCTGCACCAGTTGTTATTCTTGTTTCTTGTTTGACTTTCGGTACCTACTAACTGTTTTTACCCCCACCTAGAGGTTTGCACGGTGCTAGACACCCCCTCTTCACCTTGCCTGCACACTGAGAATGCAGGTCATCTGTGATAGTCCACTGACGAACACATTGCAGTTTCCTCTCTCAGTTGTTACTAATTTTTTTTTCCTCTTTTCTTTTTTGTATACCCCTGGTTCCAGTTGATGTTTTTTTTTTTTCTCTTGAATAACGTATCGCTCTATCTGCAGCCTAAAGACTCTTCTTATCGCCAGATCCTTGGTCTGCCACCAGCCTAACGCTTACCACCGCCATTGAACAGCCTCAGCTACGATCTACAACATCTAAATGTAAGTGCTTCTTTATATCCTTGCCACCTACACGATCTCAAGATGCCGCTCACTATTTTCTCCCTAAATGCCAATGGGCTAAATCATCCAGCCAAACATCACTCACTGTGGAGGACTGCTGTAGATCTCCACAGTGACGTCCTATGTGTACAAGAGACTCACCTGCTACCTACATCCATTTCCTTGTGCAAGTATAACAAATTCCCCCACATATTCCATGCTTCCCACTCCACTAAGACTAGAGGAGTCATGATCGCCATTAGGGACACAGTGGACTTTCAACTCATAGATTTCATACCCGACCCAGAAGGGCGTTTTGTAATTCTTATTTCTAACATTAACCGAACCCTGTACACCCTAGTTAACCTATATGCTCTGAACTCCCACCAGTTGCCATTTTTAAGGAAAATGATGCGCAAGGTTAATACGATTCGGAAGGGTCGTTTAGTGCTATGTGGTGACTTCAACCTCGTCCCAGACATTTCAATGGACTCCACCTCAGCAGCAAAGAGATGTGACTTCCCTCTAAAACGTTTTATCCCCACAAATGATCTGTATGATGTGTGGTGCTGCCACCATGGCTCTGAACGGGACTACACATTTTTCTCTTCTAGACATACCACGTACTCTAGAATTGATTTGTTTTTAACAGATAAATGGTCATTACAGAAGATCTGTAATTCCGAAATCCACACCACGACATGGTCGGATCATGCCCCAATATCTGTCACGTTTGAGGAATCCTGTCCACAGCGTGGCTCATTTGTGTGGCGAGCAAACAACTACATTATCCAACAAAACGCCTATACAGCAGAGATCTCTGCTTCTCTCAATGATTATTTCACCGTAAACAAGGGCTCCGTTCCCGACCCTGCCGTGGTGTGGAGTGCACATAAAGCTTATGTGAGAGGTGTACTGATCAAACTTAGCTCCTACCACAAAAAAAAGAGGACGCAACGACTTGATAACCTGACTGCCCAAATAGCTGACCTGGAACTGAGACACAAAACTGATCCTCGCGACCCCAAAACGAATCAATTATTCTCTCTTAGACAAGAGCTTAGGACTCTATTACTACACTCCTATGAATTCCTCCACAAGAAACTGAAGGCCTCTACCTACTCCACTTCTAACAAAGCAGGGAAGCAACTAGCTCAACGCCTTAAGGGCAGACGAGTAAAATCCAAAATCACACGGCTATTCCATCCTCACTCACACCAACCCCTGGCCAATCCCCAAGACATTGCCGATGCATTCAGCGCCTACTACGGTGACCTGTACAATCTGAAAAATGATTCCCTCACCCCACAACCCACACAGGAAGGAATCGAGCGATTCCTCTGCAACCTCAATCTACCTACGCTGACACAGTCCCAACTTGACACGCTTAATGCTCCATTCACTGACCAAGAAATTAGAACTGCCATTGACTCCTTACCAACCGGTAAAGCCCCCGGTCCCGACGGACTGACGGGGGAGTATTATAAACAATTCTCTGACATCCTAACTCCATCCCTCACTGAGGTGTTTAACTACGCTGCCTCCTCCTCTTCTTTTCCGAGTGAATATTTAAAAGCATTGATTATAACAATACTGAAACCAGGGAAGGAGTTGGATCTCCTCCAAAACTTCCGCCCAATATCCCTCCTTAACCTTGACCTTAAAGTTTATGCCAAAGCGATAGCAACACGTCTGCTAGGAATTATGCCCACACTGATTCATAAAGACCAGACTGGCTATACAAAGGGCAGGCAAGCGTCTGATGCCACCAGAAGGATGATTGATCTCATCCACCACGCTGAGACTAGCGGAACGCCTTCTCTGCTCCTATCCTTGGACGCAGAGAAGGCGTTCGATAGAGTCCACTGGTCATACCTCGGAGCGGTGCTCAAGAAATTCGGTTTCCAAGGCCATATATTAAACGCCATCATGGCACTTTATTCTAAACCCCTTGCCCAAGTGTTTACTGAAGGCATGCTATCACGCCCATTCGACATCACTAACGGCACGCGCCAGGGATGTCCGTTATCCCCACTCATTTTCAACATGGTTATGGAACCATTGGCAGAACATGTCCGTTCTCATCCCGGCATCTCGGGACTACAAATTGGCTCAACATCACACAAAATCAGCCTATTTGCGGATAATGTCATCCTGATCCTTACCAATCCGACTCCTTCCCTGGCAAATGTTCAGAATTTGCTTGAATGGTTCAGCGCAGTGTCATACTACAAGGTAAATGCATCTAAATCCTTCATTCTTGACATTAACGTAGACGCTGTCACGCGAAATCTACTTCAACTACAATATCCCTTCAAGTGGGCAAACACTGATATATCCTATCTAGGCATCCAACTTCCGAAATCACTTAAAAACCTCTATTCCTGTAACTTCCTACCACTCCTCAGTAAAATACAGACAGTCACCTCCCAACTAACGAAAAACGAACTATCTTGGTCAGGCAGACTAGCAGCCTTCAAAATGATATGCCTCCCCCAGATACTGTACTTTTTCAGAACCCTCCCAATTCTATGGGAAGCTGACCTAGAGCTCACCTTTGATGACACCCAGTGGCAAACTGCTCTCAAAACCATTTACAAATCCACCAAGTGTTCGACCCCCTGGGAACTTACACAAAAGATCTCACTGCGATGGTACATGACTCCGGCCAGAATGTCCTCCTTCGGTTCTCACGTATCCAGCTCTTGCTGGAGATGCGGGACCGACGTGGGAAATATGATCCATATTTTCTGGACATGCCCTGCCATTAGGAAGTACTGGACTGACATCTTTGGATTCATATCGCGAATAGCTAAAACTTCCATTCCCCCATCCCCTGCACTGGCGATTCTGAACCTCGGCATCGAAAACATACCCCACCCCATCAGACATGTCACTACCCACATATTACTTGCAGCCAGACTTACTATAACGCGACTCTGGCCCACACTAGGGAACTAGTAGCCTTGCACTACAGCTACGAGACAATAACTGCCTCTGGCAGAAATAAGGTGGAGAAAAACGACATCGACTGGCGACCTTGGACCGACTGGACTAGTGCTGCAATTAACCCCTGACAAATTGATCCATAATCTATGAAAACTGTTTTGCTCATGACCGAGCCATACGTTTGACCAACGTGTTGATATTTATTCTATACCTTGATATCTTCGACTGTAGAGGAAACTTGTTGAAAGATGAACCGCCGTATAAGCAGGTCCCTCCCGCCTGGGTGACACTAGTGCTCCCATCTGGGGTGCCGCTCTGGTGAGGGGGACCGGTTATGCTCCAGATTACCAAGAATGTGGTTCAGTTATGTTTGTTCTTATCTTAGTTATATTTTGATGTCAAGTTAGTGAACACGCAAACATACTCTTATTACGAACAACGTCGTTGCACGACGTACAATATTTAATTGTACACTGTATTCTGTTATCTGTGAAACCTCAATAAAATATTTGATGAAAAAAAAAAAAAAAGCGAGCCCACACTGGAAAATATATACATATGAATATGGAATACATGCATATCCACTGCAATGACTATCATCACAGGATACACATAAATATAAGTCCATACATACTGTCATAAATGAGTGTGGAGAGGGGAATTACTCTGTATGAGCTTCAGAGAGAGAGACACATGTCCAGCCGATCAGAGAATTGTATCTGCTACCTGGATGCCTAAGAGAAAGGGAGAGCCAATGAGAGGGCTCCTCCACAGGTGATATTTCTAGCATCATCAGTCATCAGGCTGCAGTGCCTGCAACAGGAAGTGGATTTCACCTTGAGGGCTGGTTATACCAAGCCTCAATGTGACTGCTACCAAGGATAGATTAACCCATGAGGGAGCAATGCAAACATTGCAGCAGGCTGGATGTAATAACACATCCATGGGCAGACTGGTGGGCCACCCTAGGACATGGGATGGCCCAGGTGCACCAGGCGGGAGCTGTATGAGGATGTCGGGGGAGAAATCAGGGATGGCTGATGATCCACTAATGCATGGAAAGATGACCGATAGTTCTAGTAGCAGAAATAACGATCGGCTAATGTGGAGAAAAATAAAAAAAATTCAATGGTCAGTTGCTTAGCGGGGGGGGGGGGGGGAATAGAAAAGAGAAATTAAATAAAAAAAAGGGAAGTATGTTTAGTGAATTAAATAGACACAACACCTTTCACATGATGGCGAACAGCACTTGTGGACTGCTCCACAACATGATGCTATTTCTCAAAACCACCTGATACAAAGCCATCTAGGAAAGGTTTGTATGAAATGTTATCGTTTAGCCCTGGGAATGTGGTTGCCTTGAATCTGGAAATCCGAAGTTGTTTTGCTCTCTAATAAAGTTTTGTTCCAGTCTCCCCTACGGGGGCTGGGGTGAACTCTGTCCACTGTCCAGAATCAAAAAGCTAATTTTGGGAAACTTTCCATCATGCATATGGGCAACATACCTGCCCAGTGGCAATTCGGTACAAGCTTTTTTCATACAGAAAATGTGACAATAGGCTCTCTGCCAAAATTCCTGAATGATTTTGCCTCTATAGAAATACTTGCATTCACAGAGGAGCATGTAAACTACTTCTCTGGTTTTGCAATTGGCATAATGTTTGGCTTTAAAGTTGGAACTGTTAGGAAGTATAGGGATGTGGGCAATGTGAATGTACTGGCAGTAACCACAGCCACCACATGTGAAGGTCCCTGAATATTTACAAGCATCTATGTGTTTTTATGAATTGTAATCGCTGTGTACAAGACAGTCACGTAAGGATTTGACCCTTTTGAAAGTAATGGCAGGTTGAGTGGAGATAAAGGGTTTGACCATGGGAGCAATGGCTAAGAGGTGACAATACTTTTTGAAAATTATACGTAATTGTTTGTATTGGCTGGAAAACTTTGTGATGAAACATGTAATGTCAGTCTGGGAATGTGTTAATTGTTGTCTGAGTTTAAACGTTACACGATTATATGCTTTTTTGAGGCTGGTTTCTGAAAAGCCTCATGAAAGCAGACGATTAGAGTTGAGCGGACACCTGGATGTTCGGGTTCGACAGGATCGGCCGAACTTCGGAAAAAAGTTTGGGTTCAGGACCCGAACTAGACCCGAACTTGACCCCAAACCCGACCCCCTTTGAAGTCATTGGGGACCCACATTTTTCACTACTAAGATGCCTCTAAAAAAGTAATGGAAATGTCTAGAGGGCTGCAAATGGCAGCAAAATGTTGGTAAGAGCATGACAAGTACTCTGCAAACAGATAATAACTTAAAATAACATAAAATACATAAAAAAAATAATCTTGGCCTAGGACGACGAGGTCCTTATGGAGTAGGAGGTTGAGGTGGCGGAGGATGTGGTGGTGTAGGTGGAAGTGGCGGTGGAGGAGGACGAGATAGCCAACACAGGTTTTTAATTTTTTTATTTTTTTAATTAGGGTACACCCCAAAAGAGTGAAAATGGCTGGGTAAGGCCGGTATACGTGTCTATTCTGTACAAGGTACAGACAGGTCCTGTGGGATCCATGCCTGGTTCATTTTAATGAACGTGAGCTTGTCCACATTGGCTCTGGACAGGCAGCTGCGCTTAGATATGGATATAGAGGAAACACTGCAAGCACTGGATGAAACACTACAAACACTGGAGGAAAATGGGTATTTTTTGAATAGAACAATAGAAGAACACTAGCTAAAGTGTTTATCTCACATGTACAGATATGGCGGAAACACTGCAATTTATTTTTTGCTCTAAATGGATATTTTTGGAATAGCACAATAAAAGAAAAGTATCTTGCAGAGTATCTCACAGTAACATATTTAGTGCTGGTGTACTTAGATTTCTGAAGCAGGACAGACTCCTATATATTTCTCATCCTACAAGCACAATCGGGAACCTTCCCCTAAAGTATCTTGCAGAGTATCTCACAGTAACATATGCAGTGCTGGTGTAATTAGATTTTAGAAGCAGGACAGACTCCTATATATTTCACTCCCTCCAAGCACAATCAGGAACCTTTCCCTAAACTATCTTGCAGAGTATCTCACAGTAACATATACAATGCTGGTGTACTTAGATTTCTAAAACAGGACAGACTCCTATATATTTCTCTCCATACAAGCACAATCAGGAACCTTTCCCTAAACTATCTTGCAGAGTATCTCACTGTAACATATGCAGTGCTAGTGCTTCTGAATCAGGACAGTCTGACTCCTATCTAAATCTTTTCCTGAGAACAGCAGCGGCAGCCTTTCCCTCTGAAGCAGAGTGACGAGCTGTGCTATGTGCCTCTAGATTATATAGAGGCTGGGTAACATGCTAGGTCACATGCTGTACTGGCCAATCACAGCCATGCCATTAGTAGGCATGGCTGTGATGGCTTCTAGGTCACACAAGTAAAACAAATGGTGATTGGCTGCCCTGCAGCGTGCCATTACATTGCCGAACACCGAAACCAAAAGTCTGGTACAAATGGTCAGCTTCTATTTTAAAGGAACTTGCATTAGAGCAGTTGCGTTTGATCTGCAGTGCAAATATTGACTGTTAGGTATAGATTTTATTAATGGTTTAGGATGAAAGCTGGATGCATGCAGAATGCGTTACCAGCAGTGGGTTTATGGTACAGAGTACTCCCAAGGAGTTCATCATCATCCCTGTGGATATAAATGTCTAGGAAGGGAATATTCGTTGTGGTAAAACTGAGATTCATGGAATTCTTATTGATCTTCTCCAAAAAAAATTGGAGAAGATCAGTTGATCACTCCCAAACTGCAAAAACATCATCGATGCACCTTTACCAAATGATAATGTAAACCACGGAATGCAATGTAAATTTAGGCTACACTGGATGCAGAGTATATATATATATATATATATATACACACAAGACTGTATAAATATATTAATACACTGCCTGAAGTATATTAGAAAAAGTACACCAGGAATTCACTATAGATATAGGCTACACTGGATGCAGAGCTACAGGAGCTTTGGATCAGGGGCACGTTCCTAGGAGTAGGACGTGTGTTCCCATAGCTCCAGGCAGGCAGGTAGGCAGGTTCACCAGCGCCCTGCTCTAAAACATCCAGCTTCCAGGATCCAGCTGGCCACACCGGATACTCTATCGCCGTCGCATCCACCCTCAATCCCCTCTCGCCCCGGTCAATTCCGCCTCAAGTCGCGGCAATCGCAACTAGGAAAGTCTGCGGCTTCAGCCGCGGCCTAGAGGCGCGCCGCAGAAACACAGCTGCAACCCCCCTCAAACCTCTCTAAAGCCCCATCTTCTCTCCCAGAAGGACCTCCACTGAGGCGCCGACCCCTCCCTTGCCACCACCGGCCTTCATCTATCCGCACGGCCCCCGGATCGGGCCTAGTCTCGGCCGGTAGCCATTTTGCTACACCCAGCATCAACTGTGATACTGCTGAGATGAAACCCCCTTTGCCCCAATCCTCAGCTCTTATCCACTCAACCCAGGAACCATAACTATTAGTGCTTGATCCAGGGTTTGCCGATCACCTGTGTAGGATCAGGAAGGATTTTTTTTCCCTGGCCATTGCAGATTGGCATAGCACGGCTAAGGTTTTTTTTGCCTTCCTCTGGATCAATCTGGGTGGGAAGGTCGAAGAGTGGGGTACCCACTTGGAAATCTCCCATCCCATTAGAATCTACCCCCCACCCCCGTCTAAATAACCTCATGGCGTCTATCTGCAATTATGTCAAACCTGAGATACTCTGCAGAATTAATTTGGGGCCTAAAGCAATTTGCCTCTATATTACCAGCCGTCACCAAAAAAAACCCTAAGGAATGAACAACTGTTGATCAATAGATGATCAACAGCTAAAAACAACACATATTTACCCCGACCTAAGCACATATCATGCGCTTTGATCAATACAAGATCGGCAGTAAAACATCATCAAGAAATCCATGATTTCATTCTACAAAATGATTTATCACAGAAAGCTGGCTTACAGCCGACTGTAAAACCATTCTAGGTGAACTGGTTTCGGAAAACTATCACATTATAACAGAAAACAGAGTGGGGCAAAGAGGTGGAGGCCTGGCGGTGATCCATAAGACTCACCTCGCGATCACTAAACCAGCCCTTCAGAACCCTCTTCCATTCATGGAAACCCTCACTCTGCAACTCCAAACAAATCCCCAGGAGACTGTCCATATCCTTCTCTGCTATAGACCACCCGGTCCAAAATTGCAGCTTCTCTAACCTTGGACAGAGTTCATGTCCACTTACACCTTAAACAGCAAACATCTTTTGCTACTCGGGGACTTCAACCTCTCGGCCAACTCCGCACAGGATCCTGTTGCCGATGCTTGCATTGACCATCTGGAAAGATTAGGTCTGCAGCAACTAGTATGTGGGCCCACACATACCTCCGGTCACATGCTTGATCTTATTTTCAGACAAGATCTGGAAATAAACATTCTAAGAAATGAACCGCTGTCATGGACAGACCACCATGCAATTAAACTCACAATCACCGTAAACGCTCCCTTAACAAAAACGTCAAAACTGGTGACAACACACTGGACTAGATTGCAAAAGAAGCTCTATTCAGAGCTCTTTAAAACCACATTAGGGAACAAAATAAAAACAATTCAACCATATCAAACAGCCCCAGAAACACTGGATACCATAAGCACGGCTCTACTACAGTCAGCCGACTTAGTAGCGCCCAAACGCAAAACCTGCATCCGGAAAAACAACTCCACCTGGTTTAACGACCAGCTGTCATTGCTGAAGCAGGAGCGCAGAAGAGCGGAAGCAGCCTGGAAAAGAAGCTCTTCTGAGGAAAACCATACCAGCTACAAGCTAATAACAAAAAAATACCATAAAGAAATCTTCAAAGCCAAAATAAATCATTTCTCCAATATCATCACCAATGCCCTAAACCGTCCCCACAAACTCTTCAAGAAAGTTACCGGGACCATGAATCCCGTCTGTCTTGAAGCCCCCAATTCTGATACCCAAGAATTTTGCAATGAATTATCGGATTATTTCATCAACAAAATTGATGGAATCCGTGAAAGCATTCAGCAAAATCCAACTCCCATCAACCCCCCGTTCAGTCATATGCCTAATGCCAACACAAATTCCCCACAAACAACAAAGTTAACTTAAAACCAATTTCCATTGAGGCCACAAAAAACATCATTGATACCCTACGAAATAGCACCGCGCCCAATGATATCATCCCCACCAAACTGCTGAAGGAATGTGCCGATATCCTGGCACCGCCCATCACACAACTTATAAACAAGTCATTCTAAGAAGGTATAGTGCCCACCGACTTAAAACAAGGTATAATAAAACCTATTTTAAAGAAACACACCTAAAGACCCAAAACACTGTCGTCCCATAACAGGCCTAAATGTCTTCTCTAAAGTGATGGAGAAAGTAGTGGTACAACAGCTACAACATCACTTAGACGCCCATAACTTGCTCGATCCTTTTCAATCGGGTTTCCCGCCCGGACACGGGACGGAAACAGCACTACTAAAAATATGGGATTATGCTCTCGAGGCCACAGACAAAGGAAAATAATGTCTTCTAGTTCTGTTGGACCTAAGTGCAGCTTTCGACATGGTAGATCACAAACTGCTACTGACTCGGCTAGCTGAAGTAGCCAGAGTCGCAGAAGGTGATCTATCATGGTTCTCCTCTTTTCTGGAAAACCGATCACAATTGTGAAATTGGGACCGTTCACTTCTGAAAAACGCACGGTGTCATGCGGAGTCCCTCAAGGATCCCCTCTGTTGCCGGTGCTGTTCAACATCTATCTTCGCCCTCTCTTCGAAATCTTCAGTAGCCAAAAACGACTTTATCACTCTTATGCAGATGACACACAATTGTATTTTCGCATCTGCAACAAAAAGGATCATCATCTCAGTCTAGAGAACTGCTTCTCTTTGATAGAAAATTGGATGACAAAGAGTTACCTTAAACTCAACAGCTCCAAAACAGAACTTCTCCTGTTTCACGCCAGTCGAAAGAATCAACTTGCACCAACTTGGACACCCCGCCAATTCTGGGCCAAATCATCACCCCTAGCGCCAAAGTCAAAAGTCTCGGGGTCATCTTTGACACCTACATGACAATGGATGCACAAATAGGGTCAGTAGTCAGCGGATCTCACCATCTGCTGCGCCTACTACGTAGACTCATTCCTTTTATTCCTAAAGAAGACATAGCAGTTGTGGTGGGAACAATCCTGAACTCCAGACTTGACTATGCAAATGCACTTTATCTTGGACTCCCAAAGTTCCAAATCTCTCATCTGCAGGTCGTTCAAAATACGGCCGCCAGACTTGTGGCTGGGAAAAAAACATGGGAATCCATCTCACCTTCGCTGAGATCCCTTCACTGGCTGCCAGTAAAAGACAGAATTGCTTTTAAAGCACTCTGTCTGACACATAAGTGCATCCATGGGAAGGCCCCCCAAATATCTATGCGAAAAAATAAAAGCTCACAACTCCAATCGCGTTCTGCGATCCACCAACCAAAATCTGCTCCAGATACCCAAAGCCAGATACAAGTCCAAAGGAGAAAGAAGATTTGCACTCCAAGGTCCCAAAAAAACTGGGACTTCCTGATACCGTACCTGATGTTTGCTATCAGGGAGGTTCCCCAGTCCTCTACAGGGTACTCTCCATTTGAGTTGCTTTATGGAAGACACCCTCGGGGACTCTTAGACATAGCCAAGTGGGGAACAGACACCCCACAAAAGTGTAATTAATTATATCGCTCAAATGCAGGACAGGATTGCAGCAGTAATGCCAGTGGTGAAAGAACATTTACTACAGGCCCAAGCGGCCCAACAGAGAATATACAACAGGGGGGCCCAACTCTGTGTTTTCTCATCTGGTGACAGGGTCCTCGTATTAGTTCCCACTGTTGAGAGCAAGTTCCTGGCTAACTGGCAGGGCCCCTTTGAAGTAATTGAAAGAGTTGGGGAAGGTGTATCAACCAGGTAAAAGGAAGCCCGAACAGATTTACCACGTAAACCTGTTAAAGCCCTGAAAGGATAGACTGGCATTAACTGCAAAGTCCCTCCCGGTAACGCCTTAGGGTACTGAATCCCCTCTGATCCCTGAGGTCATGATTCCAGACACCCTGTCATATTCCCAAAAACAGGAAGCAAGAGAGTTCCTGATAAGGAATAGAGAGAAATGTTCAGGGTTGCCTGGCACGACTTCAGCAGGTCAGCATGATATTGTTACTGAACCTGGGGTCCGTGTCAAGCTCAAACCATACCGAATTCCTGAAGTGAGGAGAAAGGACATCAGTGATGAAGTTAACAGAATTTTGGAGCTAGATGTCATTGAGGAATCCAATAGTGACTGGTATAGCCCCATCGTGTTAGTCCCAAAACCGGATGGCACTTGGAGGTTCTGTAATGACTTCAGGAAGCTTAATGCAGTGACAAAGTTTGACAAGTACCCAATGCCCAGAGTAGACAAACTTATAGACTGACTTGGCAAGGCTCGCTATCTGACCACTTTGGACTTGACAAATGGTTATTGGCAAATACCCCTGACGGCTAGCGCCAAGGAGAAGACTGCATTTGTGACCCCGGAGGGTTCCTTTCAATATAGAAAGATGCCTTTTGGGTTGCAAAATGCCCGTGCGACATTTCAGAGGGCCAAGGACAGGATCCTAAGACCTCACCGACAGTATGCTGCAACCTATCTGGATGACATAGTGGTGCATAGCACTGACTGAGACTCTCACTTGCCCCGTGTCCAAGCTGTCCTTGATTCCCTCTTCAAAAGAAGGGTTTATGGCAAATCCCAAAAAATGTGCCATTGGTCTGGAAGCCAAGTATTTGGGCTACACTATTGGCCTTGGTGTCATAAAGCCCCAGGTGAATAAAATAGAAGCCATCCAGGAGTGGCCACTTTCTGCAAACAAGAAGCAGGTCAGGGCCTTTCTTGGCATTGCGGGGTATTATAGAAGATTTATCCCAAATTTTGCAACTATAGCTGCCCCACTGACAGACTTTACAAAAGGGAAAGACTCCGTAATGGTGAAATGGTCCCCAGTAGCAGAAGAATCTTTCCAAGTCCTGAAAAAAGCTCTTTGTGCACAGCCAGTGCCATACTGCCCCAGTCACAGGTACACAATGGGAAAGAACACCCTGTGGTGTACCTAAGCAGAAAGCTCAATGATCATGAGAAAAAGTATGCAGTCATTGAAAAAGAATGCTTAGCCATAAAGTGGGCCATGGATGCGCTAAGATACTACTTGTTAGGGCGCCAGTTCGAGTTGATAACTAACCATGCTCCCCTGAAATGGATAGCCCAAAAGAAGGAGACTAATAGATGGGTCCCAGAGGAAGCTACGCCATAGAGCACGCGAAACGCGTCAACGTCACTACCCGACACTGGTCACGTGACGTTTTCCCTGGTGTGTCGGGGATGGAGATGAAGACGGAGATGCCGCTACACATTGAATGAGTCATGGATGGCTGACTCGACTGCGGATAACGAGGAAAAGCAACTAAATCAAAGTGCAATCAGTAGTGCACGGACTTAAAGTGAAACTCCATCCGGAGTTACTGAGCATGCAGCACGCTCACTCTACCTGTACAGCCACAGCAGCAATCAGCATACAAGGTCGGTAAAAACATTATCCAACTTTATCGGATGATCCAGAGTATTCGCCTGGATGTTTACCAGCAGACCGGTAATGTACTAGTGACCTGCTATCAGCTGTCGTAGCTCCGCTCCCTATATTGTCCGTGACAAATAACTCACTACAAAGCTCATATTGAGCCATCAACACAAGTATACTGAATGAGCATACTACACGTGATACACACAGAGGACATTTTGAATGCTTATTTTTGCACAGCATATCCTAACACTTGGGCATTACCATTGCAACTGATGCTGTAATATTTTGGACTTTCCACTGAGCCCCTAATTTTGTATAAAGATCTTGAACATACAGCCATTCCCTGTGACAAAGTATATTTTGAATACCAAAACCTCCTTTTTTTTTCTTTCATCGCCTCCCTTCCCCTCCCTACTTTACCCCACACACCAGATCCAGTCACCAGATTTTGCACTATTTGGCTTAATAAGGTTGTAAGACTCGGTGTGATAATAGATCTCCCGATCTTATTTTCTAACAGCCTATATTTTTCTGTATTAACAGATATCAAATCAAACTATTAATAATTTTCATAGTGCATATTGCTGGTGCCTGATCCACCTTAAACGTCCGGACCGGTGTTGTTATTCAATGTTGTCTTTTGTGAGTCTTGTCAGTAACCACACGTGCAAACTAGTCTTTTTGTATTTATTGTAATTTTAGATTCATTTTGCAGAGACTGTACTTTTCAAAATAATTTTTGATACTATAATAAAATAGTTTGTATCAATATACCCTAGATCTTCACTTGGATCCCTTCCCATCCCCCAACTTGTTCCTCTATTTTATTTTTAATTAATGACATTAGGGCTACAGCAACAAATCATCATTTGATGAGTTATCTATTATAGATATCTATGTATTTACAGGTGTCTATATATTAGTGATTCAACTTGCATATCCCCTTTCCCCATTCCCCTTTTCTTTGATAATAGATGGGTGAACCGGTGGTTTTTGGCCCTACAAGATTACTCCTTCACTGTAAAACACAGGCCAGGTGTTGAGATGGGGAATGTAGATGCCCTGTCCCGTGTTCACGCCTGTTGGACTACAGGTGTTCCAACCCTGGGGTTGAAACAAGGGGGGAGGATGTGTAGCAGAGCATCCCAGAGAGAGCCTGGGAAAGTCCAGTTCGGAGTTTATACCTCTCCCAGGCTCCTCTCTTACACATTCAGGGACCTCTGATCTCTGATCCAGTTCAGATATTGGTCTTCTCTCCCAGGTCAATTTAAGCTCACCTGAGCAGACAGACTTGACTCTGTCCTGGGAAACACAGATAGGCCCGGATTCACGTAGAGCGGCGTGTCTTTATGCCGGCGTAGCGCAAATTGGTTGGCGTAAGCCTGCCTAATTCAAAGTAGGAAGGAAGTGGGTGTGATCCATTTAAATGAAGCGTGACCCCATGCAAATAAAGGGCAGAATGAACATTGCATTTGCCGTCCCATGAACGCTTCCCAGTACGCATGCACAGAATCACGTTGGGACAAACGCCTAAGATACATCAGAACGTAACCTACGCACAGCCCTTTTCACGTAGTACTACGTAAACGACGTAAAATACGACGGCTGTTCCGACGTCCATACCTTTGCATGGGTTGCGCCACCTTTAGGTGGAATAACTTTATGCCAGACGTACGCCTTACGTAAACAGCGTATATTACAGCGACGGCTGCAAATACGTTTGTGAATTGGCGTATCTCGGTCATATACATATTCAATGCGTAAATCAATGGAAGCGCCCCTTGCGGCCAGCATAAATATGCGCCCAAGATACGTTGGTGTAGGACACTTACGTTGGTCGTATGAAGCCAAATTTCAGGCGTATCTTGCTTTCAGACTCAGGCGCAAAGATACGACGGCGCATCCGTACATTTACGCGGCGTATCTGTAGATACGTCGGTGTAAGTGCTTTCTGAATCCGGGCCATAGTGTTGATCTGTGAGAGCAAGGAGTTTGGTAAAAACTGTTGAGAAGTTTGTGTTTAAGCTGACAAGCTGTAGGTTAGATTTTTGTTGAACTATTTTTGTTCTGTTTGCGTTTTCTGCACACTGTACAGTACCTGTAAATAGACTTTGGGCCAGATTCATGTAGATGCGCGCATCTTTTCGCCAGCGTAGCGCAACGCATATATACGCTGCGCTGACGCAAACTAGCGAGTGAAGTACAGTATTCACCAAGCGCATGGCCGTTACTTTTCGACGGAGTAACGAAGATGCGTTGGCGCAACCCGACGCAAGTGGAAGTGGGTGTGATCATATGTAAATGATGGGCGGAGCCCAGCGCAGAGGCTTACGTTTAGCGCATCATCCACGGAGCATGCGCAGTAAGTGAGGCTTCACTCGGCCCCCTGTGCGCATGCTCACAACTTCCGTCGGCACCACTTCACGGTAAACGTCAGCGCAATGTGTTCTGTTGTGCGTTTAAAAGCGCTAGTGGAAGCGCCATTCCGGCGCAAAAGTATTTCCGTTTCCCCCCACCCCAGGGAAGTTACTTTTGCACAGAGATGGCTGCTCCCGCTACCCCCAAAGAGAGGAGAAACTTGAATTTCAATGCCCAGGAGGTCTCTGTGGTAATCTCCGCTATGGAGACTTATAATGACTTTCTCCACGGAAAGAAAAGTCTGAAGACCAGCCGGGAGAGGAAGCAGGCCATCCTGGACACCATTGCTGGCAGGGTGAATGTGTTGGGGTACTCCACCTGGACTGCTGGTGATATCCAGAAGAAAATTAACGACCTGCGGCGCAAGGTCCGTGGCAAGGTGGCCACCATTCGGACCCATGAGAGGGGCACAGGTGGTGGACCCCCATGTGCGGTCAGCCTGACCACAGAGGAGGAAGTGGTCGCCCGCTGCCTGGACAGGGAGCAGTTGGAGGGGGTCCCTGGATATGACTCCATGGAGGAAGGCTCCAGGACAGGCAAGTGTTTTTTATCCCCTATTTGGTGTGTTGCATGTAGGGGGGGGAGGGTACATGTGCCAAGTGTGTGGGACCACCAACATGTGTCTGCTTTGTGTCATCCACAGATGACGGAGCTGGGCCATCATCTGTTGCCGGCCATTCCACCCCAACCCCCCAACGGGATCCTGAGGACGAGCCCCTGGGTGCTGAAGACACCGAGGTGGAGGAGAGTGCCCACACCACTTCTGCAGAGATGGTTGAGGAGGAGCCTGTTCCTCAGCAGGAGTTTATTTTGGTTTTGTCAGAGTCCTCCCCTTCTGCAGGGCCCTCTGTCATCCCCTCACCCATCCTCGGTAGCCCCTCAAGGGCGACTCCATCCCCACGGGGACAACCTTCTCCTGGCCCCAGGAAGGCGACCCGGAAGACCAGGGGGGTGTCTGATCTGGTCCAGGACCAGGTGGCGATGGACCACGCCAGGCAAACCCAGCAGATGGGGGAGATTGCTGGCCACTTGGACCGGCTCGCTGACAGCCTGTGCTCCGTGTCGCTGCTGCCCAGTGGTGTGCAGGACGTTGTGACCAGCCTGGGGAGGTGCAGGCTGATGTACGGCACCTCACAGCAGCAGTCCACGCCAATGCAGCTGCCATCCGGGAAGAGGGGAGGCAGCGGCAGCGTGACCAGCGGCATAATGTCACCCACCAGCTGAGAATGCAGGCCCAGACCAACCTCTATCTGAGCCGGATTGCCGTGGCCTTGGAGGGCATGCAGCCAACTGCTGCCAGGAGTGGCCCACCCGGGGATCAGCCTCCTCCAGATGCCCCCCCACCCCCACCCACTCCCTCCAGGCAGCTGAGGAGCCAGAGAGTGCCTACAAGGAGGAGCCCCCGTCATCCCAGATGAGGGTGGTTTTTTTTGGGGGTTAATTTTTCTTTTTTTTTTCTTGCTCAGGTTATGAGTTTATATTTTATTTTATTACTCATGTTATGAGATATTTATTTTATTTTTAACTGCACACGGTCTAGAGTGCAGGGGACAGTGTGAATGGTGTGTGAATGTGAGGGGGTGGCACTCCTGCCAGTAAGGGGTGTCACCCTCGGCCGTGGTGGAGAAGTTATCCCCACGGCTGTATGAATGACGTGTGAATGGTGTATGAATGGACAGCGACATCATTGGGGCCTTGACGCTGGCGTTGCTGCTCCCAAGTCCTACATGCTGGACTTTGGCTAATCCAAAGTGATGTGGATGTGGTGTGTGTGATCTAGGGACATCAGTGGTGTGCATGCATGCATTGTCTGTGTGATTAATGTTTTGGTTTAGTGTCCAAAGATGCCTACGGCGAGGACCCTCCTGACTGCTCTTCCATCAGCAGACTGGGTAGCCTCTGGCAGGTGGGGACTGTGTGGGTTGGGGGTCAGGTCATCACGTATATCAATCTGCAGGCCTTTTCTCATAGCAAAGTTGTGCAGAATGCAACATGCACCGATGATCTGACACACGAAGGTAGGGGAATACAATAGGGCCCCCCCAGACTTATCCAGGCAGCGGAAACGGGACTTCAGGAGCCCAAATGTTTGCTCCACCACTGCATGGGTTTTGATGTGTGCTTCATTGTATTTTCTCTCTCCTCTGGTTTGGGGGTTCCGGAAAGGAGTCATTAGATGGGGTCCCAGTGCATATGCAGAGTCACCTGGAAGAGAAAAGACAGGAGGATGTTAGTCATGCATGTGCCACTTCTGATGTGCATCACGGGAGGGGATAGTCATGCCTGCCACCCATGTCACTCACCAACCAGCCAGCTGTCCCCATACATGTTCTGCTCGAATTCTGCTGGGATGGGGCTCTGACGGTATATGAAGCTGTCATGGCTGGACCCGGGGTGTTTGGCACGGACGTGCCATATGAGGCGTTGGGCATCGGCTATCACCTGTACGTTGATGGAGTGCCAATGCTTCCGATTGCGGTATATGTGCTCTGTGGCACTGGGGGGCTGAAGGGCCACATGTGTGCAATCAATGGCCCCGATGGTGCGTGGGTATCCGTCAATTCTGTAGAAATCTGTCATTGCCTTCTGCCGCAGGTGCTCAGTGGTGGGTCTGATGATGTGGTGGGACATGCGTCTGAGGATTGCAGGGACAACCTGGTGCACACATCTGCTCATGGAGGACTGTGACATCCCAGCCACCACTCCACTTGTACGCTGGAATGATCCACTTGCAAGGAAATTAAGTATTGCCAGTACCTTCACCAGTGGCTGCACTGCTTGTGAGCGGTGTGTTGGGCTGGTGATGTCACCCTGCAGGGTTGTGGTTAGTTCAAGTATTGCATCTGGGCTGAATCTGAAGAGGCGATACAGCTCCTCATCCCCCATGCCAAAGAGGCTCATGCGCGTGCGGTATATCCTCTCACGTGCCCGCCTCCTTCGTTCCGGGGGACCCAGTACTAGTGCTAGGACCGCGACTGCCCCTGGCATGTTGGCACACAGAGGTGTTGTCCTTGCACGTGTGGTTGTTCAGCTTGCTAGTTTCGTCGGTAACGCTGCTGCTGTAGCTGCTCTCCTGCTGACCTGTGGCCGTCTGGAGTAAAGATAAAGCAGCTATTTGTAGAAATAAATTTGCGCCGGACGGACGAGATACGCACGGCGCATGTAGCCAGCGAATGGTGCTAATCCGTTCGCGAATCGGGAAATCTCCCTCATTTGCATATTTGCAGAGGAAATCAATAGGCGCGACTGATGCGCCAAGCGAAATTATGCGCTGACGATACTCTGGCGTCGGAAAGTTAAGCCGGTCAGGGAAAGCCAGTTTTCTGTCGCATCTAGTTTGGTGGGTACTACGGCGCATCTTCACAGTTATGCGGCGCATATCGAAATACTCCAGCGCAAGTCTTGCTGAATCTGGCCCTTTGTATATAGCATCAATAAACACCCCACTGTTGTTCACTTATCTTATGGACTTGGTATCTGCGCCTGCTCATCCCAGTGAGCTTTTGTACCTGCTACCTATCCCCCAGCCTACATTATATATATATATATATATATATATATATATATATATATATATATATATATATATATATAAGCAATAGGTAAATATCCTGCCTTTTTTCAGTGGCTTGCACTTTTATATGTTCCCATCACGTTAAATCTCCTCAAAACTTTTTGCAAGTGACATTTTGCAGGGTGTTGCATAGGGCTACAGCGTAAAATTATAGAAGACTCAACAAGGTATCTCACTATGTCACACAGCAGTCTGGAGATTTTGTAAATGGGATTTTAGATGTTATATTTCTTTGCCTTTTTACAGATATAATACAGTCCAATAACTCTATACCAAGATATTGCTTCATGGTAACAGGTGTGATAATGAAGGCTTTGAAGCAAAACCTTGGAATTCTCCTTTTAATAGCACAATCTGTGAGTATCATAGGCAGCGTTTCTGGAATAAGGACCTGGTGGTTCCTTATATATTTTTACACAGCTCTAAAATAAAATAAAAATTGCGTTATTTTTCAAAAGGACTCCTTCAAGGATGATAAAATCACCTTTGTTATGTCAGGCTGAGATTGCTTGGTGGTTCTGTAAACAATTTCTCTGCATTTGATGGTAAGATGGTAAATCTCGACTAGGGAAAGTTTACTGTAAGATGGGAGCACATTATGTGTATTGTATAACTGACTATAACGTCATTCACAAACAGGGCCAATCCGCCCTATAGGCTCATTATGCAAGCCGCTTAGGGCCCCGCAAAGCTGCGAAGGGCCCCCCAAATTACTAGAGGCCCCGCCTGGTGAGAAGTCATTTTCGCCCCCTCACCCTATTTCTCAACTCACTGGCTGCATGGGAGAAGAGGTAAGAAGTCAGCACTCCCTGCTTCTCAATTTAATGTAAGGCCGCGTACAGACGATCAGACAAGTCCGATGAAACAGGTCCGATGGACCGTTTTCATCGGACATGTCTGAAGGGATCTTTTGGTCTGATGTGTGTACACACCATCAGACCAAAATCCCCTTGGACCAGAAAGCGGTGACGTAGAAGACACCGACGTGCTGGAAAAGGGAAGTTCAATGCTTCAACCCATGCGTCAAATCAATTTCGGTCCAATGGTTGGGCGTACTACCCATCGGACATGTCCGACGGACAGGTTTCCAGCGGACAAGTTTCTAAGCATGTTTAGAAACTTTTGTCCGCTGGAAACCTGTCCGCTAGGCCATACACACGATCGAACATGTCCGCTGAAACTGGTCTGTGGACCAGTTTCAGCGGACATGTTCGATCGTGTGTACGCGACCTTAGATGTCATTTTCGGCAGCAGAACACCCCCTCCCCCCGCTTCTCAACTTTCTTTAACCACTTGCCTACTGTGCACCTACACCCCCTTCCTGCCCAGACAAAATTTTAGCTTCGGGCACTGCGTTGCTTTAACTGACAATTGCGCGGTCGTGCGATGTGGCTCCCAAACAAAATTGACGTCCTTTTTTCCCCCACAAATAGAGCTTTCTTTTGGTGGTATTTGATCGCCCGTGCGGTTTTTATTTTTTGTGCCATAAACAAAAATAGAGCGACAATTTTGAAAAAAGACACAATATTTTTTTGGTTTTTTTGCTATAATAAATATCACATAAAAAAAAAAAAAAGATTTTTTTTATCTCAGTTTAGACCGATACGTATTCTTCTACATATTTTTGGTAAAAAAAAAAAAAAAAATAACCGTATAGTGACTGGTTTGCGCAAAAGTTATATTGCCTACAAAATAGGGGACATAATTATGATTTATTTTTTTTATTTATTTTTTACTAGAAATGGCGGCGATCTGCGATTTTTTTCGGGACTGGGACATTATAGCGGACAGATCGGACACTTGACACATTTTTGGGACCATTTACATTTATACAGTGAACAATGCTATAAATATGCATTGATTACTGCATAAATGTAACTGGCAGGGAAGGGGTTAACCACTAGGGGGCAGGTAAGGGGTTAAATGTGTATCCTAGGTGTGTTCTAACTGTAGGGGGAGGGGGGTGACTGGGGGAGGTGACCGATTGTGTCCCTATGTACAAGGGACACAATCGGTCTCCTTTCTCCCTGACAGGGACGTGGAGCTCTGTGTTTACACACAGAGCTCCACGTCCCAGCTCAATTGTAGGCAATCGCGTGTGCTCGACGGCCAACGCGGCCGCCGGGCACACGCACAGTGTTCTAGGTCACGTGACGGGTGCGCGCGCGCACCCCTAGCGTCTTAAAGTGACAGGACTATATATGACGTCCTGTCAGGAACATAGGGTATCCCGCCCACTGTCATTTGACAGCGGGCGGGTATCAAGTGGTTAATGTGACATGTCACTGTCGTCAGTGCCCTCCCGCTTCTCATTTTTAATGTGCCATGTCATTTTGCTTAGGGCCCCAGGGAGGTCAGGATCGGCATTGTTCACAAAGCTTAAAGGGCAGCACCTTATCTGGGACAGTGCTCATTTAGTGATGCACACATTATTTTTTTCTAAATGTTATATTAACCACTTGCCGACCAGCCGCCGCAGTAATACGGCGGCAGGTCGGCACTGCTGCGCGAGAGCCCGTAGCTCTACGTCGCCACTTTCGACGGCCACTAGGGGGCGCGTGCGCACCGCCGGCGGCCCGGGCGCACGCCCCCAGCTCGCCACCGAGTCCCGTGTGTGTGCCCGGCGGATACGATTGCCGCCGGGCACACGCGATCGCTCGTTACAGAGCGGGGAACGGGAGCTGTGTGTGTAAACACACAGCGCTCGTTCCTGTCAGCGGGGGAAACGCTGATTTTCTGTTCATACAATGTATGAACGGAAGATCAGTGATTCCCCCTAGTAAGTCCACCCCCCCATACAGTTAGAACACAAATAGGAACACACTTAACCCATTCCCCGCCCCCTAGTGTTAACCCCTTCACTGCCAATGGCATTTTTATAGTAATCCAATGCATTTTTATAGCATTGATCGCTAAAAAAATGCCAATGGTCCCAAAAATGTGTCAAAAGTGTCCGAAGTGTCCGCCATAAGGTCGCAGTACTGAAAAAAACACTGATCGCCGCCATTACTAGTAAAAAAAAAAATAATAATAAAAATGCCATAAAACTACCCCCTATTTTGTAAACGCTATAACTTTTGCGCAAACCAATCAATAAACGCTAATTGCGATTTTTTTTATGAAAAATATGTAGAAGAATACGTATCGGCCTAAACTGAGGAAAATTTTTTTTTATATATATATATATTTTTGGGGGATATTTATTACAGAAAAAAGTAAAAAATATTGCATTTTTTTCAAAATAGTCGCTCTGTTTTTGTTTATAGCGCAAAAAATAAAAACCGCAGAGATGATCAAATACCACCAAAAGAAAGCTCTATTTGTGGGGGAAAAAAGGACGTCAATTTTGTTTGGGAGCCACGTCGCATGACCGCGCAATTGTCAGTTAAAGCGACGCAGTGCCGAATCGCAAAAAGTGCTCTGGTCATTGGACAGCAATTCGGTCCGGTGCTAAAGTGGTTAAAAAACAAACAATAGGTATAGAGAAATAGTATTTTTTTAATGTAATTACCAATCACTGTTGTAATCCACCTGGGTGGGCTCCGTTTGCGCCCCGAGCCCATCCTATTTTGAAGCCTATTAGAGTTTCTGGCTCTAATCATGTGCTTCAAACATCACCCCCTCATTGGAATTAATGCATCCAGTGCCCTGCAAGGGGCCGGACAAATGGATGCCCTTAATGTATGGGCCTCCCCATGTAAAATGTGTACTAGCCTGAATGCAAAGAGCCAAATATGGTTCCTTTCTGATCTCTTCTCTCTCTCTCTCTCTGTTATCTGTCATTGATAGACTCAGCTCTGTATGTTTTTCAATGAGCCTGTGTACTCTAGCTCTATAGTGTATGATGTCAGATCCATGCCCTTGCTTTCTACTGCTGAGAAATATCCTTTGAGTTGTGCATTTTAGAGGGCTCTACAAATGAAATGGCAACAGATAAACAGGTATAACGTATGCAGTAAGGTGAGGCTAGAGACTTCACTGGTATATGTAAGGGCTTACAACCACTTTAAAGTGGTTCTAAAGGCTGATCGTTTCTTACTTCATGCATTCTATGCATGAAGGTAAAAAAAAAACTTCAGTGTGCAGCTCCCCCTTAGCCCTCAAACTCAGTCCAATCCTGATCCAGTCATGTACATGTGAGCAGAAGCTTAAAGCACTCACACTTTATAGGTGCTTGCAGCACACCAGGCTACAGAAAACATACAATGTTAAAATCCTCTCTTGCAGGCTTGTGTGAATTAGCAGCTAGCTCATAGAGCAAGTGACTGTCTCCTCCACTGTCTTGGCCCCTGTGTGACGACACAGGGCAATCATACG
The DNA here is from genome assembly GCA_029574335.1 of Rana kukunoris. Taxonomy (NCBI): domain Eukaryota; kingdom Metazoa; phylum Chordata; class Amphibia; order Anura; family Ranidae; genus Rana; species Rana kukunoris. Next base: position 565,427,840 of record CM056050.1, on the reverse strand, counting down.
TATGACGTATGTGAAGTCACGGTTAATATTATTTGGATCATCATCACAGAGTCACTTTATGGGGCATTATATTATATATTTTTTTTTTCAGAATGAAGACCATATGACCATATATCCTCGTCCTCATTGTGCAATACTCTAGGGGAAATATGTAGCCGCCCTGTGCTCTGTTCTCTCCCCCCCCATGGTGTCTCCCGGGTGTCTCCATGGCTGATCCTAGGCCTCGCATGTATGATTTATGTTGTCCGCCTGCACATACAACCTTTGTCTCTATAAATACGAAAAACGTATATTTATGTTGTTTTTGTACCTTACTTATATATCTTCTTTATGATTTTAGCAAACTTAAATAGAGGCTTTATGAAGAAGCGCTTAACTCAGCGCGAAACATGTCAAGCCACAGCGTTGCATTTATAAACTCGCAGACATCAAGTCTACTGTTCCTCAAATTCTTCCAGGATGTATCTGTTATGTAAATGATTGGAGGCCACACCTCCGCAAGTGTTTTCTCAATACCAATACTCATACTTGTTATTATACAATCCTTTATTGGTCTTGAGGGACCATTACAATGCTGTTAAGTTTGTTTGTCTCTGTACAGTTTCTAGTGAACTGAGCTTTTCTTTAGTATTTGTTTAACTTTTGTAATCTCTTTTTTTTTTTTTTTAAAACCTATTCGCTTTTGACTATATCCTTACCAGTCTATAGTGCCCTAAAAGTCCATGACTTGGTCAGGTCATCTCTCTCTTTTGAAGTAATTTAGGACGTGGCACGCACAATACTTTAATGTATGCACATGACCACTACATGTGATGATACATTTCAATCCCCTTTTCTTAAAATGTAATTATGAATGTTTTATTTACATTGGAGCACTGTTTGATTTATTGTGCTTAGCACTTAAATATCAACTAGAATTTATACTTTAGGATTTTGCACTAGCACTTTTTTTGCCATTTGTCACTTGATATTTATGTATTGATTTAATTTATGATATTCACGTTACACATTAGGATATCTATAGCAGCGCCATATCCACTTAACCTTTGAACTCTTATATCCTGCATCCACCTTATGCTGGTTGACATCAGTGGAGGCAGCAGCTATCAGCAGCAGTTAATCCATTGAAACATTTTTTTTTTCACACTTTAAAACCCAATTGGACTTTCAGGCCCAGATTCAGAGAGAATTGGATTCTCGTAGCGTATCAGAAATACACTACGCCGCCGTTTTTTACCTGGCTCTACGTGGAATCCAGGTAGATTTTGTCCAGTAAACGACGGCGGCGTAGTGTATTTCTCCCGTCGCAATCCATCTAGACGAGTAGGGGGCGTGAAGGATTTAAAATAGGCGCGTTCCCGCGGCGATCGAACTGCGCATGCTCCGTTCGCAAATTTCCCGCCGTGCATTGTGCGAAATCACGTCGTTACGTCATTCGTTGTTTGAGTAGCGTCGTTTACGGACATTTCTATTCCCGAACGAGTTACGCAAAAAAAAAAAATTTAAATTTGACGGGGGAACGACGGCCATACTTAACATGGGCTACGCACCGTTAGACCAGCAAAAAGCTGGTCTAACAGTACGTAAAAAAAAACAGACGTAAGCGATTGCGAAGACCGCTCGTATCTTCGTGGATCGCCGTAAAAACACATTTGCATATCCCGACGCATGAAAACGACGCAAACTCCTCCCAACGGCCGCAAAAATATTGCAGCGTAGATCCGAAGGCTTACGAAGACGTAAGCCTCTCGGATCGAAGCCCGAAGCCGCCGTATCATGGTTTGAGGATTCAAACTAGTGATACGGCGCGCGAAATTTGAAATTACTCCTGTCTAACACCAGTTAGACAGGCGTAATTGCTTTATGAATCTGGGCCTCAGTCTTTTTTTTTTAAATTAGCCGAATACATTTCTGGGTGCATACATTTTTTTTTTTTTAAGAAAATGTATTGGAGGACTTTTGTAGTAAAAAGTTAGGGCCAGATTCAGGTAGAATCGGCTTACTCTGCGGCGGCATAACGTATTACATTTACGTAACACCGCCGCAAGTTTTACAGGCAAGTGCTTGATTCACAAATCACTTGCCTGTAAAGTTGCGGCTGCGTAGCGTAAATCCGCCTGGCGCAAGCCCGCCTAATTCAAATGGGGCGGGGATCATTTAAATTAGGCGCATTCCCGCGCCGAACGTACTGCGCATGCTCCGTCCCTAAAATTTCCCGAAGTGCATTGCGCTAAATGACGTCGTAAGGACGTCATTGGTTTCGACGTTAACGTAAATGGCATCCAGGGCCATTCACGGACGACTTACGCAAACGACGTGAAATTTCAAATTTCAACGCGGGAACGACGGCCATACTTAACATTGGCTAGACCACCTAGGGGGCATGTTTATCTTTACGACGCGTATCTCTATGGAAACAACGTAAATTTACAGCGACGGGCAAAGTGAATCGGCATAACTAGTCATTTGCATATTCTACGACGACCGCAATGGAATCGCCTCCTAGCGCCCGGCCTGGAATTGCAGCCTAAGATCCGACGGTGTAAGTCACTTACACCTGTCAGATCTAAGGCCCTGTACACACGAGCAAATTAATCTGTTCAAATCGGTCGGACCGATCAAACCAAAATCCCCGCCAGCAGACAGCGCGGTGATGTGGCGGTGACGTTGACGCCGCCACGTCACCGCACCAGGAAGTAAATTACTTCCGCGCATGCGTCGAATCCATTCGACGGATGTGCGAGCACATACAGTATGTCTGCTGGTTAGCGTACTAACCAGCAGACATGTCGGGCGGAAGGATTCCCAGCCGACAGATTTTAAAGCATGCTTTAAAATCTGTCGGCTGGCCAAATCCGTCTGCTCGCCCGTACACACGATCGAATCTGTCTGCTGGGACGGTCTGTCAGACCGTTTCCAGCAGATAGATTTGATCGTGTGTACGCGGCCTTAGGGAGATCTATGCGTAACCTGATTCTATGAATCAGGCGCATAGATATGACCTTTGTATCTCAGAGATACGACGGTGTATCTCTTTTATGAATCTGGCCCTTACTTTTTCTAGTAACTTAGCCTTGATTAAGGTAGAAAAACAGCAAGAACTTATCTCAACTTTCAACAAAGCGTTAATAGCTTGCATGACTTTCTCAAGCAGCTGGGTGGTAATACGGACCATTTTTCTGACAAACATCCTAAACTTTCCACAATGCTTTATATTATGTACTTTCCTTCTCTAGGACAGAACCTGTGACTGCAGGGAAACAGTATGAGCTAAATCTTTAATTAGGAAAAGCCCAGAGGCAGTGAAACAGACAAGTCTTATGATCCAACACAAGCGCTTGAACCTAGTATTGTCTCGTTTGCTGAAACATTGCAAACCTTATCTATATTTATAATTATCTATTTATTCTTTGTAGAGGGTACATAATAATTACATAACAATGTAGGCTTTTATTTTATCTGTTAGGCCTACAGTGCCTAATGTCATACTGGAATTTAAAAAGGCTGTTTATCTTTATATAGCTGTTTGATCAGTTTCTCTCTCATTAACCTCATTTATCGACACCACTGTCATTTTGTCTGCAGAACTGGCTGTTGCAGAAAGCATGTAAACAAACATATTGGTGTACCTTGAATTGGCCAATTAATGGCATGACAAAACACATTACACCCTTTGTTTGGCAGAGGATCGAGATCTGTTTGTTGTGTTAGGCATCAACATCCCAGCCATTGATTAAAAGAAATGGACTAGTTATTGCTGACCTTAACATTATGGAATATGCAAATTTTCTTGGAACTACAAATGCTTCAAGCGCCAAGCAGTGGCACAGCAACAGAGGTAGTATTGTGCCTATGCTTCAGCATCCACCCCCCCCCCCCCCTGACCTTAATTCAATCATGATTTCTCTATTATTCCATTCTATAAATGGGAGCATCAAAGAGCAATGGAAGAATGATGACAGAAAAAAGACCAAATGGTCCATTTTTCTCCTACTAGTTTGAGAGGTCATGTCCATGTGTTCTTGATCTTAGTTCCATATTGAAACCCCCCCCCCAAAGGTTATTTACACCCTTTATGTATTTAAGAGGTTAGAGGTTATGTCTGTCCTCTCACATCTTTCGCCTGGACTGTACATATTAAAGTGGTTGAAAAGCCTAAACATTTACCTTAATGCATTCCTTGCATACCTGTGTCCTCACTCGATCCAGCACCGTGCATGTCTGCATGTCTTCTATCGCCTCACTTCCGGGTCACGCCGGCTTTGCTGGGGCACCAGGAGCCATTGACTCCCAGTGCTGTCAGCCAAAACCAGTGACGAGAAATGGGGGGACAGGGCCGAGTCCTGCTGTCTGTGTCAATGGACGCAGGAGAGGGGCTCGAGCGCCAGCTCGCACAAGTGCCCCCACGGGAAGTGGCTTCCCATGGGGGCACTGGACAGAAAGGAGGGTCCAGGAATGCCGGCCTCTCTGTGCAATTCCATTGTACAGAGCAGGTAAGTATAGACATGTTTTTTTTTAAATATACCTTTACAATCACTTTAAATTCATGAAATTTGACCTAAGCACATCTATCTCTAGTGTTTTCTTATCTCTCTTGAAAGAACTAAGTCCTGTGTGTTTCTGCTGATCCGTTCTTCTGTTGTTATCAGCACTTCTGACAGGTTTTCTGTCAACCAAGATAACACCAGCCTGAAATTTGTGTCGTGGGAGTGGGGAAAAGGCTCCCAGTACTGACCAGGAAGAGAACATTTCTAACAGAATGTGCACTTTCTAAAGAATATCGCAAGTTGAAGATAGCAGATATACAAGTAAATCTTATGTAGGGAGATTTGTTTCATCCCTGTGTATAATCTGGGGCTATTCACCTCACTTGGTAAATGTGAGGGTTTACATCCACTTTAACTTCTTAAACACTCCTTGATGTGTTTTATCTCTCAGACCGTTGACTATTTTTGTTGCCCATTCCTGGACTCATTCTATCCAATCAATCTCATTTTGTGAGATCTCCATAACTGGACACAGTATTCTAAATGAGGTCTAAATAAAGATCTATATGAGGGAATCAAGACCCTTTTCTTAATACTTATAACTAGGGTTGTCCCGATACCACTTTTTTAAGACCGAGTACAAGTACCGATATTTTTTTTCAAGTACTCGCCGATACCGATTACCGATACTTAAAAAAAAAATGCAACCGAATGTGTTTCGTCATATTCGACTACCCATCTGATCTTGTTACGGAAGTGACGTTCCACCGAGAAATTTAGCACTGGGCATGTGCAATGCATTCCAAATGATTTGTGACAATACAGAGCAGTGAAACCGTCAGATTATGTCACGGAAGTGACGCAGACAATACAAACACTGGGCTATGGGTTCCAAGACTAATACTTCCCCTGTTACCTAGTGTCTCCAGAACTGTCCCTGTACAACCCAAAGCAACCTGTGGTGTTAGGTTCTGCATCGCTGGTACTTGTACTACCTATCCAGAGCAACCTGTGGTGATAGATCCTGCTATGCTGGGACTTGTAGTGCCTCTAAAGATGCCAGCTGTCCCTGGACTTCCCCAATACAAGGCAGGGCAACCTGTGGGGTTAGGTCCTGCTATGTTGTGACTTGTAATACCCCTAGAGCTCTAAGCTGCCCCACTACAAGCCAGGGCAACCCGGAAATTCTGGAGACACTACAAGTCCCAGCATTGGGTTGTACAGGACAGCTGGCAGTTCTGGAGACACTACAAGTCCCAGCATGGCATGATAATCGCCATTGGTTGCCCTGCCTTGTATAGGGCAGTCCAAGGACAGCTGGCATCTTTAGAGGCACTAGAAGTACCAGCCTTGCAGGATCTATCACAACAGGTTGCTCTGGCTCTGTCTACAAATACCAGCAATGCAGAACCTAACACCATAGGTTGCTTTTGGTTGTAAAGGCACAGCTGGCAGTTCTGGAGACTGTAGGTAACAAGGGAAGTATCATTACTGTTGAAATGTCCCCAATCAATGTCCCCAATCAATTTTTCTTAACTGGATGTAGGTATAAATTACAGATATTCCTACTGCAACTTTAAGAAGATAAAATGGATAGGCGCGTTGGATCCAGTTAAACTGTATAGATTTATTGATAGATAATAATACACTTACATTTTTAGCAGCTTGTATTCAGCTGGGATACTAGTTACAGCACAAGGTTCTGAATCGAGCTGTAAGTGAAAGTAGTTGTGAAGCCCTGATGCTGGCTTGTTACGGGCTTGCTCTATGTGCTGACCCAGAGCAGCATCCTGCACTACTATGTACCCTCGTGGCTGGACAGTACGCAAGGATAGGAAAAGTGGCAGCAGCTTATTTCAAGACTCTCTGGATGCTCCGCCCTCCGCTCCGACTGCTGACCCATTCCAGGTATCGGGTGAAGCATCGGGAGCTTTTGTGCAAGTACAAGTACTCACACAAATGCTCGGTATCGGTCCAGATATCGATACTTGTATCGGTATCGCGACAAACCTATTAATAACCACGCTAGTGATACAACCCAGAATTCCTTTCACTGTTACCATTGTCTGGCCACCCTGTTTGCTAATTTTGCAATCATTTGAAATAAGTACCCCCCAAATAGTTTTCTTCTCTGTAGTTCTGGCCAACACTCTACCCCCAACATTGTACTCTATCACAGGATTCGTTTTTAGGTGAATTATTTTACATTTAGGCCGCGTACACACCATTAAATAAATCCGATCAAATCGGTCTGACAGACCGTTTTGATCGGATTCGTCTGCTAGGATAGATTGGTTTGATCGTGTACACACGATTAAACCAAAATCCCCACCGGCAGACAGTGTGGTGACGTGGCGGTGACGTTGACGCCGCCACGTCACCGTTACCAGGAAGTAAAACACTTACGCACATTCGTCGAATCCATTCAACGCATGTGCGGACAGATATGTCTGCTGGTTAGTGTACTAACCAGCAGACATGTCGGACAGACGGGTTCCCAGCAGACAGATTTTAAAGCATGCTTTAAAATCTGTCTGCTGGAAAAATCTGTCTGTCCGCCCGTACACACGATCGAATTTGTCTGCTGAAACGGTCCATCGGACCGTTTTCAGCAGATAATTTCGATCGTGTGTACGCGGCCTTAGAAACATTGAACAGTTATGATGGTATTTTATTAAAGGAAAAGTGCAGGAATTTAACAAAAAAACATACATTCTTACCTACCTGCTGCAGCATTGGTCTGAAGTGTTTCTAAACCCAAGAACAACATTTAAATATAGTGCAGCTTAGTTGTACATTAGTGGTACATCTAATCCTTAGAGACACATTAGGTACATCATTAGAGCAACATTTTTTTTTTTATTGTCACCTGGGGTTAGTAGTGCAAAGAGGTGAACTGAGTAATAACATTGGTTTAGATTTAGTCTCAAGCTTTCTTTTTCCATTCCCTAATTGAACAGACATAATACAATACTTTCAGTGATTTGAGTGGTATATTTAACATACCAAATTGGTACAGAGGGGGAGGGGGAATGGGGGTGCTACACCCATTCACAGAACACCTGTTTTCCTTTTTTATTAACTGGTTCCAGGCGGGCTCCTGTAGATTTACATCGGCAGAATGGCACGGCTGGGAAAAGTAACGTGCCTGCTGGACCCATGGACTCAATGTCCGCCGGTGTCCTGCGATTGGGGCACAGAGCTGCAGAACGGGGAGTGCCAAGTGTAAACATGCCTCTCCCCATTCTGCCTAGTGACACTGTCACTGATCGCCTGTTCCCTATCATCGGGAACAGTGATCAGTGATGTGTCACATGTAGTCACGCCTCCTAACAGTAAGAATCACTCCCTAGGTCACATTTAACCCCATGAGCGCCATCTAGTGGTTAACTCCTTCAATGCCAGTGTCATTTTCACACTAATTAGTGCATAGTTATAGCACTGATCACTGTAAAAATGACAATGGTCCCAAAAATGTGTCAAAAGTGTCTGATGTGTCCGCCATAATGTCACAATCATGATAAAAATCACTGCCCCTATTACTAGTAAAAAAAAAAATATTAATAAAAAAAACAATCCCTTATTTTGTAGACGCTATAACTTTTGCGCAAACCAATCAATAAATGCTTATTACGTTTTTATTTTTTTTTCACCAAAAATATTTAGAAGAATACGTATCGGCCTAAACTGAGCAAAAAAACTTTTTTTTAATATATTTTTGGGGGATATTTAATATAGCAAAAAGTGTCGCTCTATTTTTGTTTATAGCACAAAAAATTTAAACTGCAGAGGTGATCAAATACCACCAAAAGAAAGCTCTATTTGTGGTGAAAAAAGGGCATCAGTTTTGTTTTAGAGCCACGTCGCATGACCGCGCAATTGTCAGTTAAATCAACGCAGTGCCTAATCGCAAAAAATGCTCTGGTCTTTGACCAGGGAAATGGTCGGGGCTGAAGTGGTTAATGAATACAAGGTGATCTCTGACAAAGGTGGAAATTGTGACATCGCTGCCCCTCTTCTCCTCCTTGACTAATTTAGACAATGCTTTGTATTTATTCATAAAAAATACAGGATTTTCTGTTAATGGGCTCAGCACCAAATGTTCCTCTTTGATCAGTTTGCAGCAGGGCAAACCCAGAAGAAGACACGGAAGATCACATGCATATTACTGTAGTGATTGTCAGCATCCATTGCGGCCTTTTAGGCATGAGATATACATACTTACCCTGGACCAGGGTAAGTATGCAATTAATATCATATCTGGAGTTCAACTTTAAGAATAATGGGGGTGATTTACTAAAGGTAATTCCACTTTGCACTACCAGTGCAAACTACAAGTGCAAAGTGCACTTGAAATTGCACTGAAAGTGCCCTTGGGAGTGCAGTAGCTGTAAACCCGAGGGGGACATGCAAGGAAAATAAACGACAGCATTTTAGCTTACACATGATTGGATAATAAAATCAGCAGATCTTCCCCTCATTTCAGATCTACCCCTCAGATTTACAGCGACTGCAATTTCAAGTGCACTTTGCACTTGTAGTTTGCACTTGTAGTGCAAAGTGGATTTGCCTTTTCGTAAGTGTTCTTGACTGCAGTAGCTCTGTGTACAACAATACAATCATTATCTTTTTTTTTTTTTGGTAAAGCATTCACTGAACATTATGTCAGACTTTATTGTTGTCATTTTTTTTATCTCCTGTGTCAAATACACTTACCTTACCAGTCCCGGCCCATTAAAAAAAAAAGCACTCAGGCTTCTTCATTTTCATAAGTATATTGTATCCTAAAATAAAAGCATACAAAACTACATAGATTTGATATACTTTCTGACATGAAACAATATAAACATTACATCCTTCTATCCTATATTTTCTTTTTTAGACCACTTTACGAGCAAAAGCAAATAACAACATATTATTAACATAATGACATGTTTGACTTTGCTGTATTGCGTGAGCAAGCGGTTGGGAATGGTATTAAATAAAAGTAATATTTCGATTTGAATGGTGAGTTTTTGATGAATGTGCCTTCTGTCAGGCGATCACGTTAGTCACAGCAGCTCCCTGATTTTTATTCAGCTCACATTTCTCTGTATTATCCAGAAGAATTTAAAGAAGGCGAGTTTGCTCTAGCCTTCTCGTACATTTATTCCTATTTGCCTTTTTCGTCTCTGTACCTTTCAACTGCAAATATCAGCTGGGAAGTCTTTGAAAGGGAAGGGAGTGGTAACAGAAAAAAATAAAAAATAAAGGTCTGAATGGGGATAAAGATAACAATGTTAATGACTAAAACCTCACTAACTAGATCTCTCTATTTATGGGTGGTGATTTTAAAGAGGATATTTTATTTTATATGTAGCACCCTCTAGTAAGGTAGGTGCTAGAGTGAGGATTTTTTTGGAGCGTAGGAAAATTTAGGCAGGCTTAGCTGGTTGCTAATAACAAAAAAAACCTGGGGAATGCCCAGGGAATAACCAAGCCTACTTACCGACCAGCTCACAGAACAACCAATTAACCTGTCTAACAGTATGCGTTAAAAACAGGGGTTTTGTCCGCACGCATTTGCAAACGCATGCCTGAGCCACAGAGCTGCGCCAAGGCACCCCATAATTATGTGGTCCTAACACTAAACAATGAGTTTCCCCACAATGGAGGCACATGCATTCTAACGGATAGATAGGGGCAGGTGGACTGAAGGGGAGCCACCCCTCCTTAAAGGTGCAGGAACACTCCAAACACCTAGCATATAGCACAATGGCTGCAAAGGTGTTGGTGTGTTGCTGGACCAATACAAGCACCACAGGTGAAACATAAACATGTCCATCGCCCCATCTATAGCTGGCCATAGCAGTAAGTAGCATTGGAAGGTTAAAGCAGATAACAAAAAAACCTGGGGAATGCCCAGGGAATAACCAAGCCTACTTACCGACCAGCTCGCAGAACAACCAATTAACCTGTCTAACAGTATGCATTAAAAACAGGGGTTTTGTTCGCACGCATTTGCAAACGCATGCCTGAGCCACAGAGCTGCGCCAAGGCACCCTGTAATCTGTGGTCCTAACACTAAACAATGAGTGTCCCCACAAAGGAGGCACATGCATTCTAATGGATAGATAGGGGCAGGTGGACTGAAGGGGAGACACCCCTCCTTAAAGGTGCAAGAGCACACCAAACACCCAGCATATAGCACAATGGCTGCAAAGGTGTTGGTGTGTTGCTGGACCAATACAAGCACCACAGGTGAAAAATAAACATGTCCATCGCCCCATCTATAGCTGGCCATAGCAGTAAGTAGCATTGGAAGGCTAAAGCAGATAACAAAAAAACCTGGGGAATGCCCAGGGAATAACCAAGCCTACTTACCGACCAGCTCGCAGAACAACCAATTAACCTGTCTAACAGTATGCGTTAAAAACAGGGGGTTTTGTCCGCATGCATTTGGTTTCTAAGCCTGATTGTTTTCATGTTGGGCTGGGAGTGTCTCAGAGTAGCAGCTGGTGACTCACAGGTAGAAAACAAGTAAAACATGCGCAAAAGCACAATGTCTGAGGTATTAGGTTAGCACATATTTGTGTATAAGCAAAGAAAAGATTAGGCAAAAGTCAGTAGATAGTGTTTAACATAAACTGACAAGAATCTGTGGGTTCTTTGTTATTGGTGTACACTCTCAGGGCTGTCATCAGAGGGGAACAGAAACCATGTTCCAAATCTACAGGAAAAAAGGCAAAGAGAGAGGCGCCTCTGGGTGTAGCAGTTAAAAACAATTTAATAGTAAGCCATAAGCAATCTCACTCACATTTAGGAAGTGAAAACTTAGCATGTAAGAAAAATTTCAAAGGAAGGATGAGCTGTCATCTGGCTGTTGTCTTCTGCAGTCTGCTGGAGCGCTGTGTGGGGGGATAGTACTTTACCATAGGACGATGGTTAGTCGGCAGTGATGGAGTATCCTCAACCCGAGGTGTGGAGCGCAGGTGGATGGCAGATGAGGGGTGATGATGTCATTTGTCGTGCGACACGTTTCCTAGTTTCAAGCAGCGAATGGGATGGCTGCTACACTTCACTTCACTGTCACATCACTGTCACCTCCCTCTTCTTTCTAGAAGGTGCTAGAAAGAGAGGAGGAGAGTTGAAACTGCCTAGGGTATTCTAAAGAGCCCTGACCAATCCCCAACTTGGATTGGCAGGGAACAAAAAATAAAATATTTGGACAGCCGCACTCCTGGAAACTATTCCTGAACTGTCCTTTAATGGTAAAATGGAATACACTACAATCCACAGCAAAAGGTGAAAACGGGATACACAGCTGAAATTTCGCACTGATACTCAGTGCTTACTCATTGGATTGGCAGGGGGTGGGCCTCCTTAAATACATAGGGTCAGCCCAACTGGGGGGAGCAGTGGAAGAGCCAGAGTGAGAGAGTGTTAAAGCTGTCAGGGCCCATGGAGAGCTCCCCAGTCTTGGGGGGGTGACCTTGGGCTGGGCTCAAGTGCATCCAGGAGGAGAGAAGATATCCTGGAACAGAGGCACATGAGAGAGCAACGAGAGGACAGCGGGGGAGAAAACTGCTAATAGACTCCAGGGAGGACAACTGGTCGCAGCCAGTAGGGCTGGCAAGTGAAGCACAGTCAGATGGACAGGGGAGGCACACCTGAGAGAACTGGGAGTTTTCAATTTGAGATGGGTTCAAAACCAGAAAAGAGGACTGTGGGAAGGGCAGTAGAGAGAAGTCATTATAGCCAGGCTGGCTGGCAAGGTCTGAAGAGAGCTATCTGGGAGTGGTAGCTGAATAGAGGACAGTTAATACTGGACCTTTTTCTATACCACAGGGGCCTGAGGTCCCTGCCCAAAAAAGGCAATCAATTGAGGCCTGGTTGAGTTAGTGTCAGGCCTAACCATGCAGTGCTAGCTAGTCTGGAGGAGTAGCAGTCTGCAGCAAGTGAAGTGCTGGAGGTGTAACGTTAAGCAGCAAGTGAAGTGCTGGGGGTGTAACGTTAAGCAGCAAGTGAAGTGAAGGAGGAATGAATGAAAAGAGGTCTTGAGCAAGTGTTTGTACTGGAGAGAAGACTGGAGTGTATATACTGGAGTGTATATATAAGTCAAAAGCAAGTTGTGCTGAATCATTCTAGGCATCCCATAATTACCCTTTACACATCCAAGTTTAATCCCCCTCAATAAAAGAAAACAAAAAAAAAAACCTTATGGACTGTTCTATGTCCCTGAGTGACTGAGAGATAAACGCTGGGCTGGGCAGGGTGACAGGTGAACCACAACATTCAGCAACCCCTAGGGAGGCAAACCTTTAAGAACTACATCTTACATATGTCTGCTTCCACTCTACCTCATGGCAACATTCACTCTCTATATATGTATTTTAACCACCATACAAAACCCTGCTAATTTGAAATGCAGAACTTATGGGGCACAGGATTTACTGTAGGTGAGATTGATAATGATTCTTGGGACTCTGCTTTGGATTCATTACCTCTAATATCTCTATCAGCATCCTGCAAACTTAGTCAACTCTTTGGCCTCGTACACACAATGGAATTTTTCCGCTGGAAATGGTCCGACGGACCATTTCAGCCGAAAAATCCGCTCGTCTGTAGGGGCAAACAGACGGATTCGTACTGTTTTCTCCAGCGAAAAAATTCCAAAGCATGCTTTGAAACTTTTCCGCCGGACACATGTCCGTCGGATATGTCCGCTGGTCAGTACACTCACCAGCGGACATATCCACCCGCGCAAGCGTCGTATGGATGCAACGCATGCGTGGAAGTTGTTTACTTCCTGGTGCGGTGAAGTGGTGGCGTCAACGTCACCGCCACGTCACCGCGCTGTCTGCCGGCGGGGATTTTGATCCGATGGTGTGTACACGCCGTTCTGAATGTAATGTGCACAGAGGGGATTTCATTCATATGATCTGGTGGTGATCGAAATTTACTATATATTGGGCTGAGGTATTACAAACTACCGTATCTCTTTGGTGGCCCAGCAGATTATTCTGCAGGACCTAGTGGTTTTCTTGTTGGGTGTGTTGAATGAAGAACTATATCACCCAGGGGTTCTTATTATGATCTTGAGGCTGCTATTTCTTGCTAGAAAGTTTATTGCTAGACATTGGATGTCACCCAACCCTCCAACTAGAAAACAATGGGTTGATTATGTAAAATCTTTATTGCTGAGAGAAAAACATACTTATCAGCATCATAATGCCCGGTGTAAGTTTCAGACAATTTGACAGGGTTAGCTGGATGTTCCAGGATCGGCTCTGCCTCAGTAGCTCATGGACAGGCTACTGCATGTGTAAAGGATTATTCTCACACATATTGTATAGCACATTTCCCTACACCCTATTTTGGTAGTAGGGTTTAAGTCTCTTATTAGATTATCGCCTTAACGTTTGATCTATGAGTGATCTACATTATGTTCCTGTTTTTCTTCTATTTGATTGTCAAACGTAGCTCTTAGAAAAATGTAACAGGAGGATGCTATTATTTTCTCTCTTTGCAAAGTTATGTATATGCATGCTATTTTTGTAATTTTCTGAATGGATGATTTTCCTTTTATGTCAATAAAACCATTTTGGATGAAAAAAAAAAAAATATTTTTTTAAAGTAGTGAAAGTACCTGAAGTTGACCTGGTATCAGTTTCTTGCAGTCTCTGTACAGAATGGCGAGCCATAGTAAAATGGCCGCTACAATATATGTGCTCTTAACCTTTCCTCATAACTAAAGTCCTCCAGACACTTTATTTGTTTGTTTTTTTGCCCTTCTCCGGACTCTCTCCAGTTCCAGCACATCTTTCCTGAGGACTGGTGCCCAGAACTGGACAGCATACTCCAGGTGCGGCCGGACCAGAGTCTTGTAGAGTGGGAGAATGATTGTTTAATCATGAGTTAATCCCCTTTTTAATGCTTGCCAATATTCTGTTGACTTTGCATGCAGCAGCTTGGCATTGCATGCCATTGCTGAGCCTGTCATCTACTAGGACCCCCAAGTCCTTTTCCATCCTAGATTCCCCCAGAGTTTCTCCCCCTAGTGAGCAGATTGCATTCATATTTTTGCCACCCAAATGCATTATTTAACCACTTCAGTACAGGGCATTAATATACCCTTCCTGCCCAGACCAATTTTCAGCTTTCAGTGCTCTCACATTTTGATGGACAATTACTCAGTCATGGTACATTGTATCCAAACAAATTTTTTATCATTTTGTTCTCACAAACAGAGCTTTCTTTTGGAGGTATTTAATCGCAGCTGAGTTTTTTACTTTTTGCAATATAGGCAAAAAAAGAGAGATGTTTTAAAAAAAACAACACTTTTTTTTAGTTTCTATCTTAAAATTTTGCAAAGAAATAATTTATCTTTAGAAATTTGGGCCAAAATGTATACTGCTACATGTCTTTGATAAAAAAAATAACCACAATTTGTGGATATTATTTGGTCTCTGTGAACATTATAGAGTCTACAAGCTATGGTGCAATTCATTGAAAAATTAAATGAAATGAAATTGAAAATGGACTCAGTACTGTGATGGGGCGGTGAGAGCTCCCCGCTGCTCTCATCGCTCTTGGCTATAATTTGGTATGCCTCTTCTGTGGTAAATAATTTTCTGGACATGGTAGCAGGTACTCGGGTACTTCTGATGGGGGTGACGGGTGCTCTTGATGGGGGTGACAGGTACTCAGGTACTCCTGATGGAGGTGATGGGTACTTCTGATGAGGGTGACAGGTACTCCTTTTTTATGGGGGTGACAGGTACTCAGGTACTCCTGATGGAGGTGACAATTACCCTTGATGGGGGTGACGCGTACTCAGGTACTCCTGATGGAGGCGACGGGTACTCAGGTACTCCTGATGGAGGCGACAAGTACTCCTGATGGGGGCAACAGGTACTGAGGTACTCTTGAAGGGGGGTGACGGGTACTCAGGTACTCTTGATGGGGGGTGACGGGTACTCGGGTACTCTTGGTGGGGGTGACGGGTACTCGTTTACTCTTGATGGCGGGGTGACGGGGGGATGACAGGTACTCTTGATGGGGGGTGACAGGTACTCTTGATGGGGGGGTGACAGGTACTCTTGATGGGGGGGGTGACAGGTACTTTTGATGGCGGTGACAGGTACTCTGGTACTTTTGATGGGGGGGGGGGATAACAGGTACTCTTTATTCGCGGGGGGGGGGGGAATCTGGACACTTTACAGTGTAACTAACTGTAACTCACTGTTTCTGATATCTCCTTCTTACACAGGATCGGTGTGTAAGGAGGAGAGCCCAGAGACAGCGGTTACATCGCTGTTTGTTTACATTTGTCACCGGCTGTGATTCGACACAGCCAGTCACGTGGTAAAGAGCCAAATTTCATTGGCTCTTTACCCAGATCGGGACGAGACTATGTCCAGGGGACGAGCCTCGTGCCCGATCACCGCAATGCGCGCGCATGATCATCGCGCTGCACACGCCCGGGACCGCGCACGCCTGCTTGTTGTGAAAGTGACCGGCTGTGATTGGAAACAGCCGGTCACGTGGTAAAAGAGCCAATTCTATTGGCTCTTTACCGCGATCCGAGACGGGCTGTCTCCGAGGGACTCGCTGTGTCGCAAATCGCCGCGCTGAGGTCTGTGAGGAACCTGCAGTAGCGCCGAGAAGGGCTGGACGTCGGGTGACGTCCACTCTCATCGGCGAGGGGCTCCTCCAGACGTATTTTTACTATAGGCCGGTATGGAAGGGGTTAAAAAATGTACATTAAATCTACATTAAACCTCATTTGCCACGTAGTTGCCCACCCCATAAATGTGTTCAGTACTTCTTGCAAGGTTTCCACCTTCTGCAGAGAAGTTATTGCCCTGCTTAGCTTAGTATTATCTGCAAATACATAGATTGAGCTGTTTATCCCATCCTCCAGATCGTTTATTAATAAATTAAATAGGATTGGTCCCAGGACAGATTACTGGGGGACCCAACTTTCCACCTCAGACTATTTCAAATACTCCCCATGTATCACTACCCTCTAAACTTGCCCCTGTAGCCAGTTTTCAATCCATGTACTCACCCTATGGTGCATGCCCACAGACCTTACTTTCTACAGTAAACTTTTATGGGCAACTGTATCAAATGCTTTTGAAAAATCCAGATAATCCACGTCTTCGGGCCTTCCTTTAGCTATATGACAGCTCACCTCTTTATTGAAGGTTAATAGCTTGCTTTAGCAAGAACAATTCTTCATGAATCCATGCTGATTACTGCTAATGATACAGTTGTCATTACTAAAATCTTGTATATAATCCCTTATCATCCCCTCCAAGAGCTTACAGTTGATGTTAGGCTAACTGGTCTGTAATTCCCATGGATGAATATTGTCCATTTTCTAAATATTGGTGATACGTTGGCTTTTCTCCAAATCAGCAGTTACCATTCCAGTTTCGTAAAAATTAGGAACAATGGTCTGGCAATTAATTGACTGAATTCCGTAAGGACCCTCGGATGCAAGTCGTCTAGTCCCGGACACTTATTAATGTTACAAAATATATATATATAGTGCAGCGCAAACCATGTAAAATATAGAATATAATAAGAATATAATAAGAAAATTGGTAAAGTCCAAACAATTCGTGACAAAAGGAGAAAAACTTCTGTAGAACATTCAGTGAGATGAATGATTGAATGAAGATCTTCACCACGTGAGAGAAAGCTAGGGTAGCAGGTATTGAAACTTATCCCTCCACCAGTGTAGATGGCTACTCTCACCTTAGGTTAAGACCACTGGGTTAGCAGATGGTCATTAGAGCATTAGGAAAACAGGATGTGAAGTAGGTCTCCTATTGATGGTCTCAGCATGGATACCGGAGCAAGGGGACATGGAAGAAAAAACAACCATCTAAGAGCTTCCGCTTGATCACTGCTTTAATCAAATAGGCATTTGACAGGCTACTCACATTTCTTCAGATGTAAACAGGCATGTACATATATGTAACACAGCACACGGAGTTCACCAGGAATGACACCGAGCGACGTGTAGAGGTTTTGGAGCCTACACGTCGCTCGGTGTCATTCCTGGTGAACTCCGTGAGCTGTGTTACATATATGTACATGCCTGTTTACATCTGAAGAAATGTGAGTAGCCTGTCAAATGCCTATTTGATTAAAGCAGTGATCAAGCGGAAGCTCTTAGATGGTTGCTTTTTCTTCCATGTCCCCTTGCTCCGGTATCCATGCTGAGACCATCAATAGGAGACCTACTTCACATCCTGTTTTCCTAATGCTCTAATGACCATCTGCTAACCCAGTGGTCTTAACCTAAGGTGAGAGTAGCCATCTACACTGGTGGAGGGATAAGTTTCAATACCTGCTACCCTAGCTTTCTCTCACGTGGTGAAGATCTTCATTCAATCATTCATCTCACTGAATGTTCTACAGAAGTTTTTCTCCTTTTGTCACGAATTGTTTGGACTTTACCAATTTTCTTATTATATTCTTATTATATTCTATATTTTACATGGTTTGCGCTGCACTATATATATATATTTTGTACTACTTGGGATTTGTGTGAAGGTCCTTTTTGTGCTTAGCTTGCATTCCCTAGATACATTAACTGTTTGGTTTCTGCATCTTTTCTATGGATTAATTTGTAGTGATACATATTTTCACTTTATTTATTTATTTACTTATTTATATTTTTTATGCTATATTAATCACGTTGATCATACATATTTTTGCGCTGATTGCACCCTCTATTTGACTTATTAATGTTAAGCTTTCCAAGTCTGTTTCTAATTCTGTCCTCTGTTAGCCATGAGGGTGCTTCCTGTGGCATGTCATGGGGATAAACATTGCAGTTTTAGTTACTGAAGCCCTGCTCCCTTGTGAAGACTGAGGAGAAGAATACATTTAAAACCTTTGCCATCTCTCCAGTCTAAGTAATCAGATTTCCTTCATCATCTTTTATGGGACCAATATGATCTGACCTCCTTTTCTGACTATTTATGTTCTTAAGGAATTTCTTGGGATTTTTTTTAATTTTCCTCCGCTATGTGCCTTTCAAGTTCTATCTTAGCCGCCCTGATTGCACCCTTACATTTCTTGTTGCATTCTTTGTAATGTTGGAATGCTGATGAGGATCCCTCAGCCTTGTATTTTTGAAGGCCTTCTCCTTTGCTTTTATATGCATTGTTACATTGGAGTTAAGCCACCCAGGACTTTTATTAGCTCTTTTTTATTTATTTTTCCATTGGGATGCACTGGCTAATGTCCTTATTTTAAATGCTCCTAAAGCATACCTATTTTTATTTCATGTTCTTTGTTCCTAAGATTGTATCCTAATTTATATCCTCTAGCAAGGATTGTAGTTTAGGGAAGTTGGCTCTTTTGAAATTCAGTGGGCCGGATTCAGAAAGCACTTACGCCGACGTATCTACAGATATGCCGCGTAAGTGCACGGATGCGCCCTCGTATCTATGCGCCTGACTCAGTAAGCAAGATACGCCTGAAATTTGGCTTCATACGACCGACGTAAGTGTCCTACGCCGTCGTATCTTGGGCGCATATTTACACTGGCCGCAAGGGGCGCTTCCATTGGTTTACGCGTTGAATATGCAAATGACCAAGATACGCCGATTCACGAACGTACTTGCGTCCAGCGCATGTTTTTAAGTGATTTGCGTAAGGCCGCATACACACGATCGAATTTGCTGTGATAGCAATTTCCTAAATTGCCCCATATTTCCACATCCGTGATAAGGTCTGTATTGTTGGTAATCAGTAGTCTAGTTGGTGCATTTACCATCTGACCCATGAAATTGTCCCGCAAGACATTTAGGAACTGGAGAACCTTAGATGAATGTGCGGTTCCTTCCACCCAGTCTATGGGGGTTATTTGCGAAAAGGCAAATCCACTTTGCACTACAAGTGCAAACTACAAGTGCAAAGTGCACTTGAAATTGCAGTCGCTGTAAATCTGAGGGGTAGATCTGAAATGAGGGGAAGCTCTGCTGATTTTATTATCCAATTCATGTGTAAGCTAAAATGCTGTAGTTTATTTTCCTTGCATGTCCCCCTCGGGTTTACAGCTACTGCACTTCCAAGTGCACTTTCAGTGCAATTTCAAGTGCATTTTGCACTTGTAGTTTGCACTGGTAGTGCAAAGTGGATTTATCTTTAGTAAATAACCCCCTATGTCTGGATAATTACCGTATTTTTCGCTCCATAAGATGCACCTGACTATAAGACACACCTAGATTTTAGAGAAGGAAAATATGAAAAAAAAAATCCTCAACCAAATGGTGTACTAAAATATTTAATAAAATTTAACAGAATAATATTTCTACACTGACAACCAATGTAAGGGAGCACCCTACACCGATCCCCAATGTAACTGGGACATTTACATGACTTCAACACAACAGGAGTATTTGCATATTGAGACATTTACACTGACCAGTGATGAAAATGCTACTCTGCTAACCTCTGCAATCCAACCCCTCCTTCCCATTCAACTCTGCACACCTCTGCTCACCTCCTCTGCACCTCAAACCACCCCTCTTTGATCCCCTCTATGTGCGACCACCTCCTCTCTTGCTCCCTTAGTGATGTCATCTCTCACATTCACTTATACATCATACCCTCTCTATCCCTGTGATAAAGAGAATACCCTTGAATAGTTGCCAGCCAATCATGAGAGCTATCAAATCAATTTGCTGTAATTCCTAAAAAATCCTCCTCATACAAACAGTAGCTCTAGTTCTCCCATCTTGTCAGCCAGACTCCTGGCATTGGTGAACATGCCACGTAGTTTAGACCAGTCACATACTATATCCTTATTGGGTGCTCTGGGGTTGCAACTAGGATTTGTTACTATACTTACCTCGGGTCTAGGTGCTTTAGTCAACCTACCACTAATGCCCCAACTACCCTCTGTAATGTGTTCCATGCTGGCTATCTCTACCTCTGGACCCCCCCTGTTGTCTAGTTTAAAAGTCCCTCTAACTTTTTGCCCATCTTCACTCCTAGCAGATGTGCTCCCTCCTCATTTAGGTGCAGTTTGTCCCTTCTATAGAGCTGGTAACCGACTGAGAAGTTGACCCAGTTCTCCAGGAACCCAAACCCCTCTTTTCTATACCAGCTCCTCAGCCACTTGTTTACTTCCCTAATCTCCCTCTGCCTTTTTGGTGTGGCTCGAGGAACCAGTAGTTTTTCTGAGAATACTACCTTGGAGGTCCTTTTCCTCTATTTAGCTCCTAAGTCCCTAAAATCGTTTTTTAGGACACACCGTCTACCTCTGACTTTGTCATTGGAGCCAAAATGCACAGCCAGTTCCTCCCCAGCCCCTCCCAGTAATCTGTCTACCAGATCCATGATGTGCTGAAAGGATCTAAGCAAATAGAAAATAAAATGGGTGATAGTGGGTCTCCCTGACATGTACCATTTTTAAGAGTAAATATATCACTTAATAAACTGTTAACCCTTATTCGGGCAGTTGCTCGTATGTAAAGTAATGCGATCTGATGAAGCATTCTTGGGCCCATTACCAAAAACTTCAGAGTCGTCATCAAATATTTCCAGTCCACCCTGTCAAATAAATTTTCAGCGTCAGTTTAAAGAAACAGGGTGGGCTGGGAGCTACTCCTGACATATGAGATTTTGGACAAAGTTTGTTTTATGGAGTTGAGCTTAGGAGCTTTGGCAAAAAAGCCAAAAGCTCCAAAACTCAAGTTTAGAAGCCACTAATTTACATGAAGCCTTATTAGTAAAACAAAACAAGACATCAGGCTACTCCATGCCACTTTGTTCAAAAAAGTGCACAAATCATGGGGTCTCAAAGATACAGTGCTGTGAAAAGGTATTTGCCCTTTCCTGATTTTTATTTTTTTTGCACATTTCTCACACTTAAATGATTCAGATCATCAAATTCATTTAAATATTACACAAAGATAACCCAAGCAAATCCAAGATGCAGTTTTTAAATTATTATTTAATTTATTATGGAAAAAAAAGCTGTTCAAACCTGCCTGGCCCTATGTGAAAAGATAATTGCCCCCTCCCCTGCTGAATCATGAGTAAACTGTGATTAAACACAATTTTTGGGAAAGCCTGAGTTAAATTTCACGTGCTACACTCAGACCTAATTACTAATTTCCTATTGAATCAAGAAATCACATAAACAAAAGCTGTCTGCCAAAGTGAAGCATGCTAACGGATCACAAAAAAACACATATCATCCCACAATCTAAATAAAAACAAGAACAGATTAGAAACAAAGTAATGTACATGTATCGGTCTAGGAAGGGTTTCAAAGCCTCTTCTAAGGCTTTCGAACTCCAGTGAACCATGGGCAGAGCTATAATCCACTAATGGAGATAACTTGGAACAGTGGTGAACCTTCCCAGGAGTGGTCGGCCCTACAAAAATTAATCCAAGAGCATGACGACGACTCATCCAGGAGGTCAAAAAATAACCCAGAACATCATCTAAAGAACTGCAGGCCTCACTTTAGGTAAGTTAAGTGTTCATGATTCAACAATAAGAAAGAGACTGGGCAAAAATGGCATCCATGGGAGAGTTCCATGGCCAAAGCCACTGCTAACCAAAAAGAACACAAAGGCTCATCTCACATTTACCAAAAACATCTTGATTATCTCCAAGAATTTTAGGCAAATATTCTGTGGACTGATGAGACAAAAAGTTAACTTTTTGGAAGCTGTGCATCCTGTTACATCTGGCATAAAATGAATACAACATTTCATAACAAGAACATTATACAAACAGTCAGACAAGGTGGTAGTAGCATGGTGGTCTGAGGCTGCTTTTCAGATTCAGGATCTTGAAAACTTACCATAATTGATGGAACCATGAATTCTGAGCTCTACCAGAAAATCCTAAAGGAGAATGTCCGGGCATCAGTTTGTGACCTCAAGCTCAAGTGCACTTGGGTTATGTAGCAGGACAATGATCTGAAACACAACAGCAAGTCCTCCTCCAAATGGTTCAAACAAAGCAAAATATAGATTTTGGAGTGGCCTAGTCAAAGTCTGGGCTTAAATCCAATTGGGATGCTGTATCATGACCTTACACAGGCCATTCATGCTGGAATACCCTCAAATATGACTGCATTAAAACAATTCTGCAAAGAAGAATGGGCCAACATTGCTCCACAACAATGTGACCGACTCATTGCCAGTTATCGCAAATGCTTATTTGCAGCTGTTGAGGCCCAGGGTGGCACAACCAGTTATTAGGTTTAGGGGGCAATTACTTTTTCACATAAAACCAGGCAGGTTTGGACAGCTTTTTTGCCTTAATAAATTAAACCATCATTTAAAAACTGCATTTTGTATTTACTTGGGTTATCCTTGTGTAATAGTAACAGTTGTCATTTTAGTGTGACACATATGCAAAAAAACAGAAAGGGGGCAACATTTTTCACAGCATTGTACAGTATGTTATGTTTTTCTTTCTATTTATATGTCCACTAAAAAAAGTCCAAGGCATTGTGTATATATTGATAGCTATGGGGAACAACAATCTGGAACAAAAATCCACACTGCAAACTGCAGTGAAGTATCTGTTAAAGTTTCTATTGCAATTGTTTATCAAATTTATCTTTTGATTTCCTTAATATGGAAAACATAATTATGTAGAAATTAACAGGTTCTGACAACCCGATACATCTAGTGACAGTAGTTTGCTGAAGCATAACAGCAGGGAAGCCTTGGTTTTGGAAAACAGTATTCCTGCTGAACATAATACATCTGTTAACAGTTGAAGGTGTTAGCTTTGTCAGAGCTGCAAACAGGCAGTCATTCATTTCCAGATTTGCAAGCTCATCGGTATAACACAGGTTTTGTGGTTCATTAAAGACAGGTAAGGTACTTGCTAGACTTAACAGATCTAAAAAAGTTTAGAAGTCTGAAGTTAAAGTGATGAGTTGACAACTATAGTCCTATAGTGGATGTAAAGTGGATGTAAACCCTCCCCTATACCCAGTGAAGTGAACAGCCTCAGATGATACACAGGGATTAAACAAATCTCCCTACATACGTTTTACATGTATATCTGCTGTCTTCAGCTGTATATATCCTTTAAAAAGTGCTCTTTTTGTTTCTCTTCCTGGTCACCACTGGGAGTGGATTATTGCCATAAAGCCAAGACAGCTGATTGGAGGAAAGGCACACAGCCCCACTCCACATTGGCAAAAGAAGAAAGGAATGTGCAGAGCTCTGCTCATAGACGGCAAGCTGGCTGCTAATCTATTTATAGCAACCTCCCCATAAACACTCCAGGCTGCCGTTTCAGAACTTTTTAAAAGTTATCAGGCTGATAACAGTGGAACTGAGCAGGAGACAGCCATGGGGCAGTGCTTTAAAGAGATATAAGAAAACACTACAGCTATATGTGCCCAGCTCAAATTAAACCACTTCATTACCCGACTATAGTCAATGTGTCCGATCTGCCTGCTGCAATTTCACATTCATGCTGCCATTACTAGTAAATTAAAGAAAATAAAAATGACATAAATCTATCCCCTATTTTAAAGACACTATAAATTTTGTGCAAACGATTTTATCAAAAATATGTTGAATATATATCGGCCTAAACCATGGATTTTTTTTTAAATGGCACATTTATTATAGCAAAAAGTAAAAAATATGGGGGCCTGGCTTGGCGCGCAATGGAGACGGCAGCTTGATCCAGGAGCTCCATCGTTCTCACAGCCTGAGACCCGTCTCTCTGCACAAGATTACCACAGGATGCACAAAAGATCGTACGGCACCCCACACACAAGATCCTGCCGCTCTTCGACTGCCTGCAGGGGGAGAGATATTGCAGATATCTTCAAAAATCAATCGTTCTCTCAGAGCAGCACGGCGAAATCCAAGATGGCGCCACCTCACATGGAAGAAGATTACAGTGAGGACTCCCTATCCGCCATGGAGGAGACCGGTAAGGGGTTACCTCAGAACGATAGACCCCTCACCTACGAGGACATGACAGGCATTGCTGCAGATATTAAATCCACATTCTCAGCGGCAATTACAGACCTGAAGTCCAACCTTATGGTCCTTAATGGGAAGATGGAGGCAAATGAGGCTAAGGGGAGGCACAGGGACAGGGAGATCCGCAGATTGGAGAGAGTCTCCCATTCACATGCAGAGCACTTTATTGCAATAAACAGACAATTGAAGGACTTGGACAATAGAGGAAGGAGGTGCAATGTAAGGGTGAGGGGGATCCTGGAATCAGTGGAAGCTGACCAGGTTACACTGGCATTACAGAGAGTTTTCAACAGCTTTCTGGGGAGACCAAAAGACACGGCCATTGATTTTGTGAGGGCTCACAGAGCTCTCAGAGCTAAAGGCCCTGACTCCCAACCACCACGTGACATAATCTGCTGTCTCCAGAGTTTTGCCCTGAAAGAAGACATAATGAGAAAGGCCCACAGGAATGAAAGAATTGTGTATAACGGAGAAACGATAATGCTTTTTCAAGATCTCTCCCAGATCATTTAGAAGAATCTCAGAGCATTGAACCCTCTCCTGGAAAAACTAAGAGCAAGGGACTTGAGATACACATGGAGATTTCCGTTCGCCCTTCTGGTAAACTTCAAGGGCAAACAGCATGTCCTGCACTCCCCCATGGATCTCCCGGATTTCTGCTCTGCATTACAATTGGACCAGATCGACCTCCCTGAATGGTACCAGGAGTTTCGCTGGTACCTCCGAATTCCCCGCTGATATCTCCAGACAACAGATCCTCCAAGAGAATGAAGGCCTCCCGCCGAGGGGGATCCCTGACCGGTTCCCAAGTGGGCACTCCCAATGCCAAACCACACTCATCCAGGGCCCTGAGTTCTGAGCAAGAAGATTCCTGCCCATGTTTGCTCTCGCAGGCACCCCTAAAATTGTTGCCTAAGGTACTTGTTGTTAGTGACACCGCTCTCTTGGCTCATACCCCCTCCCATGGTCTACAGGTGTTTTAACCCGCCACATGCCAGTGAAAGATTGTTTATTGATGCCGTGTTTGCCCGCAGAAGTAGAGAACAGACTTGGCTGTTGGGGGTCTGCTTTGGTACCTGGTGCTCCCATCCATGGTTCAACATTTCTAACACAGCACTTGGTTACGCTCACGCAGATCCTATTCACCGAACCCGGTTTGAGAAAACCCTTCTAGCGTACTATACCCTCTGGGGAATTATGCTACCGAGGCACATGTGGTTACCGATTGAGGGGGGGAGGGGGGTTCTGGCAAGTTTTACCCTGCTCTGTTCCTGTTGGTTTTTTGGGTTTTGTTTCGGATCCCCCGGGTGATACTGACCATGTTGCACCACACTCAACAAGCTATCTGGGATGCCTGGGAGGAACGGGGAGGTCTGTTCCATGTACAATTGCCTAAGTTCCTTTGGGATCCACACACTTTTTGTGGGCACTCTCAGGAGGTCTCATTCTCTATGCCTATGTCTTACTTATTAACCTCCTATGTGTCCTTTCCCCCCTGTTAGGCACGTTCTGCTAATATTTTCTCTCTTTGCTCTCATTTAGTGTTTTTCTTTAAGATCTCAAACCTGTGGTTAATCCTGCTTGTCATGTGTGTTTTACCCTTGCCAGTATAGTGCAGAGATGACCTTTATGTTATACTTATTTTAGATGTTTATATGGCTGTGAGTCGACCACCTCGGACCACTCGACTCTTACACTAACCTACTTTTATTTTTCAGCAACTTTTAGCCTAATCCACAGCCGCCTTTCCATCCCCCGCATAGTGTACCGTAGGGATCAATGATTGGCTCCCTGTAAAACACTACTTAATTGTCCTTGAGACCTTATTAGGTCCAGAGGAAGATTGCCTTACCTTCTCTTATTCCTTTCCTTGACACGTTAAGCAGATCACAGGAACTTTGTTTTTGATACACTTGGCGCACTGGACCAATACACACCCTACAGCGCCTAGGGTACACATGTTCAGTTACTTTATTCAGGTTATAAGACTGTTTGAGAATGAGTACTGTCACATTGCTTTCCTGGAACATTAGGGGTGTTCATAGCCCCTTAAAACGCACCATGGTCACTACTGTTTTGAAAAAGTACTCCCCCGCTATATTTGTCCTGCAGGAGACTCACCTGTGCCTGTTTTTCCTGGGTGGGTTGGGCCCAGGGCCGGCGCTACCACTAGGCGGATAAGGCAGCCGCCTAGAGCGCATTGCCGCTTAGAGCGCAGCCATGGCCTGTCTGTCACCTCCTCATCCCATCCCGCTGGAGCCGATGTCCCTGTGAGGCGGGTCTGCAGGAGTGTGTACAGGAGGTCTGGAGGAGGAGAGGGAATGTCCGCTGCCGAGGATCATGCATGGGCGCGGGGAGGGAACTATCGCATGCAGTACACTGACAGTTCCTTTCCCCGGCTCCCCCAGCTTCAGAGCTGTTCGGCGGCTCAGAGCTCTGATGCAGAAGAGCTGGCCGCCTTCTTCATGGTCACATGGTCGGGACTCATGAGGGGGGTGTGGCCTGTGGCCAGGCAAGGGCTAATCCTGTATGTCACTGGGGGGAGGGGGGCGGAGCTGCTGGAGTCAGGGAAGATCGTGTGGTCCTTCAAGGGAGAGCAACATGGAGGTAAAAAAAAAGGCTCTAAAAATGTTGTTTTGTCTTTTATGCAGCCACTGGACTGGGAGAAATTGGGTTGAAAACTGCTCTGCCCAGTAACTTACATTCAGGACAGTGCTACAGGAAAAAAACAAATACCATCTTGATCAACTATCAACTTTATTACTTCTATCTTTAAACTTTTACATAGAAGTAAAAAGTGCTGTTAGTTGACAAAGATCAAGATGGTATTTGTTCTTTTCCTGTAGCACTGTCCTGAATGTAAGTTACTGGGCAGAGCAGTTTTCAACCCAATTTCACCCAGCCCTCTGTTGTCACCCTGCCCTCTGTTGTCACCCTGCCCTCAGCTGTCACTCAGCTCTCTGTTGTCACCCTGCCCTCTGTTGTCACCCAGCCCTCCGCTATCACCCAGCCCTCCGCTGTCACTCAGCTCTCTGTTGTCACCCAGCCCTCCGCTGTCACCCTGCCCTCCGCTGTCACTCAACTCTCTGTTGTCACCCTGCCCTCTGTTGTCACCCAGCCCTCCGCTGTCACCCAGCCCTCCGCTGTCACCCAGCCCTCCGCTGTCACTCAGCTCTCTGTTGTCACCCTGCCCTCTGTTGTCACCCTGCCCTCCGCTGTCACCCTGCCCTCCGCTGTCACCCTGCCCTCTGCTGTTACCCTGCCCTTTGCTGTCACCCAGCCCTCCGCTGTCACTCAGCCCTCTGCTGTCACCCCGCCCTCCGCTGTCACCCTGCCCTCCGCTGTCACCCTGCCCCCTGCTGTTACCCTGCCCTTCGCTGTCACCCAGCCCTCCGCTGTCACTCAGCCCTCTGCTGTCACCCCGCCCTCCGCTGTCACCCCACCCTCCGCTGTCACTCAGCTCTCCGTTGTCACCCAGCCCTCTGTTGTCACCCAGCCCTCCGCTGTCACTCAGCTCTCTGTTGTCACCCAGCCCTCTGTTGTCACCCTGCCCTCCGCTGTCACTCAGCTATCTGTTGTCACCCTGCCCTCTGTTGTCACCCAGCCCTCCGCTGTCACCCTGCCCTCCGCTGTCACCCTGCCCTCTGTTGTCACCCTGCCCTCCGCTGTCACCCAGCCCTCTGCTGTCGCCCAGCCCTCTACTGTTGCCCAGTCCCCTGCTGTCACCCAGTCTATTCCTTGCTGTAACATAGTTCTCTGCAGTCACTCAGTCCTCTGCCATGCTGTCACCCAGCCCCCTGCTGTCGCCCAGCCCTCTAATGTCGCCCAGTCCCCTGCTGTCACCCAGTCCTATGCCTTGCTGTAACCCAGTTCTCTGCAGTCACTCAGTCCTCTGCCCTGCTGTCGTCTAGCCCCCTGCTGTCACCCAGCCCCTTGCTGTCACCCAGTCCTATGCTGTCACCCAAAAAAATGTTGGCAACTAGGGTTGTCCCGATACCACTTTTTTTAGGGCCGAGTACAAGTACCGATACTTTTTTTCATGTACTCGCCGATACCGAATGCCGATACTTTTTTTAAAATGTGTTCCCAAATGCAGCCATGTCCCCCCACATATATTGCAGCCATGCATGTCCCCCACATATATTGCAGCCATGCATGTCCCCCACAGATGCAGCCATGTCCTGTCCCCCACAGTCGCAGCCATGTCCTGTCCACCACAGATGCAGCCATGTCCTGTCCCCCACAGATGCAGCCATGTCCTGTCCCCCACAGATGCAGCTATGTCCTGTCCCCCACAGATGCAGCCATGCTTGTCCCCCACAGATGCAGCCATGCATGTCCCCCACAGATGCAGCCGTGTCATGTCCCCCACAGATGCAGCCATGTCCTGTCCCCCACAGATGCAGCCATGTCCTGTCCCCCACAGATGCAGCCATGTCCCCCATATATGTAGTCATGTCCCCCATATATGCAGCCATGTCCTGTCCCCCATATTGCAGCCATGTCCCCCATACCTAGTAGCAGATGCCGCGTTAATCCCTGTGCATTACAGGCAGCTTTCGTTTGAATTCCTGTAATGCCCGCCGCGCCGTGTATAGACACTCCCCTTCTCGGGATTGGACGGATCCGTCCAATCCCGAGCAAGGGGGAGTGTCTATACATGGCTCCGTGCATAGACACTCCCCCTTGCTCAGGATTGGACAGATCCGTCCAATCCTGAGAAGGGGAGTGTCTATACACAGCGCGGCGGGCATTACAAGTATTTAAATGAAAGCTGTGTAATGCACGTGGATTAACGCGGCGGCTTTGCGGTATGCGGAGGTGGCGGCTTTGCGGTATGCGGTGGCGGCAGGGGAGGGGGGGCAAGTATTCTATTCAGGTATCGGGGGTATTTGCGAGAGTACAAGTACTCCCGCAAATACTTGGTATCGGTCCCAATACCGATACTGGTATCGGTATCGGGACAACCCTATTGGCAACTATGCTTGCTGTGTACAGCAGTTCTATGAGGGGGAAACAAACATCACAGGGGGGTATAGATAGGGACGTGCTAGACTGTTTTGCACCCTTTCTGTGCCATATAGTTATAGAAATGATATTTTAGCAGTACAGAATTTTTATGGGGGGGGGCGCAAGTAGCTGATCTCGCCTAGGGCGCAAAATAGTCTAGCACCGGCCCTGGTTGGGCCTACCATTCCACTCATACTTCCTATTCAAGGGGGGTGAGTGTGTTGGTCCATAAAGCCCTGGAGTTTCATCTGTTGGACAAATTGATAGATGTTGAGGGGCGCTTTGTGGTTTTGTTGTGTAAAATTTGTCAATTGAACTGTCTCCTAGCTGCTGTGTATGTACCCCCTCCATTTAACTCTGAGGTATTGCAGGTATTGCTAATGTACCAGTTGGATTACCTGATGTGCCGCTTGTTATGGTAGGTGATTTCAATTGTTATATGGATCCTGTCATGGACAAACATCCGCCTCCTGTGGCTTCCCGCAACAGAGCTTGAACAGCACTGCGGAAGTTCACTGAGGAAGAGTGTTGCTCACGAATATTCGTATTGCGAATATTCGGCTCGAATATGGCATATTCGAGTATTCGCGATATATTCCGAATTTCGCGGTGAATATTCGCTATTTCGAATATTCGTATTTTTTCAATTTTTTTTTTAGAACAGATCACATCCTAGAGATCCCCATCGACGTGTAAAAGCATTGCTGGTATGATTAGAGACAATAGCGGCAATAGCGATATCGCGCGATTATTTTCTCCGCCCTATCTGCCGCCTCAGAGCGATTATTTCAGTTTCATTTTTAAAACAGATCACATCCTAGTGACCTCCTTCGACATCTAAAAGCATTGCTGTTATGATTAGAGACCTTGGTCCGAGTAGCTGAAGCGATCTTTTTATATTGCCGAATATTCGCAATGCGAATATTCGGCAATCGGAATATTGCGCGATTTTTTACTCCGCCCTTTTGCATCAGAGCCAATCAGAGTTCTCCTTCCACACTCGTCATAGGTTAGCAACCAATAGGAACCTGCCTGCACGGGCATTATATAAGGTCACTCCCAGCAGCATTTCATTGCAGATTCAGAAGTTGGCTTGATAGTGTGGAGACTGTGTCTGTGTTGCTGTTATCTTGCTGGTATCTTGCATCTTGCATCATCAGCATTGTGCTTCATCGTTGCTATTTGCTACTTAGTGATTTCAGTGGATATTTTCCAGTTTATAAACTGCTTTTTTCAAAACAATACACCCAAGAGCGTTTTTAAAAGCTAAGTTTTGTGCTGTCTTGTTCAGCTTGTGTTACTGTAGTATCTTGCAGCTTAGCTTTTGATTGCTTCTTATTGATTTAAGTGCATATTTTCCTGATTAGCTTTTGCTAATTTTCAAAGCAAAAGGCCCAAGAGCTTTTGTAAAAGCGAAGTTTTGTGTTGTTCAGTTTAGTTTGATTTCTGTATAGTAAGTGTACATCCTGTTAGTGTACATTTATTTCAGCTAGCTTACTTTAGTGTGTGTTTAGTTTCTGTGTTTAAAAAAAAAAAAGTTATTAGTTAGTGTTTCTTTAGTGAATTTTTTTTTGTAGTTGTAGTCCTTATCAGTTAGTGTGTAAAAAAAAACAAAAATAGCTTTAGTTTATAGTCATATACGTTTGTGTTTTCAAAGCAAAAGGCCCAAGAGCTTTTGTAAAAGCGAAGTTTTGTGTTGTTCAGTTTAGTTTGATTTCTGTATAGTAAGTGTACATACTGTTAGTGTACATTTATTTCAGCTAGCTTACTTTAGTGTGTGTTTAGTGTCTGTGTTTAAAAAAAAAAAAAAAAAAAAAAAGTTATTAGTTAGTGTTTCTTTAGTGCATTTTTTTTTGTAGTTGTAGTCCTTGTCAGTTAGTGTGTAAAAAAAAAAAAAAAAAAAAAAAAATAGCTTTAGTTTATAGTCATATACGTTTGTGTAAGCAGTTAGTGTTTGTTTAGTGCATTTTTTTTTTTGTAGTCCTTGTCTTTGGTGTACTAGTTTTATTATAGTTTAGTAGCTGTCTGTGTACGTCTTTGTCTGCGTGCCTGTCTTTTAAAAAAACACAAAAAAACATTTTCCACACATTTCCCCCCCCCAATAAAGTGTACCCCCCCCACACACATCAGCAATCATGAGCGGCATCCGTGGCCGTGGCAGCAGGGGTAGGGGAGTTACTCCCAGTGCTGGGTCGCTGCCAGCACGGGGTACCTCTCGTGCCCCTACTAGTGGTAGAGGATCGGGTGGAAGGGGACTCTGCCTCATGCAGGATTTTTTTACATCGGGCAGCCGCCCGATATTGCCATCTCAGGCTAAAGTAGTGGTGGACTACATGGGGCACAGCAGTGCCACTGAGTCGTCGGTCCCGACTCCCAGTAGTTCCACCATTACACCGGTGCCTGTAGTACCCCCCCCAGCCCCCAAGAGTCCAGCATCTTACTGTTTGACAGCGACAGTGAGAGGGATCTCTTGGGGGAGGCCATGCATCGGGCAGACCTCCAGCTCTGTCCTAAAGCTCAGGACCTTTTTGAAGGGATGGACGAGGAGGATGGGATACCTGCTGTCAGTATCCCAGAGACATCCCTTCAAAGTGGTGCTGCTGTTTTGGTGCAGGAAACAGCAGCACCTAGTCAGACCCAGGCGTGGGTGAGGGGACAGCGGAGCCAGGCTATCGGCTCCATGTCAGCTGGTTCCCTCAGACCACAACATCTCAGCCCTTGGTCTGACATCTCTGGGGGCGATGAGGAGGGTGACCCATCATGGTTGCCATCTGGCTCGTCGGCTCACTGCGTCAGTGACGACGGGGAAGGTAGGCACCCTGGGGAAACGTTGCGCCAGGTCACCACCAGGGAGACCAGCGTCAGGGTCTCCACTGGACATGGCAGCAGGAGGTGTCAGCAGCAGCAGCAGCAGGCAGCTCCACCTGTGCGCACCGAGTCCCAGCAGGTGCAAGTCAGCGTCACCCCATCTGACGGGAGGGTGGCGCTGAAGTCACCTGTCTGGGCCTACTTCACCCTGGTGGCAGACAACCCTCTAGTGGCCATCTGCTGGATCTGTTCAGTCAGGGTGAAGAGAGGGAAGCATTTGGCTCGGGTGGGTACCACAGCCCTGAACCAGCACCTGAGGATTAACCACTGGCGGGTGCATGACGAGATGAAGCGTGGTGGTGGTAGCAGCGCCACCACCACAAGTGAGCAGGGTACAGCAGCCCCTGCCACAGCTTCATCTCTTCCCAGCAGGTCATGCCCCCCCGCTCCCTCTAGTAGTGGTACTGGTACCAGCACCCAGACCTCTACTTTGACAGCACCCTCCGCGTCTGTGTCCCGCACTGCCGTCCGGCGCCAGGCGACGATTTCAGACGCCTTTGAACGCAACACTCCCTTCCCCACCGGAGACCGACGTGTGCGTTCCCTCAATGGGCTCCTGGCAAGGGTTATTGCCCAACATCTTCTGCCCTTCAACATCGTGGACAGCAACCCCTTCAGGCAGATGTTGGAGCAGGCCCAACCCCAATGGCGTGTCCCCAGCCACCATTTCTTT
Source organism: Rana kukunoris (assembly GCA_029574335.1). NCBI lineage: Eukaryota > Metazoa > Chordata > Amphibia > Anura > Ranidae > Rana > Rana kukunoris. The sequence goes on along the minus strand of CM056050.1, from coordinate 565,394,814 downwards.
GCCAGGACTGGTGTCCCTGCCCTACACCAGCACATTGTGAAGAATGTAACCCTGTCGCTGCATCACGCTGTCAGCGACAGGGTGCATCTGACAATGGATGGCTGGACCAGCAGGCATGGGCAGGGGCGCTACATAAGTTTCACTGCCCATTGGGTTTCCCTCCAAGGCGCCGGGGAGGGATCGGCGGCAACAGATTTGGTGGTGCCGCCCCGGGGTGTCCAGGGGAGAAGTGCTGGTCTCCGTCAAGCCTCTGTCTCCGCAGCTGCTGAGCCTCCCAGCAAGCGCCCCCGTAGCTACTCAGGTGTGGTACACGTGCGCTGTCAGGCCGTGCTCCAGCTTGTTAGCTTAGGGGACCGGAGACACACTGGACAAGAAGTGCTGACCGCACTTCAGGCTCAGGTCCAGAAGTGGCTGACACCCCGAAGGCTCCAGGCAGGTATGGTTGTCTGTGATAACGGCAGCAACCTACTCTCCGCCCTTCAGGCTGGCAGTCTGACCCACGTGCCCTGTCTGGCACATGTCCTCAACCTAGTGGTGCAGAAGTTCATGCGCACCTATCCCGGGTTGAGTGACATTGTGCCCAGGGTGCGTAGGATTGACAGCCACTTCAGGCGCTCCCCAACCGCTACCGCGTCCCTGTCCAAGTGGCAGCGGGTCAACAGGCTGCCCCCTCACAGGCTGATTGTGGACAGTGTGACGCGGTGGAACTCCACCCTCCACATGCTGGAGAGGTTGTGGGAGCAGCGAAGGGCGGTGAGGAAGTACCTGCTGGAGCAACCCACTGCCGGGCCAGCACCAACACTCCCGTACATCACCTGTGCGGAGTGGGGGCAGATACACCAGGTCTGCCAGGTGTTGGGTAGTGTTGCTCACGAATATTCGCATTGCGAATATTCGCTACGAATATTGCATATTCGAGTATTCGCGAATATCTCGAATATCGCGGCGAATATTCGCTATTTCGAATATTCGATATTTTTCAAATTTCGCAAAAAAATTCGCAATAAAATTCGCAATAGCGAAAATTCGCAATTTTTTTTTTTTATCAAATATCACGAATATTCGATATTAACGAATATTCGCAACCGCATATGTGAAATTTCGCTTTTTTTTTATATAAAATATACCGAATATTCGTAAATATCGAATATTCGTGATATTTTATAAAAAAAAAAAAAAAAAATCGCGAAATTTCACATTAGCGAAAATTCGCATTAGCGAAAATTCGCATTGGCGAAAATTCGCAATTTTTTTTTTTTTTTTTATAAAATATCACGAATATTCGATATTAACGAATATTCGCGAATATTCTTCGAAATATTCGCGAAATATCGCGAAATCGAATATGGCGTATTCCGCTCATCACTAGTGTTGGGCCCTTTCGAGCAGGCGATCAAGATGGTCAGCAGGGAGCATGTCGGCCTCAATGACGTGCTCCCTATAGTGTTCGTGGTGGAGAGGACACTAGATCGCCTGCTCGAAGCTGGGGAGAGTGCCTTGGTGGAGCAGGAGGAGGCAGCACTGCTCCACCGAGACCAGGGCCAGGACGAGGAGGAGGAGGAGGAGGAGGATGATGAGGAGGTTGCTGGTGTCGTCCTGGAGTCAGGGCCTGTTCAGGAGGGAGAGTCGGTGTTGGGGGCACCTATAGTCCGGGGGTTGGGCATCTCTGAGCGTGAGCAGCAGCGCCTCAGGGATGAAGAGTCTGACCTCATTGACCTGGGCAGCAGTGAGGAGTCACAGCGGGCTGCACTCTTCCCCATGGCTGCCCACATGCTGAGATGCCTCAGGAGGGACCCCCGGGATAAGACCATCAAGGACAGGGATGATTATTGGATGGCCACCCTTTTGGATCCCAGGTGCAAGGGGAAAGTGGAGCAGTTCATCCCAGCCAGCCGGAGGCAGCGCCGGATGGAGGAACTGCAGGCAGGCATTGTCAGCCGGTTGGAGCAGGCAACTCCCCGGCCTCCAGTTGTCCCCCCTCATCTCACCCAGCAAGTGGCTGCACCCAGCAGCAGCCGAGCAGGGGACCTAATGGAAGAGATGAGGACGTTCTTCCAATCGAAGCGACCCAGTACCAGCAGCAGCAGAAGCAGTCACCACCAGCGGCTGGCCCACATGGTGGCAGATTACATGGCGTCCACCGGTGCTTCTGAGAGTATGAATACCGACGACCCCATGGAGTACTGGGTTGCCAGATTGGACACCTGCCGCGAGCTCGCTCAGTATGCGCTGGAGCTATTGTCTTGCCCCCCCTCCAGCGTACTATCTGAGCGGACATTCAGCGCGGCAGGTGGGGTGGTCACGGACAAGAGGACCCATCTGTCCACAGACTCCGTGAACAGACTCACATTCATAAAGATGAATGAGTCCTGGATCGGCAGTGACTTTCTGGCACCCGCCGTCGGTTCAGGGCGCTGAAGGGTCCCTTGCCATGCATTCCCTGATCTATTTACAGTGCTGAAACAAATTATTTGAGCACCTGAGAAAATCAATGTAAATATTTGGTAGAGTAGGCTTTGTTTGCAATTACAGCGGTCAAACCTTTCTTGTAGTTTTTCACCAGCTTTGCACACACTGGAGGAGGGATATTTGACCCACTCCTCCACACAGATCTTCTCTACATCAGTCAGGTTTCTGGGCTATCGCTGAGAAAAACGGAGTTTGAGCTCCCTCCAAAGATTCTCTATTGGGTTTAGGTCTGGAGACTGGCTAGGCCACGCCAGAACCTTGATATGCTCCTTACAGAGCCACTCCTTGGTTATCCTGGCTGTGTGCTTTGGGTCATTGTCATGTTGGAAGACCCAGCCTCGACCCATCTTCAAAGCTCTAACTGAGGGAAGGAGGTTGTTGCCCAAAATCTCGCAATACATGGCCCCGGACATCCTCTCCTTAATATAGTGCAGTCACCCTGTCCCATGTGCAGAAAAAAAAAACCCAAAGCATGATGCTACCACCCCCATGCTTCACAGTAGGGATGGCGTTCTTGGCATGGTACTCATCATTCTTCTTCCTCCGAACACGGTTAGTGGAATTATGACCAAAAAGTTATACTATGGTCTCATCTGACCACATGACTTTCTCCCATGAGTCCTCTGGATCAGTCAAGACACCTATGTCACAAGTTATTTGCCACTCTATACTACTAATACCACTGCTGCTGCTGCTGTTCATGGCACCTCTTTCCCGAGTGATTTGACACTATATTGTCTACTGTTACTAATACTGCTGCTGCTCACGACACCTATGTCACTAGTTATTTGACACTATTGACTACTATGGTCACTACTGATGCTGTAAAGTCCTGCCCACGTGTTTAGATGCTATCTAGTAATATTACCAATACTGCTTGTAAATGCTGCCTGTGTGATAGTTAAGTGGTCTTGCATAGCAAGAGCACTTATTGTTATCTCACATATATAATATTCTTATTATAGCCAAATTTTAAACGGTATCTCCTCCCACATTTTTTACACTACATTCACTGTGATATTTCTAGTTTTTAAGATAGAACAATTTGAAGGACAATTATTAAAAAATAAATCCAGGATCTGAGAATCTGCCAAGAGTGTGTTTGCATTTGTTTACATTGGTTTCCTTGGAGGCGCTGAGGTAATTAAAAGTCCTCACAGCTGTAAGGGGATTATATAGCTCTTCCCACACAGTTGTGAGGTGTTTTCTGTGAGGTAAATACCTTCATACACACAGCTGTGCGGTAGTTGTGAGGTGTTTTCTGTGAGGTAAATAGCTTCATTTGAAGGACAAGTATTCAAAAAACATTCCTCAATTTCTGTTGTGTTTACAGAGAGCCTGCAAACCCAAAAATTGGTTTCCTAGGAAACGCTAAAGAGTTTAATAACACCTCACAAACAGTTCATTCCTATGTTGCAAGGGTCTCAAACTGGTGGCCCTCCAGCTGTTGTAAAACTACAGTTACCATCATGCCTCTGCCTGAGGGAGTCATGCTGGTAACTGTCATTCTTGCAATGCCTCATTGGACTTGTAGTTTTGCAACAGCTGGAGGGCCGCCAGTTTGAGATGCCTGTAGTGTGTTTGCATATGTTTTACATTGGTTTCCTAGGAGACGCTGAGGTAAAATCCTTCATACACACATCTGTGAGGGCTTTCTATAGCTCCTCCCACACACTGTGAGGAGATATGGCTATTTTTTTTTTTGACTATGCGTAACTTCTGCATGCTCTGCATATAGCAACCATGCATAGCAACCACTCCATAGCAACCCTCCATAGCGACCCTCCATATGAAACCTCCATAGCAACCCTCCATAGCAACCACTCCATAGCAACCGTCTATAGCAACCAGTCCATAGCCATCAGTCCATAGCAACCCTCCATAGCAACCATTTTTTGATGGGGCTAATAGCATGGTGCAGTTTTGTGGTGCAGTTTTGATGGGCTAGTTTTTGATGGAGCAGTTTTTGATGGGGCAATGGACCGAACTGGATTGACACACGGTTGGATCACATTTACATCTCTAGGGGCACCGTCTCCAGTCAGTAGTATTGGTGGAGGCAAGACCACGCCGCACAATTTACCCTGAAATTGTATCTTTTCTAGTTACATTAGATTTTAATACTACTGCTGCTGCCTCCATGCTGAGTAATGCTTCATGACCTCTCTGGCACAGCGGATCCACCAACAGCCTCCGCTACAAGCTACCAGACCGGATCGTAACAGCAAGTGTAACTAAAACAATGAAGTTTATGTTAAACCCTGGTTTGCGGCCTTCATACTGCAACCATTATACTGCAACCATTAGGCGCCGTACACACGGCCGAGGTTCTCGCTGAAAATCAGCGAGAACCTCGCTGGAATGCACATTCCAGCGAGGACCTCGGCTGTGTGTACGGTCTCAGCGAGCTTCCCGTCGGGAAGCCCGTCGAGCCGAAATAGAGAGCACGCTCTCTATTTCCTCGACGGCCCGCCTGGAAGAATGGCTGGTTGCCATTCCCGACAGGCGGGTCGCCGAATTCGACGGCCGGGAGAGAACCTCGACGGGCGGAACGATGTGTTCTGCCCGTCGAGGTTCTCTGCCGTGTGTACGGCGCCTCAGCCTGTATGCAAGAGCAAATCTGCACTCTCTCTCTCTTTCTTTCTCTCTCTCTCTATATCTATATATATCTATTGTTGCTTTTGTTATTTTTCAACAGTTTAGTTTGTGTTCGTCGTGACTGTGTCTGTGTACTTTAGTTTGTCCTAGTTTTGTGTTAAATAAAATAATAGTATAACATGATTTTGCTTATTATGAAGTTAGATGTGTTGATGTTGATGTTGATGTGTTAGATGTGAAGTTAGATGTGTTGACAAACCTAAAAATCTATCTCAAAAAGAAAGGAAACATTTAAAAAAAATAACACTTTTTAATTAAAATATCAAAATCCAAGTTACTTGTTCATAAGCTTCTGCTTTTTTTCCAATTGTAACAAAACTTTCATCTGTTCATCCTCCACCTGCTCATTCTGCTTGACAAGGTAGCTAATTTGTCTCTGATTAGCCCGGATTTTTTTTTAATTTTTTGTCAGAGTTGCTTGGAGCAGCATAATCTCTTTTGCAGCTGTTAGAATATAAGAAAAAACAATTTGTTTTCAAAGACCCTTAAGAAATACATAAAATATTTCTGTTGCTTATTAATCAATCATTATCATGTCTATACACTTGTTATGTGTCTAGCACAGACCGGGAGTGCAGAATTATTAGGCAAATGAGTAATTGGACCACATCATCCTCTTTATGCATGTTGTCTTACTCCAAGCTGTATAGGCTCGAAAGCCTACTACCAATTAGGCATATTAGGTAATGTACAACTCTGTAATGAGAAGGTGTGTGGTCTAATGACATCAACACTCTATATCAGGTGTGCATAATTATTAGTCAACTTCCTTTCCTTTGGCAAAATGGTCAAAAGAAGGACTTGACAGTCTCTGAAAAGTCAAAAATAGAGAGGTATCTAGCAGAGGGATGCAGCACTCTTAAAATTGAAAAGCTTCTGAAGCGTGATCATCGAACAATCAAGCATTTCAATCAAAATAGTCAACAGGGTCGCAAGAAGCGTGTGGAAATACCAAGGCGCAAAATAACTGCCCATGAACTGAGAAAAGTCAAGCGTGCAGCTGCCAAGATGCCACTTGCCACCAGTTTGGCCATATTTCAGAGCTGCAACATCACTGGATTGCCCAAAAGCACAAGGTGTGCAATACTCAGAGACATGGCCAAGGTAAGAAAGGCTGAAAGACGACGACCACTGAACAAGACACACAAGCTGAAACGTCAAGAATGGGCCAAGAAATATCTCATGATTTTTCTACCGTTGTATGGACTGCTGAAATGAGAGTGAGTCTTGATGGGCCAGACTGATGGGCCCGTGGCTGGATTGGTAAAGGGCAGAGAGCTCCATTCCGACTCAGACGCCAGCAAGGTGGAGGTGGAGTACTGGTTTGGGCTGGTATCATCAAAGATGAGCTTGTGGGGCCTTTTCGGGTTGAGGATGGAGTGAAGCTCAACTCCCAGTCCTACTGCCAGTTTCTGGAAGACCCCTTCTTCAAGCAGTGGTACAGGAAGAAGTCTGCATCCTTCAAGAAAACCATGATTTTCATGAAGGACAATGCTCCAGCACACGTGTCCAAGTACTCCACAGCGTGGCTGGCAAGAAAGTGTATTAAAGAAAAAAAACTAATGACATGGCCTCCTTGTTCACCTGATCTGAACCCCATTGAGAAGAACCTGTGGTCCATCATCAAATGTGAGATTTACAAGGAGGGAAAAGAGTACACCTCTCTGAACATTGTCTGGAAGGCTGCGGTTGCTGCTGCACGCAATGTTGATGGTGAACAGATCAAAACACTGACAGAATCCATGGATGTCAGGCTTTTGAGTGTCCTTGCAAAGAAAGGTGGCTATATTGGTCACTGATTTGTTTTTGTTTTGTTTTTGAATGTCAGAAATGTATATTTGTGAATGTTGAGATGTTATATTGGTTTCACTGTTAAAAATAAATAATTGAAATGGGTATATATTTTTTTTTTGTTAAGTTGCCTAATAATTCAGCACAGTAATAGTACTCACCTGCACACACAGATATCCCCCTAAAATAGGTAACACTAAAAACAAAATAAAAACTACTTCCAAAAATATTCAGCTTTGATATTATTGAGTTTTTGGGGTTCATTGAGAACATGGTTGTTGTTCAATAATACAATGAATCCTCAAAAATACAACTTGCCTAATAATTCTGCACTACCTGTATACTTCTATCATAAATACCATATTATGGTTCTGCAATCTGACGGGTGCGCTTTATATGTTGTCCATTTTTATATCTACATTTTATTGTTGAAATGTTATTAATCTTTGTGCACATATTTACCTTCCTGAGCGAGGCTCACCGGAAGTTGATCTTCAACGACCTCCACCTCTCCAGCGACCATCATATCCTCATCCTCAGGATTTTTTTTGGGGGGGGGGGACATGCTCCACAACAGGAGCTGTGGCTGGCGAGTGGGAGGGCCCTGGCTGCTCCTCCTCATCCCTCTCCTCCTCTGCCTCATCCTCCTCTGCCGCATCCTCCTCTGCAGCATCCTCCTCTGCAGCATCCTCCTCTGCAGCATCATCCTCTTCATCCTCCTCCTCAGTGGCCTGGCTCCTTGCGCGTTTGGTGCGCACAGCTGGTAGCGGAGCTCCTATAATAACACAATGTTCATATATTAGAAAAATATTTTCTAATGACGTATGCAAATTCGGTGTACTCTGCTGTATTGTATATGAATACAAATTAATTTATATAGACAGTTAACCAATGGGAAAATGTTATATTAAAGGGTCTTGTGGGCACTACAGGGGACTGAGCGTGAGCTGGGCTGCCACCATGGTAAAATGAGCTGTTTTTGTCTCCTTTGTTGTGTTCAGACGATCTCATGTTAAAAAAAGGGCCTGATGGATCACACGGGATTACTATGAAAACCCCACGCCTAACACAGGAATTGAGTGTGAATCTATATATATAAAACTCAACGTGTCTGTGTATGTATGTATGTATGTATGTATGTACCAGCATCACTTCCAAACGGCGAAAGATATTTACATGAAACTTGGCACACAGGTTACTTATATGTCAGCCACAAACATAGGATAGGTTATTTAAGCCTTACCCTCCCCCATTTGCCATGGTCGGGGTTTTTCTTTAAAGTCCCATTCAACTCTATGGGAAATACATGTTACTTCATAACAGCTGTAGATATTTCGATAACACTTGGTCACATGTTACTTATACGTCCACTTAAAGTATAGGATCGTTAGCAATGGGAAATGTATGTTCCCACATAACTTCTGTGTTGCTGTCTGCTGTCCCATGTCTTTTTTCAACAGTACTATGAATACCTTGGCTGGTGGTGATATATGTTACCACAACATGGCGTCTGGGTTAACAACATCTGCCCTTACATTAATTACATATGACCTTACATAACTGTCACCAAAGAAGCTGCGGTGGGTCAACACGATTGCCACTGCGCTGACAAGCCATTCACCTCTGCAGCTAGGGGTTCGGATCCCGCTCTCGGCTACATGTTAATTGAGTTTGGCGGTCTCAGCCCGGCCCCCGGTGGGAGTGCTATGCGAGGTAAGACTGCGCTTAGTACGTCCACCCCCCTTCCACAAAAACCACCACACTTACACACGCACTCGAAATTGGGTTAACATGCACGCACTCTGACCACGCGGTCTCTAAAAAGAGAGGCAAAGGACTAACGGGGCTGGTTGAGCGGGCAAATCCTCTCACTACCTTATAGGGAGTCCCTCTGCCACGTTGGGCTTCAAAGCGGAGCAGGTAGGACGGGCTGTATGGGAGGACCCCCTCACACCCGCCATTGTCACCCGGGGCATGGAGAAAGGTGGCAGATTGCCTCTGGGGGAGGCCTGCCTACTCCCAACTCCTGCAGTCCGGCTCCTCTCTCGAGTACACGCACGAAATACACTTTAGAAAAAAAAAACATAACTGTCAGCAATAACTTACCTGGGTGATATTTAAGACGGAGACGCTTGACCCGGTCCATATGGCGCCTCTTTAGGTCGGACCATTTTTTAAGGATCGCCATGCGATCTGGTGGGCCGCCATGGTGATCGCTTAATTTCTCGATTATGGAGCGTATCACTTACTTTTTTTGCGCCTGCCTCGGCAGCTGGTCATACCCTGTTTCCAGGAGCGTCTGCAAGATGAAGAACAAAGTATATTATAATACTTTTGTTTAAAGCCTTATGGATATATGACGGAAATCTATGGTATTCAACATTGGGAGCATTCTCGCCTTATTAATCAATGACAGGGGTAACATGACAGATTTTATATCTTGCCATTTTTTTGACATTTTGATGAATTAATTTAGAATAAATAATGGAGTTAATGTTATTTAAAAACTACAACTACCAGCATGCTCTGATACACCATGTAGCTCACCGTCACCAGCTGTACAACAATTATACTTTAACTCGGAGCATGCCTGGACAGTTAATGGCTGTCCAGTAATAACGGGGAGTTGTTTTGCAACAGCTGTAGGCTCCGTTTAGGAAACAGTGCCGCATACGCGAGTAGCGCCCGCATACTCTGTAGCTCAAAAAATGCAACCTGTAGAATTTTTTAAACGTCACCTATCGAGATTTTTAAGGGTGAAAGTTTGACGCCATGCCACGAGCGGGCACAATTTTTGAGCGCGACATGTTGGGTATCATTTTACTCGGCTTAACTTTATCTTTCACAAAATATAAAAAAATTGGGCAAAATTTATTGTTGTGTTATTTTCCAATTCAAAAAAGTGATTTTTTTCCAAACAAAGTGCGCTTGTAAGACCGCTGTGCAAATACGGTGTGACAAAAAGTATTGCAATGACTACCATTTCATTCTCTAGGGTGTTAGAAAAAAATATATATATAATGTTTGGGGGTTTTAAGTAATTTTCTAGCAAAAAAAAATGTTTTAGTCTCATAAACACCAAATCTGAAAAATTAGCCCGGTGTCCACAACATGTTAAATTCATTATGCAAAATAGCAAGGAAAGTGCCTAAATACACATTTACCAACCAGGGTGTCTGCAGCTGTACAGGCATGCTGGGAGTTGTAGTTTTGTAACACCAGGAGACAAATTGTTTGGGAAATACTAATATCTGATCTTATATACTAACTTTTAAACTAGTCTAAAATGCAGTTAAAGATAATGCAAATACTTACACAGATCAGCATCTTTTCCTCACTTCGTGACAGATTGCTCCCGACCATTTTTTTAAAGCAAAGCTGGGCACTTGGCCAACACAAACTTGCTCTTGGAAAATGAAACTGGCAAGTGGCCAAGTTCCAGGAAGTAGTCGCGTGTTGTTCGCGCGATTGAGCATGCGCGATCGCGAAACTCGCAATATTGTTTTTAGCTAAAATAAAACATATATTCGATTTCAGAGTGTTACTGTTGAAATTCCGCAATCAATTTCTCATTCGCATTTTGTGAAATTTCGATAAAATATCTTGAATATTCGATTTCAGAATGAGCCAATCAGAGCGCTCCTAAAGCATGTCTCGAAATTGCGCAATAGATATCGCAATCGCATTTTCGTGAAATTACGATAAAATAGCAAGAATATTCTGAGCCAATCAGAGTGCTCCTTCCGCATTTCCCGAATATTCGCAATTATTTTGTATTGTAATATATCACGAATATTCTCAGCCAATCAGAGTGCTCCATTCCGCATTTCTCGAAATTTCGCAATTATTTTGTATTGTGAAATATCACGAATATTCTGAGCCAATCAGAGTGCTCCTTCTGCATTTCTCGAAATTTCGCTATTTTTTTGTATTGTGAAATATCACGAATATTCTGAGCCAATCAGAGTGCTCTATTCCGCATTTCTCGAAATTTCGCAATTATTTGGTATTATAAAATATCACGAATATTCTGAGCCAATCAGAGTGCTCCTTCCGCATTTCTCGAAATTTCGCAATCATTTCATTTCCAAAAAATATCACGAATATTCGTATTTAGCGAATATATCTCGAATATTCGACTATATATTCGAGATATATCGCGAAATCGAATATGGCATATTCTGCTCAACACTACTGAGGAGGTGGGGTGGATTGACCCGTGGCATAGCAGTAACCCACAGCAAAAGTTGTTCTCCTGTTTTTCTAAAACTCACCTCTCCCTGTCACGCATTGACTTATGCTTATGCTCGCCCCAAGCGGCTAACCTGTTGGAGGATCTTAGATACCTGGTGAGAGGGGTTTTGGATCACTCCCCACTTGTATAGTTGATTTGATTACGGTTGCCCTGGGGTGGTAATCATTTACCCATTAATGAGAATGTGCCACATCCTTGATAATATGGATTTTTTGAAACGGGCATGAAAACATGCCTCTAACTGGGAAAAATTTGGACTTTATAGGCACAGAATTTAAAAAAAAAATATATGTATTTAATAGAAAAAGACACAACAATTACAACACGACATTTACACTGTACTATGCATTAGAAAAAAAGAAAAAACATATAAATAATAAGAACCGCATAGGTCACTCTAAGAAACATTCACTTATTAGCCACAGGGCTATATGTAATTCAAACAGTATATGCGCTGGGTAGAGAAATGCTTTCAGATGAGGACCCTTGGTTGGTTCTTAGACGATATAAGAGCTGCTCTACATGTTTCGCATGCATTTGCATGTGATTGTATGTAAATGTTTTGTTCATTTACTACTATGCTGTGCTATCTGTGTCCCACGTTTATTGATAGCCTGACTGCAGTACTCTAATCCCACCACATCACCCTGCGCCTCTGAGTTCAGCACCAGCACGGCCACGTAAGCCATCAATGGGTCCAGTCTATTGCTTAGAAGTAGGCAATGACATTTGGACCTGCTGATGGCAATACTCTGATCCCCCCTCTTTTTTCCAATCTAGGGGATCCTCCCATAAAGTGAGCTGACATTCGAGTTAACAAGCCGATCTCACGGCTCCTCTGCGCATGCGCGATTCGCGCATGCGCACTATGGGATGTCTAGGCCGGCCGGAATGACGCAATTACGCCCGCCGTCATATCCGAGGAGTGTATATTAGGCCAGTTCAGTTCCCCCAGTCCTCAGGTGTGGAGAAGGTGAACACACCCAACGCTATTGTCAGCGTGACTGCCTGTTCGTCTGGGATCCTTCTCTATTTTCCAAGGTATGCCAAGTCTCTTTTCCTTTATCCTATGTAGTGCCTACAAGCATCTTATTAATCACTTCTAGTTCCAATGCTGTTAAAGCATTGGACATAATTTTTCTTTTCTTGTTCCTCTGACATTATTACATTGGTGTTTTTCAGACCAGTGCTTAGCTTATACGTTGGGCGCTCGTCTATCGCCATCTACAGCCCATTTTTGAGAAGGCCTTCTTCCTCAACAACAATACTCAACCCATAGGCCATTTGTAAGGCAATATTAAAAACAAAAGCTAATGACTACAATAACTTCTGCTAATTTAAGCGGAAATCTTCTTTCTGCTTTTTTGTTACATTTTATTTATTTTTTTCTGCTATAATAATTAAGTCCTTTACCAAAACTTTGCGCCTTATCAAAACTCTATCTTTTAGAAGACCACCAACAAGTAATCCTAGCGCACTCCAGAAAATGCACCCTGAAGCTTTGATGGTGTGATTTAATAGCGTTTATTTAACAACCTGACTTTTTAAGGTAGTTTTTCTTTAATCTTTTACCTATATCTAGAGAAGCAGTTATGGCTCAATGTCAACTATTTTATGGCTTATCATCATATATTTTTATTATTCATCAGAATTTTTCCTTTTTGCCTCTACTGGTTGTTGCCGTGACGCACGGTGAGGGATCTAGGCTGCATCATCAGCTCCCGCCCCGACAGTATTAGGTGCGGTCTGATAGTCGGGCTCTAATTGTGGGACACAGTATGCCAGCGTTCTTTTCCTTTTCCAAAACAAATAAATAAAAAACACAGAGGTTTTCGGTGAGTACATCGCATATACATGCATGCATTTTTTAATCACTGTTTTGCCTATTACTTAGGCCAATATGTAAATAAAATATTATTCTTGTTTATTTTATGTATATGTTTTTTGATATCTAGAAGCTCCTGAAGAAGCGACGCCAATATAGTCGCGAAACATGTAGAGCAGCTCTTATATCATCTAAGAACCAACCAAGGGTCCTCATCTGAAAGCATTTCTCTACCCAGCGCATATACTGTTTGAATTACATATAGCCCTGTGGCTAATAAGTGAATGTTTCTTAGAGTGACCTATGCGGTTCTTATTATTTATATGTTTTTTCTTTTTTTCTAATGCATAGTACAGTGAAAATGTCGTGTTGTAATTGTTGTGTCTTTTTCTATTAAATACATATATTTTTTTTTTAATTCTGTGCCTATAAAGTCCAAATTTTTCCCAGTTAGAGGCATGTTTTCATGCCCCTTTCAAAAAATCCACTCCCCACTTGTGGTATCCCTGATCGTTAGGCCCACTGCGGATCTCCCTGGAAGCTCAACGCCTTTTGGCTTAATTTATTCCCTTCCCACCAACGAGTTACGGAGGAGATTGCTTGGTTTTGGCGGCGCCATGAGGATCATTCTGACTTGGGATTGACCTGGGAGATGTTTAAAGCGTTCCTCAGGGGAATCTTGATAATGGAGGTTACGGGTATCAAGGCGAAAACAAACGATGTACGGGAACAATCCGAATTATTGGTGAGTAGATTGGAGGCTGAATTTATTACTGACCCTTCTGACGCGTCTAGGGAAGCATGGATGGCAGCACAGGAGGCAGTGGATAGGATTACTAGGGAGGCGGCTGATAGAAAGCGTTTTTTAATAAACAGGCTTTCTTTGAGGAGGGTGAGCAGACAGGCCGTTTGCTAGCAAAAATAGTGAAGGCGTCCCAAACGTCCCCGTCCATCGGTGCACTTTATACAGAGGGGGGAGGGCTTGTGAAGACTTATTCAGATATAGAGTTACAGGACTACTTGCGGGGAATTGAGTTGCCCTGTTTGTCGGCTACCCAGCGGGTATTCCTGGACTCCCCGATAAAGTTGGAGGAGCTACAGGAGGCTGTCAGGCTGTCAGATGGTCTTCCAATCAAAATTTTCAAGCAGTATAGGGGTATAGTTTTGCCACGCTTGCTCAAGGTTCTTAATTATGCCAGGGAACAACAGTGTTTTCCGGATTCTATGACCAGAGCTTGCATTGTTCTCCTTTTAAAACCAGGTAAGGACCCACTTGACCCTGGTTCATACAGGCCGATTTCGCTCTTACAGAGCGATATTAAAATCCTAGCGAAGGTCCTGGCTCTGAGACTCAACAAGGTTATCTCCTCTATCATTCACACAGATCAATCTGGCGCGAATAACGCGAATATCGCGGCGAATTATGAATGTTTTAAAGAACCCAGAAGTCTAAAAGTTGCTGGTATGATTAGAGACAGACATCAAACTTAGCAGATTATTTTATTTAATATATCACGAATATTCTCTGAACATTTCTCAGACGAATATTCTGTGTCTCCTTCCGGAAATTCGCAATTTTTGTGTAAATGGGGAATAGAGCCCTATTCCATTCCGTCATTAGATGACCATAAGGCTTTTGACAGTATATGTCGAATATTCGACTATATATTCGAATGGGGCATATTCTGCTAACACTTTCACACAGATGGGCTGTTATGGGCACATTTGGCTTCGGTGAACAGTTCCTGTCGTGGGTGAAGCTGTTATATTGTTCACCCAGGGCGGTGATTAGGGAGGCGGGGCATGTTTCAAAATCTTTTACTCTGCATAGGGGTACCCGTCAGGGATGCCCGCTGTCCCCGCTTCTCTTTGCCGTTGCCATTGAGCCCATGGCAGCCTTGATCAGAGAGAACCAGAAGGTGAGGGGCCTACAATATGGGGGGATTCAGGAGAAGATTATGTTGTACGCTGACGACACCATGCTTCTTTTGGGTGACACTGATGGATCCCTGAAGGAGGCTATGGAAGTAATCGGCAGGTTTGGGTCCTATTCTGGCCTAGTCATCAACTGGACCAAGTCCTCGCTTCTACTGTTGGATGATTTCCCCGTTTGGCGGGGAGCGGATAATACACAAGGTACCGGTATCCACGGAATTTAAGTATATTGGTATCCAGTTTACTTCTGAACCACGTGACTTTCTTACACTCAATTTGACACCGCTACTAAATAGAATTAGGGATAAAGTTAAAATCTGGTCTCGCCTCAGGATGTCCCTGGTCGGCAGGGTCAATCTTATTAAAATGATTTTTATGCCCCAGCTCTTATACCTCCTACACAATACCCCTATGGTCATCCCTCTAAAAATGTTCAGAATTATTAACTCCCTTTTAAGGACCTTCATTTGGCAGGCTAAAACCCCTAGGGTGAAACTGGAGCAATTTCAAAAGCCTAAGATGGCGGGAGGCGTCGCCCTCCCTAATCCTTGGGTCTACTATTTGGCGGCTCAGGCGCAGCACATCACCAGGGCTATGCTGGAGAGTCAGGTTCTTGAGGGTGGTGGGGGGCAGTCGGATCCCATTAGGGCCCTGATGTGCTATGCCACTGGCCTCGATAGCACACCTACTGGTATGGAGGCCTTGGCGTATGCATTTTCCAACAAAAATGTTCCCACGTATGCGCTGCTGCAAAAAATTTGGAACAAACTTAGACAGTTGCAGGAGGTGGAGGGGTTCACATGTTATAGCCCGATATGGAACAATGGGTACTATGGAGTGTTGCTCTCACTGGACTGTGGGGCGCGGTGGAGGAGGTACGGTGTTACACTTCTGAGGCATTTTTTGAGGTGGTTGAATTGATCCCCTTCCCTGTACTGAGGGAGAGGTATCGCCTTCCACAATCCATGCTCTTCCATTACATGCAGTTGAGGCACGCGGTGATGGCATAGGCAGGGGGGGCCCCATGGGTTCTTTCGCACACACCGATATTTAAATTTATGGCCAAAGTATCTCAGTTTAAGGGATTTATTTCTAGCGCTTACTCCAGGATTTTTCGAATATATATTTGGAGGGTTTTCCCCTTGCGGTATTTACTAAGTGGGAGAGGGATGTGGGGTTATTTGAGAATGAGCAATGGGAGGAGACACTTCAGGCAGTGCAGTTGTGCTCCCTGAATGTGGCCCAGCGGTTGTCCCAATTATACATAGTTCTCAGAGTGCATTACACGCCCGACAGGCTGTTTAAAATGGGTGTGAGATCAGACTCCAGCTGCACTAGATGTGCAAGGGACCATAGAGACCTAATTCATTTGTTGTGGCGGTGCCCCAAGCTTCATCTGTTCTGGTCAGGGGTCGTGGCTCTTCTTAACAGGGTTTATCTGACTAACATACCTATTGACCCGAAGCCATGTCTTTTGGGAATTATGGATGATATCTCGATGGACGATAATAGCAGGCAAGCCATATTGAGAGCTCTATTCCAGGCCACCACCATAAGAATGGAGAAATATGTCTATCAGCATAGGGGTTGTCCGGGTAAATTTGAGCGAATGTGGACCCCATGGTTAGATTCCGCTGGCCTGTCCCGGTTGATTTGGTCATGGACAGATTATTTTGTTAGATGAAGGGCATTCAGCTGTGATGTAAAGAGGGCGGGGAAATAGACATTGGACATTTTGGCTCCCAAAAGAATAAAAAAACAATAAGGCCTGGAAGAGCTATGCTAGGATGGGAAGTAACCACCACTGCGGTTAAGGAATTAATAGTGTGGAAAACCTTTTGCCAGAAGGATCTAATACAGGGGCATGACCACCAAGTGTGGAGCATGGAGCCCTCCAGTTCGCATCCCCTAAAGCACACTGGCGAGGTCCCTGGAAATATCCTTGCCAACCTGGAAGGAACATAGTACCATCTAATCAAAACTTTCAAACTAGCCTCTATGAGAGAAATGTTGAGAATACCTTTATATGATCTCTGTGCAGCTTGAAACCAGACTGCGGTATCCCACCAGCCGTCCACGTCCTCTTCCCAGGCCCGGGCATAGGTCGGCTTGTCTACTTTAGATGCGAGTGCTGTGTAGATCAAGGAAATGCCTCCCCTCTGATTCTCTGCAGAATTCCCGAGGGACACCTATACTCCTTATTACCCCACACAAAGCAAACTATTTGTGATTGCAGTGTATAGGTATAACAAACGAGGGAGAAGGGACATTTTTACTGACTTAGCCCTACCTAACCAGGATAGACCACACCTCGACCACGCGTCCAAATCGCCTCTATATTTAAGTATCATAGGGGGACAGTTGGCTTTAAAAAGACTATTGACGTCTGACGTTAGTTTAATGCCCAGGTATGGAATAGCACCAGAAGCCCAACGGAACTCAAAATTATGAGAGAGCTGATTGAGAAGGTCTGGGGGAACTGTAATGTTTAACGCTGTCAACTTAGTCATATTAACTCTCAGTCCCGAAACTTCACTAAAAGCCGCAGTGTCTTAAGAATTACAGGAGTAGAGGTCAGTGGAGAGGTAATAAAGAGGAGAATGTCATCCATGTATAGCGCGCACTTGTATTTCCCGTGTCCACACGTTACTCCCCTAAAGTCAGGGTTAGATCTAAGCACTATGGCCAGCGTTTCTATAGCCATCGCAAAGAGGAGGGGGGAGAGCGGGCAACCCTGTCTGGTACCCCTCCCTATAGTGAAAGACTCTGAGTGTCTGCCCATTAGGCGTACCTGCGCAGTGGGGTTTGAGTAAAGCGCCTGGATCAGATTTAAGAAATATAGGCCGAAGCCTCACCTCCCCAAGATATCAGACAGGTAAGCCCAATCTATAGAGTCAAAGGCTTTGTGGAGGTCTATGGAGAGCAAAAAAACTTTTTGCTGGGGACCCCCAGCCCACCGTGACTTGAGAAGCGAAATTACGTCAATGGCCCGTCGGATCTGGTCTGGGCCCTGTCTCCCAGGGATGAAGCCCACCTGGTCTTTATGGATGTATGCAGCTATGAAGCCCGAAATTGGCCTAGATCTTGGTCATAATTTTAATATCATTATTAATTAGCGAGATCGGGCGGAAATTACCCACCTCACTAGCATCCTTGTCAGGTTTGGGAATCACTGGGATATATGCATAATTCAGTTCCCTATCCAAGTGACTTCCCTCCCTGAGAGAGTTGAACAACCGAGCCAGATGCGGTGCCAGACAGGGTCCAAATTTTTTGTAGTATCCAGTGGAGAACCCATCCGGACCAGGTGAGGAACCTAACTTAAAGGATTTAATGGTGTTCAATTTCCTCTGGGGTGAACGAACTCTCAAGGAGATTTCTATGCTCTGTAGACAGAGTGGGCAGAGGAAGATCATCTAAAAATTTGTTTGTCAATGGACCCCGGGGAGATTGGGAAGGTTTGTATAGATCCAAGTAGAACTGCAAAAACGTATCCATGATCTTGGTCGGATTTTGCGTCAGGTCCCCTGAGGTCTCCCGAATTTTAGGGAAGGTTAGAGCGCGATGTTTAGGACTCAGCTTTATCGCCAATTTCGATCCAATCCTGTCCCAGTCCATCTGTCATCAGTTTCAAGTTAAGTAGAGCTCGGGCCCTGTCTAATTTCTTCAGAGACTCGGCCATGGGGTGTCGCTTATGGGCTTTAGCAAGATAACAAAAGTCCTCAGTAAGCTTCAAAGTGTCTGCTCTGTGTTCTGCCTTGAGTTTCAACCTCATCTGAATGAGTTTACCCCTAAGAACTGATTTGTGCGCAGCCCAGACTGTGGCAGCAGTGTTATGTATGGTGTATACCTGGTCGTCAGATCCTAGTCGCAGGAGGTGGCCTCTCGTACGGCGCTGGTTCGGGAGACGCTGGATTTGGGAACAGCGGCTCGGGAGCGCAGCGGGGTAAGGGTGCCTGGATGATGGTGCAGGTCAGCACGGTACAGGTTCTTCCGGGGTCACTGGAATAAGGGAAGAGCAGGCACTCTGATACGGGAGCTGGTGGTTTGAAGGCTGATGCAGAGGTTAGCGATCCCGATGCGACTTGGCAGGTGACCTTGGTGCGGACGGCAGGCGACTCCGGGACTGGTGCAGGTCGAAGTAGACAAGAGGATGAGACGTAAGCTGGGTCAGGCAGGCCGAGGTCGAACACGTGAGCAGACGAAGGGTTAAACAGGCAGGCGTAGTCGGGAGTTCAGGCAGAAGGTCTGGCAGCGGTAGTAGCGATAACAGAAGGCAGGTCCAAGCAGGCCGAGGTCAGGTTTGGAGAGGTACGGAGAGTCAAACGTAGCCGGGTCAATATCAGAACAGATAATTCAGATGCAGGTTAATCAGAAGGTATTTTGGCAGATCAGACAGCAAGGGGCTGCTGCATCTGACTGCCTTTTAAAGGCACATTGGCGCCAAAGACTCGCGCCAACGTGCACGCGCGCGCTCCCGCCGCGCGCGCACGCGCGCGCGCACCACCCGCGCACGCGCGCGCTCCACCGGTGCACGCGCACGAGCGCGGACACGCGCGCGCACACCAGAGGCGCGCCGGGGGCCGGCGCCAGGGCCCTGACATTGCCCCCCCCCAAGGGGCAGCCTCCGGATGCCAAGGCGGGCCTGTTTCTCAGGGTGGGCAGAAAAAAAAGCACGAATTAGTTCTTGGGCGTGGATATTGTCCTCGGGTTCCCATGAATTGTCCTCCGGCCCGTACCCCTTCCACTTGATCAAAAATTGAATTTGCCCCTGCCGTTTTCTTGCAGTCGAGGATGGCTTCTACTACATACTCCTCGCAGCCATTAACTGAAATAGGTTCAGGTGGGCCAGCCCCTCTGTCAGGAAAGGGATCAGGAGTTGCGGGTTTCAGCAATGATACGTGAAATACCGGGTGAATCTTAGGAGACTCAGGTAAAGACAGTTCATAAGAAACCTCATTGATCTTTCTTCTTACCGGAAAGGGTCCCATAAACCTGGGTGCCAGTTTCTTGGAAGGACAAGCTAATCTGAGGTTACTAGTAGAAAGCCATACCTGATCTCCCGGTTGCAGGTCCAGCTCACCTCTCCTTTTTCGAAGGCTTTCTTGCTGTCGGCTTGAGCTTTCGTTACTGCTTCTTGTAGCACCCGGTTGTTGCGACTGAGGAAGTCCACCGTGCTCTGCACCGCCGGAACTGGGGATTCTGGAAGAAAATCTGGTAAGAAGGTTAGATTAAAGCCATAATTGGCGAAAAAGGGGGATTGTCCGGTTGCCGAATGGCTGGCGTTATTGTAGGCAAATTCCGCCAGGGGTAGCAGGGAGACCCAATCGTTCTGGGAGAAGGAAGTGAAACATCTAATATATTGCTCCAGGGTCTGGTTTGTGCGTTCAGTCTGTCCGTTGGTCTGGGGATGGTAGGCCGAGGAGAAAGCAAGTTTGATATTCAGAATCTCACACAGGGCTCTCCAGAAACGTGATGTAAACTGGACCCCCCTATCCGACACGATGTTTGCAGGGACCCCGTGGAGTCTGACAATTTCCCTGATGAAGACACGGGCAGTCTCAGCAGCTGATGGAGTACTCTTTAGTGGAAGAAAGTGGGCCATCTTAGATAGGCGATCTACGACTACAAAAATCGCTGTGCACCCCTCGGAACATGGAAGCTCTACTATAAAGTCCATGGCGATCATCTGCCATGGTCTATCGGGTACCGGCAGAGGTTTTAGTAAGCCCCAGGCTCGATTTCTTGTAGTCTTGTTTTGATTGCAGGTTGGACAGGTATTGACGTAAGATTTACAGAATTCCTCCAAGCCTGGCCACCAGAAGGTACGCCGTACCAGTTCAAGGGTTTTACGGACTCCGAAATGTCCTGCCAATGGATGGTCATGAAGTAGTTTTAGGACCTCTACCCGAATATCCGATGGCACAAAAATTTGGCTCCCTCTCCAAAAAAGTCCGTCTCTGGGGGTCAGGGTGACACCAGGGGGTTTTGAAGAGTCCGTGGATGCCTCTCTAAGTCGGGGAAGCAGATCATGGTGCAGCAGTAAAAAGTTCCCGGCCTGAAGAATGGTGTCAGGGGCAGGTAAGTCCTTGGGATTATCGTGCATCCGTGATAATGCATCTGGCTTGATGTTTTTTGAGCCGGGGCGATACGTGATGTGGAAGGAAAAGCGAGAAAAGAATAATGCCCATCGGGCCTGTCGGGGTTTCAAGCGTTTTGCGGATCTTAAGTACTCTAAGTTCTTGTGGTCCGTATAGATCAAGACCGGATGTGCAGCGCCCTCCAGAAGGTACCTCCATTCCTCCAGTGCAGCCTTGATGGCGAGTAGTTCCCGGTCGCCAACATCATAATTCCTCTCCGCTGGGGAGAGTTTTCGGGAGAAGAAGCCCACGGGATGCATCAGATCTTTGTTCCCCTGGCGTTGGGAGATGATAGCGCCCACTGCTACCTCGGATGCGTCTACTTCAAGGAGGTAGGGTAATGCCGGGTCGGGGTGGCTAAGAATCGGGGCAGATGTAAACAGTCCTTTAAGTGTATCGAAGGCCTTTTGGGCTTCTGGATTCCACTGGAAACGTTGGTTCTGTTTGGTTAACTGCGTGATTGGCGAGATAATCGCGGAAAAATTTCTGATAAACCTTCTGTAAAAATTTGCGAAACCCACAAATCGTTGCACCCCCTTCTTGTCCAGAGGTGCTGGCCAGTCAAGTATGGCGGACACTTTGTTGGGGTCCATCTTAATTCCTGTAGGGGATAAGATCAGGCCAAGGAACTGAATGGTTTGTTGTTCGAATTCACATTTTTCGACTTTGGCATATAGTCTATGTAGACGGAGGCGATTTAGGACCCTGCGGACGTGTTCGCGGTGTTTGTCCAGCGATCCGGAGTAGACCAATATGTCATCTAAGTAGACGATGACGAAGATGTCAAGAAAGTCTCTAAGCACGTCGTTGATGAAGTGTTGGAAAGTCGCGGGTGCATTGCACAGACCAAAAGGCATGACCAGATACTCATAATGTCCAAAACGGGTACGAAAAGCCGTCTTCCACTCATCCCCGTCCCGAATGCGGATTAAGTTGTACGCTCCCCTCAGGTCCAGCTTGGTGAAGATGGTGGCAGATCTTAATTTATGAAAAAGTTCAGGTATCAGAGGCAACGGGTAACGGTTTTTTATTGTTATGTTATTCAATTCCCGGTAGTCCACGCATGGGCGGAGAGATTGATCCTTTTTACTGACGAAAAATATTCCTGCGCCTGCTGGGGAGGTAGACGGGCGGATGAACCCTTTACTCAGATTTTCGTCGATATACACCTTCAGGGCCTCCTGTTCCTTCTCAGACAGCGGAAAGATGCGTCCAAAGGGGATTTCAGCCCCTGGGAGGAGCTCGATTGGACAATCGTATGGACGATGAGGCGGAAGGGAGTCGGCTCCCTTCTTGCTGAAGACATCGGCAAATTCATGGTATGGCTCCGGGATAGACTGGAGCAAGTTGGGGTCAGTGTCCATACAAAGTAGAGCAGGGGGAGCCGGTATGCAGAATTGTTGACAGTAGGAAGAACCGAATGACACCTTTCCAGAACTCCAGTTGATTACAGGATCGTGGGCCTGGAGCCAGGGTAGGCCCAAGATCACAGGGAACAGAGGCGAAGAGATGACATCTAGAGTGAGTAGTTCCTTATGTAGGGGAAGAATCGTGGTGATCAAGGGAAGAGTCTCTTGGGTAACTTGTCCTGAATTTATGCGGGAGCCATCGGCCAGGAAGACGGTAAGTTCATGAGTCTTTTTACGTAATGGTATGTGATGGAGGTCAGCGAAGGCGGAGTCGATGAAGCAGCTGCATGCCCCTGAATCAATGATGGCGTTGACTGGCACTGTCTTTTCCTGGAGCTGAAACGAAAGAAGAAGAGCAAGGTGGGAGGCACGGGTAGGCAGGGTTGACAGATTAACAGGATTCGGAGAAGGGCACTTACGCATCTTGGTGGGACAATTGCTCACGTAGTGACCGGTCCCGCCGCAGTAGAGGCACAGGTTTAGTTGGCGGCGACGTGCCCGTTCTTCAGGTGGCAGCGTTGGTCGCATGAGGCCGAGTTGCATGGGTTCGGAAGTGTCTGGAGGGGCACTGGGAGAATTCATGCTGGTAGGAGGTAGGTAGCGGGAAGCGGGCATCGGTGCCCTAGTGGTCATCCACACAGGCCGGTTTGGCTGAGAGGAACGCTCGGCCCGACGTTCACGGAGTCTACGGTCAATCTGGATGGCTTTAGTGATTAGGTCTTCGAGAGTCTCTGGCACCCCTACCCGGGCAAGCTCATCCTTGAGACCTTCGGAAAGGCCCAGGCGGAATTGGTGTCTGAGAGCCGCGTCATTCCAGAGTGTATCCGTGCTCCAGTGTCTAAAGTCTGAAACATAGTCCTCAACTGCCCTACGGCCTTGCTGGAGCGCGAGTAGGGCAGATTCAGCAGTGGCGGCCCGTTGAGGATCGTCGTACAGCAGAGCCATGGCTTCAAAGAAGGCTTGCAGGGACTGGGTCTGAACATTGTCTTCTTGCAGCAGTCGGTGGGCCCAGGTCTGCGGTTCATTTTGGAGGAGGGAGATCACAAACCCCACCTTGGTAGCTTCCAAAGAAAAAGTCCGAGGTTGCAAGGCAAAATACAGCTCACAGGCGTTGCGGAAGGCCCGGAACTTCGCCCGATCACCTGAGAACCGTTCTGGGATAGGAACTCTGGGTTCGGGTGGAAGCATCACCACTGAGGGGGCGGAGGCCGTCGGAGAAGATCTAGTGGAGGTTGCGGAAGTTGGATCGCTGGAGCCCGACAGGTTTTGGACTTGTCCCTCTAACCTCATATATCCATCTTGTAGGTTCTTGACAGCTTGGGAGTGGCAGACCCTGAGGGATGCCAGATGTTTGCAAATCTCGTCCACAGCGCCCCGGGGCTACTCCTGCAGGATCTGACATGATGGCTGTCTGATACTGTTATGTATGGTGTATACCTGGTCGTCAGATCCTAGTCGCAGGAGGTGGCCTCTCGTACGGCGCTGGTTCGGGAGACGCTGGATTTGGGAACAGCGGCTCGGGAGCGCAGCGGGGTAAGGGTGCCTGGATGATGGTGCAGGTCAGCACGGTACAGGTTCTTCCGGGGTCACTGGAATAAGGGAAGAGCAGGCACTCTGATACGGGAGCTGGTGGTTTGAAGGCTGATGCAGAGGTTAGCGATCCCAATGCGACTTGGCAGGTGACCTTGGTGCGGACGGCAGGCGACTCCGGGACTGGTGCAGGTCGAAGTAGACAAGAGGATGAGACGTAAGCTGGGTCAGGCAGGCCGAGGTCGAACACGTGAGCAGACGAAGGGTTAAACAGGCAGGCGTAGTCGGGAGTTCAGGCAGAAGGTCTGGCAGCGGTAGTAGCGATAACAGAAGGCAGGTCCAAGCAGGCCGAGGTCAGGTTTGGAGAGGTACGGAGAGTCAAACGTAGCCGGGTCAATATCAGAACAGATAATTCAGATGCAGGTTAATCAGAAGGTATTTTGGCAGATCAGACAGCAAGGGGCTGCTGCATCTGACTGCCTTTTAAAGGCACATTGGCGCCAAAGACTCGCGCCAACGTGCACGCGCGCGCTCCCGCCGCGCGCGCGCACGCGCGCGCACCACCCGCGCACGCGCGCGCACCACCGGTGCACGCGCACGAGCGCGGACACGCGCGCGCACACCAGAGGCGCGCCGGGGGCCGGCGCCAGGGCCCTGACAAGCAGAGACTTCACTTGTCGCATTAATAAGGAAATAATCCTTAATTGCCTCTTCCAGAAGGGAACATTGGATTGGGTCACTCAGGAGGGACTCCTGCAAATGCCAACGCGGGAGACCTTTCACTCCAGAAGATCGCAATGTGGTCAAATTGACCATAGAGTGATCTGAAAGGGGGGTTTCCACTATCTTGGAACTTCTAATCAGAGGTATTGTTGAGGAATGCGTGAAAATGTGGTCTATCCTGGCAAATGAGTTGTGCGGGGAAGAGAAATGGGTATAGTCCTTCGCGTGGGGGTTTACCTCTCTCCAAACATCAATCAGCACAGAAGAATTTTAATAGTTTAGCAATTTTAACAATTTGTTTGGAGGGACGCTTGGGCATCGGTTTCCCAACTCTTGATTTGTCGAGTGAGAAAGCAAAGGCGTTGTTGGTGTCTCCGCCAATGAATACCGTCCCCTTGAGATGAGGTAACAGTTTGTGAAGTAGGGAGTCAAAAAATAGTTCTGACCTTTATTGGGGGTGTAGTATGATACAAAGGAATATAGTTCTTTGTCAATGTGACCGGAAACCAGGATGTAGCGCCCTAGAGGGTCAATGACAGTCTCCGGTTGAGAGAGATTAACGTGATTAGCAAAGCAGATTGCCACCCCTTTTGTTTTGTTATCCGCCGAAGCTAAGAAAAATTGAGGGTAACGCTGATGGAGGAAGGTGGGTTTAAATGTGGCCGGGAAGTAGGTCTCCTGTAACAGGAGAATGTCTGCATGCATGGAGTGGTATTGCTGGAAAAGTTTCCTACGTTTAATAGGAGAGTTAAGGCCCTGAGCATTATGGGAGATAATCTTGAGGGAGGGTGTAGAAGGATGTGTATTAGGCATGGATCAGAGTGGGTAGCACTATAGCAAAATATCTTGATCACCTTGATCTAGAGAGCGGTACTCACCAGGAAGCCTGAGATGCAAAGAAGGTGGGGACCCATGCCCTGGGATGTGAGGCCGGTGACAGCTACGGAATCCGTGGAAACTCAGATGAACCATTACAATAAGAGGAAGTAGAAAAGAAGAGAGGAAGAAAGAGAAGCAGGTTACATACTTGTAAAACAAAAATACAAACTTGACTATTAAGGTAAAATCATAAGAACAATAAACCCGGGGGTCCCCTGACCCCCACCCACCCAGGGATCGGGATGGACTAGCCATCTCCTACCCTTCAACCTGAGAGGCCCGGAATTTCCTGGTTACTGGGAAAACGTGAAAGAACCAAGAAGCACAATATGTACTCCCGGTCCTTAAGTGAGTGCACTAGGTCCACCACAGCCCAACCACCCAAAAACAAATTAAACTGAAGGCTCAGATCCGAGCCTAATATGATCAACATAACAGGGCACCCCAACAATAAATGCATAGTAATAGACTAAAGTTACAGTTACACGGCCCGCCCTCCAAACCCTGACGGCAGAGCAACCTGCAAAAAGAACGTGGTTAAATAAAACAGTAATAAAGTCACTGTAGGCAGAATGTCAGCTCCAGTAGGGGCCCTCAAAAAAAAAAAGGGTGGTAAGGAGTGGAAAAGTCAAGTCACAACATAGACAAAGTGGGAACGTCACTGATCAGCTCTCTGATCCAAATAAAGGGGAAAAAGCCCTCATGGTGGAAAATTTTCCTTGGAGCGCTTGTAGCCTTGTTTCAGCCAGGTGTGCTGCAACGGGCTTGCTTTCTTGGTAGATGCAGGGGTGCCCCTGCTGGTCTGCATGGGCATTGGATCCTGTGAAAGAATCCCCAGATGAATCAGGAGGCGCTCCCCCAGAGACCAGAAGCCATAGCTTTTGTTCTTGAAGGAAAAGTTCAGGCGGAGGGGGAAGGACCATCTATAAGCGATTTCCTTTTCCATTAGAAGCTGCAGCAGCGGTTTAAGTGATCGGTTTAAGTGATCTCCTTCTCTGCACCGTGTATGGGGAAAGATCGGCAAAAATCTGTATTTTGTGTCCATGCAGCATTAGGTTATCTGAGTATCTCGCCTTCTCATCACTTCCTCCTTTACCGAATAAAAGTGGAGTTTCACTATGATGTCTCTGGGGAGGCCATCTGAGCGGGGGGGCTGCAGGGCCCTGTGAGCTCTGTCCAGCTCCAGGCGGTGTTCAGCGATATCTGGAATCAGGTTTTTTAAGAGGGATTTCACAGCTACCTGTACCTCCTTCACCGACTCGGGGAGCCCCCTGACCCTAAAGTTATAGCGTCTCGAACGGTTCTCGAGGTCATCAATCTTTGCAAAAGCGGTTTCTAATTGATCCTGGACCTCTTGCAGCCTTGCTGTATTTTGATTTATCCGAGCCACGGATTGATCTGCCTTTTTCTCAATTCTGTCCATCCTCATCCCTATTTGCTGCAGATCCGCATGGATGGATGTGTGCTTTTAGAGAGCATTTGTGCAAAAGCATCCATCATGGATGGAAAGTCAGTGGGGATGGGAGCAGAATCAGCAGCATCACTGACCTCCAGCAGCAGGCCTGTGTGTGGATCCAGCATGGGGGTAGAGGGGGGGCCAGAGCTCATTCTTCCCAGCAGGGATTCTGTGGATGCTGGCGATGTGGCTTGGGGCAGTGGGGGGTAATCCTTACCTGGGGATTGCGGTGGATCAAGGTCCTGGTCGGCTATGGACCCTCCTGTCTCTCCCTCAGAAGGCATGTCTTGCCGCGCCGCTGCCATCTTGGCATAGCTGAGGGGGCTGGGAGATGCCGCCATATGCCGCGACACATCCCTCTGGGCAGGTGCCGATGACATCCACTTGTTCCCGGGTGCTTCCCCCACCCGAATATACTGGTGAGGGTGGCGGGGCCCTGTGAGCTTCGGTGGCGATCACAGGGCCGTGGTGGAGCGGAGCTCTAACAGCCGGCAGCCATCTTTGGAGCTGCCGTGCATGCGCCTACATCGGACAATTTTGACACATTTTTGGGACCTATTACTATTAAATTGCATTCATTATTGTGAAAATGACAGTTGCAGTTTAGGAGTTAACCACTAGGGGGCACTGTAGGGGTTAATTGTGACCTCATGTGTGTTTCTAACTGTAGGGGGCGGGGCTGGACTTGTGATGTCACTAATCGTCTTTCCCTATATCAGGGAACAGGCGATCAGTGACACTGCCACTGTGAACTAGGGGGCACTGTAGGGGTTAAGTGTGACCTCATGTGTGTTTCTAACTGTAGGGGGCGGGGCTGGACTTGTGATGTCACTAATCGTCTTTCCCTATATCAGGGAACAGACGATCAGTGACACTGCCACTGTGAAGAACGTGGAAGGTGTGTTTACACACACCTCTCCCCGTTCTTCAGCTCCTGTGACCGATCGCGGGACTTCTGTGGCGATCGGGTCTGCGGGTCCCGCGGCTGCAGTCACGGAGATTTGGACCGGGTCGCGGGCTCATGCCCTCGCGACCCTCGGCTGGGCACTTAAAGAGGTTGTACAGGTACGTGATTGTGCCCAGCCGTGCCATTCTGCCAACGTATATTGGCATTAGGCGGTCCTTAAGTAATTAAGATATGAGTTAAATATTAGGTATTGTAAATTTCTATAAAAATGTTTAATATTATCTATCACACCTCAATGCTTGGCTGACTTAGTGCTAGGGGACGTGTCCCCCCCCCATGATGCAGAAATCACAAGGGGCACATGCACTACTAACATCCTCCTGTCTTTTCCCTTCCAGGTGACTCTGCATATGCACTGGGACCCCATCTCATGACTCCTTTCCGGAACCCCCAAACCCCAGGAGAGGAAAGATACAATGAAGCCCACGACCAAACCTGTGCAGTGGTGGAACGCACCTTTGGCCTCCTGAAGTCACGTTTCCGATACCTGGATAAGTCTGGGGGTACCCTGTTGTATTCCCCAAACTTTGTATGCCAGATCATCGGTGCATGTTGCATGCTGCACAACTTCGCAGTGAGAAAGGGCCTGGAGATTGACATACATGATGACCTGACCCCCGAACCAGACAATCCCCCCTAACCGAGGGTCCCCCGTCTTCTGAGGGAAGAGCAGCCAGGAGACAGCTCACATTAGGCATCTTTGCACGTTAAACACACACATTAATCATGGCACAATGAGAATGAATGAATTCACACCACTGTGGTCCCTAGATCACACACACCATATCCTCATCACATTGGATTAGCACAAGCCCACCATGCAGGACTTGTGAGCAGCAACGCCACGCCACGGCTCCAATTATGTCACTGTACATTCATACACCATTCACTCGGACCTGGGGATCACTTCTCTCTGGTCCTGGGGAACCCTTCTCCACCACAAATGAGGGTGAGACCCCTTTTCCGGCAGGAATGTCACCCCCACATTCAAAAATCATTCACAAACAGAAAAAAAATCATAATCCAAAAAAAAAAAAATGCACAGCAAAAAAAAATGCACAGCAAAAAAAAAATGCACAGCAAACAAAACACAGAAAAGCCAAAATAAAAACTACTGCCGCTCCACGGCCATGACCCCGACTCCTCAGGGGAGACTCGTGGGGGGGGGGGGTAATCAGGGGAAGGAGGAGCATCCCCTGGTCTCTGCCCACCTGGCGGCCTGCCCTCCAAGGCCACGGCAATTCCTCCTAAAACTCCTCTTCCTCAACCTCAAACTCCTCCTCCTCAACCACCTCAGAGGACTCCGGCCTTGTCTGGGCGTCTTCCTCAGACTCTTGTCCCGGGGATGGTGCGGACAGGCCAGATGGCCCAGCACCCTCCTGCACATCTGTGGATGACACAAAACATTCTCAGGTTGGAGGATCCACACACTTGCCACATATTCCCTCCCCCCCCCCACACATGCTACACACCAGATAGAAAAAAAAAAAACCTTACCTGTCCTCATGGCCTCCTCAATGGAGTCAAAGCCAGGCAGCCCCTCCACTTGCTGCCTGTTGAAGGTCTGGGCCACCAAACGCTCCTCCTCAGTCAGCCTAACAGTGCAGGGTGGGCCCCCTCCAGTGCCCCTGCCATGTGCTGCAATCTTAAAACAGCTTCCCACGGACCACACGCCGGAGATCATTAATCTTCTTTTGTATCCCCTGGCGTGTCCAGGTCTCACCCCCAACGAATTTACCTCATCGGCGATGTCCTGCAAAATCTGACTCTTCCTGGCCGGGGTGGTGTTGCTACTCTCTCAGTGGAGTCGGCGTAACGTAAAAGAGGTGTGCAACGCCGGTCTATATATGCGCAGATGTACGTGGATCTGGCCCAGAGGCTTTTATGGAGTTGAGCTAAGGAGCGTTGGCAAAAACAAATAAAAACCCTACCAAAAGCTCCTAAACTCAAGTTTAGGAGCTGCTAATGTAGATAAAGCCCAAAAAGTTTTTTTTAGAGCTAAACAAAGTAGTTAAGGACTACTTAAAAAAAAAAATGATGAATTTGGCTTTAAAGTATGGCCAGGTTATGAAAAAAACAAGTTCAAGCCTATTATTAACAGTAGCAGAAAAAAATTCTCCTGAAGAGACGGTTACATTGTGGTCACAATTCATGTCTAGTGGGCATGGTCATCTCTGTAGACATCATAAGGATTTCCCAGGTTGTCATCCTCACACCAAGCTCAGTGTAACTTTGTAACTTGAGACATGTATGTATTATTTCTATTCTATTAACCATATTTTCCACACATAGGGCCAGATTCTCAAAGAATCCCCGGCGGCGTAGCGTTAGCCATTTACACTACGCTGCCGCAACCTACTAGAGCAAGTGCTTTATTCTCAAAGCACTTGCTCCCTAACTTGCGGCGGTGTAGTGTAAATGGCCCGGCGTATCCCGCGTAAATCGAAGGGGGCGGCTTGTATTTAAATTAACGTACTGCGCATGCGCCGGCCTTAGAAATATCCCAGTGCGCATGCTCCAAGTTATGACGCTGTTTTCAACGTGAACGTAATCGACGTAAATCCCCATTCACTGACGAGTTATGCAAACGACGTAAAAAAATTCAAATTTCCCTCGGTCACGGCGTCCATACTTAACATAGGATGCGCCACCTTCGGGCTGGGTTATCTTTACGCCGTGCAAACCTTACCGAAACGACGTAAACTACGACGGGGCGGCGTAAAAACTTTCGGGAATCGGCATATTAGGCTCATTTGCATAGGCAAATGAGAAAACAATGTTATGGCCACCTAGCGGCCGGCGTTGTCATTACATCTACGATCCGACGGTGTAATTATTTTACACCTGTCGGATTTTTAGTGTATCTATGCGTAAGTGATTCTAAGAATCACACGCATAGATACCCATTGAGATACAACGGTGTATCTGACATACACCGTCATATCGCCTCTGAGAATCTGGCCCAGTCTCTTAGGTTAATTTTTAATTGCAAAATCCGGTGCAGTTGTGGATGCTAGCCTATCAGCTATTAACTTCAACTTGTTTAATTATGCTTTGACAAAAAACCTGGAAGCTGATCGTTTTTTTTTTGCACAGTTTTAGTAAATCAATCCCCCCATGTCTACTAATTGATAATTACATATTATTCATATCACATGTTTAACTTCCTTCCTAAAACACTGATCTGATTTATATATATATATATATGTATGTATATATATGTATGTATATATATATATATATACATATATATGTACAGTACAGACCAAAAGTTTGGACACAAATGGGAAAGACCACCGCTCCAGGTGAGCTCCAGGCAATCAATGTCCATTTAGAACCCAGGCAGGTGCCGGCAATGCACTAGGCAATCAGAAAAAGAGGTTTGGACAGCCGCACTCAAAAATAGGTAAAATTTAAAAATAGCCCTTTATTGTGGTAAAATAAATGGATGCACTACAAAGAAAGCATACAGTGGGAACAAAAAACAGCTGACGCGTTTCGCATTGAGCTTCAATGCTTAGTCATAGCTATACCAAAAGTTTGGACACACCTTCTCATTCAATGAGTTTTCTTTATTTTCATGACTATGACAATTGTAGATTCACACTGATTGCATCAAAACTATGAATTAACACATGCGGAATTATATACATAACAAAAAAGTGTGAAACAACTGAAAATATGTCATATTCTAGGTTCTGCAAAGTAGCCACCTTTTGCTTTGATTTCTGCTTTGCACACTCTTGGCATTCTCTTGATGAGCTTCAAGAGGTAGTCACCTGAAATGGTCTTCCAACAGTCTTGAAAGATTTCCAAGAGATGCTTAGCACTTGTTGGCCCTTTTGCCTTCACTCTGCGGTCCAGCTCACCCCAAACCATCTCGATTGGGTTCAGGTCTGGTGACTGTGGAGGCCATCTGGCACAGCACCCCATCACTCTCCTTCTTGGTCAAATAGCCCTTACACAGCCTGGAGGTGTGTTTGGGGTCATTGTCCTGTTGAAAAATAAATGATGGTCCAACTAAACGCAAACCGGATGGATGCCGCTGCAAGATGCGGTAGCCATGCTGGTTCTGTATGCCTTCAATTTTGAATAAATCCCCAACAGTGTCACCAGCAAAGCACCCCCACACCATCACACCTCCTCCTCCATGCTTCACGTTTGGAACCAGGCATGTAGAGTCCATTTGTTCACCTTTTCTGCGTCGCACAAAGACACGGTGGTTAGAACCAAAGATCTCAAATTTGGACTCATCAGACCAAAGCACAGATTTCCACTGGTCTAATGACCATTCCTTATGTTCTTTAGCCCTAACAAGTCTATTCTGCTTGTTGCCTTTCTTTAGCAGTGGTTTCCTAGCAGATATTCTACTATGAAGGCCTCACAGTCTCCTCTTAACAGTTGTTCTAGAGATGTGTCTGCTGCAAAAGGTGGCTACTTTGAAGAACCTAGAATATGACATATATTTTCAGTTGTTTCACACTTTTTTGTTATGTGTATACTTCCACATGTGTTAATTCATAGTTTTGATGCCTTCAGTGTGACTCTACAATTTTCATAGTCATGAAAATAAAGAAAACTTTTTGAATGAGAAGGTGTGTCTAAACTTTGGGTCTGTACTGTATATTTACTTCAACACAATAGTGCCTGTCCACATTCTGCCACAGCATATAGCAAGCTCCGCTTAGTAAAATGACTTCAGTTTGGTCTACCCATGGAGAACTACCTCCCTAACATGTCATTCTCAGTAGGTTTTTAATCATAGAGGCTTTGACTTCTTGCTTACTTTCCCTTATGATATACTCACATGTGCATGAGCCCAGTGGCTCCAGCCACTGTCTCTATCCGCATTGGATATATTGATAGCAGCAGGAGCCATTGGCTCCCGCTGCTGTCAATCATATCCAGTGACACAGTAGTGGGGGGCAGGCCAGAGTTCTGCAGTCTCAATGGAAGCAGCAGTGGGAGTCGTGAGTGTGCCCGTATGGGTTCCCCAATAGAAAGCGGCTCTCCATGGGGGCACCCAATAAAGAGGAGGAGCACTGCTGGGGCACCCCAGAAAAGGAGGATCAGGGCTGCGCAGGTAAGTATAACACATTTGTTATAAAATAAAAATAAAAAAAATAAACTAACCTTTAGAATAACTTTAAAATATCAGTTGGTAAACAATTAAGAGCCATGTTAGAATACATAAAGAGCACAAAAATATGTAAAATAATGTGCCCAGCATGCAGATTAAAAGCAATAAGAGTTCAGATTGGAAGATACTAACAAGATCTGCTAAATCCAAATTAGGAAAATAATATTATTTTGCTTTACATAAAAAGGAGTCAGACTCAGACACGATTGGTAGTGCAGTGAGTTTGAGGGGTGGATGTGGTAAATTTCAAAAGAAAGGGAAAAAAAAAAACTTTAAAAACAATTAAAAAGATAAAAAATGAAAAAGATAGAGAGAGAGGCGTGAAGTAAAGAAATTGCAAGAAGAGGTAGAAAAAGAAGGTAAGCATAAAAGTTATGGTAGGAGCTGGGGAAAGGGTTGGGGTGTAAGGAAAAAGGGGGTTCACACCGGGATCATCTGCATGTACCTCCCCCTTCAGGCCCACATCCTACAGAATGATGTAACTTGCTATCAGCAATGAAGCGTGGATGTATTGTATTTATGTTTATACCCATAGAACTTGCTATAGTTTGTTTTGCAGCTAGTAGGACATTAGTAGGTAGTTTAAACTGAGTCTTGTTGACTGTCAGGGGTTTGAGATGAAGGAGCGTGAACTGGGGGGGTATTTTGGAAAGAATAAATAGGTTTAGTAAACGTCTAGAATCTGATAAGCATAGTACATGTCCACCAGGTGCGCATTACATGTCCTGCCTCAGTGTAGCCTTTAAAGCACATATTGGTAAGTAAAGGGTGGAGGTCTGCCTAATAGGACAGAACCGTATACCACCTAGTTTTAAATGCAGATTTGGTTGTGGTTATTTTTTTGGAGCATGTTGATGGTGGACCAGATGTGTTGCAACAAAGATGTGTTGCAGCTAAATTGGAATTAAATGATAGAAATCAATAAAGAAAGTTGGGAAGGTAGGATTTCTACCAGCAAGCTCTGGGTTAAGCCAATGTTCGATTTGCATGTAGCAAAAAAGTTATAAGGAAGAGGAATGGGCTCAATTTCAGCCCAGCTATATATTGAGCTATTTCTGATGAAAGAGCATACATAGTAGAATTTATGGCAATGCCACCAATGTAAACCTCCAGGGGATTCTAGGCCAAGAGGGAATAACAGGTTACCTAGGTGTGGTAAAAGTAGTTTGCTAAAGTATTTGGTATTATTCCAGATGTTCAATGTATGCCACATTAGGGGTCTCATAGATAGGGGTCTAGACTTATGATGGAGCCAAAAAAATGATAGAGGGTCATCAGGAAGCAGCAAAATGCTTCCAAGTCTACCCACTGAGGGGCTTCCCTGTAAGCAGAGAGAGATATCAGTGTAATTTGCATATAGTGTAGTGATATATTGCGCTAACTAAAACAACAAATAAAAATCAAGCAGCCAACACAACAAATTGGATATTTGTAGCAAGAATGAGTGAAAAGTGTAGCGCTAATACGGGAGTCCCATACAGGGTATCCCAATGTGATTTAAGAAGTAGGTAGCTCTGACCATACTATTCCAAAAACCGAAGGTGAAAAAATATTTCAAAATTCACTTTCAAAATATATATATTACCCTCTAAGTGGCCTTTATATATGTCCTCAAGATTCGTGAGTATTCAAACTCATTTATCAAGACAGGTAATAGGAAGGCAACTACTGTGAGTAAGTGACAAAATCATGCAAACTGTGAGCATGTAATAACACAAAAGGCAACTTTTGTAACTTGTGACAAAACCATGCGATATGAGAGCATATAATGACACAAAGTCCACTGTGAATGATTCGGGGTCACCGAACATGTGAGAATTTTAGTCCCAACACTTAATAGGAGTGACACACATGTCTTCCTTGTTGGTCAACTTGAATGCAGTGTATGGTTCAAGAAGTGTAATTTGCATAGTCATAAAATATTTGTTGAAGTTGGGAACCCACCTTGCATATACATTGTTTATTTGGAAATCCTTGGTCTCTTATTGGACTATATATATAAATGATAGTCAGAGGCAGCTCTCTAATTAGGCAAATTAGGCAGTCGCCTAAGGCCTCGCACTTACCTAATATGCCTGTGATCAATACTAATGTTGGCATCATCAGATCTCTCTATTACCCCTCTCTCTTTCTCACCTCCCCCTCTCTCCTCCCTCTTGCATTGGTTGAATATGTCTGATGGGTGAGGAGGGTGCCCTGGAAGTGATGCTGATCACCGGTGTGCTAGATCCGTGCATTTTCTGCAGCCGTTTATCAGGAACCGTACTTACCGAGGCCGAAATGCTGAGGACGTCTCACCTTTGCGACCCAGCGCAGTCTGCCCTCTGGAATTTGAACAGAGGAGGGAAGGCACAAGGAGGCACTGGTACCAGAGTGGGTAGTAGCTGAGCAGGTAGATCACTGGTGACAACTGAAGAGAAGGCAACTACTGAATGGAACTTAGAGTTCGTAGACAAGGGCAGGAGCTGGAGATAAATCCGGGAAACAAGCCGTAAATCAAGGGTTGGAGAAGGCAGAGAAAGTCCAAAGGTACAGGCCAGGGGTCAGGGGCAGGAGACAGCAGTAATCCAGGGTACGTAAGCCAAGAGGTCCGAAGTTCCGGGTGAGAGGAGAATCGTCAAGAAGTTCCGGGTCAAACAAGGTCACAGCAACAGGAAGAACAAACAGTAGCCGATGACAAACCAGCAACCAGTCCAAGGGAAAGAGCTGATTTAAATAGGGCAGTCAGGCCTCTGATTGGTCCCGAGGGGTCCGTGTGCATGCACGCTCGTGCGCGCATCCGTGTGCACGGCGCGCTGCCGAACCGCGCATGCGCGTGCACAATTCGTGCACAGGCATGTGCGGTAGTGCTGTTCTACCGTGCATGTTACGCGATTCTATGCCTGACGAAACTGGGACCCTGACACTATTTTTCTTGCTTGAATTATTTTTCCCATTATGGGTGTGAGTGGGGCCTCATGTCCATGTTTTGCCTAAGGCCTCACAAAGCCTAGAGCAGGGGTGCCCAACCTTTTGAAGAGCGAGAGCCACCAAAGCAACTTGGTAACCAGTCGCGGGCCACAATGAGTAGAGTGGAGGGATGACAGGTCACGGCTACTCTATAGGCCCTCAGATCTGCTCAGATGGAAGGGGACAAATTCCCTTCCGTTTTTTTGGATTGGAGGTAAGAGGGAGTAAATGGACATCTGTTGCTCTATAGAGGTGAATTGAGGGTCCCATTTGGTCAGGCTGATCGTGTAAAAAAGGCCTAAGACTGTAAGACTGATGTGTTGCGGTTTACCCACACCATGGGTGCAGTGTAGGGCAACTGTGTCTATCCTGCGGGTTAACTGAACTTTACCATAGACATCGCCTGTGGCAAAAGCCAGCACTGTAGAGGAAGCATCGGCTTATGGGGCTCTACTCCACAGCCGTATTCTTCCTCTACCACCAGCTTCATTCACAACACTGATGCTGTGGTATGGTGGGTGGGCAACCTGCAATCTGGGTTTGCCAATCCACCATTCCAGAGCAGGAGGTTGCGGGCCACATCAGAGGGCTCCGCGGGCCACATGTGGCCCCCGGGCCACTGGTTGGCCACCCCTGGCCTAGAGCCACCTCTGATGATAGTAACATTCTGTATATTGAGGTTCTGCAAATCGTGTGACAGTAGCTCCTAATGCCCCCCCCCCCCCCATAGGGAACTTACTAACGTAAGGTAGACTTAAATTAAGTCAGATAGGTAGAAAGTTGTGTGTATAAGTGTAAGTGAAATGTTATTTATTTTTTTGCTTTAGGGTCATTATGGGTATGGTAAAAATGTACAAACAACAAACTTTGAATGAGACAAAGACAGGAAGTAAGAATGAATGAGGGCCTGGTCCCAACAAATAAGCATTTTAAGTGAATGATAAATTATTGTTCAGCTTTTCTGTAAGTAGACAGCAGTGCAGTTATGATCTTATCTCTTCACCAGACATCATAGTCACACAGCACACTCAATGGCTGGAGTAGGAGATGCTGCAAGGCACTGTGTGTTAGTACTCCTAAAACTGTGGACTACAAGAGTTGGATAAACTGACATCCATCTCCGTTAGCAGTTTAACACCTTCCTACCCGGCCTATAGCAGATTGGCGGCTGGACAGGACATTTATCCTTCTGAGTGGGTGTCATATGACATCCTCAGAGAAGGAGCCCCTCACTCAAATAAAAACCATTTAATTAACAAATATATTGTGTCTATACCTGTGGCATCATTAAAAATACCCTTTTCCAGTTCCTCCCTAAAATTAGTTTTTCATAATATCCATTTTTTGGTTTATTTAGCAAAAAAAAAAAAAAAAAACTGTGGTGAATAAATGCCACCAAAAGAAAGCTCTAGTTGTGTGAACAAAATTACATAAATTTTGTTTGAGTACAGTGTTACATGATCGCGTAATTGTCATTCAAAGTGAGACAGCACTGAAAGGTGTAAATTGGCCTGGGCAGGAAGGGGGTAAAAGTGATCGGTATTGAAGTAGTTAATTACAGCCTGTGGACCCATATTGGGTAAAGTGTCTTATCCCCTTCCCGCCAAGCTTACGTGTATATACGGCCTCGGCTTTCAGGCATCATCCCGGGAAAACCATTTTTTAGAGCAGCCGATCAGCTTTCCAGGGATAACAACCGATGCAGCTAAAAGCCGATCCGTTTTATTCCGGAGGAGCGGGAGGGGACACCCCCCCGCCGCCGCTCTTACCGGGTCTCCAGTCCCACCTGAAGACCGATCTATGATGCGCCACTTCAATGGACCTATAGACAGACTGGAACAAAGCTGTAAATGATTTGTTCCAGTCTCCTGAATGTAAACACTGTAGCGACGTCACAACGTCACTTCCGGTTTACTCGGATGCCAATGGAACCAGATTAAAAAAATATATACAGTATTCAGAATTGCCGTTTTAGTCGATCTGAATACTTTGAAGTGCAAAGGAGGGATTTGAGGTCTTTTAGACCCCAGATTCCTCCATAGAGTTCTTGTCACCACCCATTACTGTCACAAAGGATGTTTACATTCCTTGTGACAGCTATAAAAGTGATCAAATTCTTTTTTTTTTTTTTTAAACACAATTTAATAATATAAAAATAAATAAAATAAATAAGAAAAAAAATTAAGTGCCCCGTCCCCGCAAGCTTGTGCAGCAAAGAAAACGCATATGGAAGTCGTGCCTGCATATGTAAATGGTGTTCAAATCACACATGTGAGGTATTGCAGTGATCGTCAGAGCGAGAGTAATAAGTCTAGCATTCCTCTGTAACTGTAATAGAGCGTCGCCTATGGAGATTTTTAGGTACTATAGCTTGTCGCCATTCCATGTGTGTGCAATTATAAAGCATGACATGTTTGGTATCTATTTACTCGGCGTAACATCATCTTTCACATTATACAAAAAAATTGGGCTAACTTTACAGTTTTGTTTTCTTAAATTCATGAAAGTGTATTTTTTTTCCCAAAAAGTTGCATTTAAAACACCTCTGCACAAATACAATGTGACCTAAAATATTGCAACAATTGCAATTTTTTTTCTCTAGGTCAGGTCTGGCGGCCCTCCAGCTGTTGCAAAACTACAAGTCCCATCATTCCTCTGCCTGTGGGAATCATGCTTGTAACCATCAGCCTTGCAATGCCTCATGGGACTTATAGTTTTGCAATAGCTGGAGGGCCGCCAGTTTGAGACCCCTGCTCTTGGTTCTCTGCTAAAAAAATATGTACAATGTTTGGGGGTTATAAGTAATTTTCCAGCAAAAAATACAGATTTTAACTTGTAAACGCCAAATGTGAGAAATAGGCTTAGGTATGAAAGGGTTATAAAATTGCCCTATAAAAACACAGAGACGGTGTAGGGACAGCTACAGTAGGATGACGACCAAACATGACTGATCTGGTAAAAAAGAATGGTAGTCTCAACCTATCATTATGCACAGGAATACCAAGGGGCTGAATCAGTAAAAGTACCATAATTTATTAAAACAAATAAATCCACACTTACATTTAGGCAAGGGAAAAGCAGGGTATGAGGAGAAGACTAAAAATTCAACACAGCACACAAAGACCTGCAGGGATTAATGAGCTGGGTAATGGAGATCTGTTCCAACCGAATGACTAGCCAAAAAGTGACATCTGATGGAAGCCTGCTTCTAACTATCAAAGCTGAACCAATGCTGTGAACGGAAGGAGGGGCTGGCAGACATGTTTTAGGGGTCGGACCCTTTTTCAAAGACCCTAATGCTGGATTCACACCAATGCAGTTTTAGTGCGTTTTGCATTTTGCAGATTTGCACTACAGTCCATTTAACATGGTTTCCTATGAAACACGTTCTGTAGTGCAAATCTGCAAAATGCAAAAAAGTACTAAAAATGAATAGGTGTGAATCCAGCCTTATACACATGAATGAGTTACTGCCACCACAGACCATGGTTTATGTTGGCTACCTGCATGCAGAAATCTGGCCCTGAACATGTGACCTGCTTTGATGTTAAAACTTTAAAGGGGTGTACCAGGCTGTTTTACTTACAAAAAGTGTAGCTGCTGGCTTTTAATAAACAGACACTCACCTGCTCCACTGTCCAGCGACACGCCGGCCGGAGCACAGCTCATCTCCCCCTCTCTGTCCAGCGTCTTCATTCTTAGTGTGGGCACCCGGCTGTGACAGCTTTCGCCTTCACGGCCGGGTATTCACTGCAAATGCGCGAGCGGCGCTGTGCACTATAATGGGTCAGGCGATCGCCTGGGGCCTGTCATGTGTCCCAGGCGATCGCCTAGAGAAAGGGCCGCAGTAGGCGGTCCCTGGGCGGAAGTAGGAAGTGGAACAGGAAGTCCCACTCCTCTTGAAGCCCCCACTCCCCCTCCAAAAAAATTACATGCCAAATGTGGCATGTAAGGGGGCAAGGAGTGGATTCATTGGAAGTTCCGCTTTAAAAACAAATGTATATAAAACAAATATATATTTATATATATATATATATATATATAAAAAAATATAACTGCTGACAAAAAATGAAATCAATATTAAACCCAAAAGCAAACATTTATGACATTGCAGCTTATCAATTCTTAGATGTGATAGCTGTATTAGTTTATTTTTTTTTAGGCTTTCTTCCTTCTATTTTTATCTGGTGAACCAGCCAACCTCTCCAGAAGAACATATTAGTTTATATGGATGAAACAAACCATGTAAACACTGACAGGGGTGATTAAATTATCAGCGATTATTTATTCATGCAAAACCTTTACCTATTTTGTATTTATTTTTCTCCTGGGCATTCTTTGGCCACGTACACACGACCGGTTTCCTCGGCAGAATCCAGCAAGAAACTTGTTGGGAGACGTATTCTGCCGAGGAAACCGGTCGTGTGTACGATTTTCATTGAGGAAATTGTCAAGGAACTCGACGAGCCAAAAAGAGAGCATGTCTCTTTTTCCTCGATGGGAATGGAGAAAGTTGGCTCGTGGAGTTCCTCAACAGCCGAACAAGGAACTCGACTGGGAAAACGATGTGTTTCGCCCGACGAGTTACTCGGTCGTGTGTACGCGGCCTTAGATTTATTTAATTTGATTCTAATTCATTTTTATTCTCTCTTATTTTAGGTAATTCTTAATGTGGCTAATATGAGTATCCTGCTATAAATGCCTTACTAAAGTAATATTAATACTATGGTACATTACCTTAGTACATTACTGTATTCTCCCATGCTTCCAAACTAAACATGGTAATATCTCCAAAATCAGATATTATTTTTGAAATGTTAAAAGGAACATATGTTGGTACTTGTACCATCAGATTTCTTGTTATAGCTTCTTCTTTGTAGTATAACAACAATAATAATAATAATAATAATAATAATAATAATAATAATAATAATAATAATAATAATAATAATAATAATAATAATATAATAATATATTAATAATAATATAATAATATATTTTATTTTCTGTTTGCTTGGTAATTTGGTAATTACTTAGAAAATAATGAAAAATTACATAAAAAAAACAACAAAAAGAACAGTCTGTACACAAAAAAAGGCATCTTCAAA
The DNA here is from genome assembly GCA_029574335.1 of Rana kukunoris. Taxonomy (NCBI): domain Eukaryota; kingdom Metazoa; phylum Chordata; class Amphibia; order Anura; family Ranidae; genus Rana; species Rana kukunoris. The sequence continues at coordinate 565,353,580 of CM056050.1, read as the reverse complement.
AATCTAACTACTGAATGACTAGCGGAAAAACAAACACACATATCAGCTTAGTGTGCATACAGTATTCATGTATTGTGAATACATCTAATGTAATGAACATCAAACCTGACAAATAAATTATTTACCTAGAATAAATATGAAAGAAAAAAAAAAAACTTTTTCTCAAAAGGAAAAAAGCTGTTTGCTGTACTTGATTATAAATGGTGAGCTGACGTTTGGCTTCAACTTGTTAGTGTATCTAAATCTGTTAATATATTTAACCCTACCCCCTCCCTCCCCAGGCTCACATTGCTGCTGTCTGTTTTGCTTCCTGTGCTCATTCATCCAGAGTTGTGTCTCACTAATATAGGAGGTGTGTTACTGGCCAGGAGATCAGGTGAAAACAGAGGGAAAAAAGCCAAAAGAAAACGAATGCAGCCACCACATCTAAAAAATGGTAAGCTGAAATATGTTGCTATTTTGGCAAAATGCATTGACATGGGTGAAAGTAAGGTGGATTTTAAAGGTGTAATTTTGTTCAAATGGCTATTGAAGGTTAAGCAACTAATTTCAACAGTTCTAAAACTGTTACGCCTTGCACACATGACCGGTTTTCACACTGAGAAAACTGTTTTTTTTTTATCTTGGTCGTGAAAACCGTTGTGTGTATGCTTCCTAGCAGTTTTCTCAAAATAAAAAACTGCCCGCAAAAAAATTGAAACCAGCTTTTTTCTGAGGGGAAGAAAAAAACGTGCATGCTCAGAATCAAGTATGCAGCCCAAAGGGTGGCGCCATTTGACAGGAACTTCCCCTTTATAGTTCCGTCATACGTGTTGTACGTCACTGCGCTTTGGTCAGGCGTTTTTTTTTTTGCATGAATGTGTGTATGTAATTCAGGCTGGAGAGGAATCACGTCGGGAAAAAACGTTGTTTTTTTTTTCCTGCCAAAAACAATGGTCGTGTGTACAAGGCATTATTGTGCCAGAAAGTGTCCCCTCCTTTATAATCATTATTTTATGTTTCACAAAAACACAAAAACAGCAAAGAAGGATTAAGCTTTGTCATCCCATTACAGAACGTGTCTAAACAAGGCTTCATGGCAGGATAAACAGGTATTTTTTTTATGAAAGCTACAGATTTAGAAATATTGAAAACACTTTTTGAAATAAAATTTATGTGTCAAAGCTTATATGAGATTTCAGTTATTGGATTACCATATACCGTATTTATCGGCGTATAACACGCACTTTTTCACCCTGAAAACAGAGTGAAAATAGCATGTGCGTGTTATACTCCGATATCATTAAAAAATCCAATGGTTCTTACTGCATTGCATCTTTGGGGGGGGGGGGTGCGATCTCAATGGAGCAGACAGCCCAGGGGACCTGGGAGTCTCGGGACACTCAGACATGGCATTGCAGACCTCCTCCTTTTGCACTGCACACAGAAGCCACAGTCTAACTCTCGCAGCCATCAGAGCATAACCATGGTAACGCTCTGCACTGCTCGCGAGAGTTGAGGCTGACAGGAATCTGACGTGTACAAATTCTTTAAAAAAAATGATTGAAAAAAAGAGAGTCTGCCCAGGGGGAGAGCAATAAAATGTAATGCCAGCGGGACAATGAATTACACTGCCTGACAGGGGGAGGGGGAGCCAATAGACACATACAACACACACTGTCTGACAGGCTCCCCTCGCTGCAGAGTTTGTGTCTCTTTGCCCTCCCTTGTCAGGCATCAGTGTGTGCACTGGTCTTAACCACTTCAGCCCCAGAAGTATTTACCCACTTTCTTTATTAAAACAGTTGCTTTTACTTTCAAAATATGTTATTTAAATATTTACCTTATAAGTGGTATAAATGTTAATAAAAAAAGTTTTGCGCTACCCTCATTTTGCTTCAAAGTTCTATATATATATATATATATATTTTTTTTTTTTTTCCTGAAACTTCCCTCTTAAATTGGAGTGCGTGTTATACGCCGATCAATACAGTACTTTAAATAAAAGGGTTTAACTTCTCTACTATAAATACACAAAAGAGCATTATTTTTTTTATTTTTTTTTATGCATAATCTAGGTTTTTCAAGGAAGAGTGATGAATATTGATGTTTAACCACTTGTCATCTGCCCACCGTCAAATGACGGCGGGCAGACAACTCCATTGTTCTGACATCACGTCATATGACGTGATGTCCCTTTAAAGCCGCGGGCGGGCGCGCGCGCGTCGCCGGCCGCGCGTGCGCGCACCCGCCGCTCTGCGGGGATCCCGTGCGAGTGCCCGGCGGCAACGATCGCCGCCGGGCACACGCGATTGCTCAGTAACTGTATGTAAACACAGAGCTGCACGTCCCTGTCAGGGAGAGAGGAGATCGATTGTGTCCCTTGTACATAGGGACACAATCCGTCACCTCCCCCAGTCACCCCCCCTCCCCCTACAGTTAGAACACTCATAGGACACACATTTAACCCCTTCCCCGCCCCCTAGTGGTTAACCCCTTCACTGCCAGTCACATTTATACAGTAATCAATGCATATTTATAGCATTTTTCACTGTATAAATGTAAATGGTCCCAAAAATGTCAGAAAAGTGTCCGAAATGTCCGCCATAACGTCGCAGTCCCAATAAAAAAATCGCATATCGCCGCCATTAATAGTAAAAAAAAAAAAAAAAAAAAAAATGCAATAAACTATCCCCTATTTTGTAAACGCTATAAATTTTGCGCAAACCAATCGATAAACGCTTATTGCATTTTTTTTTTACCAAAAATATGTAGAAGAATACGTATCGGCCTAAACTGAGGGAAAAAATATTTTTTTTATATATTTTTTGGGTTATTTATTATAGCAAAAAGGAAAAAATATTGCATTTTTTTAAAAATTGACGCTCTATTTTTGTTTATAGCGCAAAAAATAAAAAACCGCAGAGGTGATCAAATACCACCAAAAGAAAGCTCTATTTGTGGGAAAAAAAGGACGCCAATTTTGTTTGGGAGCCACGTCGCACGACCGCGCAATTGTCAGTTAAAGCGACGCAGTGCCGGAAGCTTATATTTTGTCTGGGCAGGAAGGGGGTGTAGGTGCACAGTAGGTAAGTGGTTAATAAAGATACATTTGAAGTATAAATTTGACTATATAAAAACTAAATAATAGAGAGTGGTGTATTATTGAAAAAATTAGTCACATGCTGTACATTTAATTAGAAGACATTCATTTTAAAATGCATACATTAAAGTTTTTTTTTTTTTTAGAATTGTGACGGCCTTCCTTATCTTTCAATTAAAATGTTAAGCCTTTTCTACATTTTTAACACTCCCATCCCTAGGCAGAAGTTACGCAACAGAAAATATCATTAGATAAAAGATAATTTTTAAATTGCATATCCTATAGAGAGGTTACCAATTTAATGTAACTTTTTACACTTTTACATTTTGCATGGATAGAGTATGGATCTATTTATAAAACGTGAAATAAATATTTCCAATGTTTTCATGAGAAATATGAATTTCAACCTGATTTGCCTGTACGGCAATATGGCTTGATCCTGTAAATCGCTCGTAAACTGCGATTTGTGGGCACGAGTGCGCCGCCGGTGGCATGCTTGTGGGTGGGTTCGGCAGACTCCGATGTATGTCGGCCACCCGCGATCATTCCCCGCAGTCACAGAACGGGGATCTGCCTGTGTAAACAGGTCAAATCTCAGTTTTGACCGGGGAGGTCACACAGATACTGTCTTTCTGCTATGTAGAAAGATGGATCTATGTGTTTCACCAGTCACACAGCCCCCCATACAGTTAGAAAACACAAACAGGGAACACATTTAACCCTTTGACCACCCCTGATGTTAACCCTTTCCGTGGCAGTGTCATTAAAGGGGTTGTAAAGGTACAATTTTTTTCCCTAAATAGCTTCCTTTACCTTAGTGCAGTCCTCCTTCCCTTACCACATCCTAATGCCGCGTACACACGGTCGTTTGAAAATGATGAAAAAAAACGTTGTTTTTTAAAACGTCATTTAAATTGATCGTGTGTGGGCAAAACGTAGTTTTTTGACTTAAAAAAAAACAACCAAAAAAAAATTCCAACATGCTTGAATTTTTTGTGTCGTTTTTCAAAACGTTGATTTTTGTTTCACAAAAAGTCACCGTGTGTAGCAAAAACGTCGTTTAAAACAACGTTTTTCAACCCGCGCATGCCCAGAAGCTAGTTATGAAGCGAGCTTCAATGGAAAAGAGTGGTAAACGTAACCTCGCTTTTTGTGAAAAAAACGATGGTGTGTATGCAACATCGTCTTTGAAAAGTGACGTTTCAAAAACGTTGTTTTTTACTTCACAGAAAACGTCGTTTTTTTTTCATCACAAAAATTGATCGTGTGTACGCGGCATTCGATTTTGCTTTTAAATGTCCTTATTTCTTCTGAGAAATCCTCACTTCCTGTTATTCTGTCTGTAACTCCACACAGTAATGCAAGGTTTTCTCTCTGGTGTGGGGTGTTGTGCTCGCCCCCTCCCTTAGACTACAGGAGAGCCAGGACACCCACTAACACACAGCTCCTTTTTCCATTTGCAATGTAGAGAGTGTCCAAAAATCTCCTGCAGTCCAAGGGAGGGGGTGAGCACGACACTCCACACCAGGGAGAATGCCTCGCATTACTGTGTGGAGTTACAGACAGAAGAACAGGAAACAAGGATTTTTCAGAAGAAATAAGTACATTTAAAAGCAAAATCGAAGAATGAGGTAAGTGAGGGAGCACTGCACTAAGGTAAATGAAGGTATTTAGGAAAAAAAATCGTACCTTTACAACCCCTTTAATACAATAACAGTGTATATTTTTAGCAATGATTACTGTAATAATGTCACTGGTTCTCCAAGTGTCAAAAATGTCAGTTATGTGTCTGATCTGTTCGCCTCAATGTTGTAGTCCTGCTAAAAAACACTGAATAAATAATAAAAATTCCATAAATCTATCTCCTATCTTGAAGACATTATAACTTTTTGGCCTCTTACCCACAGATTATGGCCCAGAAGAGAATGGAGACCTGGGGACAAGCTGGCATTGAGATAATGTAATGTAATGTAATGCTACATCCCATCTTCCCCACCCCCACCCCCCTCTTGGTGCTGTGTCTAATTGTGTTGGTAAATGGCACATAGACAAATGGTCTGGACTGGAGACATCTCCCTGCAGGGGATATGTATTGAGAGGCTGCCTGCTTACCATAATCCCTTTATGTTTATCTGTAGAGATGTCGCAAACATAACATTTTCCGCTCGCGAAAGGTGAACGCTCATTTCCGCAAATGTTCGCGAACCGAACCTCCATAGACTTCAATAGGCAGGCGAATTTTAAAACCCACAATGTACTCTTTCTGGCCACAATAGTGATGGAAAAGTTGTTTCAAAGGGACTAACACCTGGACTGTGGCATGCCAGAGGGGGATCCATGGCAAAACTCCCATGGAAAATTACGTAGTTGACGCAGAGTCAGGTTTTAATCCATAAAGGGCATAAATCACCTAACATTCCTAAATTGTTTGGAATAACGTGCACACGCTGGCAGGCAACCAGTCAAAATGTATTTAATTTTTTTAAATGTAATCTACTGTGACACCAGATATGAGTGGTGGCATTGGGCAAGTGGGAACAGTATACGCTGTGAGCCTGACGCACACGCTGGAAGGCAACTGACTGCTATTCTATTACAGTCCACATTTTTATTTTTTTTATGTAATCTACTGTGACACCAGATATGAGTGGTGGCACTGGGCAAATGGGCACAGTATATGCTGTGAGCCTGACACACACGCTGGCAGGCAACTGCAATTAGATTACAGAGAAATAAAAGCAGACTGATGTACTAGCCCTAAAAAGGTTTTTTTGGGGTGCTGTCAGGACACTGTCCTTACAGCAGAGATCAGATGAGTCTTTCAGGGTTGAAGTGGACCCTGAATACACTGGCCTATCTATCAATTTCCCTATTAAATCAGCAGCAGCTACACTGTCCCTCCTCTCACTAAAACTGCAGCTTCCGAATGAATCTAAAATGGCTGCTGTCCAGGAGGTGGGAGGGTCTGGGAGGGAGAGAATGCTGCTGATTGGCTGGAATGTGTCTGCTGACTGTGAGGTACAGGATCAAAGTTTGCTCAATGATGACGAATAGGGGGCGGACCGAACAGCGCATACGTTCGCCCGCCGCGGCAAACGCGAACAAGCTATGTTCGCCGGGAACTATTCGCTGGCGAATAGTTCGGGACATCTCTATCTATCTGTAGTTTCTGTTTCAATGTACAAGTCTACCCTTCCCATTGGTTGTTTCTTTTCCCCTATCCCCTCCCCTCTATTAAGAGGTAATGGGAGTGTCCTTAACTGTGTGTAAAAGTGTATGTCTTGTATTTAATAAACAGTGAGGGGTTAAGGGCTGGTTATGGCGAATCTGCAGGCTGCGGGTGCATTTGGAGGACAGGAGACACAGGTCTGGCGGATTTGTGCACACCTGGGGTATAAAAGATCCGTCACAGTGGGTTAATCCTTCCAGGGCTGAAGTGGTTCATTTATGTATAATCTAGGTTTTTCAAGGAAGAGTGATGAATATTGATGTTTTATAAAGATACATTTGAAGTATACATTTGACTATATAAAATCTCAATAATTATAACAATTATAGTGCTAATTTTATTCTATAGAACTAATGTAATTTATATTAAACTTAGAGTGTGGTGTATCATTAAAAGAATTAGTCACATGCTGTACATGCAATTAGAAGACATTAATTCTGAAATGCATATATTAAAGTTTGTTTCTTATAATTATGACAGCACCACATTCCTTATCTTTCAATTAAAATCTTTAGCCTTTTCTAAATTTTTAGACAGTGAAAGTATTCAGCGCTGGAAAAAACAATAAAATAAACCTAACATATGCAAGCCAGCACTAAGGATAAATTCAAAAAATATTCCCAGAGTACATATAAAGTGGAAGAGTGCAGCGCAATATATTAAACTAAAAAGCAAGAATAATCAAAAATTATATAATAAGTGTCCAAGTGAAAAAATAGCAAAAATGTCCATGTGAGAAAGCAATCCAAACTTCAACGTATATCCAGAAAAAGTGAGGGTGACGATAACACCACAAAGCCTTCCACCACCGCATGCAAGATGGACTCAAATCACGTTTCTAGATTTGGAAATTTTTAAAAATAATACCAAGTTACAGACTAGAAATCATTTCAAAGCCACGGATCGCAATGGCTATATACCCTTGACTAGTTGTCACCACAAATTGTGGTTATGCAACATTCCTATGGGGACAGTTTGTTCGATTACGCAGGAATTGCACACTCAAAGCTGATTACATATCACAGTCGCAGGTGCTTGCTGAAAGGTTTAAACAGAAAGGTTATTCAGCTTCTACTATTGATCAGGAGATTGAAAAAGTACGCACCATGGATAGGGTTGCTATTATTAGTGACAAACCCTCTAGTGGACCGGGTACTGATGCAAATATTAATCACAAGATGGTTCTGGACTATAACATCCAATATAGGAAGTTTGAACGCATTATTATCAAACATTGGTCCATTCTAAAGGGGGATGCTATCTTGGGTCCAGTCTTACCTGACCGGCCCCAGTTTGTGTATAAGAAAGCCCCAGCCTTACGTGATATTATTGCACCTGGAGTTATTGATCCACCTGTGGTAGCTCAGCCTAAACTTTTTTTACTTTTTATCTGGCTTTTATGCCTGTGGTAGATGCGCTACATGCAAACATGTGAGGAATAATGTTAAAAAACGCAAATCATTTCGCTCAACAGTCACCCATACAGAATATCCTATAAAACAGCTTGTCACATGTGCCACTGAAGGGGTTATATACATGTTGGAGTGTGACTGTGGGTTACAGTATGTGGGGCGTACCTCACGTGCCCTCCATGTTCGCATTGGTGAGCATATTAGTTGTATTAGAAGAGGAGTTAAAACGCACAGCGTATCTAGGCATTTTAGACAGCATCATGATCGTAATCCTAAATATCTTAAATTTTGGGGAATTGAGAAAGTGACCAAGCATTGGAGGGGTGGACATTTTATTCGCCAATTAAGTCGCCGAGAATCTTATTGGATTCATGAGCTCAAGGTTGCTTCTCCGGGGGGGCTCAACGTTGAGTTTGATTTAAATTGTTTTATTTCCGATCGTTGATTATATTATGACTCATTGGCTTTTTTATGTATTTTTTTATGTATTTTTGATGTATTCTATGCAAATTTTAATTATGCGTATTTTAATAATACGTATGTGATCTTTTAATATGTGATTATGTCATTTATTTTTTAATATGTGATTATGCTCTCCTTTTTTATATTGATTATATTTGTATTTATTAGATATGGTCATTATGCTTGTTGTCCGGTGGTGATGATCGGGGATGACGTCCTTTATTATTATTTTATCAATTTCCAAATTCTTTTATTGTGCGGTTAACATCATGATAGTTCATTTCTTTGAGCTGTGTATTTATAAGACATTGCTGCGGTATACGGGGGATTTTATTTCCTTTTTTCCCCTTATACTAGTTTGTCTCTATTTTGATTCATGATGTTTCTCTTCCGCTCTGCCGGGTGTTCTCTATGGTCTTGCCCCGGATGTTGTTGCCATTCTGCATCTCGATTGGCCGCATCTTAGGGGAATGTTATTGGCCGTTGAATCACCTGTCGGCCTATATAATATATGCTAAAGGGGACGTCCGTTGTACTCCCTCTACTTGACGCTGAAGAAGTCCCGCCCACGAGACGTAACGCGTACGCACGGGGAGGAGCTACGCAGGACGTTACCCCGATCGTCATCATCGTTTGCTCGATACTGACACAGCATACACTCGGCTCATGAGTGTTTCTTAATGTGAGTGGCCATTTGTATAATATTTCTATAGCATTAAAGTGGTTCCATACGGAGAGCATTAGATCTTGTCTGTGTGTTTTTTCCTTTATGGTTCCTATGCGCCCTGTCTGTGGGTGTTATCCATGATCCACTGTCCCATCCGAGGATTGGCTGTATTGTGACAACTGTTGCTACACTTTGTGACCTGTCTCAGGTCAAAGTATTAAGGTGAGAGTCCATCTTGCATGCGGTGGTGGAAGGCTTTGTGGTGTTATCGTCACCCTCACTTTTTCTGGATATACGTTGAAGTTTGGATTGCTTTCTCACATGGACTTTTTTGCTATTTTTTCACTTGGACACTTATTATATAATTTTTGATTATTCTTGCTTTTTAGTTTAATATATTGCGCTGCACTCTTCCACTTTATATGTTTTCTAAATTTTTAACACAGAAAATATCAATAGATAAAAGAGAATTTTATAATTGCATATATTATAGAGTTTCAAGATCTAGTGCAGCTTTTTACACTTTAACCGCTTGCCGACCAGCCGCCGCAGTTATACGGCAGCAGGTCGGCTCTTCTGCGCGAGCCCGTAGCTCTACGTCGCCACTTTTGACGGCCACTAGGGGGCGCGTGCGTGCCACCGGCTGCCCGGGTGCGCCCCCCGCTCGCCCCCCGAGTCCCGTGCGTGTGCCCGGCGGGCACGATCGCCGCCGGCACACGCGATCGCTCGTTACAGAGCGGGGAATGGGAGCTGTATGTGTAAACACACAGCTTTCGTTCCTGTCAGCGGGGGAAACGCTGATTTTCTGTTCATACAATGTATGAACAGAAGATCAGTGATTTCCCCTAGTGAGGCCACCCCCCCATACAGTTAGAACACAAATAGGAACACACTTAACCCCTTCCCCGCCCCCTAGTGTTAACCCCTTCACTGCCAATGGCATTTTTATAGTAATCCAATGCATTTTTATAGCATTGATCGCTAAAACAATGGCAATGGTCCCAAAAATGTGTCAAAAGTGTCCGAAGTGTCCGCCATAAGGTCGCAGTACTGAAAAAAACGCTGATCGCCGCCATTACTAGTAAAAAAAAATAATAATAATAAAAATGCCATAAAACTACCCCCTATTTTGTAAACGCTATAACTTTTGCGCAAACCAATCAATAAACGCTAATTGCGATTTTTTTAACGAAAAATATGTAGAAGAATACGTATCGGCCTAAACTGAGGAAAAAACGTTTTTTTATATATTTTTGGGGGATATTTGTTACAGAAAAAAGTAAAAAATATTGCATTTTTTTCAAAATTGTTGCTCTATTTTTGTTTATAGCGCAAAAAATAAAAACCACAGAGATGATCAAATACCACCAAAAGAAAGCTCTATTTATGGGGAAAAAAAGACGCCAATTTTGTTTGGGAGCCACGTCGCACGACCGCGCAATTGTCAGTTAAAGAGACGCAGTGCCGAATCGCAAAAAGTGCTCTGGTCGTTGGGCAGCAATATGGTCCAGGGCTGAAGTGGTTAAAGCGGATGTCCCATTAAAAAAGTATATTAAAAACCAGCAGCTACAGATACTGCAGCTGCTGACTTTTAATATTAGGACACTTACCTGTCCTGGAGTCCAGCGGCGTCCGCAGCAGAGGACGAGCGTTCGCTCGTCTCTCTGCTGTTCCCCCCTCCATCCACGGTGAGGGAACCAGGAAGTGAAGCGCTCTGGCTTCACTGCCCAGTTCCCTACGGCGCATTCACAAGTCGCGCTGCGCCCGCCGATTGGCTCCCGCTGTGTGCTTGGAGCCGAGAGTTCCCAGCACACAACGGGGGGGGGGTGACAGGATGTCGCAAAAAAAAAACGACTTTTGCCTGAGACTGCGGGCCGGAAGTGGGTGCAGATACCTGTCTTTAGACAGGTATCTGCACCCCCCTCCCCCCTGAAAGGTGTCAATTGTGACACCGGAGGGGGGGAGGGTTCCGATCAGCGGATCTTCACTTTAGGGTGGAGATCCGCTTTAACACATTTTACATTTTGCATGGATAGAGCTTGGATCTATTTACAAAACATGAAATAAATATTTCCAATGTTTGCATGAGAAACAGGAATTTCAACTGATATGTCTGTTCTGGACAGCGTCTTTAATAATGTTTGCCATATTTTCACAAAATAATCAAAATAAATTCTCCTAAACTTCCTTAATTTGTAACTTCTTTCTGTTCCTATGTGCTGAATATTTAGTGGGGAATAATCCTTGTGAAATCTGCCTAATTCATGATCTTCAATGGGAATAAACCAGAAAAGGAGAAGGCTTTGTTTTCTAAAATGACAACTTTCTGTCTGCGTGACATTATTTTCTTCAAGGTTTGACTAAGCATATAGTGATTGTACCGTATACAGGGTACTCAATATAATGAGAATTATATCACTTTCCTCTTGTACAGATGAAACTCGAAAAATTTGAATATTGTGCAAAAGTTCATTTATTTCATTATTGCAACTTAAAATGTGAAACTAATATATGAGATAGACTCATTACATGCAAAGCAGGATAGTTCAAGCCGTGATTTGTCACAATTGTGATGATTATGGCCTTACAGCTCATGAAAACCCCAAATCCACAATCTCCGCAAATTTGAATATTGTGAAAAGGTGCTTTATTCTAGGCTCAAAATGCCCCACTCTAATCAGCTAATATAGCCATAACACCTGCAAAGTGTTCCTGAGCCTTTAAATGGTCTCTCAGTCTGGTTCAGTAGGAATCATAATCATGGAAAATATTGCTGACCTGACAGTTGTGCAGAAAATCATCATTGAAACCCTCCATAATGAGGGAAAGCCTCAAAAGGCAATTGAAAGAAGTTGGATGTTCCCAAAGTGTGGTATCAAAGCACATTAATAGAAAGTTATGTAGAAGTGAAAAGTGTGTAAGAAAAAGGTCCACAAGCAGCAGGGATGACCGCAGCCTGTAGAGGATTGCCAGGAAAAGGCCATTCAAAAGTGTTGGGTACTTTCACAAGGAGTGGACTGAGGCTGGAGTCAGTGCATCAAGAGCCACCACACACAGACGGATCCTGGACATGGGCTTCAAATGTTGTATTCCTCTTGTCAAGTCACTCCTGAACAACAAACAACATTCAAAGCATCTTACCTGGGCTAAAGACAAACACACCTGGTCTGTTGCTCGGTGGTCCAAAGTCCTCTTTTCTGATGAGAGCAAATTTTGCATCTCATTTGGAAACCAAGGACCCAGAGTATGAAGGAAGAATGGAGAGGCACACACTGCAAGATGCTTGAAGTCCAGTGTGAAATTTCCAGAGTCTGTGTTGATTTGGGGAGCCATGGGTTCATTAAGTCCAGGGTCAACACAGCCGTCTATCAGGAGATTTTGGAGCACTTCATGCTTCCTTCCACAGACTAGCTCTATGGGGATTCTGACTTAATTTTCCAGCAGGACTTGGCACCTGCCCACACTGCCAAAAGCATCAAAACATGGTTCAATGACTGTGGGATTACTATGCTTGATTGGCCAGCAAACTCGCCTGACCTGAACCCCATAGAGAATCTATAGGGTATTGCCAAAAGAAAGATGAGAGACATGAGACTGAACAATGCAGAAGAGCTGAAGGCTGCTATTGAAGCATCCTGGTCTTCCATAACACCTCACCAGTGCCACAGGCTGATAGCTTCCATGCCATGCCGCACTGAGGCAGTAATTGCTGCAAAAGGGGCCCAAACCAAGTACTAAGTACATATGCATGCTTATACTTTTCGGAGGTCCGATATTGTTCTATGTACAATCCTTGTTTTTTTATTTTTTTATTTATTGATTGCATGTAATATTCTAATTTTCTGAGATTTCTGAGCTGTAAGCCATAATCATCACAATTAGAGCCCTTTCACACTGGGGAGTTTTTCACGCGGTACAGCGCTAAAAATAGCGCTGCTATACCGCATGAAAAATCCTGCCCTGCAGGCTTCAATGTGAAAGCCCGAAGGCTTTCACACTGAAGCGGTGCGCTAGCAGGACCGCTCCAAAAGTCCTGCTAGCTGCATCTTTACAGCGGTATAGGAGCGGTGTGTTCGGTTTGGTGAACACCCCAATTTGCATGGGTCGCGGCAAAATTTTCGCCTGCTAAGTGTCCCACAATGCACTAGAAAAACATTACAGGCAATAGAGAAAATTGAAAAAAAAAAAAACGACGTGGGGTCCCCACCAAACTCCATACCAGACCCTTATACAAGAATGCAGCCCAGCAGGTCAGGAAAGGGGGGTAGTGAGTGTGCTCCCCCTCCTGAACCACACTAGGCCAGATGCCAGGCAGGGAGCTTATTCCAATCTTGAAGAAGCCCTCTTTAACAAGGGGGACCCAGATCCCACCCCATGTTAATTAGTAGGTGTATACTGTACCCCTACTCATTCCCCCTAAAAATTGTAAAAAATTGTGAATAGGAGGTAGTTTCTGACAATTCCTTTATTAACCACTTAAAGGGGTGTTCCAGCCAAAATTGTGTTTATTAAAAGTCAGCAGCTACAAAAAGTGTAGCTGCTGGCTTTTAATAAACACTCACTTACCTGCTCCTGCGTTCCAGTGACGCGCCGACCGGGGCTGCGCTCCTCTCCCCCCTCCCTAGCCGGCGTCTCCATCTCGACTGTGGGCACCCAGCCGTGAGAGCCTTTGGCTTCACGGCCGGGCACCCACTGCGCAGGCGCGCGCTGCGCGGCTCGCCGCTGATTGGAGAGACGATCGCATGGGACCTGTCAGTGTCCCATGTGATCGCCTAAAGGGAGGGGCTGGTGTAGGCGATTAAGGCTTAATCGCCTAACCAGCCCCTCGGCGGAAGCAGGAAGTGGGACAGGAAGTCCCACTCCTACTGAAGCCCCCACTCCCCCCCAAAAAAAATTACATGCCAAATGTGGCATGTATGGGGGAGTGGAACAAGAGGAAGTTCCAAATTTGGGTGGAACTCCTCTTTAAGGACCTTGTCTGTTTTTCAGACTTGGTGTTTACAAGATTAAAACAGTTTATTTTGCTAGAAAATTACTCAAAACCCTTCAAACATATATATTTTTTCTAACACCTTATAGAATAAAATGGTGGTCATTGCAATACTTTTTGTCACACCGTATTTGCGAAGCGTTCTTACAAGCGCACTTTTTTTTGGAAAAAAATCACTTTTTTTAATTAAAAAATAAGACAACAGTAAAGTTAGCCCAATTTTTTTCATACTGTGAAAGATAATGTTGTGCCGAGTAAAATGATACCCAACATGTCACGCTTCAAAATTGCGCCCGCTCGTGCAATGGCGTCAAATTTTTACCCTTTAAAAATCCTTAAAAATCTCTATAGGCGACATTTAAAAAATTCTATAGGTTGCATCTTTTGAGTTACAGAGGAGGTTTTGGGCTAGAATTATTGTGCTCGCTCTAACGATCATGGTGATACCTCACTTGTGTGGTTTGAACACTGTTTTCATATGCAGGTGCTACTCACGTATGTGTTTGCATCTGCGCGCAAGCTCATCGGGACGGGGTGCTTTAAAAATGTTTTTTTTGTTTTCTTATTTATTTTTATTTATTTTAGTAATTTTTACACTAAAAAAAATGGGTCACTTTTATTCCCATTACAAGGAATGTAAACATCCCTTGTAATAGAAAAAAAGCATGACAGGTCCTCTTAAATTTGAGATCTGGGGTCAAAAAGACCTAAAAAATGTGTAATTTGGAAAAATTACAACTAGAAAATATGCCTTGGCCTGGGCGGAAATGACGTTTTGACATTGCTTCCGTCCTGCTGTGCTATGGAGACAGGTGGGGGCCATCTTGCCCTCACTCGTATACCAGCCAAGCAGGACACAGGACGCGATCGCCTCCGCTGCTGTCGACGGCTCCGTTAAGCGGGAGAGTGGCGAGAAGGGGGCCCCTCTCCCGCCGCCGATAACGGTGATCTTATGACGAATCCGCCGTGGAGACCCCTGTTATCGTTTAAGGGACCGCTCACAGGAAAGATGGATATCTCGGTTGTGGCAGTGGCTGCTGCCGTTACCGAGATATCCATCTTTAAAGTGATGACATATATATACGTGAGCGGGTCCTTTAGTGGTTAAAAAAAATTAAAAACAATGTCCCCTTATGTACAGTAGATCCGATGTCAATCAGGATGCCCGCTGTTCTTAAATAGGTAAGGGGCGGGGCCACCTGGCGACATCACCTGGTGGCTCCGCCCCCCTTTGGACAACTCAGAATGCACTGGTCAGTGACGTCACCAGGTGGCCCCGCAGAGCCCCCCACCCAAAAGCACTGCCCCCATATTGTGGCCTGGTATGGTTCAGGAGGGGGGCTCTCATTTCTTTCCCCCACTTTCCTGACCTGCTGGGCTGCACGCTAAGATAAGGGTCTGGTATGAATATGGATTTTAGGGGGACCCCTCAAATTTTTTTCACATTTTTGTATTGCCGACAATTTAAATGTTATTATTTCTTTATAAATGGCAGTTTTGCTACAGCAGGTTCTATACACGGCACAGATGCACCACTTTACAGGTAGAAAAATGGGACCACCCAGGCACTATATTTATAGGAGTTTTTCATTTTTATTTTTTCACTTTAAGCCTCATTAAAATCACTGCTCCTGTAAAAATTATCTTTTTTTTTTTTTTTGCATTGATACATATCCCCCAGGGCAATACCTGGTCCCCTATATCTTTTGTATGGCCAATAACTTGCACATAAGCCTTCAAAATGGGAACTTTTGTTTTTTAAGTTCGGGTCCCATAGACTTTAGTAGGGTTCCGTTCCGAACTTTTGCGATGTTCGACGCAAACCGAACCAAACCGAGAAGTGTTTGGCCCAACTCTACTCCCCCCGACTTTTCTATTGGTTAAGGAAGTAACATAAGCACATTGATGAGGTCATCCCAATGCTAGCTGTTATCTGTCGCCATCTCAACACGTCAGCACAAGTGCACCACATCAGAGCTTGGTTGGCTCCTGGAGCTTTTTCCCTACCACAAAAGTAAGCCTGAAGTTCAGAGATCTCTAGAATCATGTCTACCAAATATGGTGGCCTTGATTTGTTTCAAAATGGTTAAAAATTGAACTTTTGAGCTAATATATCAGGTGGTGATTTTTGCTGGTTTGCGTATAATTTGTCTTTCATATTTCCTGCTTTCCACTATTTATTTTTCTATTTTTGAAACAATCAGCTCCCTCACTCTCAAATTTCCGATATTATAAGTTTAGTCTTAAACCAACCGGTTTCTATAATGCCTTAACACATGTTCAGTGCTAAGTAAATAACTATTCTTACATTGTAAAAATTCCATATTGTTAAAAATGAGTATGGTAATGAGCTTGTTAAAATTTTATGCAGGTTGTATTTAATGAGCAGTGTTACAGTATCTTAGTAATAACTATTAAATGCTTAACAGCAGTTAAATCTACAAAGCTACCTTTAAATGGTGGTATAAATATTAAAACCCATTGTTGCAAAAAAAAAGAGGTAATGGGGGATTTTGAAGCACTACTGGAAGATTAGAAAAAGGTAGAAGGTTATTCTGTACAGAAAGCAAATTCCTGGAGAAAGTGTAACATAAGAAGACAGAAGAGAAAGTAGATGTGTTAGGAACTCCTGTTCATTGCCAGTAAAGCTATTCTTGTTATTCGTATCCCCATAGCAGCTCTACAATCACATAATTTATGCAACTCTGGCTCTCTGCAAGGATCGTAAAGAAAACCTGCAAGACTAAAATAATGTGTCGGTACCGCGTTTTCATATTGCATTGCGATGCAGTAAGTATAGTATTTTCTTTATTTTAAGTGAACTCTTCACCTTTACACTGTGGAGGAAACCAATCTGTGACAGAACGTTGTTCATTAGACTAGAGACTATCTATTCACCAAAGGCTAATAAGTTAGGAAAAGGCAATTATTTTTATAATTATTCATTTATATAGTGCCAGCTTAGTCCATAATGTTTTACATATCATTCCCTGTCTCAGTAGGGATTACATTTAAACGTTTCTATGAAAGCTTTCCTAAAAAATGGAGCCGATTTAGTTTGAATGCAGTTAATTCCCCGAAACAGCCAACATTACTGGTCATACTGCCAATGCAATGAATGCAGTGTAGAAGTAGCGTGTGCTTGCATGATGTTCTCTTACTAGCTCTGAGGCCACGTACACACGACCGAGGAACTCGTCGGGCGAAACACATTGGGCCAGATTCATGTACATTGGCGCATATTTTGACCAGCGTAGCGCACCTCCTTTACGTTAGACCGGCGCAATGTAGAGGCGCAATCACCGTATTCTCGTAGTATTTGAGCAGAAATTAGCGCCGGTGTAACGTTAATTCCGAGGGTAAGGCGGAGTAATTCAAATTGGGAAGGACGTGGGCGTGTTACATTGAAATGAGCCGTGACCCCATGCAAATGAAGGGCCGGCACGCGCATGCGCACATGAAGCAGATCATGGTCAGCACCTCTGTGCGCATGTTCACAACTCGGGAACGGCGCAATCAGTGAAATTGGAAGTGGACCCGGGCAACTTAGTGAACTACGCAGACAGCATAAATAGACAGACACAAACGCACTTCCTTTGCAAAAGTACATCCCTATGTATCCCTTCCTATACAGCAAGGTGCTTTTGTTCTGTTGTTTGTTGCGTTGTGTTTTTTGGTGACTGCTTGTGAGACTTTTTGGTTGATAGATTTTGGTTTGTTTGTTTGTTTTGTTGCTTGATTTTTCCTGCTTGTTTTTGTGAGTGATTTTTGTTGATTGTTTGAGAGAGAGTTGTTGTATGAGTATGACTGAGAGGAAGCGGAAGAGCAATTTTTCTTTGGGGGAGAATCAAATTATTGCCCGGGCCATTACCCAATATGGGCATTTCCTCCACGGCCCGGAGAGTGCCAACACCCCCCCGGACATGAAAAAGGAGATTTTGCAGAACATTACTGATCAGGTCAATGCATTGGGGGGGGGGGGGTAGACCCGGACACGCAAGGGGATCGTCAAGAAAATCAATGACCTCCGGCATCTGGTCAGAAAGAAGCTGGCCAAATTGGCAGCCCATGCCAGGGGCACAGGAGGGGGCCCACCATGCCCTGTTAGGCTGACAGTGGAGGAGCGTGCGGTGGCCCAGAACTTTCATAGAGAACAAGTGGAGGGCCTGCCTGGCTATGACTCCAGTCATGAAGGCGTGATGCCAGGTAAGGTTTTTGTTTTCCTATCTGGTGTGTAGCATGTGTGGGGGAGGGGGGGGGAAAGGAATATGTGGCAAGTGTGTGGATCCTCCAACCTGTGAATGTTTTGTGTCATCCACAGATGTGCAGGAGGGTGCTGGGCCATCTGGCCTGACCGCACCATCCCCGGGACAACAGCCTGATGAGGACCCCCAGACAAGGCCAGAGTCCTCGGAGGAGTTTGAGGAGGAGGAGGATATCATGTCAGACAGTGGATTATTATTTTTGGAGGAGTCTTCCTCTCTGGCTGGCAGCAGCCAGCCCTCCATAATGGGCTAGCCCCTCCCACTCCTCCCCCGACAGGGCTCCCCTCCCAAGGGCCTCCCCTTCTCCCCGGCCACAAGCATCAGCTGGAGGCAGGAAGTCGTCCCAGAAGACCAGGGGTGTGGCCGAGGTTCTGCCCGCCAATCTGAGAAGGGACCAGGCCCTTCAGACCCGCCATCTGGGACAGGTCAGCCAGACTTTGGGGCGAATGGAGGAGAGCCTGTCCTCCATAAAGGATACGCTTGGGGACCTGGACTTCCACTCCCTGGCTCTTACAAACTGTCTAAACGTACTGCAGACTACTACAGCAGACGTTGGGCAGGATGTGAGGGCCCTCACCCACTCTATCCAGGCCAATACGGCATCACTAAGTGCTGGCCTGACCAGAATTGCCGTGGCCTTGGAGGGCAGGCCGCCAGGTGGGCAGAGACCAGGGGCTGCTCCTCCTTCCCTGGATTACCCCCCCATGAGTCTCCCCTGAGGAGCCAGGGCCGTGGCCGTGGTCGCCCCAGGCGTGGGTCACGCCAGCGGCATTAATTTGGTTTCCCCCCCCTGCTGTTTTTTTTTTGTGTTGTGAATGATTTCTGAATGTGGGGGTGACATTCCTGCCAGAAAAGGGGTGTCACCCTCATTTGTGGTGGGGAAGGGTTCCCAGGACCAGGGGGAAGTGATCCCCAGGTCCGTGTGAATAGTGTATGAATGTACAGTGACATAATTGGAGCCGTGGCGTGGCGTTGCTGCTCACAAGTCCAGCATGGTGGGCTTGTGCTAATCCAATTTGATGAGGATGTGATGTGTCTGTGCTAGGGACCACAGTGGTGTGCATGCATGCATTCTCATTGTGCCATGATTAATGTGTGTTTTTAATGTGCAAAGATGCCTAATGTGAGCTTTCTCCTTGCTGCTCTTCCCTCAGAAGATGGGGTATACTCGCTTAGGGGGGGATTGTCTGGTTCAGGGGTCAGGTCATCACATATGTCAATCTGCAGGCCCTTTCTCACTGCGAAGTTGTGCAAAATGCAACATGCACTGATGATCTGGCACATGAAGTTTGGGGAATACAACAGGGTACCCCCAGACTTATCCAGGCATCGGAAACGTGACTTCAGGAGGCCAAAGGTGCGCTCCACCACTGCACGTGTTTGGGCGTGGGCTTCATTGTATCTTTCCTCTCCTGGGGTTTGGGGGTTCCGGATAGGAGTCATGAGATGGAGTCCCAGTGCATATGCAGAGTCACCTGTAAGGGAAAAGACAGGAGGATGTTAGTAGTGCATGTGCCCCTTGTGATGTGTGCATGATGGGGGGGGACAGTCATGCCTGCCACCCATGTCACTCACCAACCAGCCAGCTGTCCCCATACACGTTGTGTTCGAATTCCATTGGGATGGGGCTCTGATTGTATATGTAGCTGTCATGGCTGGATCAGGGGTGTTTGGCACGGACTTGCCATATGAGGCCTTGGGCATCGACTATCACCTGTACGTTGATGGAATGCCAATGCTTCCGATTGCGGTATATGTGCGCTGTCTCATGGGGGGGCTGAAGTGCCACATGTGTGCAATCAATGGCCCCCACGGTGCGTGGGAATCTGGCAATTCTGTAGAAATCTGTCATTGCCTTCAGCCGCAGCTCCTCAGTGGTTGGTTTGATGATTTGGTTGGCCATGCATCTGAGAATTGCAGGGATAACCTGGTGCACACATCTGCTCATGGAGGATTGTGACATCCCAGCCACCACTCCACTTGTTCTTTGAAAAGAGCCACTGGCAAGGAAATGGAGTGTTGCCATGACCTTGACCAGTGGCTGCACTGCATGTGAGCGGTGTGTTCGGCTGGTGATGTCATCCTGCAGGGTTATGGTTAATTCCAGGATGGCATGAGGGGTGAATCTGAAGATGCGATACACCTCAGAATCACTCATGCCAAAAAGGTCTATGCGGGTGTGGTATATCCTCTCCCGTGCCCTCCTCCTTCTTTGCTCCTCTAAAGTCATTAGTATAGCTATGAGCAAGGATGCCCCGGGCATCTTGGCATAAAGTTTGTTGTTCTGCAAGTGTGACTGCTCAGCTCCTCACTAACAGTGTTGCTTTAGCTGACATGTAGACGGATTGTCTAATTTTATACCTTTTATATGGTCTAATTTTAGACATGACGTGCAGCTGTTGCGCACAGTGCGTAGCCTGCGCTGCACCAACGTTCTTTTGTGGATCCCCGTAACTCCCTCATTTGCATATTTGAAAAGCAAATCAATGGTGTGTCTAGCGCAGTTTTGCACGGACGGATACGCAGGTCTATCGAAATTAAGCCGGTCAAAAAAAAGTAGATTTCTTGCGTATCTCGTTTTGGGGATGCGGCGCATTGAAACGCATGCGAAAATTTAGACTTACGCCACGCATCTCCTGTAACGCCGGCGTAATCGATCTGTGAATCTGGCCCATTGTTTTCCTCGTCGAGTTCCTTGTTAGGCTTGTCGAGGAACTCGACAAGCTTGCTTTGCGTACACACAGTCAAGACCAAATCTCCTCGTTCTCAAACGCGGTGACTTCAACACATACTACGGCAGGGGAAGTTCGATTCCACTGGCACAACCCTTGGGGCTGCTTTTGCTAATCTCATGTTACTCATGTTATTAATCTTATGTTACATGTTAGGAAAAAGTTTGGTAAGAGACATTTGCACTTTTCAGTCTGTTACAGCGTGACAAATGTGCTATTTACATTACAAACGCTACTTTTACCGAAGGTGCGCGGGTTTCTTAACATACACACGCTCGAGTTTCTCGACGAAAAGCAGCCTAACGAGAAACTCAACAGTTTCCACCGATGCTGGATTCTGCCGAGGAAACCGGTCGTGTGTACGCGGCCTCAGTATTCAAACAAGCAATTCAAAGAAGCAACATTCCAATGTTATACAGTAGCAAACAAGCAACATTCCAATGTTATAGTAAGATCCGCTTCACAGTGGGGCCATTTAATGCAATTTAACCATTCTAATAGGAGCAACGCAAGTCTCTCCGACTTAGAAAAAGGTTCCTGCGTGACTTCGGGGGCGGCTCGGGGAAACCTGCATTGACTTCTATACAGAAGTTGTTTTGCAAATCCCCTCTGAAGTCGTCCTCAGGACGACTTGCAGAGTCGCCCCCAAAGTCGTGCCGCTGCAGTGTGAACCGACTCTAATGCCTCGTACACACAGCGGTTTAACCGATGAGAATGGTCTGATGGACCGTTTTCATCGGTCAAAACCGATCGTGTGTGGGCGCCATCGGTTATTTAACCATCAGTTAAAAAAAAGCCAACTTGTTTTAAATTTAACCGATGAATTCCTAACCGATAGAACAAAACTGAACGTTAGTAGGCACAACCATCGGTTAAAAATCCATGCATGCTCAGAATCAAGTCGACGCATGCTTGGAAGCATTGAACTTTGTTTTTTCAGCACGTGGTTGTGTTTCAGTCCATTCTCATCGGATGGACTGATCGTGTGTACGCGGCATTAGTGTAGACACAGATGTGCAAACATCGCTACAATTTTTTAAACAATTCTTATTGGACACAGTGGATTCATAAAATGGTGGTAAAGATACAGATTGTTTTTTTATTCCTTGAGCTTAGAGTTAAACAGAACCTGTATCCAGATGAAATATTTGCATATGTATTTACATATTCTGAATAAGCAGTGTTTTTTTCCTGTTTTCACTGGTGTCAATGCCACTTCACAGAATTAAACCTTTTCAATCACTTTTTGCTACAGGTAAGCCTATAATAAGGCTTACCTGTAGCTACCCCGGATATCTCCTAAACCTGCATGGTTTAGGACATATGCCCTGTCCTCTACATGTGCCAATGTCATCGGCACAAGCGCGTTTCTTCAGTGAGTGTGCCGTTACTGACATACTATGTATACTATGCATATTGGCTTATTATGCCTTTGTCTTGCAGGTTGTTTATTTTAATAGGGTTTACAACCACTTCAACCACTTGCCTACCACTGTGGGCAGGCAAATGGGCAGGCAAATGGGCAGGCAAATGGGCATACCTGTACGTCCCTTTAAATTTGCCACCCAGCGGGCGCGTGTGTGCTCGCCGTGTGCCTCGTGAGTGTGCTTACAGGTCCTAGGAACTCAATGTTCCTGGGCGGCCTGCAATTGCGGTCGGCAAAGGCAGAACAGGGGGATGCCTTTGTAAACAAGACATTCCCCTGTTCTGCCTAGTGACATGTTACTGATCTCCTGTTTCCCGTGATCAGAAACAGTGATCAGTGACGTGTCACTGGTAGATCCTCCCCCTAATAGTAAGAATCACTTCCTAGGGCACATTTAACCCCTTTAGTGCCACCTAGTGGTTAACCCCTTCACTGCCAGTGTAATTTTTACAGTATTCAGTGCATTTTTATAGCACTGATCGCTGTAAAAATTACAATGGTCCCAAAAATGTGTCAAAAGTGTCCGATGTGTCTGCCGTAAAGTCGCAGTCATGATACAAATCGCAGATCGCCGCCATTACTAGTAAAAAATAATAAAAATGCCATAAAACTGTCCCCTATTTTGTAGACGCTATAACTTTTGCGCAAACCAATCAATATACACGTATAGCGATTTTTTTTTACAAAAATATGTAGAAGAATACATATCGACATAAACTGATAAAAAAAAAAGCTTTTTAAAAAAAAAAAAAATGGGGATATTTATTATAGCAAAAAGTAAAAAATATTGCTTATTTTTCAAAATTGTCACTTTTGTTTATAGCACAAAAATAAAAATTGCAGATGTGATCAAATACCACCAAAAGAAAGCTTTATATGTTGGAAAAAAAGGACGTCAATTTTGTTTGGGAGCCATGTCTCATGACCAGTTGAAGCTACGCAGTACCGAATCGCAAAAAGTGGCCTGGTCTTTACACAGCCAAATGATCCAGGGGTTAAGAGGTTAAATACATCTGAAAATAGCAGTCTCTTGTGGAATTGACAGCTTGGGATCTAAAATTGCACTCTGGTAGGTGGGCGGTTTTACTATCACCGGGGTAGATTGCTTAATTTAGGGTAACTTGGACCCCTTTCACACTGAAAGCGTTTTTCAGGCTTATCCGGCTTATAGGAAAACACTACGGGCCAGATTCAGGTAGAAGTTGCGCGGCTTATCTCTAGATAAGCCGCGTAACTTCTAACCTACGCTGGCGTATCTGTTTTCTGTATTCAGAAAACAAGATACGCCGGGATTGAGTTAGGATACGAGCGGCGTAATTGTATTTTGCCGTCATATCGGAACTGCAATTTTAAAATGGCCGCTAGGGGCGTTCCCGCTGATTTACATCGAGAATATGTAAATCAGTGATATACGGCAATTCACAAACGTACGTGGGCCCGACGCAGTCACTTTACGACGTTTACGGAAGGTTTTCCCGGCGTAAAGATAAAGCAACAAAAAGCAGGCGCATCCTATGTTAAGTATGGCCGTCGTGACCGCGTCGAATTGAAAAAGTTTTACGTCATTTGCGTAACTCGTCCGTGAATGGGGATTGACGTCATTGACGTTCACGTCGAAAACACTGTCATAATTTGGAGCATGCGCACTGGGATACATTGACGGCCGGCGCATGCGCAGTACGTTCGCAGCGGGATCGCGCCTATTTTAAATACTACACGACCCCTACCCGCCCAATTTGAATACCACCGGCCCATTTTTGCTATGCCGTCGCAACTTTAGGAGCAAGTGCTTTGTGAATACAGTACTTTCTCCTAAAGTTTCGGCGGAGTAACGTAAATGAGCAACGTTACGCCAGAATAAAGATGCGCCCATCTACCTGAATCTGGCCCTACAGATAGTGGGCCAGATTCAGGAACACTTGCGCTGGAGTATTTCGATATGCGCCGCGTAACTGTGATGATGCGCCGTCGTTTCTATGTGCCCTTACCCACCAAACTAGATGCGCCCAATAACGGGTCATTTGCGACCGGCGGAACGTTCCGACGCCAGAGTATCGTCAGCGCTTATTTTCGCTGGGCGCATCAGTCGCGCCCATTGATTTCCCCTGCAAATATGCAAATGAGGGATTTTTCCCAATTCACGAACGGATTAGCACCATACGCTGGCTACATGCGCCGCGCGTATCTCGTCCGTCCGGCGCAAAGTTATTTCTACAAAAGGCTGCTTTATCTTTACTCCAGACGGTCACAGGTCAGCAGGAGAGCAGCTACAGCAGCGTTACCGACGATAAGAGCTAGCTGAGCACCCCCACTTGCAGGACAACACCTCTGTCCATGCTTGTCTGTCAAATTTTACAGCCATGGAGGAAGACATCATAGGTCTCCATAGCCGAGATGACGGCTGTCAGCTCCTGGCCATTAAAGTTCAGCTTTCTCCTGTGTGTTTGCGGGGAACGGGAGCAGCTATCTCAGAACAAAAGTAACATCACTGCGGGGAGGGGGAGCAGGATATACATTAGTGCCGGAATGGCGCTTCTACGGGCGCATTTAAACGCCCAACGGAAGGCATTGCGCTGACGTTTCCCGTGAAGTGGTGCCGACGGAAGTTGTGAGCATGCGCACAAAGGGGGCGAGTGGAGCCTCACTCACTGCGCATGCTCCGTGGTTGATGCGCTGAACGTAAGCCTCTGCGCTGGGCTCCGCCCATCATTTACATATGATCACACCCACTTCCACTTGCGTCGGGTTACGCCAGCGCATTATCGTTACTCTGGCGCAAGTTTACGCGCAACTGCTATGTGAATTACAGGACTTGCGCTGAAAGGGTCTTCAGAGTAACGTAAATGAGAAGCGTTACTCCAGAGGAAAGATACTCTCATCTACCTGAATCTGGCCCATAAAGTTGGACTGTATATGTCTCACCCAAAAGGGTGATAACTTGAGTGGCGATGGCCTTCGACTTTGTGGTCATCCAATGCTGGTAAGATCCAACACTTTGCCAATATAGGGAAATAACTGAGGCGTTTCTATAAGAACAAATTTTGTTGCATGTAGTCTCAACAATAGACAGATCTTGTCATTGTAATCAGACAAAACAGGATTTGAAAAGAAATGAAAAATAAGGAAATCACCCTAGGATGAAAAAATGGGGGATCAGGGACATATATATCTACAATCCATTATATATTGTTGTAATGCATAAAAGCAGTAACCGTTTGCCAGAAGACACTGGCCGTACTTGTATGAATAGCATTGGATGGTAGATTAATATTTACCTGTCTCAAAGAACCAGCTGACAAGGGCAGAGTCTCCTAAGCAGTGGTGATGAAATGTCACTGCTTAGGGGGTTTATATATTGTGTGGAATGAAAGACCACGGCCGTGCACGGGAGATGCACGTCAAGGGAGGCAGCACCCAATGACGTCAAGGGCATCCCCTCAAAATTATATAGAAGCGGGGAGCAGCTAGATGCAGATGTGGGCGGCAATGCTAAGGGAACCAGACACCGCCACCTCAGCCTCCTCCCAATGGGAAGGACCAGGATGTCAAGGAGGTGCATAGTTATTTAGGAAGGGTCTATAACTAAGTTGACTATTTAGACTTGTTTTTTTTGGTTTATGTCAGTATTACATTGTATAACCCTGTATGTTGTGGTCGTTAAGGTGCTCATCTAATAGTTTTTTGAAACTATTGTTGCTCTCGTTGCTCCCCGCTGAAACCACTGCCTGTGGAAGGGAATTGAACAGCCTTGCCACTCTAACAGTAAAGAACCCTCTTCACAGTTTAAGGTTAAACCTCTTTTCTTCTAAATTAATGAGTGGCCACGTGTCTTGTTAAACTCTCTTACGCAGAAAAGTTTTGTCCCTAGTGTGGGGACAGTATTTGTAAATTGAAATAATATCCCCTCTCAAGTGTCCCTTCTCCAGAGTGAATAAGTTCAGTGCTTGCAACCTTTCTTTATAATTAATATCCTCCAATCCCTTTATTAGTTCTGTTGCCCTTCTCTGTACTCGCTCCATTTCCAGTACATCCTTCCTGACGACTGGTGTCCAGAACTGGACAGTATACACTAGGTGCGGCTGGACCAGAGTCTTGTAGAGTGGGAGAATTATCACTTTATCTCTTGAGTTTATCCCCTTTTTAATGCATGCCAATATTCTATTTGCTTTGTTAGCAGCAGATTATCATTGCATGCCATTTCTAAACCTATCTTCAACTAGGACCCCCAGGTCCTTTTCTATCCTTGATTTCCCAGAGGTTCTTCCCCCAGTGAGTAGATTGCATTCATATGTTTGCCACCCAAATGCATTATTTTACATTTTTCCCTATTAAACCTAATTTGCCATATAGTTGCTCACCCAATTTAATTTGTTCAGATGTTCTTGCAAAGTTTTCACATCCTGCAGAGAACTAATTGCCCTGCTTAGCTTAGTATCGTCCACAAATACAGAGACTGAACTGTTTACCCCACCCTCCAGATCGTTTATGAACAAATTAAATAGGATTGGAGACAGCACAGAACCCTGGGGGGCCCCAGTTTCCACGCTGATTATTCTGAGTTCTCCCCATTTATGACCACCCTCTGAACTTGCCCTTGTTGCCAGTTATCAATCCATGTACTCACCCTATGGTCCATGCCAATGGACCTTACTTTGTGCAGTAAACATTTATGGGGAACTGTGTCAAATGCTTTTGCAAATTCCAGATAGACCATGTCTATAGGCCCTCCTTTATCTAGATGGCAGCTCAGCTCCTCATAGAAGGTTAAAAGATTGGTTTGGCAAGAACAATTCTTCAAGAATCCATGCTGCTAATGATACCATTTTCATTACTAAAATCTTGTATATAGTTCCTTATTATCCCCTCCAAGAGCTTGCATTCTATTGATGTTAGGCTACTGGTCTGTAATTCCCAGAGATGTATTTTGGCTCTTTTTTAAATATTGGTGCTACATTGGAGCTATGGAAGTAGTGTGCTGTAATCTTAAAAATGTGTATCGTGGACAATCCACGCTACCCCCACAACTACAAAGTGCACTAGTGCAAGTGAATGAATAAAAAAATACAAATTTATAGCAAATTTATAACAATGAAGGTGCTGCAACTAAATAAAACTGCCTGAATATTCGGCTAGTGAGATATGTGGAAAAAATGGTAATTTGATGTGCAACCAAATACAGCTAATATGATTGCATATAAATAAGTCCTCTTCAATAATAGAAAAATTATCAAAAGAAAAAAAAAAGGAAAAAAAGCTAAAACAGTGTCCGTTTTAAAAACACTGCTATAGGAGCTCCACTGTAATCTTATTCCCCTGACAGACGGAATATTTGTGCAGGCATCTTCCTCAAAATATTTCCACAAAGCAGATATAAGAAAAGGCTGCTTACCAGATCCATAGGATCCCTATCTCAGAAATCAAATCCACTCAGCACAGATATCATCAGCTGCTAGAACCCTTCCCCCAATCTTCTCCTCTGCTGGCATATAAAATATATATATTTATTTATTTATTTATTTATTTATTATATTTATAAATATAAAAAAAAACAATGGGCCGGATTCACAGCCATCGGCGCATCTTTATGCCACCGTAGCGTATCTTCTTTACACTACGCCGGCGCAACGTTGAGAGGCAAGTATGAATGGGCTTATTGGAATCTGGAATTTCACTTTCTTTGGAAGCCCCCTAAATAGTACCCCTACCCATTCACCAAAAAAGTCTACAAAAAATAAAAACTGGAGACAAGTTTTTGACAAACCTCTATTAAAAAATAAAAAAAAAACAGTATCCCGCAATATAAATCCATTGCCAACCACGTTGCCCGCTGCACAGCCGACCCAAACAATCCCCCCCAAAAAACACTCCACCTTCTAGGATGGCCGCTTGCTGAATGCTTCTGCGCTTTGACAATTCTTATATAGGTAAGGAACTTTTCATTTTTATTTTTGCACTTTAAGCTTAATTAAAATCAGTGCTTCTGAAAAGTGATTGTTTAAAAGAAAAGTGCATTGACACATGTCCCGCAGGGCACTACCCTGCCTTATATACCCCTTTTATGGCCAATTACTTGCATATATGCCTTCAAAATGGGCACTTTTTATTTTTTCCTGTTCAGCTCCCATAGACTTGCCTTTCAGGTTAGAACATTTCCCCTGTTCAGAATTTCTGCTGTGGACCGAACAAGGTTGTTCGGCCTATCTCTACTAGTAATGGCAGCGATCAGCGAATTATAGCGGGACTTCAATATTGTGGTAATCAATCAGACACTAACTGACACTTTTGACACTTTGCGGAAACCAGTGAAACTAATACAGTGATCAGTGCTAGAATTATGTACTTTCACTGTATTAATGACACTGGCTGGGAAGGAGTTAAATATTGTGGACATTCAAAGGGTTATCACCGTCACATGATAGTTTAAGTTCTTTTAGGTTTTTTTTATTCAATATGTGCAAAGAAAGATCACTCAAATACTTAAAAGTATAACATTGTTTTTAAAAATGTCAGTTACAGATAATATTATAAAATATAGCAAGAATACTTAACTAAAAATGCTGTTTTCCACAGAGTCCCCCATAAAGGCATGGATTGGTAATCAAACCAAATGCTTGTATCTTACATGATGCTGCTCTGGAGAAAGGACTAGCCTATTCAACTTTTGGCTGTGGTAGATACAGGCTACTATGTGAGTAAATGACCAAAGTTGTTTGGACAGTGATATCACTTTTTAAGATAGTGGGCTTGGTCATCCTGCATTCCTCCAGTTTTACATCAGTGAAGTGGTGCGCACATGCCCTTGCAGACAGAAGTGTAGGATATATATGTAATCCTGTGCACAGCTGCTGCCCTTTAGCAGTAAAAGTGCTATAGGGCGGTCCGCAAGTACATGTAGAATGGCACGGCTGCACAAAGCAACGAGAGCTTCGTGACCATGCCCGCGGGGCCTATGGACTCGATGTCCGCTGGTGTCCCACGATCGTGTCACAGAGCTTTAGAACAGGGAGATGCCTGTGTAAACCAGACCCCACACAGTTAGAATAACTCCCTAGGACACACCTAACACCTTCCCCACCCCCTAGTGGTTAACCCCTTCCCTGCCAGTGTCATTTGCACAGTAATCAGTGCATTTTTATAGCACTGATCACTGTATAAATGACAATGGTCACAAAATAGCGTCAAAAGTGTCCGATGTGTCCATCATAATGTCACAGTCATGATAAAAATCGCAGATCGCCACCATTACTAATAAAAACAAATGTTATTAAAAATGTCATAAAATGATCCCCTATTTTGTAGACGCTATAACTTTTGTGCAAACCAATCAATATACGCTTATTGCAATTTTTTTACTAAAAATATGTAGAATACATATCGGCCTAAACTGAGAAAAACATTGGCCCAGATTCAGGTACATCTGCGCATTATTGGACCGGCGTAGCGCACCGCCTTTACGTTAGACGTGCGCAATTTTGCCGCGTAATCACCCTATTCTCGTAGCTTTTGCGCAGAAAATTGCGCATGCGTAGCGTTTTTTCAGAGGGGTAAGGCGGAGTAATACAAATTGGGAAGGACGTGGGCGTGTTACATTGAAATGAGCCGTGACCCCATGCAAATGAAGGGCCGGCCGACTCGCGCATGCGCGCTTGAAGGAGACCATGGTCAGCTCCGCTGTGCGCATGCTCACAACTCGGGAACGGCGCAATCAATGAAGTTGGAAATGGACTAGGGCAACGTTGTGAACTACGCAAACAGCATAAATAGACAGACACAAACGCACTTCCTTTGCAAAAGTACATCCCTTTGTTTCCCTTCCTATACAGCAAGGTGCTTTTGTTTATTAGCGTTTGTTTATTTGTTTGTGTGACGTGTCTTTGAGATATTTGGGGACTGTTTTGCAGAGTGATTTTTGTCTTTTATGTGTTTTCTTTGTTGTTATTTTGTTTAAATTATATTTTTGCTGGGGCATTTGTTATTTTTGTTTTTCATTTATTTTATTTTTTTGGTTCTGTTTGTGTATGATTTTGGAATGTGGGGGTGATATTCCTGCGGGAAAAAGGGGTGTCACCCTCATTTGTGGTGGAGAAGTGATCCCCAGGTCCGTGTGAATGGTGTATGAATGTACAGTGACATAATTGGAGCCGTGGCATGGCGTTGCAGCTCACAAGTCCTGCATGGTGGACTGGTGCCAATCCAATGTGATGAGGATGTGGGGTGTGTGTGCTAGGGACCACAGTGGTGTGCATGCATGCATTCTCATTGTGCCATGATTAATGTGTGTGTTTAACGTGCAAAGATGCATAATGTGAGCTGGCATGAGATGGGGTCATGAGATGGGGTCCCAGTGCATATGCAGAGTCACCTTGAAGGGAAAAGACAGGAGGATGTTAGTAGTGCATGTGTCCCTTGTGATGTGTGCATCATGGGGGGGGACAGTCATGCCTGCCACCCATGTCACTCACCAACCAGCCAGCTGTCCCCATACATGTTCTGTTCGAAATCTGTGGGGATGGGGCTCTGAGTGTATATGTAGCTGTCATGGGTGTCATGGGTAGTGCCATGTGTTGGGCTGCTGATGTCCTCCTGCAAGGTTGTGGTAATTCCAGGATGGCATGAGGGGTGAATCTGAAGATGCGAGACACCTCAGAATCACTCATGCCAAAGATGTCTATGCGTGTGTGCTATATCAAGTGAAGAGTGAGGGGCTTGTTTTAGATAAGAATATTGTATTAGATTAGATTAAATTGTAAAGTTTATATAAGCAAATAAAATAAAATAAAAAAAACATCTCCCGTGCCCTCCTTAGTGCCCTCCTCAGTGCCCTCATCCTTCTTTGTTCATCTAAAGTCAGTAGTATAGCTATGCGCGACGATGCCCCTGGCATGTTGGCATACAGATTGTTGTGCAACACGCGTGACTGCTGAGCTCCTCACTAACAGTGTTGCTTTATCTAACAAGTAGACTTTTTTTCTCTTTTTAGACCAGCTTTTATATGGTCTAATTTTAGACAGGACATTTTGCTGTTGCGCACACTGTGTAGCCTGCGCTGCCCTAACGTTCTTTTGTAGGTCCCCGTAAGTCCCTCATTAGCATATTTGACTAGCAAATCAATGGTCTGTCTAGCGCACTTTTGCGCGGACGGATGCGCCAGTCTAACGAAATTACGCCGGAAAAAAAAAGAGATTTTTTGCGTATCTAGTTCTGGGGATTCCGTGCATCGAAACGCACGCGCACATTTCGACTTACGCACGCGCATCTCCTGTTGCGCATACGTAATCGCTCTGTGAATCTGGGCCATTGTTTTTTTATATCTTTCTTAGGGATATTTATTATAGCAAAAAGTAAAAAATATAGGGCCAGATTCACAGAGCCATTACGCCAGGGTTACATGAGATGCGCGGCGTAAGTATAATTTGCGCATGCGTTTCAATGCGCCGCATCCCCAAAACGAGATACGCAAGAAATCTACTTTTTTTGGATCGGCGTAATTTCGATAGACCGGCGTATCCGTCCGCGCAAAACTGCGCTAGACACACCATTGATTTGCTATTCAAATATGCAAATGAGGGAGTTACGGGGATCCACAAAAGAATGTTGGTGCAGCGCAGGCTACGCGCTGTGCGCAACAGTTGCACGTCCTGTCTAAAATTAGACCATATAAAAGGTGGAATCAAATTAGACAATCCGTCTACATGTCAGCTAAAGCAACACTGTTAATGAGGAGTAGTGTTGCTCACGAATATTCGCATTGCGAATATTCGTTACGAATATTGCATATTCGAGTATTCGCGAATAAATCGAATATCGCGGTGAATATTCGCTATTGCGAATATTCGTATTTTTTCAAATTTATTTTTAAAACAGATCACATCCTAGTGATCTCCATCGACGTCTAAAAGAATTGCTGGTATGATTAGAGACCCTGGGCCGAGTAGCTGAGGCGATCCTTTTATGTTGCCGAATATTCGCAATGCGAATATTCGTATTACGAATATTCGCGAACACTTTCTCTGCCCTTCTGTGTTTTGTGTATAAAAAAAACAAAAACAAAAAAAAATTAGCTTTAGTTTAGTCACATAAGTAGAGTTAGTGTTTAGTGCATATTAGTTTAGTAATCCAGGAAATGATCTCTGTTTTCGCGTGTTGACGAGAATTTCACAATCAATTTTGCATTCGCATTAGCGAAATTTCGCATTCGCATTAGTGAAATTTCTCAATTTTTTTTTTTGGATAAAATATCACGAATATTCGATATTAACGAATATTTCACGAATATTCTTCTATATATTCGTGAAAAATATCGCGAAATCGAATATGGCGTATTCCGCTCATCACTAGTGAGGAGCTGAGCAGTCACACTTGCTGGACAACAAACTTTATGACAACATGCCAGGGGCATCCTTGCTCATAGCTATACTAATGACTTTAGATGAGCAAAGAAGGAGGAGGGCACGGAGGAGGGCACGGAGGAGGGCACGGGAGAGGATATACCACACACGCATAGACCTCTTTGGCATGAGTGATTCTGAGGTGTATCGCATCTTCAGATTCACCCCTCATGCCATCCTGGAATTAACCATAACCCTGCAGGATGACATCACCAGCCGAACACACCGCTCACATGCAGTGCAGCCACTGGTCAAGGTCATGGCAACACTCCATTTCCTTGCCAGTGGCTCTTTTCAAAGAACAAGTGGAGTGGTGGCTGGGATGTCACAATCCTCCATGAGCAGATGTGTGCACCAGGTTGTCCCTGCAATCCTCAGACGCATGGCCAACCAAATCATCAAACCCACCACTGAGGACCTGCGGCTGAAGGCAATGACAGATTTCTACAGAATTGCCAGATTCCCACGCACCGTGGGGGCCATTGATTGCACACATGTGGCACTCCAGCCCCCCCATGAGACAGAGCACATGTACCGCAATCGGAAGCATTGGCATTCCATCAACGTACAGGTGATAGTCGATGCCCAAGGCCTCATATGGCACGTCCGTGCCAAACTCCCCAGATCCAGCTATGACAGCTACATATACAATCAGAGCCCCATCCCAATGGAATTCGAACAGAATGTGTATGGGGACACCTGGCTGGTTGGTGAGTGACATGGGTGGCAGGCATGACTGTCCCCCCCCCATGATGCACACATCACAAGGGGCACATGCATGACTAACATCCTCCTGTCTTTTCCCTTACAGGTGACTCTGCATATGCACTGGGACCCCATCTCATGACTCCTATCCGGAACCCCCAAATCCCAGGAGAGGAAAGATACAATGAAGCCCACGCCCAAACACGTGCAGTGGTGGAGCGCACCTTTGGCCTCCTGAAGTCACATTTCCGATGCCTGGATAAGTCTGGGGGGACCCTGTTGTATTCCCCCAACTTTGTGTGCCAGATCATCGGTGCATGTTGCATGCTGCACAACTTCGCAGTGAGAAAGGGCCTGCAGATTGACATACATGATGACCTGACCCCTGAACCAGACAATCCCCCCCTAAGCGAGGATACCCCGTCTTCTGAGGGAAGAGCAGCCAGGAGACAGCTCACATTAGGCATCTTTGCACGTTAAACACACACATTAATCATGGCACAATGAGAATGCATGCATGCACACCACTGTGGTCCCTAGCACAGACACATCACATCCTCATCAAATTGGATTAGCACAAGCCCACCATGCAGGACTTGTGAGCAGCAACCCCAACGCCACACCACGGCTCCACGCCACCCTTCTCCACCACAAATGAGGGTGACACCCCTTTTCCAGCAGGAATGTCACCCCTACATTCTGAAATCATTCAGAACACAAAAAAAATTGACCAGCAAAAAAAAAAATATATCCCCAAAAAACAAAAAAAATCATGAAAAAAAAAGTCCTGAAAAAAAAAGTAAAAAAAAAAGGGGGAAAACAAATTAATGTCGCTGGCGTGACCCACGCCTGGGGCGCCCACGGCCACGGCCCCGGTTCCTCAGGGGAGACTCATTGGGAGGGGGGGGGTAATCCGGGGAAGGAGGAGCAGCCCCTGGTCTCTGCCCACCTGGCGGCCTGCCCTCCAAGGCCACGGCAATTCTGGTCAGGCCAGCACTTAGTGATGCCGTATTGGCCTGGATAGCCTGGGTGAGGGCCCTCACATCCTGCCCAACGTCTGCTGTAGTAGTCTGCAGTTCGTTTAGGCAGTTTGTAAGAGCCAGGGAGTGGCAGTCCAGGTCCCCAAGCGTATCCTTTATGAAGGACAGGCTCTCCTCCATCCGCACCAAAGTCTGGCTGACCTGTCCCAGATGGTGGGTCTGAAGGGCCTGGTCCCTTCTGAGATTGGCGGGCAAAACCTCGGCCACCCTCCTGGTCTTCTGATGCTTCTGATGCTTGTGGCCGGGGAGAAGGGGAGGCCCTTGGGAGGGGAGGGGAGGGGCTACCCCTTATGGAGGGCTGGCTGCTGCCAGCCAGAGGGGAAGACTCCTCCAAAAACAACAATCCACTGGTTGACATGACATCCTGCTCAAACTCCTCCTCCTCCAACTCCTTCGAGGACTCCGGCCTTGACTGGGGGTCCTCATCAGGCTGTTGTCCTGGGGATGGTGCGGTAGGCCAGATGGCCCAGCACCCTCCTGCACATCTGTGGATGACAAAAAACATTCACAGGTTGGAGGATCCACACACTTGACACATATTCCTTTCCCCCCTCCCCCACACATGCTACACACCAGATAGGGAAAAAAACAACCTTACCTGGCATCACGGCCTCCTGACTGGAGTCATAGCCAGGCAGGCCCTCCACTTGTTGTCTAACAGGGCATGGTGGGCCCCCTCCAGTGCCCCTGGCATGGGCTGCCATTTTGGCCAGCTTCCCATGGACCACACGCCGTAGGTCATTGATTTTCTTTACTATCCCCTCACGTGTCCGGGTCTCCCCCCAATGCATTTACCTGGTCGGTAATGTTCTGCAAAAATCTCCTTCTTCCTGGCCGGGTGGTGTTGGCACTCTCCGGGCCGTGAAGGAAATGGCCATATTGGTTAAGGGCCCGGGCAATAATTTGTTTCTCCCCCAAAGAAAAATTGCTCTTCTGCTTCCTCTTATACAACAACTCTCTCCCAAACAATCACCAAAAATCACTCAAAATCAAAAACAAGCAGGAAAAATCAAGCAACAAAACAAACAAACCAAAATCTATCAACCAAAAAGTCTCACAACCAGTCACCAAAAGACACTATCAAATATATTCTACAAAACACTAGATCAAACAGTCAACAAATATCACAAAGACAAGTCACAACGCAACAAACAACAGAACCAAAGCACCTTGCTGTATAGGGAGGGATACGAAGGGATGTACTTTTGCAAAGGAAGGGCGTTTCTGTCTGTCTATTTATGCTGTCTGCGTAGTTCACTAAGTTGCCCGGGTCCACTTCCAATTTCACTGATTGCGCCTTTCCCGAGTTGTGAGCATGCGCACAGAGGTGCTGACCATGGTTTGCTTCACGTGCACATGCGCGAGCCGGCCGGCCCTTCATTTGCATGGGATCACGGCTCATTTCAATGAAACATGCCCACGTCCTTCCCAATTTGAATTACTCCGCCTTACGCCTCGGAATTTACGTTACACCAGCGCTAATTTCTGCACAAATGGTACGAGGACACGGTGATTGCGCCTCTACATTGCGCGGGTCTAATGTAAAGGAGGTGCTACGCTGGTCAAAATATGCGCCAATGTACGTGAATGTGGCCCATAGTTTTTTTTTTTAAATGCCAACTAGTTCCCTTATAATATAAAAGCATACAAGGGGACCACAAGCAAATGCACAAAACCAGTTTTGAAGAAAGAGCCTTGTGCGCATGCTTCAAAAAGCGCCACCATCCCTTTGTTGACGCCACTTCTGGTGGGTGCATTCCACACACGCGGTGTGCGCTCCACTGCGGTTCTGGAAGATCGGGCCAACTTTACTGGACAATCTAATCCACCCTTACAGCTGCTGGTCAGCGCACGAAGATGGAGAGTCAGTGACAGAAGCCTCACCAGGAATATGCTACAATGATGAGCCTTTTTAACAACTACTTTTTGTAAATGTTTTTAAACTGTGTTGGATAATAAACTGCTGACATTCTAGACTTGGAGGCACCTTCTCTGTTCTTCTTCTTTCCTGCTAGAGTTTCTCCTATTCTTGAAAGAGCCTTCCTGGTGCTATCCCCAGCTTTGTGAATACTCCTTGGTCTATAAACATATTCATACAAGACAGACCCACTAGGCAGAAGTGCCCTATTTCTCTTTCTCCTATGGGAATTATTACAATCACAAGACATTTTCAAAGCAATTTTTTATGAATAGACCCCTAAGAGCTGCTACTTTTATTGGCATGCATTATAAACAGGAATCGCCTGATGTGTAATTAAGGTACCATGTAAACTTTAACATTTGAAAAATAATAGAATCCTTCATTCATGTCTGACTCTTGCTATCATGCCTGTGCTTTTATTATGAGCAAAATAATAATTACAAGAAAAGGCTGTGTTTACTACTGTATGCTACAATTTCCATTTCTTAGCCTCAATGGTTTTACTGATTAACAACTGTAAAGGAGTGTATGCCATTGAACTGAATGACAGTTACATGTAATGCTTAAAGTACATGTTTTTGCCCTACCCAGGAGAGGCATCAGTCTGTAAAGAAAAATAAATACATGAATAGCAAGGTGGAATCATCCCTTAATATAAAGCATGCTTATATTTAACCACTTGCTTACTGGGCACATATACCGGCCTCCTGCCCAGGTGAAATTTCAGCTTCCGGCACTGCATCATTTTAACTGACAATTGCGCGGTCGTGCGACGTGGCTCCTAAACAAAATTGACGTCCTTTTTTCCCCACAAGTAGATCTTTCTTTTGGTGGTATTTGATCACCTCTGCGGTTTTTATTTTTTGCGCTATAAACAAAAAAGTGCAACAATTTTGAAAAAAAATACAATATTTTTTACGTGTTGCTATAATAAATAGCCATTCACATTTATACTGCGATCAGTGCTATAAATATGCACCACACCTACAGGTAAGCCTGCTAGGTGTGTAGTTACACCAATGGTCACTGTCACAGGCATCCTTATCAGGAGGTTTCAGGTTTTTCTTCACTTCCTGTTTTGGTGACCATAACTGTAACATTTTCAGACCCCCCCCCCCCCCCAACAGACAACGTTTTTAACCCTTAGCTAGCCTAGCGCAAAACTAGAAAATGGCATTGGCTAAAGTTCTGCATGATGGATAAGCTCTCCTTTGGTGCATGTTAAACCCCTTTTTAGGGTAAAACATGTAATATGCTCCAAGCCCCCACTCCCTCACCTTCTGAGTGTGTCTCTCTCCTCACCTGCTGCCTCATTTTAATATTGTTGAGCTTCATTCATTCACAGCAATCTGTGAATGAGAAATCTACAAGTCCTGTCTTTCCCTGTGCAGGCAGCTTGTAGTTCTCAGTGAATTGCAAGGGCACTGACAAGTTAATTCACAAGCCCTGCAGCTTTCAAACTGACAACCTATACAGAGGTACAGGCAGAAAGCTGTAGGGCATGTCTGCAGAAGCCTGACATTTCACTTGTTATCCACTGATTGTGGGTACAATGCTTTGCACCTGCAATAATAAAAGCAATTTTTTTTTCTGCAAAAATATGTGCATATATAATTTTTTTCCAGAGGTGAGCTTAGTCTTTAATTACAAACTTTGCTGCATAACAGTTCATAAAAGAATAATGCTAAAACAAATGAACAAAGAAATTCACTGTGTCAGATGGATGGTAAGTTGATTTGTGTGGGGGTTGCAAGGTGGTTAAACTGTATGGATTTTAAGGGAAACAACATGCCATTTTTTTTTTTAAATAGCACAAGCCTTCCCAAAATCTATTAGACATGTGCATTCGTTTTCGTCCGAATGCATTTTCATCTGAATTTTAGGGATTTTCGCATTTGTTTTAAAAACAATAATGAACATGCAGAATCCCAAATCCGAAAGATCCAAAATAAAAAAAGTTGTATTTCTGTTTCGTTGTGACAACAGTTCGATATAGGTAAAAGATTCAACATGACGGTGACAATAGCGATCTGTGTCAATCGAACCTGTGGTTTAATGTGCCTAACCTAACTCTATTAGTCCGAGATTATTCTACATAGAGAGAAAAGATTCAACATTATAGAGACATGAAGATTCAACGAAGCAGCTAAGAACATACGATAGCCGTGAGCGGACATTTATTGCCAAATGCTCCGCCCATAGGCGATAGAAGAATTCTAATGACAGTTTACTGGTAATTCGGCTGGAAATGTACAATTGCAGCGTCGCACAGTTTAGTTGCTTCGTCGAATCTTCTTAGAACATTTGACAGACACCATAAGCCTTTAATTGACAAATTCCACCTTAATTAATTTGTTTTTTCGGATGAATGCATTTTTTAACAAAACATAACTAAATAAAAATCAATTTTGGATGAAAACGAAATTCCGAAATCTATACCAGACCCTTATCCGTGCAGCCCGGCAGGTCAGAAAACATGGGGTGAGGTGCTTTGGGTGCTACCTCCACCCCAAAACCCCTTGTCTGCATGTTGATAGGGACAATGGCCTGTTCACCACAGCCTAATAATTTACAGACCTACTAAGTTTCCTAAATATCCTTCCCCATGTCAGCATTAGGTGGTCTCAGTGCATGTTTGATTGGGCCCATGGGCTGGAAGTCCCCACCCCTTTCTCTTATCCTTATAAGATGGGTTGGGGGATTAAATGGGAGTAATGGCAACCTGCTCTCCTCACTTGTTTTTCTGAGAAATACATTCTTCTCATCCTTGGGTACTACCTTGTGAGTACAATGTATACATTCTGGACCTTGCATTTTCATGGTGCGATTTTGTGTGTTGTAATATATTTGGTTTCTACAATAGATCACACTCTGAAATGCATTGGATAACTTTATATGACCTCTGCATGTGTAAAATTATGTATCAATAAGTAGAGTTGAGCGGACACCTGGATGTTCGGGTTCGGCGGGTTCACATGACAGTTGTATGACTGTGGACCAGACTTTGCCCTGCGTCTTGAAGTCCGACATCTATCCAACTTGAATGAACGGGGATCCAACTTTCATTCCGACAATACCAGGCACTTTGAATTTTTAGGGGGGACTCCACGCCAAATAAAAATTAAAAAATGGCATGGGGTTCCCCCTCTCAAAGCATACCAGGACCTTCGGTCTGGTATGGATCCATACCAGATCCTTCCCATCAGTGGGTGGCCTCATCCCATGTCAACATAAGTATTGGCATACGGCAGCCCCAGCGTGAGAGAGCATTGAGTCAACATCGGAGGAAGAACAGAGGGAGAAGATAGCAGAGAGAGGAGGCCCATAAGAGGCAGAAGATAGCAGACAAAGGAGAATAATTGGAGAGGGCTAGGAGACATCAGCAGAGAGCGGAGGAGAACCAGCAGAGGGAGAAGACATCCCCAGAAGAGGGAGAAAAATGTGTACTATGGTTATTTTTGACACTTTTTATTTAGGTGAATGGGTAGATGTACCATGTACCCCATACTCATTCACAGGGTGGGGGACCGGGATCTAGGTGCCCCCTTTTTTAAAGAGGGCTTACAGTTTCCGATAAGCGCCCCATCTGCAAACCCTGGCAACCACCAGCCGGGGTAGTTGGGAAGAGGCCTTTGTCCTCATCAACATGGGGACAAGGTACTTTGGAGTAGGGGGAGCAGGGCCCCCTCTTGCCTTAAAGCACCCACCCCCCAATTTGAGGGCATGTGGCCTGGTATGGTTCCCGAGGGGGGTTGCTCGCTTGTCCCCACCCCCTTTACGGACCTACCAAGCTGCGGGCTCAGATAAGGGTCTGCTATTGACTTCATAAAATGCCCTAACATCAATGGTTTAGTGGATTTAACTCCTCCAAATAGCTGATCTAAAAGTAGTGGGGTTCAGATGCAATTTCTTTGACAAAAGCCTTTAATTAAAAGAGCATCCTTTTTGATGAATAAATTAAAATACTTTCCCGATATAATATTTAGCAAAAAGAATACCATCAAAGAATTGAGATCATGGGCAGCAGATGTCTTTTCATGAAACAAAATTGAATAATTATTAATACTGTACAGGGAACAAAAAACGCTCTGAAACACTATTATTTTCTGTTATTTCAGTATAATTTATACCTACAAGTTTCTGTGTAAAGATGTTTGTTCTTCTTATATTAATAATTATGAGGTTTTTGCTTAAAGGAGAACTCTAAACATGTTAAAATATGCCATTCATTTCACCTTTCAGCATTGTTAGACTCAATTATCTTTAAAAACTCTTTCTCCTTAAAGTGTTACTAAGCCCACAACATTCAGTCTGTGTATGCAGTAAAGCATGCTTTTTATACTCATTGTGGAACCTAAGGGGTTAATCCTCTACTTTGTGTAAAAAGGCTGTTTGTTCCTCTCTTCTGTGATACTCCCCTTCTTCCGCTGTCCCCCATCTATCTGCATATGGAACAGAGACTTGGAGGCACTCTGCCAGGGAGGATGCACGTGATCAGCACTGTCCAGACAGAGGGTTGGGGGTCATGCAGCCTCATAGGACAGTCAGAGTAGAATTAAAACTCCTTCTACAAGCTTTAACCAGTGCTCAGCAGGACACTTAAAGATGTCACAAGACTTCTATACTGCTGATGAGAAAAGGTATTTAGCAGTTTATATTTACTAAAAAAAATGCATTTCCATGTTCTGTGTACTGTGGGAGACCAGACATAGGTAGTTTAGTAACACTTTAAATGTGTGAGTGCTCTTACCTGTCTGACATGGCAAAGCTCATGCTTCCTACTGATTGGAGAATAATACCTCTGACCCAGTAGGGGTGTGATATAATTATGCAGAGAGATGCCTGCTTTCCCACAGAGAGCAATAGTCTTTCTGTACCTTTTTGATGCACCTTGAATGTTTTTACATGATTTCAACTAAAAGTGATCAGTGTGGCGTAGGTTTCGAGGGCGCAGGCTGGTGTAGCTGGAAGTGGGCGTGACCCCATGCAAATGATGGTCCGAGCATGGTGCAATGTCTAACGCCCGGCGTGATGTTGCCGTGACATTCACAGCACCCTCATGCGCCTGCTCACAACCACGCCAGCACAACTGCCTGAGCTACACCGGATCACCACGTACGCCGTGAACTTAACGTACGCCCAGCCAGACACATCCAACGCACAATACGCCGGATTGTGTTCCCTGGTGCAGACCTTTGCATGTCTGTTGCCAGGTTGCACCTCATCTATGGGGAATAACTTTACGCCGGATGTACAACTTACGCACACCTCGCGTAGCATGTGTCGGGTGTATTCACGTTCGTGAATCGCCGTATTTCCCACATTTGCATGTTTGAATGCCTAATCAATGGGAGCAGGAACATGCATCCAGCCCATATGTGCACCCACGCTACGTCGTCGTGTGCAAAACTAGGCGTATGTTGGTTTTTGGGTCTGGCGCACACATACGCCGGCTCACATTTGCATTTACGTCGCCGTAATGTGCTATACGTCGACGTAAGTGCTTTGTGAATCTGGGCCAAGGTGTGCAATCTTTGATGGGCAAGTAATTTATTAGGCCGCGTACACACAATCAGTCCAAACCGATGAAAACGGACTGAAATCCAGTTTCATCGGTCCAAACTGACCGTGTGTATGGCCCATCAGTCTGTTGTCCTTCAGTGCAAAGTTTTAAAACTTGCTTTAAAATCAGACTGATGGACACCTGACCATCAGTCCAAACCGATCGTTAGTACGTAAAAGCATCGGTTCAAAAACCTGCGCATGCTCAGAATCAAGTCGACGCATGCTTGGAAGCATTGAACTTTGTTTTTTTCAGCACGTCGTTGTGTTTTACGTCACCGCGTTCTGACGCAATCTTTTTTGAACTGATGGCATGTACGCACATCAGACCATTAGACCATCAGTCTGTGAACCGATGAAAATTAACTTCAGTCCGTTTTCATCAGTTTGGACTGATCGTGTGTATGCGGCCTTAGAGATTAACAAAGTGGAAAGTAAACCAAATACAGAGGAAGGGGAATAAAGGAATCATAACCACAAAATAAAGCCATTTGCTATGGTGCAGAGAATTGAAATTACCATTACCAAAGCTGAAAGTAAAGTTTACTGTGGCTATAGACATTCAAACATTTACAAATTCTTAACAAATAGCAAATACATACAAACAAGGCCTTGCTTATAACTGTAGCTGCAGGCACTGTGGAGCAATACATCCTCAATGCTCAAAGAAGCATTTAAGTCATTGAAGTCAGGCCAAAGCATGCTATCTTCCCCTCTTCTTGTTGTTTTCAAGAAGACTGCCAAATCAATTCCGGTAGAGGGAAGCCTGATGAGATGAACATAACAGCTCAAATTAAAGTGAAACTATTTACCGTTATTTGTAGACTAATTACTCGGCAGTGCTGCCAGCTATAAAGGCTATAAAGGCTTGTTTTTAATTTAAAGTGATATTTAGGGCAATAAAAATCAAAACAACCATGTGATAGTTACCTTGTGATTTTGCCCGCTGGCGCTCCTGACTCCTCTCTCCTGCAGAGTGCTCAAAATAAAAATAGCTTGCTATGAGGGCACCCAAGCAGGCCCACTCATGAGATGCTGCTCTGCGTGTCCATTCACACACAGAGCCATGGCTAGGCCCTGCCCCCTCTCTCATCATTGGCTCATTGGCTATGATTGACAATGGGGGAGCCAATGACTTCCAGTGCTGTCTCAGCCAATGAGGAGGAAGAGTCCACAAAGAGCGGAGGCTCTCATGCATGTCACTGCATTGTGATGGG
Source organism: Rana kukunoris (assembly GCA_029574335.1). NCBI lineage: Eukaryota > Metazoa > Chordata > Amphibia > Anura > Ranidae > Rana > Rana kukunoris. The sequence goes on along the minus strand of CM056050.1, from coordinate 565,310,482 downwards.
TCTCAGGTAAGTATAAGGGGGCATCGTGATTTTGTGCACACGATGTAGGGGGCGCGCATACACCTCTGGAGCGCTGCTCCTGTTGTAATTGGACACAGCAAGAGCCAATCAGCAGGTCCAGTGGCTGCGATGGTGACTGCAACCCACTGATAATTCACAGGAGAGACAGAGCAGAGGTCTGCTTATGTAAACAAGGCAAACCGCTGATCTGTCTTGGAGAAAAAGAGACATCTTGAAACACAAGCTCTCTTTTCCTCCAGTGTATCTGTCCCTCACACAGTTAGTAAGAACCTCCCAGGGACATTCTTAACCCTTTGATCACCCTTGGTGTTAACCCCCTCCCTGCCAATGTCATTTACACTGTGACAGACGAAGCTATGCAACAGCCTTTGCGAAACTAGTCGGCAAGAACCTTTCTGAACATCCGGTCGGCACTCAGACCTCCTGTCTGTATAACGCTCTCATAGTGAGCCAATTGCTACAGGTGAACCTATGGGGACCTCTATGAAGCCAAATAACAAACCGTGGAAGCAGTGATTGATACTGAACCACCTGATCGATACTGAACCACCCCACTCCAGGATACCCCATTCACATGCATACCTCCCCGGCAACACTTCCCGTGGCTAAAGTTACAGTGGTGTAAGGGTGGCGTGACTATCTGTGCAACAACCGATCGGTACCTTGAAGCCTACCTGCACCTCAGCTGAACTATATAGATCTACACGATCCAACACGGATTTAAAATCCATATAAGCTATCAGCAACGGGTATACGGGAGCTATGACCACGGGTATGACCCCATGACCCTTTCATCTGGGTGAAATAGATCTCAACAAACCAGGAGTGGTATAGTATACAATGTGCTACAGTGTTTTTTGCTTTTTACAACGCGAGTCAGCAGCTGTATTATTTGGACTGTGTTACATCAATTGATTTTATTTGGATCTTAGAGACATTACTACTACTTGTCCTAAAGATATCTGCAACTTCAGTCTTTACAGCGGCTTAGTCTTCATATTCAATTCAGTGTATCAGTATTAGTATTGGGATTAATTAATCCCTCCGATCACGGCTGCAGCCCATATGGATTAACCCTCTCCTCTAATTTGCTCATGGTTTTCTTGTACATATACACAGGGATTTCCCTGAGATAAACATCCTTCCACCGCTATCTGATGACCGGATGGTCCCCCTGTATGTGTGTGTGTCATTTTGTTTTGTTGGTATATGTGTATTGCGGTGTTGGCCAACTCACCCTGATTGGTTAAACCACATTGCAAATCATTTTCCCCTGTCCACATATTAGTTTATTCCTTTTATCATGTATTAACTATACTATATTTAATACATTTTGTATGTTTGGATTATCCATTTGCTGGTGTTTATCTATAGTCCTTTTTGTTCTGGTTCTCTTACCGGAAAGTCTTCTTTATTTATACTGTGACAGTGCATGTTTTTATTGGGAACGTTTTATAGCAGAAAGTATAAAATATATTTTTTTATTCAAATTTGTCAGCCTTTTTTTAAAACCGCAGAGGTGATCCAATACCACCCAAAGAAAGCTATATTTGTGAAAAAAAAGGACATCAATTTTATTTGGGTACAACATCTCACAACCGCACAATTTTCAGTTAAAGCAATGCAATGCCATATCGCAAAAAAAATGGCCTGGTCAGGAAGTGGGTAAAATTCACTTAAGTGGTTAAGTGAGTACATACTCATGACTATGCAGCTGCTGACATATTCCCCATATTCAAACAATGCAACTGAAACTTTCAAAGATTCATGAAATCATATATGTGTCAGCTGCCCCATTAAGTGTGAAACACACTAAATTATCTAAACCTTTATAAGTAAGGTAGGCAGTATACCTCCTCAATACTAACTAATAGACATGTGCATTCATTTTCGTTAGAATGCATTTTCGTCCGAAAATCTTTTTTTTTTTGTTATCGTTTTAACAAACGATAACGAAAACGGAAGAAACGAAAATCAAAAGATCCGACATAAAAAATGCTTTATTTTCGTTGCGGTAAAAATTTGATATAAAGAGATTCGACATTATAGGGAAAAGATTTGACATCATAGAGAACATATTCGACATTATAGAGAAAAGATTCGACACTATAGAAATAATAGATTCGACATTACAGAGAATAGATTTTGATTTATGAGAAAATAGATTCGACATTATAGAGAATAGATTCGACATTATTACTAGTCATACAACATTAGAATTCTTGTAGGCGGAATATTCGAACGGAAATGTACGATTCGACGTAAAGATTTGACGATCCGTCAAATATTCTTTTGACCATTCGACAGAAACCAAGTATTATTGGATTTTCGGATGAAAGCTATTCCCCAATGAAAAACAAAATAAATCAAAACGATTTTTGGGAGTAACTAAATACATTTATTTTCCAAACGAAAACGAAAAAACGAAACAAAATATTCCAGTCTTAACATGTCTACTAACTAATAATGTGTACAACAAATATCTGATTAGTGCCTCCAAAAAATCACTACAAATTACATATGATTCAACACCATACAATAAATCATAAATTCAATATCCACATTTGTGAACAAAAAAAAACAAAAACAAAAAGAGAGTCCTTAAAAAAACTTCACCCCATTAACAGTGCTTTTGTATAAGTGAAACATAGGTTAAAAAATCCACCACCAATGATGATACTATTGCACTCACCAGAGCCCTGAGGCCCTCTGTTTTAAATTAGTTTTTATTCAATTTTTATACACAGATATAGCTTTCGATACATTTCCAATAAACATATAAATTACATTTGAAATAGAACACATCATACATTGACAACAATATGGGTCTAACCTACATCCTCCTAATTCTCTTCTCTCTTCCCTCCTCTACCACAACTTTCCCCTGCCCCCTCACCCCCCTTGAGAAGGCAAAGAAAGAGAAAAAAAACTCAGTAACCCCACCCTTCCTCCTACCTGTTATATTTAAAGTGGTGTGTGCCTGATTTGCCTTTTCTTATTCTTTAATAACTGTGACATTAATATTTTTTTCAATTTATGAGGGGGGCGAGAGTGTCACTCTCTTTCCCCATTAACCACTTACCCCTCGTGTAAGAAAAAAAAAAAAAACTACATCCCCATCCTCCTTCCCACCCTGGGGCCTTCTGGATCTCTGGACCAATTGCGCGTTATTATATAGCCAAGACAACCAGATGGAACTTCAAATCAGCGTTTCTTCATCATCAAGATCTATTGGATGTAAAAATAAATGTAAAACACCTTGACGCATGTAAGCAGTTTTTGACAGGACTCTTATTAATTGTCTTTTCTGACAGTTTCACATCTTTGACTTAAAGTCTGCCAAAATGTTAAGATCAAGTTATATACAGTACAGACCAAAAGTTTGGACACACCTTCTCATTCAAAGTGTTTTCTTTATTTTCATGACTATGATAATTGTAGATTCACACTGAAGGCATCAAAACTATGAATTAACACATGTGGAATTATTTACATAACAAAAAAGTGTGAAACAACTGAAAATATGTCATATTCTAGGTTCTTCAAGGTAGCCACCTTTTGCATTGATTACTGCTTTGCACACTCTTGGCCTTCTCTTGATGAGCTTCAAGAGGTAGTCACCTGAAATGGTCTTCCAACAGTCTTGAAGGAGTTCCCAGAGATGCTTAGCACTTGTTGGCCCTTTTGCCTTCACTCTGCGGTCCAGCTCACCCCAAACCATCTCGATTGGGTTTAGGTCCGGTGACTGTGGAGGCCAGGTCATCTGGCGCAGCACCCCATCACTCTCCTTCTTGGTCAAATAGCCCTTACACAGCCTGGAGGTGTGTTTGGGGTCATTGTCCTGTTGAAAAATAAATGATGGTCCAACTAAACGCAAATCGGATGGAATAGCATGCCGCTGCAAGATGCTGTGGTAGCCATGCTGGTTCAGTTTGCCTTCAATTTTGAATAAATCCCCAACAGTGTCACCAGCAAAGCACCCCCACACCATCACACCACCTCCTCCATGCTTCACGGTGGGAACCAGGCATGTAGAGTCCATCCGTTCACCTTTTCTGTGTCGCACAAAGACACAGTGGTTGAAACCAAAGATCTCAAGTTTGGACTCATCAGACCAAAGCACAGATTTCCACTGGTCTAATGTCCATTCCTTGTGTTCTTTAGCCCTTCTGCTTGTTGCCTTTCTTTAGCAGTGGTTTCCTAGCAGATATTCTACCATGATGGCCTGATTCACACAGTCTCCTCTTAACAGTTGTTCTAGAGATGTGTCTGCTGCAAAAGGTGGCTACTTTGAAGAATCTAGAATGTGACATATATTTTTAGTTGTTTCACAATTTTTTGTTATGTATATAATTCCATAGGTGTTAATTCATAGTTTTGATGCCTTCAGTGTGACTCTACAATTTTCATAGTCATGAAAATAAAGAAAACTCTTTGAATGAGAAGGTGTGTCCAAACTTTTGGTCTGTAATGTATGTCCCCTGCAACAGGATTTGTATCTATGGTGAGATACATTCAGTCCATTCATGAAGGAAAACTCAGGAAATTATATTGAATGTGTTCAGATTTACAGTATATCTATTTCCTCTTATGAAATTATAAAAGACTAGCAGAACAAATTTACTGTGTTTATAGCAGATTGTTCTTTTAATACTAATATTTTGACTACACTGTATTTATGATCTGCATACACCACAGTAGATGTACCTTTTTATCAATTCATTTCCATTTCTTTCTGAAAATCACCTTTGCTCAGAGTGATATTGTTAAAGATCTAGATGGAAAAAATGATATGGTAACTACAGTATATAATTTTTTAAAGCTTAAAGGATATGCAGCTAATGAGCGTGCTGAGAGAATCGATTTTGTGAGATGGCATTGTAACTGAGTGAGAATTCAAAGAGAGAAAGAGAGACCTAATTATTTTTATGTTTATTTTTAAGCAATGACACACTTTTTATTGCATGGGGATTATGTGGTACATCACTAATTGCCAAAGATGCATTCACTGTAACCTTCAAAAAGCTTCTTTGACTAATTGAGCAAGGCTTAGCATTCTATTTCTGTGTTAAGCTTGGGAGTAATGAAAAAATAATATATTTATAAAGACATGGAATATGACTTTATCTGTTAGATCATTTTGAAGTTTAATTAACGTAAATTAGTTCTCCTTGTTGTAAACAGTCAGTATGTCATAAGGGTCAATAGATTTCTTTCAGAAAGAATGAGAAGTGCAAAAGTCACTTCAACGCTGTGTAAAACAAACACAAGATACGTTTATATTGCCATGTTTTCCTTTTATCCTTCATTACGCATATATGAAATTAAAATTCTTCTTGAGGGCTGCTTCAATTATCCAACTGAGCTCAGCACAGTTATGAAACTTTATTGAGATATCACACAGAAATTCCATAAATTTCAATTGCTGGCTGCCACAATGAAGGGCGGTGGATTGTTTTGCAATGCGCTGATAAAAAGTAGTGCACGTAATACTTTTTCTCAGTGCACCGTGTCCCTACACCACCTCAGCACAGTGTTGTGAACAAGATACATGGGAGACAAGGCATTTTGCCTTTCCTCGTGAGACTGTGCTGGAATAGCTACCCAACTCAGTCCTACTGGATCTGGTATGAATCAGCCCTTAAAGCTAATCTCTTAAAAATCTTCCCTACACTTTACACTTTTTTTTTTTAAAGCTCCATTTTCTTACCAAAAACACTGGTGTGATGTGATTTGGTTAGACACAAGTCCAGTTGACTAATAGAGTTGGGCTGACCACCTCCCGGGTTGCCTCACAACATAACTTTCAAACATCGCAAAAGTTTGGACTCGAACCGCAAACCCTATTAAAGTCTACAGGACCCAAAATTGAATCAAAGGCTTATATGCAAGTTATTGGCCAAAAAAGGGTTGGGGGCCTTAGGAACTGCCCTGGGGCACATGTATCAATGCATTTTTTATTAAAGGAGAGGTGATTTTAATGAAACAATAACATGAAAAAGTCCTTTTAATATAGTGCTTGGGGGCCCTCTTAGTCTGTACCTGGGTACCTGTTTAAGAAATGGTGCACCAGCAAATTGAGGACATGTGCCAGCCACGGCACATGCATCAATTTTTCCTGTCAAAGAGTGGACAGAAGGTTAGTGCCCTTATCAGACACCACCATTCCTGGATCAAGCTTCCGTGGCATGAACCACCTTTAAGCCTGCCCATGCAGAGGTGAAAGATTCCATGTTCTAGTGTGGCTTCTGTCTCCTGGGCAGACCAGTTGAAGCATTGCATGGCATCTTTTAGCCTGACTGGTTGAATATCCCCTTAAAAACATAGGGGTATTGGTGGTTCATAGGATGATTCAACAGAGGAGGGCATGGAGGAAGAAGAGGATGAGGAGGGGGTGGAGCTGACATCTGAGAGATCATGAGATATAGCGGGGGTAGACCTGAAAGTTGATGTGTAAGGAGAAGGATAATTGTGTACCTTGTGTGTGGCTTTCTTTGGCTTTTGCCACCTGGCTAAGTGGTAAGAGGTTACAGTAAATGCCTTGTCAAGCATGTGGTACCCACATGGCCGGTGTTTTTACCATGCTTGATCTGCTTACGGCAGAGATTGCAAATTGCAACAGTGCGATCAGCTGCACATGTGCTAAAAAAGGCCCAGACAGCGGAGCTGTGGGAAGTGGGCTAGGAGATAACAGCTCCACAATCTGATGGGATAGGGTGGCTGCTCTTTACTCTTCCATAATTGCTGCCTCTGGAGGACAACCTGACTCATTGGGGTTGTGCCTCCCCCTCACTTTCCTTCTCTGCTCTATCTGGCACCCAAGTTGAATCAGTGATCTCAATATCATTATCCCCTCCATCCTCATCATCACTGGAGATAACTGTCAGTAAGCTGGGGCTGGGGGAACATGACTGCTGATTTTTCTTTCAGTGTTTTCCCATCTTTGTAGGTTCTTGTTACTCCCTTCCTCAACCCCAGAAACACCATCAAAATAAACGAATGCTTGTGCATCATCAAGAAGTAAGTGGCAGATGCTGTGTTCAAATAATCCAGCCGATTCCTCTATGCATAATGCTGGGGCTATGGCAGGAGTAGCTGTGGACAAGAAGGCAGAATAAACTGCTCTGGCAGCTGCGATGGACTGCGCACTAGTCTCAGCTTGGGACTAGGAGGATGAGAAGGATGAAGATGGTTTAGTAATCCAGTCCAGCACCTCCTCTGAGGAGTTAAGACAAATGAAAATGCTGGAGCAGGGATAAGGAGAACATGGGCAGCTACATATAAAAGTCTAGGGGGTGGTGGGTTATCTGCAGGAACAGTCACATAGTATGACTGCCTAATTTTCTATCAAAGTTCTTGTTGCCTGTACCTGAGGATGAAAGAAAGGGAAAATAAGAAATTTCAAATATATATGAATAGTTGATTTGTTTTAAATGATATCCTTTTTTTCACATTTCTGGTCATAACTTTCTGTCTTTTTGTGGTCACTTCTGGTCTACATTCACTCCAACAATGGTTGCATGGTATTTCTCATGGCAGGTTTGCTGATGGTGACACAAGTTGATCATAACTGAGGAACACAATTGGGAGACTGGGACAGTAACTGCCTGAATAAGAACTCCCTTGGCAGGATCACTAGGCAATTATTTTAACATTTATATGATAAGGCAATAATTTACCTGTTACTTGTTCTCATTATTCAGTTTTTTTTATCAAGTCAAAGAAAATTAGCTACTCATTTTGCATGGTCAATATAAAACACGTACACATTTGTTTATCAGTAAAAAACATTTCAAGAAGTTTACTTCAGTGACATAATTCTCAATCCATGTATTAAAACTGTTCACAGATATAGTACTGTAGAGGCACAAAGCATACATTTAAAATAATCATGCACAGGGCATGAACATTCCAACATTACCGCAGCATGACAAGAATGAACATCGTTGTCCAGGTGCATACATAATACTCTTTTTATTGTACAACCTGCTGTGCCTGATTGTCTGATTCACAAGTCACTTAGAATTTTCATCATTATTTGATTCACTTGACTTACCTTTTTCCTTTTCGCCATTAATTTTTACAATGTGTGTCTCATAATGGAATTCTGGATTATTATCGTAAGCAATTGACCAGATTACTTGAAGTGCTATTTATGACCTTTTAAGCTATTCATATTGTGAACTCACAGAAGGAAACAAATAGGAAGAGAAAACATTTATGCCGCTGTCATGCTGTGGACTTTTGAGTGAAGTAGCCCAAGTAATATATATATACACATATAAATTTAATGTTTCTATAAAACAACAACTTGGCTATAAATACACACATTATGGCAAGAAATTTAGCTGTAAAAGCCTGTCAAATTAGGCCTATTCACAAGGTATTTATAGACTTTATTAAAAGGGCTTATTTTCAAAGGTGTGTTTGTTAGGATGAAAACAATATCCCAAGTGGTCTTTTTTTGAAAAATTGCGTAGGATGGATATAAAAATGCAGCATATCTATGCTACTATACAAAATTATAACATATTGTCTGCTTGGATCAGGTATATAAAACCTTTGCCTTCATAACTGTTAATTAGCTGCTTATGCTACTTTTAATAACAAATAAAGAATGTAAAAAGAATGAGAGCCCCACAAATATGATTAGAGTTTAGTTAAGTCTTTTTTGCATGTGACAAAAGGTCAGAAGAGAAATTCAACACATTTTAGGGTTCAGAAATCCCACTCCATCAGGGCAGAAGAATAAGACATAATAATACAATATGTAATTTCACAAGTAACACAAGTAAAATGAACATGATGAAATACTGTAGTTTAGTGGGAAATAATGAGCCATATTTAGAAAGAGGTATACAGTACATGAGTTACATTTCTGGTAGTTAAAAGGGATTAGCTGAAACACAGATTGAAAGTACGATCTCAAATCAAAAGCCAACTGAATCTTGGAAATCAGTAATGGTAATGTTTTGTTTTAATAAGCAAAGAATTGCCAAACAAAGGGCATGGGGATCTGGGCAGGGGGTTAAGAGACATACCATATATACTTGAGTATAAGGACGCATACGCACGATCAAACATATCTGCTGAAACTGGTCCACAGACCAGTTTCAGTGGACATATCTGATCGTGTGTACGGGCTAGCAGACAGGTTTCCAGCAGACAAAAGTTTTAAAGCATGCTTTAAAACTTGTCTGCTGGAAAGCTGTCTGTCCGACATGTCCTCTGGTTAGTACGCTTAACCAGCGGACCGAAATCTCCCGCAATGGATTTGACGCATGCGTGGAAGTATTTTACTTCCTGGTTTGGTGACGTGGCGGCGTCACCTCCACGTCACTGCGCTGTCTGTACACAGATCAAACCACAACATCCCAGGAGACATGTCCGATGAAAACGGTAAAAAAAAAAAGCTGAGGCACCTAATTTTACCATAAAAAAAATGGGAAAACGTATTGACTTGAGTATAAGCCTAGGGAGTCCATCTGCATGCCTCACTGTGCCTCACTGTGTCCATGCCTCACTGTGCCCATGCCCCACTGTGTCCATGCCTCACTGTGTCCATGCCTCACTGTGTCCATGCCTCACTGTGCCCACACCTCACTGTGCCCACACCTCACTGTGCCCATACCTCACTGTGTCCATGCCTCACTGTGTCTGTGACTAGACTGACGTTTAACATGGGAGTCTATGGAAGGGGTGCCCGGCTTTGAAAAATTGGTGCTCCCCAGCTGTAGGTCCCCCAGACAACAAACTTTGCACACTTGTAGAGGAGAAATGGGGCTACATGTGTCTAAATGTGTCCCCCGGGTCCAGGGGACCTACGACTGGCCAGTACAGGGTCTCCAAAGTCCGGGAGATCAGGCACAAAAAGGTGACTTGAGAATAAGCTGAGGGGGGCATTTTCAGCGCCAAAAAATGTGCTAAAAAACTCAGCTAATACTTGAGTATATACAGTATGTCAAAGAAAAATAATGCTTTAAATGTATTACTTTGTGGAGAAAGGGTTTAACCACTCCAATACGTTATGTCCCTAATTTACGGTGTTACTGGTGTCACTTGTCTATTGGGCATTTTTACCCCCTTCCTGCCCATGCCAATTTTCACCTTTCAGCGCTGTCACAGTTTGAATGACAATTTTGCAGCCATGCAACATTGTACCCAGACTATAATTTTATATATTTTTTTTCACACAACAAGAGCTTTCTTTTCCATCGGATATGTCCGATCGGGAGTTTGATCCGATGGCGTGTACACACCATCGGATCAAATTCCCCGCCGCCGGACGGCGCGGTGACGTGGCGGTGACGCGGCGGTGATGTTGACGCCGCCACGTCACCGCCACGTCACCGCACCAGGAAGTTAAACACTTCCGCGCATGCGCCGAATCCATTCGGCGGCGGCGCGGCGGTGGTGGGGGACGACATGTCTGCTGGTAAGTGTACTAACCAGCAGACATTTCGGGCGGACAGATTCCACCGGATAGATTTCAAAGCATGCTTTGAAATCTGTCGGGTGGAGAAATCTGTCCGCTAGCCCATACACACGAGCGGAGATGTCTGCTGAAACGGTCCATCGGACCGTTTTCAGCGGACATATCCCCTCGTGTGTACGAGGCCTAACACATGTGGTTTTCTTTGTTTCTGTTATAAAGTGTTGCAAATAAATAATTGTTCTTCATAAATTTAGTGCAAAATGTATTCTGCTACATTTCTTTGGTGAAAATAACCCAAATCAATGTATATTATTTTGTCTGTAGGAAAGTTTTAGAGTCCACATACTTTGGTATATATCTGAAATTTCACCAATCCTGATGTACTGACAGCCTCATTGCCTGAGGCCCTAAAATGCCAGGACAGTAAATATACCCCCCAAATGACCCATTTCTTTGGAAAATAGACAGTCCAAGGTATTTAGTCAGAGGCATGGCAGGTTTTTTGAAGTTACCAATTTTTGTCATTATTGTGTGGAAAATTAAGAATTGAAAAACATTTTTTTTTTTTTTTTTACATACTCTCTCCAGTCCAGCGTCATCATATACCTGGTGTAGCCAGAACAATTTAATGTTACTATAGTAACATTTTACTACTCTAGGTGGGTGATCAGGATTTTTTTTTTACACATTATGTTTGCTTATAGCAGTGAATTATACTCTACTATTATACAAGCATTTTACTGAATGAAACTGAATCATTGTGTTTGTTTTGTTGTGATTAGCTGTGATTGGTCAAAGGTACAGATGGGCTGTCAACACAATTGTACACAATGGATGGAATGAAAGGAAGTCATCCATTGTGTATAACTATCACGTAACCTGCTGTGATTGGTCACAGTGATCACATGGTACTGGCAGCGGCCCGGTGTAAATGGAATGTCCACAGGTGTCTTTTCTGTGCTTGTATTACCCAGCCGGGTAAAAACAGTTAAACAGTAGAAAGGTGAAGGGATAGCAAATACTGTAGAAGGCAGTAGATCCAGGAAACGGTCCTGCTTCCAACAACACTTTACTTTGCCACTCCAGCCAGAATGGGTATAGCGCACCTGGACAGGCCTCTCCCACAATCCTGGCAGCCAGAATGTCACTCGGAACTTAGGGCTGAGTCTCTGCCACAGACCCTCCCAAGATTGGAAATAATGGAGATAATAGTGGTCCGGAATCCTCCTTAGCAGATTCAGCACCCAGAATATCCTTCGAGTAGGTTTAGTCAGATGAACAGCTGACAGGCAACCAACGTCCAGCCTCTCAGTTCCAGGTTCTTGATCCCCCGATGGACAGACAGGCCCCTCTTGGAACACCAGCCTCAAGCTTGCCTCTCCTCAGGCAGACTCCCCATCGGTCAGCTTCCTCCAACCGGATGGACAGCTCAGGACCCTCATCAGATGGGGGCCCCAGCCGCAGATCAAATGCTCCATGCCAACATGGTCCCAGAACCAGGAACACTGGTGTAGCATGCACACCATGGCCCGGAAGGCCATTTGCCGGGGTGCTGTTGGAATGGCTACGCTAAAGGTGGGCGCAACATGAGGAAGAACCAAAAAAATGGTGTCTGCCCCCTAAATACCTCTCCCCAGCATGCACAGCAAGGAAGACTCCTCCTGATAGGTTGCCAGGAAGAAGTATCCAAACCCTTGACTCCAGAGCTGCCATCTGTCGGCCCGGGGTGTAATCAGCACCCCAGAAATGACAGCATGAACCCACTGCACAGCCAAAGCTGAGATAGAGGCTCCAAACTTAAACAGATTAACCTGGTCAGAGTCACTTAACTCTCTGACCCCCTCTAAATTTACACTAGCACTGGTTCTGAAAAGTAACCAGGCACTACATATATAAAAAAGAACATACACAGACAGAGCCCACATGAATACTTCTGATATCGGCATTTAATCTAATCTTCCTAAGAAAAAAATGCCAATACTATCACAAACAGTTAACACCCCTGTCTGATTATGAATAGACAAAGGGCCCAGAGAGTGTTCCCCTAACTCTTACTCTCACCTCTGGTTTGCTGTAAGGGGACAGGATCCATCTCAGCATTTTTCTTTCCAGGCTCAATGCCCATAAGGTTTACTATGTGTATAGCCAGTCCACTCTGTCAAAGGCCTTCTTGGCGTCTGTTGATAAGATCAAGAAGGGAGACTGCTCTGGGTCATGACGTACATGTCCAATGTAAGATAGTGATAGCTCAGATCGTATTATCTTGGGCCTCTCTACCTAAGATAAAGCTGGTTTGATGAGAGTGGACTGTGGAAAAAAAACTGATCTTGTAGTTAGTAAGCCAAAAGTTTGGAGAAAAATGTTTTTGTTGGCATTCATATTTGAAATTATCCTACAGAGCATCAGCCTAGGATTTTTCCCATTAAGAATAGCTGTGTCAGGAAAGGGTTCACCTGCTGGTGACACTGTGGCTCCCAGAGCGATAGGCTGTAGTTTCTGGGTCCCTCCATAGCCAGAAGCTTACATCATCTCATGCAATCAGTCATCACCTGATGCTGGATGCAGGAAGCCTGTTCATGCTCTTCATTCCTGCCTTGGTGTCCTGTCTCCATGTACCCCTGACCTGTGTTCCTGTGTTTCTTGATCCTGATCCTGGACACTGATCCACATAATGCAGCCTGATCCCTTCCTATCTGATTGCTCCGTCTCCTGTTTCCTTCTCCCTGTCCTGTCTTGTTCCCAACTCCCTCTTCTTGATCTCCTGTGTATGACCCTGACTCTTTTACGAATATGATTAGTTTATCCTTTTTCCTGTATATATTTGGTTTGGGCAATTGTTCATTGCGTGTCACTATTGTTTGGTTATCTGGTTTTGCTTTACATAGTTTTAATATATTGGAGGTGCATTTATATTTGTGTTATTACTAATTTTTAAATAAATTATATTATTTTACACTTTACTTGAGCCTGATATTCTCTGCGGCAGTCTACATATTTCTGGTCACATCTGTTTCTGACAAGCAGTGACTATAGTAGATAATTCATGGGGAGATCTAAATCTTTTAAGATACATGTATGGAGAAGGGGGTATTCTACCTCTTGTAAGAAGTCCCATATGTTCTTCCTGTTCATAGATTTGTTGTCGAAGATTGTTTAAAGCTTTTTTTCCTAGCTTTCAGATAAATTGACCAGTAATTGAAAAAGTCTAACTGCATCAGTCGGGAAGAAGGAACATTTATGTTCCAGGTCTTTTATTTTCTCTACAAGTTCCATGATCTCTTTCAGTTTTTCCTTTTTTTTTTGTCTGGATTCATGAGCTTTAGTTTCCCCCTGGGTAAACGCTTTGTGTCCCTCCTAGACTGCTTGATCAGATACCGTTCCAGGGAGTTAAGGTCAAAATAACTCTTCAGGGAAAATTCTATAGCTGTCAGTATTGTCTGATCATCTAACAAATTTTCATTTAAGCTCCATGTTCATTCTTTACAAGGTGCATTAGACATTGATAATGTGACTGATACTGGAGCATGGTCTGTGATAGTGATTGGACTAATGTCTATATTATGCACATCTTGTAGAAACTACGGAGGGTAAATTCGGTCTTGAGTACATATTGTGAAACCTGGAATAGTAGCTGAAATCTCTATCTGCAGCCTATATGGATCAACTGTTTATAAAAAAAACAGAGAGTTTGTAGAAGCATTTCAAAAGGTTAAAACCTCCTCCCAGGATTAGAAAACCTTCTCAGAATTCAAATATTTTTTTAACTTTCTGCCACTTTTTCAATGTGGCATAAAGAAAGGGTACGGTAAGGGAGTTAGGTGCATACGCATATTAAAGTGTAAATAGCTGTCCCTGGATGATGCCTGTTGGGTCCAGCAATTAAGCTGTCAGTATAAACAGGCATGTTTTGAAAACATTGCAGATCAGGCAAGAACAGAAAGCAGTGGCAGGATCAGGGGACAAGTCAAAGTCAGGGCAGGTAGCACACAAGGATAATTAGGAGCAAGCTGGGTCAAGATCAGAGGTCAGGCACAAGAATCAGAATGCTGTAGATCAAACAGCAATGAACCAGTACTGAAGCTCTGTCTAAATCAGCCATTCGGCACCAGTACTGGTGCAGGTGTGGTCAGATAGGGCGAACAGTGGTAAATCTATAACCAGTGTAGCTTAGGAATAATAATAAACAGTGCAGTATCCGTAATATCACTACTCTGGACCATTCATGGGAGAGGATAGCTAGGTATGAGAAAAAACAGTATAGATCTATACCAGTGTCACCAATGAATAGGTCAGTAATTAATAATTAGAACCAAACAGCCTTACTAGTATTCTATACCATCAAATAGCAAATATTAGGAATAGACAAAAATGGACTTTGGAGGCACCAATTATAAAAATACAAATATGTTTATTGACATTTATTCTATACCATCAAGATTATTAAGTAACCTTAAAGGTTGTGAGTAAAAGATGTCTAGTGCAGTCATGCTACTTGTTGGGATGCTTTCTGTGTACTCTCCGGTCACAAACTTTGACATCTCTAAATTTTTTGGGGAGCTGCCTGCAATTTCTGAGTGAGCATTTTACATCTGGAACAAAATAAGTACCTGTATCTCTTCTGTACAGATATAAAACATTGAAAATATGTGCACCACACTTTTTAAGCCTTGATTGGAATAGGCTGCAATTACTGAGAGAGAGAGCAGGTAGAGTGCATCCACAAGCAAAACGTCACATCCTTTTTCACAGACTGAATTTATTTATTTTTTACAGATTTGCTGCTGAGGGGGAATGCAAGTAGATTACACCTAGAAACCAAGGAAGTACAATTGATTTGCACAAAAGCTACTGAACCTGTTTAGAGAGGCTGACAGGGTCATATGACAGCATCCCGAAGGGACAGAGGGTTCCTGCCACCATCATATTACAATGCCTCAGGCAGCAAGTGGTTAATAAAGACAAATAGACTGATCCCAATTAAATTTTTACATTGCAGGGGAATTTCCATTGTCTTACTGAATGTGCTAAAAGTTCACAAAGAATACACAATCACAAGCAAAGAAAAAAAAATGTTGCTTGTACATAATTGGATGATGGAAGTAATTTAATGGAAAATGTCCTTGCAAATTCTAAAGTTAACAGCCTATTTACCTCTATTAAATCAATCCCTATGCATTTAGGCTATCACAACCCATTAAAGCAATTTTCTGTATATCTGATGACTCAAATAATGTTCTCTCTTTCACACCCTTGTTTTCAATGTAATGCTGTGTACACATGATTGTTTTTCCAGCTCCTCGTTGTGTTTTATGTCACCCCGTTTTGGCATTCATTGGATTTCAGACGAAAAAATTCATCGGATATTATTCCATCAGAAACATGATCATGTGTACGCGGCATTAGAGTTGATAGATTACTAATAAATAGTTTTGTAGAAAAAAAATTCCAGTTTTATAGAAAGATTTTAAAACCATACACTAAACCTTTTACATGTTCTACGTCTATAAAAAATTTCCACCGAGGTCAATGTTTAGAATCCAGAGTCTGAGAGAAATGATAAAACTGCAATATACAGTGTATACAATTCTGTTACAAAAACATGTTACTTTTTGGTCACACGGCAGCCAAAATCTTATGATTCCAGGAACCTTCACTGCAGTGATGTTAGTTATCAATACCTACTGTAAGCCTGAGCAGCTGATTCGTTTTAGACAGAGGCTTACTGTCTGCCTTTGCACATATTTAGACTTGTTTGCCTTCTCATTCTGCTTCTTTTGAAATGAGAATAAACAAACAAATAATGTAAATGCAATACTCAGTGAAAAGACATTAAAGGCAATATTCAGAGATAAGCAAAATCACATTTGAGTTATTTCCCATTATATATATTCACAACGTTAGCCTAAAATAAAGACAGATGTTGAGTTCAATGTCTCATAACAATATTTAAAAATATACATACTTCAAAAAGCACTTAGGTGGATTGCTATTATAACAAATGATGGGCACCGGACCTCTTACGTGGAAAGCTAAAGTTGCATCTGGTCTTTAAACTAAAGGAGTCCTCTAGATTGTGGCATATGAGATGTGACAATTTAATTCCCGGAATGCCCATGACACTATGGTGTGGAGTCACACAGCCATTGACATTCAAGTGTGTTCTGACATGTTCTACATTGCACTTCCCTGGGTTGCAGAAAAGCGGACTCAGTCTTTACGGAATTGTAGAAAAAAATAACACGTGTGTGTATTGGCAGAAAATGAGTGATCGGAATCTGAAGAACCTGATTAACATAACATTTTTGCATGAAAATTGCCAAAGTTGCAAATTAAATTTTAGCTCTATTACAACAGGCTTATGATGAATGTTCCGTGAAGAAATCAGGTGTATTTGAATGGCATGGGTGGTTTAAGAATGGGCATGAATATATCCACAATAATACATGATGTGAGCAGCCAGAAATGCAAAGGATGAATGCAAATGTGGACAGAGTGTCAACTCTCATATGTTCAGATCGAAGATTGAGTGTGCGAATAATGGCAGAAGAATTGAACATGAATAGAAAAACAGTGCAGCAGATTCTAACGAGAAAGATTTCCACAATGGTGGTGCCTCAAATCTTGACAGAAGATCAGAAAGAACATTATCTTCAAATGTTATTTGATTTTTTGAGGAATGCAGAGGTATTTGATAGGGTTTGAACAGTGATGAAACATGGTGTTTCCAGTATGATCCAGAAACAAAATATCAGAGCATGAAGTGGAAAACAATGAAATCACATTTCTCCTGCACATGATGCTTTAAAGCCATGTACACACGATCGGACAAAACCAATTAAAATGGTCCAACGGACTGTTTTCATCGGTTCACAGACTGATGGCCTGATGGTCTGATGTGCGTACACACCATCGGTTCAAAATCCGTTCGGGCCAGAACGCGGTGACGTAGAACACAATCACGTGCTGAAAAAATGAAGTTCAATGCTTCCAAGCATGCTTCGACTTGATTCTGAGCATGCGCGGGTTTTCGGTCCGATGCTTTTGCGCACTAACCATCGGTTTGGCCCGATGGTCGGGCGTCCATCGGTCCGATTTTAAAGCAAGTTTTAAAACATTGGTCCGACGGATGACAATCCGATGGGCCGTACACACGATCGGTTTGGCCTGATGAAACTGGCCTTAAGGCCAGTTTCATCGGAAAAAAAACGATCGTGTGTACACGGCCTTAGTCAGTGGTTCTCAACTCCTGTCCTCAGGACCCACTAACAGGCCAGGTATGCAAGATAACTGAAATACATGAATTAATGAATGAATGAATGAAAAACGTATATAGCGCGGCACATCCAAACTAAATCGCCTTTGGGCACTGGTTGTTCCTGTCTCTCTTGACATCAAAGAGCAGAGTTTTAATCTGTCTTCTGAAGGTCAGGTGGTTTTCCTCCAACTGAATGCTGGTTGGTAAAGCGTTCCATAGTCTGGGACCTTGGAAAGCAAACCTTCTTGCTCCTTACATCACAGGTGACATCATTTGCTGCTCAGTGATTGCAGTATTCTAGTCTGCATCAAGGTAATACTTAAAATCTGGCCTGTTAGGGGGTCCTGAGGACAGGATTTGAGAACCACTGCTTTAAGTGTTTGTGAGTTCATGGCCCAGAAATCTATACTGAAACTTGGCCAACCACCTCATTCCCATGAGCTAGCACCCTGCAAATATTTACACAATTAAAAAATCCTTAATAGGACACACATTTGTTAAAAAATTCAGACATCCAGAGCACCACAACAAACATACCATGCAGCATTCTGGAAAATGAATTCCAGGAATGTTTTTGGCAGTGCCACAGTCATCTAGAAAAAAGAGTCACTTCACAAGGGGACTACAGCAGCTAGTGTATAGGTAAGCATTTTTTTTTATATATATAGTCCATTCCAGGAATTCAATTGTCACACCTCGTATGTCAGGTTAGACACTACAGACTTGTTAAAAGTCCAAGACTAAAAGATAGCAACATTTACTATGCTTAGAACTTCGGCCTTTGCTAAAATCAAGAAAAGCTAATTGTGAAAAGCACAAGGATGCTTATCTGTTGTCTCAGAACACCTTGTGAATTAAGAAAAATTAGCTCTCCAATTCAATCATGTACTCATCTGGAACAAAACATAATGTAAGCAATCATCTCCTAAAATGTAGGAGACCTTAAAAAGTTTTAGTTTCTCCTTGGTAACCATAGCTTGTAAAGACATCATACCCCAGGTTCTGAAGGAGATGACCAAGCTGCACCTTTGGCTGCGTACACACGATCAGTCCATCCGATGAGAACGGTCCGAAGGACTATTTTCATCGGTTAACCGATGAAGCTGACTGATGGTCTGATGTGCCTACACACCATCGGTTAAAAAAACGATTGTGTTAGAACGTAGTCACGTTTACGTGTTTTAACACAACGACGTGCTGAAAAAACGAAGTTCAATGCTTCCAAGCATGCCTTGACTTGATTCTGAGCATGCACGACCTTCTAACCGATGCTTTTGCATACTAATAATCGGTTTGGACCTATCAGTCAGGCGTCTGCCGGTCAAATGTTAAAGCAAGTTCTCTTTTTTTTGACCGAAGGATAACTGACCGATGGGGCCCACACACGATCGGTTTGGACCGATGAAACGGTCCTTCAGTCCGTTTTCATTGTTTTTGACCGATCGTGTGTACGCGGCCTTTGCCTTATGTCACAGTGTTAAATTTAGTTCTGAGTGAAGACAAGACAAGTATTAATCCTGCTGTATCAATCTATAGTACTACTAAGTGGCCCTCTAATGTAGTCCAACTCTGCGCTTAGGATAATAACTCAAAAATCTCTGTACAGATGCCTCTGATAAACAATAATACCATATATAGAAAAGCAGCTGCTAAAAGAAAATAACAATCATATAAAGCAGAAAAAACTTTCAGACTAGTATATAGTCCAATCTCAATTCTGCAGCAGCGCTGCAAACCTTAAGTTTGTAAAAGACACAGTAAGTTGACCGTCCGGGATTGCTTGAAAATTGTGCTTCCAATCACCAACAATGTTCACCACGTGGGGGGAGAAAGAAAGTCCCCTTTGGGGAAACACTTACCAGATGGTAATGATCAGAGAGCCCATCAATACATTTCCTTTAGTCACCGTCTCGATCTTATTACTCTCCAGGTATATTGGATCAAAAATTCGCAAGTGTGTAGGGAAAGAAAAAAATATCTACATAGAGCAGTATCGTTTGATAACTTTTAATAGCCCAAAATAGATCCCCCTTACAAGTGCATGCGTACCATAGTTAAATAAGTTTCAGGCAAATTACTGATACTCAAAATCAGTCTGTGTGTGTGTGAACTCTTCACTGGATACCTGAGGACCGCTTGGAAGAACTTCCTGCAGTTTCCTGGTTTCCTCCGTGTGGAGCGCACGCGTCACTTCCGGGTTAGGTGCTGAACAAACACGCTCTGACGTTTCGTCGTTTAGGACTTCTTCTGAGAGCGTGACTTGTTCAGTGCACCCCCCGGGATTAAATAGGCTACAGACCGTCCCTATTGGGTACACGTCATTTGCGTCACTTCTCTTCCCTGGCCGTGATTCGCTCAAACTTCGGCAACTCAGGGCGGAAGTGTTGCCGTCTGTGTTGTACAACGCCACTGTTGCCAGTCACTGTTCCCACCATACTGCTGCGCATAAGATTTATGTTAGATCCGCAGCTAGTACGAGGGACAGCGCATCAGTAGCCTTCTCATATATTGCACCCCAGACCCTCCGTGACAAATTTCAAAATAGGCATTTAATGCCAGAAGTCTGCTACACAGGGGAATTTGATCTGCAGTGCAATAAATATTATATACAATAACTATAAGAAGATACCATTTTAAAAATATAACATTTAAAAAATAACAATTTAAAAAATTACATTTTAAAAATATATAACAATTTAAAAAACTTGAGATTATACATACATGATATATCCTAAATATCCGTTAAAACGTTATATAAGAAAACTGCTATATCCCAGTATGGGAACTATTGAAGACAACTGTAAACAAGTATAAATCATCAGACTATATAAACATTTAAATATAAATGAATAAATAAATAAGTCTATATATATGGGTGTAGGCAGGGTTACACCCTTTGGACATATATCATGAAAATAGTTGTATCCCTATCCGGAGCCCAAAATTATCTTATTGGATAAAACTTGGCATGTATACATTATGTACTCAAGGATTATTTCTCTTAGTTGCTGCCATAGAATAAACCGGCCAGGATATGAGTGTGTTTAATGATCTAGGATATCCTCCTGTTCTATATATACATATATTATTTACATGATATGGGCATTGTACATCATATTATAGTATCTCCTTCTTCCGGATAGATTTGAAAAAATATGAAAAAATGCTGATTATAGACCTACTGTATGAACAATGGGCATTAGTTCATTTGTGTGACCAATGTCAATATATGCATGGATTTTCAAGTGAGATTTTTTTGTGTTGTTGTTCCTCATTCTCACGTTAAGTATCACTGATAAAACAATTAATGTCTAGTTCGACGTTCAAACCCTTAGGCGTTAAAACGTCTGTTAAAAAGATCCATTTCGTTTCGCATTTCGATAGCTCCCGAATTCGGTGTGAACCTCTCCAATGTGCCTCCATGTGTTCAATACCCCAAAACTGTAATCCTGATGGATCTTGGTTATGTTTGATTTTGAAGTGTAAAGACACATTGTGATCCTCAAATCCAAGTTTAATATTCTTTATGTGCTCTGCAATTCTAATTCTTAATAGTCTTTTGGTTCGTCCAATATATAATAGGCCACATGGACACCTCAGAGCATATACAACAAACATACTGTTACAGGTGATAAACTGTTTAATTTCGAACTCCCGGTTATTTACTGGTGATGTAAATTGATCTAAACCACGTTGTAGTATTTTAACTTCCCTACATGGTTTACACCTTCTACATGAGAAGAATCCATTTTTGTCCCAGAAGCTTTGTGGTTTCACTGGTAGATCCAGAATTTTCTTGACTACTACATCACCGTGGTTTGAGGCCTGTTTATACAGAAATTGTGGTTCCTGGGGAATTACTGGGCCGAGTTTTTTATCTAAAAGAAGGATATGCCAATGTTGCCTAAAGATGGCTTCCACCTCTCTATATTGGCTATGGAACTGGGATAGGAATCCCCATTCTTTTGTTTTGGTCATAGGCATCCCCTGTTCCACTTTTCCGTCTTTTTCTCTCAAGCACATATCTCTAGATGTCATTCCAACTTCTTCCACAATTTTTTCAAGAACCTGTGGGTTATACCCCTTTGCCTCGAATCTCTTTGTTAAAATCCGAGATTGAGTCAAGAAATTATCCATTTCTGAACAATTTCGTTTGACTCGCATTATTTGACCTTTTGGGATGTTTTTTAACCACTGTGGGTGGTGTCCACTGGTAGTTGGTAGAAAACTATTCCTATCTGTTTGTTTAAAAAATACTTTCGTTTCTAATGTATTATTCTGCCGATAAATTGTTACGTCCAAGAAATTAATTGTTTCATTGTTCCATTCTGATGTTAGTCTGATATTGTTTTCATTCATATTTAAAATGTTTAAAAACTCTTTTAGAGACTCCTCAGATCCTTCCCAGATGAAGAATATATCATCAATGAAGCGTTTATAGAAGATCAGTTCAGGCTTTCTTTCTTTAAAAATGGATTTGTCTTCCCACTCCGCCATAAATAAGTTCGCGATGCTTGGAGCAAATTTCGCCCCCATTGCGACACCCCTTTTCTGTGTGTAGAACTTATTATTGTACCAAAAATAGTTGTGGGACAGACAAAAATTAAGTGCATGACCAATAAACACTTTTTGACTGTGGGGTAGGTCTTCCCTTTGACATAGAGCCCAATTGAGGGCTAGGGTGGCATCGTCATGCTGTATGATGGAGTATAAAGAGGCCACATCAGCGGTTACGAGCAAAATTGATTGATCGTCTCTCAAGGTCACGTTTTTCAAACAATTAAGGAAGTCTTTGGTATCTTTCAAGTAAGATTTGGTCATTTGTACACTTTTCTGAAGGAAATTATCAAGATATTGCCCCATTCTTGCAGTTATAGAGTCTATACTGTTGACAATCGGTCGAGCTGGGTTTTTTTTTGGGTTTTTATGTATTTTGGGGAGAGTATAAATAGTGGGGATCTTGCTGCTCGCCGGTAGTAGGTATGACTTCTCTTTTTTAGAGAGTACTCCTGAAGAAGAACCTATTTGTACCAGGATGCCCAGTTGGTCTCTATATGATTGTGTGGGATTGTCGTCTAGTAGGCCATAAGTTGCCTTATCTGATAACATATCAACTATTTGTTCATGATAGAACTCCTTAGAGAGAACAACCACTCCCCCTCCTTTGTCAGCTGGTCTAACAATGATGTCTTTGCGTTTTTCCAATAGTTTGATCCCTTCCTGAATATGTTTTAAACACACATTTCTTTTGGGTTTCAAACTACCTAGATCACGCAGAATTAGTCCTTTAAACACCTCAACCTGGTGATTGGGGTTATTTGGTGGATTGAATAAAGATTTATTCTTTAATCCACTGTTAACCACCCCTTGATGGTTGTTCATAGGAATTGTTTGGGTGTTGAGACCCACAAAGTATTTCTTCATATTCAATTTTCTAATGTATTTATGTACATCGATGTAGACATCAAATTTATTAATGGGTTTTTTTATACCACATTTCAGACCCATGTTTAGGATATTCAATTCTTTGTGCGTTAGTTCTACAGCACTTAGATTGAATATTCCATCGGTTACTGGTGCCGACTTCTTTTTCTGGACCCTCCTTCCTGCCCTGCATCCTCTGATGTAGGATACCTTGGCTGTGTGTATTGTGCTTGATCTCTCGTCCATTGGGTGGGCGGTTGATGATCCCTCCATTCATGATCTCTGTATTCTTGGTGTGGGTATTGTTGTGGTCTCCCCCTGGTCTGGGGGTAGTGGCCTCTCCCCCTTCTGGGTGGTCCCCTTCCTCTCCCTAAAAAAGGACGTGGAGGTGGGGCATCATTTTGTGTATTATGTTGGGTGGCCAGCGGTTGGTAATAATTGTATATCGGGGTAGGGTAATATGTAGGTTGTTGATTTGAATTAGCACCTCTACCTCTACCTCTGGATTTACTTTTCCCTCGTCTCACTGGAGTGGAGAATTGTGCTGGGGAGTCGATATCTATTTCATCTTCACTTCTGTCATCTAATCTTCTATCCAGACATGGCGTGTCATTGGTGTTGATAGCATTTATCACCTGTTCATCACCTAATGGTTTGATGATCAGATTAATTTTGTCGGGTAGCAGTGATTGCCATGCATATAAATTATTAACATTATAGTCACCCATATCTCTGTGATACTTCTTGATTTTCTTTTTTTGTGTATCTTTATCCACTTTCTCTAACCTTTTGTTAATCCTATTGTTGAAATCTATAATTGATTGTGTGTCTTTAATGGGGTCTAGTTGTACTTGTAATTCATTTATTTTATTTTCCAAAATACTCATTTTTCGTCGTTTTCTTAAGAGTATTAAATCTTGTAACTTGAATGCTACTCCATTAAAAAAGTCAAACCACTCCCGGATGGAATTGGGGTCTTCCAATCCATCCTGGGGTGTGACTTCCCATCTCAAGCTTCTTATAGTTATCCTATCCTTTATGTATTGTTCAAGGGTGCATATGTCCCACCAGGTTTTGACCTGTTTCTCAAGTGTATTTCCTAGTGCCGACATAGCTGTATTGTAGTTCACCTGACTAGCGGTGTAAATAACCAGTAAATAACCGGGAGTTCGAAATTAAACAGTTTATCACCTGTAACAGTATGTTTGTTGTATATGCTCTGAGGTGTCCATGTGGCCTATTATATATTGGACGAACCAAAAGACTATTAAGAATTAGAATTGCAGAGCACATAAAGAATATTAAACTTGGATTTGAGGATCACAATGTGTCTTTACACTTCAAAATCAAACATAACCAAGATCCATCAGGATTACAGTTTTGGGGTATTGAACACATGGAGGCACATTGGAGAGGTTCACACCGAATTCGGGAGCTATCGAAATGCGAAACGAAATGGATCTTTTTAACAGACGTTTTAACGCCTAAGGGTTTGAACGTCGAACTAGACATTAATTGTTTTATCAGTGATACTTAACGTGAGAATGAGGAACAACAACACAAAAAAATCTCACTTGAAAATCCATGCATATATTGACATTGGTCACACAAATGAACTAATGCCCATTGTTCATACAGTAGGTCTATAATCAGCATTTTTTCATATTTTTTCAAATCTATCCGGAAGAAGGAGATACTATAATATGATGTACAATGCCCATATCATGTAAATAATATATGTATATATAGAACAGGAGGATATCCTAGATCATTAAACACACTCATATCCTGGCCGGTTTATTCTATGGCAGCAACTAAGAGAAATAATCCTTGAGTACATAATGTATACATGCCAAGTTTTATCCAATAAGATAATTTTGGGCTCCGGATAGGGATACAACTATTTTCATGATATATGTCCAAAGGGTGTAACCCTGCCTACACCCATATATATAGACTTATTTATTTATTCATTTATATTTAAATGTTTATATAGTCTGATGTTTTAGGTGCATATATTACTATAATAATAATAATTTTTAATTGTTTATGCATATGGTTTCCCTATCACTGGGATGTGCACTAGGACTTATCCCCATCATTTAATGTGCAGAATGAAATATGCTGAATACCAATTATATTGACTCAGTGTATACATCTCACGGGTCGAATATTGTAACAATATTTGAACAATGTTTTACCAAGATTTTAACAAATTTGCTATATATATATATATATATATATATATATATATGTTTTATTTACACTTATTTACAGTAGTTTTATTGATTTATACTTGTTTACAGTTGTCTTCAATAGTTCCCATACTGGGATATAGCAGTTTTCTTATATAACGTTTTAACGGATATTTAGGATATATCATGTATGTATAATCTCAAGTTTTTTAAATTGTTATATATTTTTAAAATGTAATTTTTTAAATTGTTATTTTTTAAATGTTATATTTTTAAAATGGTATCTTCTTATAGTTATTGTATATAATATTTATTGCACTGCAGATCAAATTCCCCTGTGTAGCAGACTTCTGGCATTAAATGCCTATTTTGAAATTTGTCACGGAGGGTCTGGGGTGCAATATATGAGAAGGCTACTGATGCGCTGTCCCTCGTACTAGCTGCGGATCTAACATAAATCTTATGCGCAGCAGTATGGTGGGAACAGTGACTGGCAACAGTGGCGTTGTACAACACAGACGGCAACACTTCCGCCCTGAGTTGCCGAAGTTTGAGCGAATCACGGCCAGGGAAGAGAAGTGACGCAAATGACGTGTACCCAATAGGGACGGTCTGTAGCCTATTTAATCCCGGGGGGTGCACTGAACAAGTCACGCTCTCAGAAGAAGTCCTAAACGACGAAACGTCAGAGCGTGTTTGTTCAGCACCTAACCCGGAAGTGACGCGTGCGCTCCACACGGAGGAAACCAGGAAACTGCAGGAAGTTCTTCCAAGCGGTCCTCAGGTATCCAGTGAAGAGTTCACACACACACAGACTGATTTTGAGTATCAGTAATTTGCCTGAAACTTATTTAACTATGGTACGCATGCACTTGTAAGGGGGATCTATTTTGGGCTATTAAAAGTTATCAAACGATACTGCTCTATGTAGATATTTTTTTCTTTCCCTACACACTTGCGAATTTTTGATCCAATATACCTGGAGAGTAATAAGATCGAGACGGTGACTAAAGGAAATGTATTGATGGGCTCTCTGATCATTACCATCTGGTAAGTGTTTCCCCAAAGGGGACTTTCTTTCTCCCCCCACGTGGTGAACATTGTTGGTGATTGGAAGCACAATTTTCAAGCAATCCCGGACGGTCAACTTACTGTGTCTTTTACAAACTTAAGGTTTGCAGCGCTGCTGCAGAATTGAGATTGGACTATATACTAGTCTGAAAGTTTTTTCTGCTTTATATGATTAATCCTGCTGTGTCTAGATAAAAAAAAAAAAAAAAAAAAACTAATTTTTGTTGGCAAGAAAACTAGCACTGATTTGACAAGCATAAACTTTGAAAACACAAAGCCTAAATTATTCTTGGTGTGGTTTTAAACCAAAACAGTACAGCTTAGTCAGCCTGGCTGTAGGCAATGTCAATTGCACATCCCTTAAAGGGGTTGTAAAGGTTCATTTTTTATTTTCTAAATAGTAGACATGTGCATTTGTTTTCGTTAGAATGCATTTTCATCCGAAAATCATTTTTTTTCGTTATCTTTTTAACCACTTTAGCCGCGGACCATATTGCTGTCCAAAGACCAGAGCACTTTTTGTGATTCGGCACTGCGTCGCTTTAACTGACAATTGCGCGTTTGTGCGACGTGGCTCCCAAACAAAATTGGCGTCCTTTTTTTTACCACAAATAGAGCTTTCTTTTGGTGGTATTTGATCATCTCTGCGGTTTTTATTTTTTGCGCTATAAACAAAAATAGAGCGACTATTTTGAAAAAAATTCAATATTTTTTTACATTTTGCTATAATAAAAATCCCCAAAAAGATATAAAAAAACATTTTTTTTCCTCAGTTTAGGCCGATACGTATCCTTCTACATATTTTTCGTAAACAAAAATCGCAATTAGCGTTTATTAATTGGTTTGCGCAAAATTTACAAAAAAGGGGGTCGTTTTATAGCATTTTTAATATTATTATTTTTTTACTAGTAATACTAGTAATGGCGGCGATCAGCGTTTTTTTTTCGGTACTGCGATATTATGGCGGACACATCGGACACTTTTGACACATTTTTGGAACCATTGGCATTTTTATAGCGATCAATGCTATAAAAATGCATTGTATTACTATAAAAATGCCATTGGCAGTGAAGGGGTTAACACTAGGGGGCAGGGAAGGGGTTAAGTGTGGTCCTGGTGTGTTCTAACTGTATGAGGGGGTGGCCTCACTAGGGGAAATCACTGATCTACTGTCCATACATTGTATGGACAGAAGATCAGCGTTTCCCCCGCTGACAGAAACGAGAGGTATGTGTTTACACACATACCTCCCCCGCTCTGTAACGAGCAATCGCGGGCACGCGGGCACGGGACTCGGGGGACACGCGCCGGGCGCGCGTGCGTGCCGCCGTCGGCGTGCGTGCGCACCCTACGAGCTGCTAAAGGGAGGACGTAGAGCTACGTGCTCCCGCGTAGCAGTGCCACCGTCCCGCAGTAATATGACGGCGGGCGGTCGGCAATTAGTTAACAAACGATAATGAAAGTGCAAGGATTGAAAACCGAAAGATCCGACATAAAAAATGCTTTATTTTCGTTTTCGTTGCGGTAAAAATTCGATATAGAGAGATTCGACATTATAGGGAAAATATTTGACATCATAGAGAAAAGATTCGACATTATAGAGAAAAGATTCGACACTATAGAAATAATAGATTCGACATTACAGAGAATAGATTTCGATTTATGAGAAAATAGATTCGACATTATAGAGAATAGATTCAACTATTACTAGTCATACAACATTAGAATTCTTGTAGGCGGAATATTCAAACGGAAATGTACGATTCGACGTAAAGATTCGATGTTCCGTTGAATATTCGTTTGACCATTCGACAGAAACCAAGTATTATTGGATTTTCGGACGAAAACTATTCCCCAACGAAAAACAAAATAAATCAAAACGATTTTCGGGAGTAACTAAATACATTTATTTTCCAAACGAAAACGAAAAATATTCCAGTCTGCACATGTCTACTAAATAGGTTCCTTTAAGGTAGTGCATTATTGGTTCACTTACCTTTTCCTTTGATTTTACTTCTAAATGTTTTTTTTTCTTTATTTTCTTTGTCTGAATTTCTCACTTCCTGTTCCTCCGCTGTTCTGGCTGACTAACCATGGATGATGGTGGCAAGTTTACTGAGGAGAAACAGGAAGTGAGAAATTCAGACAAAGAAAGAAAACACCTTTTAGTGGGGATGGGTTTGGCTTCCTGCACATCGGCGTCATGCTTTGACGCCGTATCCAGCGGTGTCATATACATTGTTTAAATGTCCTTTTTTCCATCCACAAGCCATGCACAAGGTGGGTGGAGACCCACTGCTGATGGCTCCTCCACATGCAGCTGGGTATCCCCTTCCCATCTCCATTGTGCAGTATGGCCAATCAGGCATAACGTTGATGGGGCCCCTCCCTGGGAATGTGAGTATATACAGTAGTAGTCTTGGAGCAGCCAATGGTTAATTAGCTTGATTCAATCATAAGGAAGCACACACTGAATTCACACACAGGTTACCCTCTTCGTTGGGAGCTCAGCTATCCTCCTTTGGTATGTTTGTTTTTCTCCCATATTCGGTTTTATTTCACATACACACCCTCATGTAGTCCCCTCCTGGGAACACATAGATATTTTGCCATATTTTACACACCTTACACTTCTACACATTTAATTAATCTCTGCCTTTTGACATACATTTTTTTAGGAACACTATGCACCTTTTGTGTACACTTAGTCCACTGGATCATGCTGTGACCACTGTGTTGTGCTCTGGACGCTGTTCTCCGTCCTTGGAGGGTTCCCCCGTCTCAATCCCGGTGAAGACACCATGTCTGTTACCCCCATACTCCCTGGTGGACACCCGGCCTGACGTTGGGGCTGTGTAGTGAGTATCAGTCCATCCCCCGCCTTGGTGGGACACAGTCCTTCTGTCCCCTCTTATTCTAAGGGCATCATTATTAATTCTTGTCTATTTCCTTTCCAGTATATTACGTTACAACACTCCTGATGAATGGCTGTAATCCCAGGAGATGCGTTGAGTGCCACTAGATGCCCTAAGTTACCTGTCCCTACTATTATTGTTAACCCATTTATCATATGTACAATTATTACGTGAATTTACATTTGTATTGCATGCTATGTATCAGCATATCTAGTGTAAGTCATGTGACTACCTATTTATTTGATTCAATATTTTTCTACAATGTAACAATGAATCATGTCTTGTAAATTGTATGTTTCTGTCTATACCTGACATGGCGGTTGCCTCACTTAAAGTCCCACAGCTCTCTTTTTCTACAAATTAATTTAGGGATGGAGGTCGCCATGTGTTCTATAGTGTGTGTGCCAGGTCACATCCAATTCACTGTTTTAACTGTAAAAAAAAAGTGAAAGCAATGTTTACCTCTAAAAGTGTGACAACAGGCATAGGTCTCATCAGCAGCTAGTTAATTGCTAGGCAATAACCAGTGATGCTGGTGAGGTGGGGGGGGGGGGCATAACTATTCTGAGGGAAGTTATGGGGGTGGAATTCTTATTGCATAATCATGGATGTGGTCTGGTGAAGGTATGGTGTGACTGGAGTGGATAAACTGTAATGAATGAACTTGAGTGTTATGTAGACTATAATGGGGTTAAAGAGGTTTTAAAGATTTGTTTTTTATTTTCTAAATAGGTTCCTTTAACCACTTCCCGCCCGGCCAATAGCAATTGATACCGATCTCGGTAACGAGTCTCCGGCGGAGGCTCGCTACCACGTGATCAGCCGTGTCCAATCACGGCTGATCACGATGTAAACAGACGCGAGTACAGGAGAGCCGATCGGCGGCTCTCCTGACAGGGGGGGTTCACGCTGATTGTTTATCAGCGCAGCCCCCACTCGTATGCCCACACTAGACCACCAGGGATGCCCACACTGGCAGGGCAAAACAAATAAAAAAAAAAACATGAAAAAAAAAAAAAACAGGATTAAAAAAAAAAAATACAGGTAAAAAAGAAAGAAAGATGCCAGTCAGTGCCCACACATGGGCACTGACTGGCAACATATACATCAGTTACACCCCTCAAAGTCCATCAGTGCCACCCCACAGTGTCCTTCAGTGCCACCCCTCCGTGCCAATCCATGCCCAGTGCCCACCTATCAGTGCCCATCTGTGCCACCCATAAGTACCCATCAGTGCCACCCATAAGTGCCACCCATGAGTGCCATTCTGTGCCTCATATGAGTTCACAGTGCTGCCCATGAGTGCCCATCAGTGCCGCCTATGAGTGCTCATCAGTGCCGCCTATGAGTGCCCATCAGTGCCACCTATGAGTGCCCATCAGTGCCGCCTATGAGTGCCCATCAGTGCCACCTATGAGTGCCCATCAGTGCCGCATACCAGCGCTGCCTATCAGTGCCCATCAGTGCCACCTCATCAGTGCCGCCATATAAGTGCCCGTAATTGAAAGAGGAAACATACTTATTTACAAAAAAGTTAACAGAAAAAAATAAAAATTTATTTTTTTTTCAAAATTTTCAGTCTTTTATTAGTTGTTGCGCAAAAAATAAAAACCGCAGAGGTGATCAAATACCACCAAAAGAAAGCTCTATTTGTGGGGAAAAAAGGACGTAAATTTTGTTTGGGTACAGTGTAGCATGACCGCGCAATTGTCATTCAAAATGCGACAGTGCTGAAAGCAGAAAATTGGCTTGGGCGGGAAGGTGCGTAAGTGCCTGGTATGGAAGTGGTTAAGCTAGTGCATTGTTGGTTCACGTACCTTTTCCATTGATTTCCCTTCTAAATGTGTTTCTTTGTCTGAATTTCTCACTTCCTGTTTCTCCTCAGTAAACTTGCCACCATCATCCGAGCGGTGGTTAGTCAGCCAGAAAATCTGAGGAGGAACAGGAAGTGAGAAATTCAGACAAAGAAAACAAACCATTTAGAGCCAGATTCTCGTATATTGTATACAATATATCGTATATTGGCGTAAATGCCAGCGGGGCATAGCGTATCGTATTTACGATACGCGGCCGCAAGTTTGGACACAAGTGCCGTATTCTCAAAGCGTCCTAAGTTATGGCGGTGTAGGGTAAATGGCCCAGCGTAAGCCCGGGTAATTCAAATGTGGATGAGGTGGGCGTGTTTTATTGAAATGAATTGTGACCCCGCGTTTTTTACGCTTTTTTTTGAACGGCTCATGCACCGTCCGTGGACGTATCCCAGTGCGCATGCTCCAAATTACGCCGCAAATAATCATTGGTTTCAACGTGAACGTAACTTACACAAAGCCCTATTCGTGAACGATTTACGCAAACGATATAAACAATGGAAAATTTGACGCTGTCCCGACGTCCATACTTAACATTGCATACGCCTCACCTACGCAAAGTTACCCCTCATAACGCAGGGGTAACTTTACGCTTACACAAACAACGTAAAATACGACGACAGGGCACAAGTATGTTCGTAAATCGGCGTATCTAGCTCATTTGCATATTCAACGCGGCTAATCAACGGAAGCGCCCCTAGCGCCCAGCGTATAATTGCACACAATTATACGCCAGCGTAGGCAAGTTACGTCAGCGGAAGAAGCCTATTTTTTTAATGTATCTGCCTTTGAGAATCGGCGTAAACATACGCCAGCGCAGATTTGAAATTACGGCGGCGTGTCTGGAGATACGCCACCGTAACAGCTTTTAGAATCTGGCCCTCAAAAGGGAAATCAAAGGAAAAGGTAAGTGAACCAACAATGCGGAACCAAAATCCATACCACACTCTCACCTGAGCATGTAGCCACTCACTGGGGATGGGAAAGACTGTGTGTAGTGCCCTCTCACTCTTAAAAAAAAGCCTCTTGTAAATGTTTTTATCTATTTGTTTGTTTTTGTTTTTATTCATGGATACATAATACATATTTAATTCACATGTACTAAAATTTTAATTGTAAATTTGTTCACCACAAACCTACTCCTGAACCTATTATGTTTATTGTCCTGATTTACCAGGTTCACACTGGGCTGCGGGAATGAAGCCGCACGATTTCACCCCCGCATGTCAATCACGATTTTGGACACAATTTCAGAGACATCTGTGCAGGTTTCTGAACAGATGTCAATGTAAATCGCAGCCCGAGATTGCAAAAAGTAGTACAGAAACGACTTTTTGAAATTGGTGCAGCGCCATAGATGCGGCATCACACCGATTAGGACTGTGCCATTTCCGGCAATTGCCGACAAATGCTGCTAATTTGACATGCGATTTGACATGTCAAATCGCATATCAAAATGCACCAGTGTGAGCCGGGGCTAAAACCATTCATCTAATTACAGTAGTGTGGTACTGAATGTAATAACAATAATGTAATCCATTATGTTTTATTAGTTTTCATTTTATATAATTTACTTATAAATAATAAATTAGTTTGGCTCTGTTTTTATTTCTTTTGTATTTCAATGTTTTTATTGAAATTTTTCAGATAAACATAACAATATAATCAAATATTGCAGTAAAACAGAAGTTTAGACATAAGTATTGATGTAGAACAAATAAAAATAGTATCATAAAAGTTAGTGACCATTATTTGAGTCAGATTTAAAATGGATGGAAAGAGATGGAAAATTCAGCTTGGACACACAAAATACTGCAAAGGCTTAGGCCACGTACACACGATCAAATCTATCTGCTGAAAACGGTCTGACAGACCGTTTCAGCAGACAGATTCGATCATGTGTACGGGCGGACAGACAGATTTGGCCAGCCGACAGATTTTAAAGCATGCTTTAAAATCTGTCTGCTGGGAATCCGTCCGTCCGACATGTCCGCTGGTTAGTACGCTAACCAGCAGACATATCTGCTCGCACATGCGTCAAATGGATTCGACGCATTCGCGTTGAAGTATTTTACTTCCTGCTGCGGTGACGTGGCGGCGTCAATGTCATCGCCACGTCACTGCGCTGTCTGCCAGTGGGGATTTTGGTTTGATCGTGTGTACAGCGATCAAACCAAAACAGCACAGCAGACAAATCTGTTCAAATCTGTCTGTCAGACCGATTTGAACAGATGTATTTGGTCGTGTATACGCGGCCTAACAGAAAAGACTGAAGGTATAAACCCAAATAGGCAGAAAAGGTTCTAGAAGTGTAAATGAATGTGCTGCATGCAGATACATTAAGGTTTTTGAAGGTGAAAGACATATTTTAGAGAAAAATTGTGGCATTCATTGCAAAGCAGCATAATCCTTTACAAACAAAACACATCATAATTTGACTTGTATAGCTCTGATTTTGTTTTAATGTTCTCCTTTGGTGGCAAGTTCTTGAACAAAAATGTAAATGTATTACCCTGCTTTCTCATTTACTTTATTTCAATAATCACAATTTTCTGTTCATCTTCAAATGATCCAGGAATTTTACATTGAAGATAAAAATAGCTGATGATATAAAAAAAAACATACTAGAGTGAAATTTATAAATTAAACAATGGAAACGTTTTAAAATGGGAAGAAATAAATAATTTGAGTTGATAACTAAATTCAGTAACTAGCATTTGTTGATATTCTTGGCTAAAGATTTTAATTACGGTAGTATATTTAAAAGAAAGTTATAGTCGTTTCAAACATATTTAATACTAGATACATGCATTACAATTTTTATTGCAAAGCATAATGGGATTTCTAGTAAGAAATACCAGCAGCACCTGCTCACTTTGTCGCTGTCTCCATCTAATACAATTTCCATGGGGGGCCATATGGGCTAGAGACAGAAAGGTGTCTCTTCCCTTTAATTAATTCAGCTGGGTGTGTCTTAAGAATACAGTGGAGGAGCAGGAGATACAATTATACCAGTCTACTCTGGAAAAGCAGCAAAATTACTCAAAAATGGTGCTGCCAAGAAATGCCCGAAGTGAAAAAAAAGGCGTTTTCTTTCATAATATTTTATATTTACCTGACTAAATAATATAATGTTTTCTATAAAGTGATATAGACCGTCCCAGCAGACAGATTCGATCGTGTGTACGGCCGAGCCGACGGATTTGGCCACCCATAAGATTTCAAAGCATGCTTTGAAATCTATCGGGTGGGAATCCGTCCGCCCGACATGTCTGCTGGTTAGTACACTTACCAGCAGACATGTCGTCCCGCACCGCCGCCGAATGGATTCGGCGCATGCGCGGAAGTATTTTACTTCCTGGTGCGGTGACGTGGCCGCCACGTCACCGACACGTCAGCGCGCCGTCTGCTGGCGGGGATTTTGGTTTGCTCGTGTGTACACGCGAGCAAACCAAAATCCTATCAGACAGATTTGTTCAAATCGGTCGGTCCGACCAATTTGAACAAATAGATTGCCTCGTGTGTACGAGGCCTTATACTTACCTGCTCTGTGTATCGGTTTTGCACAGAGAAGCCTGAATCCTCCTTTTTGGGTCCCCTGCCGTCATTCCTGGCTCTTTCTCTTCTCCAAGTGCCCCCATAACAAGCTGCTTGCTATGGGGACACTCGTGCATGCTGACTTCCAAGCCCTGCCCCGCTCTCTCCTCATTGGCCAATGGATACCACTGCTGTGTCTCAGCCAATGAGGAGGCAGAGACCCGGTAGAGCAGCTGCTTCCTTGCATATTGCTGGATCGGGCTCGGGTAAGGATTGGGGGATATGGCTGTGGGGAAGCTGTATACTAAAGGTGTTGTCAGGGGGATGCCTACGCAGGCATCCAATACTAGGCAACAGGTCAATGGGCTGCACTAAAGTCAATAGGCACCAGGATAGTGACAAAATATACGTTTAATAAAAGGTTAAGCACACGTGAAACAATCGTGTAAAACCCCCAAGACAAGCAAGCAAAACACAGCAAACATCAAACCAATAATCAACAAATATATACAAGGTGGGAGCATATATACCAGGTCAAGCAGGGATGTGAGGAACAAGGGGAAGCAGAGTCCAGGACAAGGCAGAGATCAAATCAGGAACAGGTTGGCTCCAGCTAGCAGATCAGGCAGGTAACAGGCTGACAAGGAAAATACTGAAGCCTGGATTGTAGTGCAGGGCGGGCTTATATACACCTGTAACAGTTCATCCCAATTAGTGAGGAGTCCATTCCATGGGAGACACCCGCTGGCGGACACCAGAACTGCACCCCTGTTGCTGGGATAAACAGTGCCACCACCAGGTGACCAAAGCCATGACATGGATCATGACAGGTGTTTTACCTTCATGCATAGAATGTGTGTAGGTAAAATCGTTCAACCTTTACAACCACTTTAAAGTGGTTGTAAACCCTCTCTGACCCCTTTCACCTACAGGTAAGCCTAGAATAAGTCTTATCTATAGGTGTAAGAAATATCTCCTTAACCTACACGGTTAGGGAGATATTTGCAGAATGGACTGCACCGATGTCTACGGCGCATGCGCATCGCAGACAATGGCGCAGGCACACTGAGTGTGCCGGTTTTATCAATGGAATAATGCTAGAAACTGCACGCATTGTGCATCGTCGTTTCCAGCCAGTCAAAGCGCCGGAGCAGCGATACACGGAAGGGACTCAGAGTCAACATGGCGGCGGGGGAAGGGAACGAGAAGTGCTTTGGGGGCTTCGATCTCAGGTAATTCATTCATAATGAGCTAGTATGCTATGCATACTAGCTCAATATGCCTTTCTCTTGCAGAGTTTTTTTTTTTATCAGAAAAAAAAGAGGGTTTACTTCCTCTTTAATGTGGTGTGGATTTTGTGAAAAGGAGGCCCATATTTGGACTTTCTTATCCCTGATTGAAATGCATTTAACTTACTAATGGCTAAGAGGCTATTAGGGCTCCTGTATGCTCTCAAAGAATTATAAAGTTACATACAGGAACCTGTAGATACCTGCCTTTGAGTTCAGGTAATGTTAATCTATGACTAAAGTAACTACAGGCATGCTGTAAAGTATAACTAAAGGCAATATTTTTTATCAGTTTTGGATAAAGTAAAGAGGGAATAGAACACCTATCAGGGTTTTATTGTTGTCTTCACCCCTGTTAGGGAAATTCTCCAGCTCTAGCTGTTCTGTTTACTGTTATCACCAAAAGTAAAAGTAAAAAAAAATACCAAAATGTGTTTTTTCCAAAACAGGAGTAGTGGGTATATCTTCCAATTTGGATACCAGTTCTGATCACCTTGATTGCAATGGCTATTCCCTTACTTTAGAGGGATTTTCTCTCATTTTTCTCACTTCCTCTTTTGGGTTTGGCACAGGGAACACAGATGGCAAGTATAAACCTTACAGAGGTTGTAACCTTTTCTTTCTCTATCCAAACTTTGAAAATACGTTTTGCCTTTAAACTACTGTAGTTGATAAATATGTTGCGCTAAAGGTAAAGTGTTGTTAAAGCCTGATAGAGTTCTCAATTGTGTTCTTTCACGACATCTTTATCAAAGTTATCTTCCAACCTCAGTTCCAATGTTTTCTCTGCTTTGTAACCTTGTGATCTTATTTTTTTTTTCAGATTAGGAACTCAAAGAATATTGGATTAACATGCTAGCCAGGCAATTAGCATTTCACATGGAGAGGTAATCAACACAAGTATACAGAGGCCAGAGGAAAATGGGCAGACTGGTTTGAGATAATAGAAAGGCAACGGTAATTCAAGTAAGCACTCATTATAATTAAGGTATGCATAATACCATCTCTGAACGCACAACACATCGGACCTTGAAGCAGATCAGCTACAGCAACAGAAAACCACACTGGGTGCCACTTGTGTCTAAGAACAGGAAACTGAGGTTACAATTCGCACAGGCTCCCCGAAATTGGACAATAAAAGTTTGGAAAAACATTGCTTGGTCTGATCAGTCTTGATTTCAGCTGCAACATTCAGGCAGTAGGATCAGAATCTGTTTTAAACAACATAAAAGCATGGATCCCTATTGAACTAATTCTCTGCATCCAAGGCTAGGAGCAGAGAAGGCATTCTTGTTCTGTTAGCTAGGTGTATGAAGGTAACCAGGCATCTGTTAGCCCCTGCTGTTTGACAACCTTTTGTAAATCCAGATTGGTCTGGGTGAAATAGGGTTGGTAGTAATTTGGCATATTAAATATTTAAGTCATTGTTGAGTAAAGATATGGGGTGGAAGTTTTGTGGTGTATTAGGATCCTTTCTGGATTTGGCAACACAACTATCATCGCCCTGAGCATTTCAGAGGGAAAAGAGGAGGAGGCAGCAGCATGGTTATAAACATTGTCTAAGTATGGCGATATTACGTCTTTAAATGATTTGAAATATTCCCCCGTAAAACCATCTGGTCCAGGCAATTTATTATTGGGTAAAGAGTCAATGGTTTTGGAAACTTCAGTCTCGGTATAGTTGTTATCCTGTGAGTTGTGGGAGTTTGATTTTGTCAAGGAAATTAGCAATCATGGATGTTGTGGGTTAGATAGTGTTTGGGCCTTGCTGTAAGTTATAAAGCGAGCTGTAATGTTGGCTCAAAGCAACTGAAATAGCCTGGGGGGTGATGTAGTTTCACTTTGTTCTCAGGATGCAGGATCAAGGGAATTTTAGTCTAATGTCTATGTCCTCTAAGGCAGTGGTCATCAACCCTCTCCTCAGGGCCCACTAACAGGCCAGGTTTTATATATTACTTTGGGGAGATACAGACTAGAATACTACAATTACTGAGCAGAAAATGATATCACCTGTAATGTATTTCAGTTATCTTGCAAACCCGGCCTGTTAGTGGGCCCTGAGGACAGGGTTGATGACCACTGCTCTAAGGCGGATAGTTATGAGTTTGCTGGCCTTATTTCCATTTGCATAGTAGGGAATTTTTAGCCTCCTAGAGGCTTTTTCAATTTAGTACCAATTTAAGCATTTTATAAATGCCCCGGCCTACATGAGTATTGTTGCTGACCATGTCCATCCCTTTATGACTAAAGTGCACGTATCTTATGATGGGTACTTTCAGCAGGATAATGCACTGTGTCACAAATCTCAGATCATCTCAAACTGCTTTCTTGAACATGACAACAAGGTCGCTGTACTCTAATGGCCTCCACAGTCACCAGATATCAATCCAATAGAGCACCTTTGAGATGTGATGGAAGGGGAGATTTGCATCATGGATGGGCAGCAGACAAATCAGCAGCAACTGTATGATACTAACATGTCAATATAAACCAAAATGTTTCCAACACAGTGTTAAATCTATGACACAAATAATTAAGGCAATTCTGAAGGCAAACAGGAGCCCAACCCAGTACCAATGACGTGATGGCATTGAAACAAATGCCCTTTTTACTGCTTTACAAAAACAGTGTTGCTAAATAATGATCACCTAGTTCCCGAGAGCATTGTTGACTGTCAATGCCACTGGCCAATATTTTATAATCCTAAATTTATTGAAATAAAGTACATAAAACTTTGAGGACATGAATCTGTTGAGACTTAACCTCCTGATTATTCTTTGAAAAGGAAAGTTTGAAGATACACCTGTCTTGTACAGTACAGTAAATTGTTCTAGCAAGTCACCCGTTACAGAGTGAATTAGGGATCTCAAAGGCTAAACTGCAGCCGTATATCTCTAATATTACCAAAGACAAAATGTTACATATCTTGACAGGGCATAAAATATATTCATCGCCATATTAAATGCTTTAATTCCTAAAAAAAAGGCCCCTTTGTCTTCTCTACAGTATATGATCTGTATAATTGCACAGTCAGGGAAGGTGTTAAAGAAAAAGATTTCATAGAACAGTAGTCGTAAAATGCCAGCTAAATGAATCATTGTAAAGAACGGATAACATCTAAAATGATTGCTTCATTTAATATAGTCCTGACAACTTTTTAACATTGATTGAGGTCAAACAGAAAGATAAACCAACTTCTCGAAAGCTGCAATTCAACTTCTTTGTTATATTACATATCCAAAGGAAACATGCTGGATTTTTCTATAACCTTCTTTTACATCTAAATCTTTCTGTACCTCTTTCTGTCATAGCTGTCCCTCTTTTAGGTCTGTTGTACAGTTTAGCATAAATCTATAATTTAAAGGGGTTGTAAACCCTCATGTTTTTTCACCTTAATGCATCCTATGCATTAAGGTAAAAAAACTTCTGTCACTGACCAACAGCCCAAGAGTGAGTGAGTGAGTAACTTGTATAGCGCTACAAATGGGAACTAAATCGCCTCAAGGCACTGTATCCAATGTCAATGTCCAGCCACACTTCAGAATAGATGTGTCTTAAGTTTTTTTCTGAAGGCCTGATAGTTCACTTCCATCCAAATGTCTGTAGGTAGAGCATTCCATAGCCACGGTCCTTGGCCTGTGAATCTTCAATCTCCTTTAGATTTGTAGCGGGACTTGGGGATGTGGAGAAGGTTCTGATTAGTTGATCGGAGGGCCAGATTAGGGGTGTAGTGTTTTATTTTCTCACATAAGTATTGCGGCGCCTTTCCTTGCGTGCATTTGTGGGTGAGGCAGAGGGTCTTGAATGTCACCCGATCCTTTACGGCTAGCCAGTGGAGGGACCTCAAGACCGGGGAGATTGGTTCCCACGTTTTTTCACCTGTTACCAGTCTGGCTGCAGTGTTCTGGATGACTTGTAGACAAGACATCTGGTATTTGGGTAGTCCTAGGTGGAGGGAATTTGCGTAGTCGAGTCTGGAATTGATGAGTGTTCCCACTACTACTGCTGTGTCTTCTTCCGGGATGAAGGGGATGAGTCTACGCAGCAAGCAGAGAAGATAGTAAGATCCGCTGACCACTGATCCTATTTGGGCATCCATAGACATGTCTGAGTCAAAGATAACTCCGAAGGCTTTTTACTTTCATGCTTGGGTTGATGGTTTGTCCAAAGATAATGGGAGAAGTCAATGTCATTCTAGATTTTGTCTTCCGGTTTGCGTGGAGAAAGAGAAGTTCTAATTTTGATCCATTGAGTTTGAGGGCGCTCTCCGTCATCCAATTATCTATCAATGTCAGGCATTTTTTGTTGGTGATACGCAGATAAAGTTGAGTGTCGTCTGCGTAGGAGAAGTAGAGCAGGTCCTGTTTGCTGATAATTTTGAGGAGTGGGCGGAGGTAGATGTTGAAGAGCATGGGTGACAGGGGTGATCATTGAAGCCCTCCATTTTAATCAACTGAGTCCTGTATTTCCCTGCCGCAGATGCACTCTTCCTCTCTGCCTGGGGTTCGCAGCTCTGGATTTGATATATTAATAGCAGCCCAGTCATTGGCTCCCGCTTCTGTCAATCACATCCAATGACGTGGGCGCCAGGGGGCAGGGCAGAGTCCTACATTCGGGGTCTATGGACGTCGAATGCTGGACTTGAGAACGCGTCCGCAAGGTAACCCCCCCGGGAGATAGCTTCTCCTAGGGGTTATATGATGTGGGAGGAGCTACCAGCTCGAGGCCACTCTGTGCAAAAATGAACTGCACAGTGGAGGTTAGTATGACATTAAAAATTGCTCTCTAGTGGAGATGAAGAAGCCACAGGTGTATCCACAAGTTCACTGATCAGGCACATCAGTCAGGCACATGCAGCCAGCTCATCCTGTACAGCGGATAGTTCACCACATGGAGCCCGAAAAAGTGTATGATAGTGTAGTATTTTGTTTAAGTATTAAGAGCATACAATAAAAGAGATTTCCACTCCACAATAAAAGCAAACATGAAACGGCCAAAACATACCAGAATGGCTATGGTATGAAATCAGGGTATCAGGCTCCTCTCACGGGTGATGGCCAGGTGATGGCATGACTGTATGGGCGCATTTGTTTGCTTGCTCTAGTGAGTGCATTGTGGTGGTGAAATCAGTGCATCTGTGGATACACATGCTGCTTCTTCATCTGCACTAACAAGCACCTGGAGAGTTATTGATAATGAAAGCATCTTTATTTGTACACTATACTACATGAACTTTATATCTATTTTTTGGCACTTTAAATATCATTTTGCACTATTGCATTTGCATATGAATTTGTTTTATGCATATTGTGTTATATTTACATACTTACGTTTTTTATAGCATTGTTTGAGCGCTGTGCTACTTTGTATTTTGTATTATTATTGTTAACAAGGGAGATTTTTGTCATCTCTTATTGCGAGTGGCTGGATATTACTTAGGGCTCACTGTATTTATTTGTGAGAATGTATTAATATGTTGAGATATCAGGTAGGAAAAGAATAAAGCACAGATGAGCTACCTAGCCCAGTGATTGTGTCCAGAGTCCCTCCAAAGTAATGAAGTTTATTTTCAAAAAGGCTTTCAACTTCTTAATAAACAAGACTACCAAGGATTCTTAACTAAAGATGTGCTAAAAATGTCATGTGACAGCGGGATGCTGTTCCAATCAGCTGCTGCCATGGAATTCCCCAGACAATTGCTGCACATAACAGATGCGGGAACATCACTGACCTAATATGGCCAATATCCAAATATGGCCATGTCGGCATATTTGGTCAATAGTGTCACCAGCATGTTTTACCCTTGTCTCATGCAGCTGTGGGGCAAGAAATTCAGCTGCCACAGCTTATTTGGAAGGAATCCCACTGTTATGTGACAATTTGCCACGGGTTTGGTCTGAACTGAGTTTAGCTTGAACCATAGCTCATCCCTACTCAGACCTATCTCTAAATACAAATATATAGAACATTTGGAGAGTGCTGCCAGTGATTAATATCAATTTAGATTAAATGTACTGCACAACATATTATCTAGTATTTTAATGTAGCACCCTCTACTTAGATAGGTGATAGAGTTGAGATTGTTGTCAGTGCAGGTAAATTTAGGCAGGCCTAGCTGAAAGGAAGGTGGGTAAGAGAGATAGAGCTGTCTGGGGTGTTCTAAGGAGCTCTGACCCATACCCAACCTGTAATGGCAGGGGGCGTGCCTCCTTAAATACCTAGAGTCAGCCCAGCTGGGAGAAGTTGTTCGGGGTGTAAGAACTGGAGATGGAGTGTAAGGCTGTCGGGGCCTTGGAGGGAGCCCTTCAGTCTGGGGGGGGGGTGACCGTGGGCCAGGGGCTTGGAGTTGTGAAGAAACCCCAAACTACCCAAGGGGTGTCCTGAACAGAAGCAGTAGAGGACAGCAGGGAACACTGCCGGGTAAGTCTTCAGGAGGGATCCATCAAGTGTTGGTGAGTGACAGGCACAGTTGGGAGAGCTGGGAGAGGCATGCCAGAGCAGACTGGGAGGCCGTCTGAGATGAATGTAGGGCCAGCGGGAGAGACTGTGAGGTTACTGTCAGAGAAGCCGGGTGGCTGCAGCCAGGAGGGTTGTCAGAGCCTGCACAGGACTGACTGGGAGCAGTAGCCCACCTTAACACAGCTAGCTCCAAAGACTTTCCTTTCACAATTGGTTTCTACACCAAAGGGGCACACAGACCCTGTCAGAAAATTGTTGTTTCTAAGGTCTGACTGTGTAATGCCGCGTACACAAAAAAACGAAGTTTTCTGTGAAGTAAAAAACTACGTTTTTGAAACTTAAATTTTCAAAGACGATGTTGCCTACACACCATCGTTTTTTCACAATGCTCTAGCAAAAGCGAGGTTACGTTCACCACTCTTTTC
The DNA here is from genome assembly GCA_029574335.1 of Rana kukunoris. NCBI lineage: Eukaryota > Metazoa > Chordata > Amphibia > Anura > Ranidae > Rana > Rana kukunoris. The sequence continues at coordinate 565,267,588 of CM056050.1, read as the reverse complement.
CATTGAAGCTCGCTTCATAACTAGCTTCTGGGAATGCGCGGGTTGAAAAACGCTGTTTTAAACAACGTTTTTGCTACACACGGTGATTTTTTGTGAAACAAAAAACGACGTTTTGAAAAACGACACAAAAAATTGAAGCATGCTTCAATTTTTTTTTGTCGTTTTTCACAAGACATTGTAGTAGTTCTACCCATCACCTGTCTAGCCTGGCATTCACTTCCAGTCACTTTCCAGACGATAAACAGCTTTGTTTTTTATATTTATTGAGGGATTAAACTTGAATGGGCGAAAAGGGAATTATGGGATGTCCAGAATCAATAGCAGCAATCAATATAATGATCAATTGGAACCTCTATTTACATCTTCTAGAGCTCCAGCCTCCTCCAGCACAACGCTTATTTGCAGACTGATTCTCTTTCTCTTGTACAATACTTGGTTCCTCCAGCTCTAATTCCGCGTACACACGATCACTTTATGTTAAAAAAAAAAACAACGTTTTTAAAAACGTCAATTTAAATGACCGTGTGTGGGGGAAAACTTTGTTTTTTCTGCAGCCCCTACGCGGGTACTGCTACATTAATATCCCCCAGAGGAAGGAGGGTGGCAATGAATAGGTGTAATGTTGTATTGTAATAGTAAAGTAATATTTGTTATTTCTGAACCAGGCTTGTGAGGTGGCAATGTTTTTTTTATTTTTTTATATTTGCATACAAAGATGGATATGAGTCATTGGTAGTCCTCTTTATTATGTTGTAAACAGTTTTAAATTAGACTAGATATTAACCTCTATCTGCAGCAAAAATACTACAAATGTACAATGGAAATCCATTTTCAGTCTTTTAACTGTGTTTCTAGGCAATGAAAATCACAAGAAAGTGTGTGCGTTCTGGTAACTGTAGGTCACAAATAAACCTGTCTGGTTCTTTACTTGTGAAGCATTAAAGGAAGTCAATGCCAATCAAAGCTGCTAACAAACTGTAATGAATGACCTGTAAGTTCTAGCAATGAACCCAAGTAAGTAGCTAATGTGGTTTTCATGCTTAGAAAAGCTTCATGAAAGGCATTTTGTACAAAAGAGGACAGCAGAACAATAATACCAACGCTCATGAACACTAGATGACCATGAACAATCATCAGAAAAACTCAATGTTTTCACAAAAGCATCTTCTGAGCTTGCACTTAAATGCATTTGTCAGGGCATTGAGTAAACCAAAATAACTGTGAACATGACCAGTTATATGATATGTAAAATCTTACTGAATGACGTCTTGTTTGCTCAAGCTCTAAAAGTCATTTACATTTGCCACTGGGAAATAAAATACTTATTTTCCCCTTTTTTCACCCTTAGTTGCATTTCAATGCTGTCAATCTTATTGCAACCTCTTTACAGCCACGTACTGTCTACATGCACTCTGGCCAGAAACTGAGGGCAACCAGCAAGCCCTATTTGTTTGCTTGCTAGCATAATTTATTTTGTCTCTATTGGACACATAGGCGCCCTCCTATATATGCTCTAAATGCACTTTCCTTTAAAGGAGTTGTAAAGGAAAATGTTTTTTCACCTTAATGCAATCTATGCATTAAGGTGAAAAAACATCTGCTGCTGCTTAACCCCCCCCCACCCTGAGCACCGTTATACTTACCTGACCTCTCGAAAGTCCCGCACAGTCCTAATATTCTCTTCGCCGCTCAGCCTAACCGCTGATTGGCTAGCGCAAATGGATTGAGAGCAGCGCAGCCATTTGCTGGCACTGCTGTCAATCACATCCAGTGACGCGGCGCGCTGAGGGGCGGGGCCGAGTGATACAGCGAGCGGCTATGGCCGATCGCTGTATCACAGGAGCACGTCCGCAATTAGTGTTATAAAGTGTTGTGTGCTTAGGACTGAATGGTAGTCTGCTGCCCCCCGGTGTCCGTTCCCTATAAGGGTTGGGATAAATATGTAAACTGAAAAGTGGGGTGGTGGCGCTGCCTAAGTGCACGCCTATGATAGGTGCAAAGCAAAAAGAAGGATATTCCAATAAATGTGGACGTATTACAAGGTGCTGGTGTGTATAGGGTAAGTGCCGCCTATGGATGGATCAGGCACTAGGTCCGGTGACTCCAATAACCCCTAAGGTTTAAGTGATACCCAAACACAATATCCAGTTCAACAAAAATAATAATAATAGAGTTAATACATCACATGCAGTACGCTATAAAAAACACAATGTAGATCACACTGGTAAATAATAATAAAAAGAGAGCTAAGCCGCATTAGACACTGGGTACATAAGCACTAAATACAATGTTCATATATGGCAAGATAGCAGCGATACTACTAGAACCAAGGCATAGAATATATAATACAAGTAGTCTATATATATATTGCAATAGTTGCCATGCACAGGAGAACCAGTGAAGATAGAGGTTCAGGCTCTAGAGTTGAAGGAGGATTAGCTTGCTGTGAGGAAGGTGGTCCTATACACAGTGGTACGTGGTGGTCCCGGTGCTCCCCTCAAGGGTCCCCACTCGCCAGATAGCACTCCCCGTCAGGGGTGATGGGCATGTAGTCAGGACTCTTCAGCTACTGCTCCTTTTGGCTTCTTGATGGTCTCTCCAATGGGACAGGGCATATGTCCTTCTCAGGTGCTGCTGCTGTCAGTTCCCTAGTAGGTCTGCGGCTCTCCAATTAATGTGTGCACGATAACACAGTCCCTCAAAGATAAAAAAAGAGGGGGCTCCAATAGTGTGTTATTGTTTAAAAAATGTATTTTATTTTTTTAATAAGCCTGCGGTCTGCAATGGATCCACATAGAAAGTCAAGTACAGGCAAAAAATTATATACAAAAGGATACAAAAAAATGAAATAAAATGAGTTAAAAATGCGAGTGTGCTATGGTGTAGTAACACTCAATAGCAAGCGGGTAAAGCAGGCGTGTAAACAGTGGTGGATAGCGTGCACTTCAACCATACACCACCCCACGCTGACCCGGAAGTGGCGTTGCGCAAGTACGCTTGACGTACGTTTCGATGCTTTCGTCTTCTGAAGCCCCCAATTAGTGACCACCATGCGAGCTCTCGCATGACTGTGGTGACTAATTGTGGGGAGGACTGAGACAGCCACAGAGGGACCCCAGGAGACGTGGATCAGGGCCGCTCTGTGCAAAACAAACTGCACAGTGGAGGTAAGTATGACATGTTTGTTATTTAAAAAAAAATAATCCTTTACAAACCCTTTAACCTGGTCGTTGTGTGTCCTCTGTGGCCGCGTGGTGCCTCCTCCTCTTGGTGGTCCTTCCTCCGTGGGTCACCCTCTTGGGGGCCCTTAAGTGTTTTTCCATTGTCATTGCTTGATTTGTATATCCCCTGATTAAGCCATAAGGTTAAACATGTCGAGATAGCATACAACAAATCTCTGTTCAACTGAAACCCTCCTTGCATGACTACCATAATGGAGATGTTTTACAAAACTCAACGAATTGTTATGTTTAGTTTTTAATTATGTTTCTAATAAACCTTTATACTTTTTATATATGTACGGTTTTCATTATTATCTGTAAGCACTGTGATAATCCCATCCCAAAAACTCCCCCTTTTCAATATTTGACTTCTTGGGGTGAGGTGCTAGATACCAGGGGCCAGATTCAGAGAGCCATTACGCCTGTCTAACTGGTGTTAGACTGGAGTAATTTCAAATTACGCGCGTTTTCTAGCTAGTCGAAAACCTCAAACCATGAATAGACGGCTGCGGGCTTCAATTCAACTGGATTAAGTGTTTGTACGCCTTCGGATCTACGCTGCAATAAAATTGCGGCCACTGGGTGGACTTCCCGTCGTTTTCTGCGTCGGGGTATGCAAATGAGCTTTTGCCAACGATCCCCGAAATTACGATCTTCAATCGCAATCTCTTACGGCACCTTTAGTCATCTTTTATTTGCGTAACACTATACCAGCTTTTTGGTGCTCTAATATTAGACAGCCCATGTTAAGTATGGCCGTCGTTCCCGCGTTGAATTTCTACGTTTTCCGACGTCTTTTATTATTTTTAACGTAAGTCGTCCGGGAATAGGAATGTTCGTAAACGCCGCAACTCAAACAACGAATGACATAACGACGTGATTTCGTGCAATGCACGGCGGGAAATTTCTGAACGGAGCATGCGCAGTTCGATCGCCGCGGGAACGCGCTTAATTTAAATGCTTCACGCCCCCCAATCGTGTATTTCGATTATGCGGCGAGAAATAGACTACGCCGCCGTAGCGTACGGGCAAAAATCTACCAGGATTCGGTGTAGGGCCTGCAGCGGAATATTAAGTGATTATGTGTATCTACCCCCAGGTATATACCTCAGTCGGAGAAAACTTTATAAACTATGTTATCACATACTTTAATAGACAGTCTTAATAAAAATGCACATTGGGATTCTAAAAAATAATGATAAAAAAAAGTAAAAAAAAATCCAAATATTTAGGAATGAAGGTGTTACTTTAGTATTAAAAATATATCCTCAAGACATTGTAAATAAAAGCACCTTACTGGAAAATTCATGCACTGAACTGCTATTGTCATGAATATCTGTAAGAGATGATTTATTTTCATTAACCCTGAACAGACAGTCTCCTCATTATCAAGCAAAGCTTCTTTATATAAACAGCTGCAGCTAGAGCTGTAAATCAATAAATTGATAAATGCATGTGCTAGATGAAAAAGAAAAATAGGATATTTATATATTTGCAGGAGAAATTAAGTTAGCAATCCCAATGTTGTAGAATTCATATGGTTTGGGTGTGAAGCATGGTAGAGCCTTCTTAAAGGGCACCTATTTAAAAATGAAGTTAAAAAAAAAATGTATGTATTTTATTGTCAAAAGATTTTTGTTGAAAATAGAATAGGAAAATCAAAACAAAAATCGTAGAGAAGTCAATGTAGCTGTGTACAAACCATACAGGTAAGTATCATAATGATCAAAATAAGAAAGGATGTGTGGGAACAAAGAAACCTTAACATTAGGGGAGGATAGCCTCTCCACCAGGAAAGAGGGAGGAGGGAAAGAGAAGATGGGGAAGGAGTAAGGCCCCTTTCACACTGGGGTGGGAAGTGCAGTGGTATGCCTTTTTGGTCATGAACATAAGGGGCCAGATTCTCGTAGATGCGCGCCTAATTATGCAGGCGTTGCGCATCTCAGATGCACTACGCCGACGTAACACGGAGTGGCAAGTACCGTATTCCCTAAGTAAATGCGCTCCAAGATGCGCCTGCGTCGCGTAAAATCATGGGCGTAATCCGGCGCAACTCCAAAGTAGGAGGGAAGTGGGCGTGTTGCATTATAATGAAGCGTGACCCCATGCAAATGCAGGCCGGGACGAACGGAGCATGCGCCGTGACATGGATGACCCGCGCCATGACGTGGTTGACCCGCGCCGTGACGTGGATGCCTTCTGCGCATGCGCAAAGCCTCCCTACGATGCGCCGGCGCAGGGTATATAATGCGCCCACACATGCGCCCGTGCAGCGCAAACGTCTCCCATTTTTTGGATAGTGACGGCCAAAGTTTGTGCTGGACAGGATGACAACCGTGGTTAAGGAGAGGAGGAAGAAGAATTTCTCCCCAGAGGAGAGGGCCCTTGTCGTCAGGGCCATGGAGAAGTTTGATTCGCGGCTCCATGGTGCTGACAGTGCCCGGACCAGCAAGTCCCGGAGGGATCAGATTTTAATGAGGGTCGCGTGCCAGGTCAATGCCCTCTCTCATGAGGTCCGGACACCGCAGGACATTCAGAAGAAAATGAATGACCTGCGGCGTCATGTGAAGGGCAAGCTGGCTGCCATAGCTCGGCATGCCAAGGGCACTGGAGGGGGCCCACCCTGCCCTGTCCGCCTGACTGAGGAGGAGAAGGTGGTTGCCCGCTGCCTACAGACGGAGCAGGTAGAGGGAGTTGGGGGCTATGAGTCCCAGAAGCCAGCCGTGAGGACAGGTAAGTGTGTTTTATATTCTATCTGTTGTGTACATGTATGGGGGTGGAAGGGAACATGTGCCAAGTGTGTGGCTCCACCAACATGGGCATCTTTTGTGTCATCCACAGATGTGCAGGAGGGAGCGGGGCCATCTGTTGATGCCAGTGCCCATCAGGATCCATCCCCTGAAGATTCAGTCCCTCTGGCTGCCCCCCTGGAACAGGACTTGGAGGGAAGTGGGCACACCTCAACGGAGGAGGTGGTTGAGGAGGGTGTGGTAGTCCATGACCAGGCCCTCTATGTTGTTGTGGAGGAGGATGGTGGGTTGGCCGGACCAGCCCAGGCTATTCCTCTACCTGTAGCGTCCCCCTCCAACCTCTCCAGTCCCTCTCTTTCCCCCCCCCTCATCTCCGGCCCCTCAACATCCTCCCCTTATGCCCGGACCCCTGCCACTCCCCGCAAGGCGACGTGCAAGACCAGGGGTGTTCATAAGGTCCTGCCGGAAGAGCTGGTCAGACAGCAGGACCAGCAGAATCAGCACCTGGCCGAGGTCGTGGAGGAGATGAGGCGCCTGGCCGACAGCCTGGCATCCTCGGACAATATTACTGATGCCATCCAGGATGTTGCTGTTAACAGCGCAGCAACGCTGACCAGCTTGGGGGAGCTGCAGGAAAACACCTCGGAACTTGTGGGGGAGGTTCGTGCCCTGCGCCTTGCTGTCGAGGCGCAGACTGCTGTGCAGACCCGCATAGCGGTTGCCCTGGAGGGCATGCAGGCAGCCAGGGAGAGACGTGGGGATGCTCCTCCTCAACCTGCTGCCCCCCCCCATCTGTGGCTGCCCCCAGGCAAGTGAGGGGCAGGACCCGTGGCACCAGGCAGAGCCCCCGCCAGGCCCATTAATTTTATTTTTCTTTATTATTATGCTCTGGATAAGAGCTTTTTGTTATTTTTTATTATGCTCTGGATAAGAGCTTTTTTTATTTATTTTTTAATACTGCACACGGTGCAGTGTGAATGGTGTGTGAATGTGAGAGGGTGGCACTCCTGACAGTAAGGGGTGTCACCCTCGGCCGTGGAGGTGAAGTTAACCCCACGGCTGTATGAATGATGTGTGAAAGGTGTATGAATGGACAGCAACATCATTGGGGCCTTGACGTGGCGTTGCTGCTCCCAACTCCTACATGCTGGACTTGGGCTAATCCAATGCGATGTGCATGTGGTGTGTGTGATCTAGGGACATCAGTGGTGTACACGCGTGCATTGTCTGTGTGCCATGCTGTATGTGTGTGTTTAACGGTCAAAGATTCGTAACACGAGGACCCTCCTGACTGCTCTTCCATCAGCTGACGGGGTCTCCTCTGGCGGGGGGGGGCTGTGTGGTTGGGGGGTCAGGTCATCACGTAGGGCAATCTGCAGGCCTTTTCTCATGGCAAAGTTGTGCAGAATACAACATGCACCAATGATCTGACCCACAAAGTTGGGGGAATACAATAGGGCCCCCCCAGACTTATCCAGGCATCGGAAACGGGACTTCAGGAGGCCAAATGTGCGCTCCACCACTCCACGGGTTTTGATGTGTGCTTCATTGTATCTTCTCTCTCCTCTGGTTTGGGGGTTCCGGAAAGGAGTCATGAGATGGGGTCCCAGTGTATATGCAGAGTCACCTGTAAGGGAAAATACAGGAGGATGGTAGTCATGCATGTGCCACTTCTGTTGTGCATCATGGGAGGGGATAGTCATGGCTGCCACCCATGTCACTCACCAACCAGCCAGCTGTCCCCATACATGTCCTGCTCAAAATCTTCTGGGATGTTGCTTTGACGGTAGATGTAGCTGTCATGGCTGGACCCGGGGTCTTTGGCACGGACGTGCCATATGAGGTATTTGGCATCGGCTATCACCTGTACGTTGATGGAATGCCAATGCTTCCGATTGCGGTATATGTGCTCTGTGGCACTGGGGGGCTGGAGTGCCACATGTGTGCAATCAATGGCCCCGATGGTGCGTGGGAATCCGTCAATTCTGTAGAAATCTGTCATTGCCTTCTGCCGCAGGTGCACAGTGGTGGGTCTGATGAACTGGTTGGACATGCGTCTGAGGATTGCGGGGACAACCTGGTGCAGACATCTGCTTATGCTGGTTTGTGACATCCCAGCCACCACTCCACTTGTACGCTGGAATGATCCACTGGCCAGGAAATGCAGTGTTGCCAGTACCTTCACCAGTGGCTGCAGTGCACGTGAGCGGTATGTCTGGCTGGTGATGTCATCCTGCAGGGCTGTGGTTATTTCCAGGATGGCAGCAGGGCTGAATCTGAAGATGCGATACACCTCCTCATCACCCATGCCAAAGAGCCTCATGCGCGCTCGGTAGATCCTCTCACGTGCCCCCCTCCTCCTACTCCTCCTTCTATGTGCCTCTTCCTCTGCATACCTTAGTAGTGATAAGACCATGGCTGGCCCTGGCATCATTGGCATACGAATGTGTTGTCCAGTAAGTGTGATTGCTCAGCTAGTCCGTTACGGTGCTGCTGTAGTTGCTCTCCAGCTGACTTGCACACGGCCTTGAGCAAAGTTACCCGTGCTTTTATGAGGGGTATGTTTACTCAAGGCTTTCGAGTTACGCGCACCACGAGTAGCCAACGCCGGACGCGCGTAGTTTCGGGAATACGCGCATCTCCCTCATTTGCATATTTGCATGCTAATTCAATGGGAAATGAATATTTTTCATGCGTAACTATGCGCCTACGCCGCGCTAGCTTAATGCATTTTCGCCGCAGAGACGGATTTTTTTTTCGCGCGTATGTGGTTCTGTGTTTACCGCGTATCGATACGCAGGCGAACATTTACTATTACGCCGCGCATATACATTTACGCAGGCGTAGCGCCTCTGAGAATCTGGCCCAAGATCAGTCTATTTACACACAACATCATGCTTATGATCTCTAACTCTAATGCTGCGTACACACAATCATTTTTCGTGTTATAAAAACTAAGTTTTTTAAAAATGTCAATTAAAACGATCGTGTGTGGGCTTCAGAGCATTTTTAGGGTTCTGAAAAACGACAAAAAAAAATAAAAATCGAACATGCTCTATTTTTTCACAACGTTTTTAACAATGTCCTTTTTTCGGGTTGTAAAAAATTATCGTGTGTGGGCTTTAACGATGTGAAAAACCTGCGCATGCTCAGAAGCCAGTTATGAGACAGGAGGGCTCATTCTGGTAAAACTACCGTTCATAATGGAGTAAGCAAATTTATCACGCTGTAACAGACAGAAAAGCGCGAAACGTCTTTTACTAACACAAAATCAGCTAAAGCAGCCCAAAGGAACTTCCCCTTTATAGTGCCGTTGTACGTGTTGTACATCACCGCGCTTTGCTAGAGCATTTTTTTCACTATCGTGTGTAGGCAACGTCGTTTTAATGATGAAGTTGAAAAAAATATGTTTTTTTCTAGAGACTGAAAAACTTTGGCCCAGATTCAGGTACATCTGCGCATTATTGGACCGGCGTAGCGCACCGCCTTTACGTTAGACTTGCGCAATTTTGCCGCGTAATCACCCTATTCTCTTAGCTTTTGCGCAGAAAATTGCGCATGCGTAACGTTTTTTCAGAGGCGTAAGGCGGAGTAATACAAATTGGGAAGGACGTGGGCGTGTTACATTGAAATGAGCCGTGACCCCATGCAAATGAAGGGCCGGCCGGCTCGCGCATGCGCGCTTGAAGGAGACCATGTCAGCTCCGCTGTGCGCATGCTCACAACTCGGGAGCGGCGCAATCAGTGAAATTGGAAATGGACTAGGGCAACGTTGTGAACTACGCAGACAGCATAAATAGACACACACAAACGCACTTCCTTTGCAAAAGTACATCCCTTTGTCCCTTCCCATTTAACCAAGTGCTTTTGTCCTGTTGTGCGTTGCGTTGTGTTTTGTAGTTGTCAGATTAGTGTTCTGTGTGATCAAGTGTTTGTTAGTAGATCTTTGAAAGTGTTTTTTGATAAGTGTTTGAGTGACTGTTTGTTTGATATATTTCTGTTTGTTTGTTTTCTTGCTGTTTTTTTGCTGTTTGTTTTTGTGACTGTTTCTTGCTGAGTGCTAGTGTGTTTTTTTGGGTGTTAGTTTTCTCTTTGTGTGTGTTCTTGCTTGATTGGTTGTGCTTGTTTTTGTGAGTGATTTTTGTTGACTGGGAGTGAGTTTTTTTGGAAGTATGACAGAGAGAAAGCGAAAGCTCAATTTTACTGTGGGGGAAAAAAGAATTCTTGCCCGGGCCATTAGCGATTATGGGCGTTTCCTCCACGGCCCGGACAGTGCCAACACCAACCCGGCCAGGAGGAGGGAGATTTTGGATATGATCACTGAGCAGGTCAATTCAGCGGGGGAGGGGGAGACACGGACCCGGTCTGGGATTGACAAAAAAATCAATGACCTCCGGCGTCTGGTCAAACAGAAGCTGGCCAGAATGCATGCCCATGCCAGGGGCACAGGAGGGGGCCCACCATGCCGTATTAGGCTGGCAGTGGAGGAGCGTGCGGTGGCCCTGACCTTTCATCGGCATGAAGTTGAGGGCCTGCACGGCTTTGACTCAAGTCCGGAGCCCGTGGTGCCAGGTAAGTATTTTTTTTAATATCAGGTGTGTAGCATGTGTGGGGGAGGGGGTGAAAGGGAATATGTGGCAAGTGTGTGGATCCTCCAACCTGTGAATGTTTTGTGTCATCCACAGATGTGCAGGAGGGTGCAGGGCCATCTGGCCTGACCACACCATCCCCAGGACAGGAGCCTAATGAGGCCCCCCCAACAAGGCCGGAGTCCGCGGAAGAGGTACAAGAGGAGGAGGAGAATCATGAGGAGGAGGAGAATCATGAGGAGGAGGAGTCCATGTCAGGCACTGGACGTTTGGTTTTTGAGGACTTTTCCCCTCTGGCTGGCAGCAGGCAGCCCTCCCTAAGGGGGAGCCCCCCCTCCTCCCCCAACATGGCTCCCCTCCCAAGGGCCTCCCCTTCTCCCCGGCCACAAGCATCAGCTGGAGGCAGGATTTCATCCCAGAACACCAGGCGGTTGGCCGATCTCCTGCCCGCCACTCTGAGAAGGGACCAGTTCCTCCAGACCCGCCATCTGGGACAGGTCAGCCAGACATTGGTGCGGATGGAGGAGAGCCTGTCCTCCATCAAGGATACGCTGGGGAACCTGGACTCCCACTCCCGGGCTTTCACAACCTGCCTAAACAACCTGCAGACTACATCAGCAGGCGTTGGGCAGGATGTGAGGGCCCTTACCCAGGCTATCCAGGCCAACACGGCAACACTTGGTGCTGCCCTGGACAGAATAGCCGTGGCCTTGGAGGGCAGGCCGCCAGGTGGGCAGAGATCAGGGGCTGCTCCTCCTTCCCCGGTTTTCCCCCTCCCCATGAGTCTCCTCTGAGGAGCTATGGCCGTGGCCGGTGGCGCCCCAGGTGTGGCTCACGTCAAGGGCAATCATTTTTTTTTCCCCTCTTTTTTTTTTTTTTTGCTGGAAATTTTTTGATTTTGCTGGTAATTTTTTTTTTGGGTTGTGAATGCTGTTTGAATGTGGGGGTGACATTCCTGCCGGAAAAGGGGTGTCACCCTCAATTTTGGTGGAGAAGGGTTCCCCAGGACCAGGGAGAAGTGATCCCCAGGTCCGTGTGAATGGTGTATGAATGTACAGTGACATAATTGGAGCCTTGGCGTGGCGTTGCTGCTCACAAGTCCAGCATGGTGGACTGGTGCCAATCCAATTTGATGTGGATGTGGGGTGTGTGTGCTAGGGACCACAGTGGTGTGCATGCATGCATTCTCATTGTGCCATGATTAATGTGTGTGTTTACCATGCAAAGATGCCCAATGTGAGCTGTCTCCTGGCTGCTCTTCCCTCAGAAGACGGGGGACCCTCGGTTAGGGGGGGATTGTCTGGTTCAGGGGTCAGGTCATCACGTAGGTCAATCTGCAGGCCCTTTCTTTCTGCGAAGTTGTGCAGCATGCAACATGCACTGATGATCTGGCACACAAAGTTTTGGGAATACAAGAGGGTACCCCCAGACTTATCCAGGCATCGGAAACGTGACTTGACTTTAGGAGGCCAAAGGTGCGCTCCACCACTGCTCGTGTTTGGGCATGTGCTTGATTGTATCTTTCCTCTCCTGGGGTTTGGGGGTTCCGGATAGGAGTCATGAGATGGGGTCCCAGTGGATATGCAGAGTCACCTGTAAGGGAAAAGACAGGAGGATGTTAGTCATGCATGTGCCCCTTGTGATGTGTGCATCATGGGAGGGGATAGTCATGCCTGACTCCCATGTCACTCACCAACCAGCCAGGTGTCCCCATACACGTTCTGATTGAATTCCATTCGGATGTGGCATTGATTGTATATGTAGCTGTCATGGCTGGACCCTGGGTGTTTGGCACGGACGTGCCATATGAGGCCTTGGGCATCGACTATCACCTGTACGTTGATGGAATGCCAATGCTCCAGATTGCGGTACATGTGCTCTGTCTCATGGGGGGGCTGGAGTGCCACATGTGTGCAATCAATGGCCCCCACGGTGCGTGGGAATCTGGCAATTCTGTAGAAATCTGTCATTGCCTTCAGCCGCAGGTGCTCAGTGGTGGGTTTGATGATTTGGTTGGCCATGCGTCTGAGGATTGCAGGGACAACCTGGTGCACACATCTGCTCATGGAGGATTGTGACATCCCAGCCACCACTCCACTTGTACGCTGAAAAGAGCCACTGGCAAGGAAATGGAGTGTTGCGATGACCTTGACCTTGGGAATCTGGCAATTCTGTAGAAATCTGTCATTGCCTTCAGCCGCAGGTGCTCAGTGGTGGGTTTGATGATTTGGTTGGCCATGCATCTGAGGATTGCAGGGACAACCTGGTGCACACATCTGCTCATGGAGGATTGTGACATCCCAGCCACCACTCCACTTGTACGCTGAAAAGAGCCACTGGCAAGGAAATGGAGTGTTGCGATGACCTTGAGCAGTGGCTGCACTGCATGTGAGCGGTGTGTTGGGCTGGTGATGTCCTCCTGCAAGGTTGTGGTTAATTCCAGGATGACATGAGGGGTGAATCTGAAGATGCGATACAACTCAGAATCACTCATGCCAAAGAGGTCTATGCGGGTGCGGTATATCCTCTCCCGTGCCATCCTCCGTGCCATCCTCCGTGCCCTCATCCTTCTTTGTTCATCTAAAGTCAGTAGTATAGCTATGTGCGACGATGCCCCTGGCATGTTGGCATACAGATTGTTGTGCAACACGTGTGACTGGTGAGCTCCTCACAAACAGTGTTGCTTTATCTAACAAGTAGACTTTTTTTCTCTTTTTAGACCAGCTTTTATATGCTCTAATTTTAGACAGGACATTTTGCTGTTGCGCACACTGCGTCGCCTGCGCTGCCCCAACGTTCTTTTGTGGATCCCTGTAAGTCCCTCATTAGCATATTTGACTAGCAAATCAATGGTCTGTCTAGCGCACTTTTGTGCGGACGGATGCGCCAGTCTAACGAAATTACGCGGGACAAAAAAAGTAGATTTTTTGCGTATCTCAATCTGGGGATGCCGTGCATCGAAACGCACGCGCACATTTTGACTTACGCACGTGCATCTCCTGTTGCGCAGGCGTAATCGCTCTGTGAATCTGGGCCTTTGTTTTTTACAACCCGAAAAATGATCGTGTGTACGCGACATAAGATCCCCCTACCATAATTCCAGGATGTCCTCTCCCAATATAGTGCTGCCTCCTACTATAAATTTAATGACAATACATCTCATATCTTAGGAATAAATGTCCCAGAAAATTCCCTTATCGCCCTCTGAATTGGCATAAAAACGTCCTGTACCTATAACAAAACTAATACTATGTGCAAATGGTTAGAAGAACTATTTAAAAAACTGCCCACCAACGGTACCTTACCCCTTACAATCTCTCCAAATTGTACTTTTCCTAGGAAGCCCTTAGTTGGAGAAAGTGTGGGGAAGTAGGCATAGGCGTGCGCACAGGGTGTGCCAGGTGTGCCCAGGCACACCCTAATCACCCTGTGCAGCACAGATTCCCCCTACTGCCCTGGCTTCCATCTTTCCCCCTGCAGCACTGCCAGCTTCCCTTCTCTCCTATTGGCTGTTTCTGCTGGGATGTTTTAGGAGTGGGGAAGGGGCCAGTAAATATGTAAATTTACCGGCTCCTCCCTTTTCTGAATGAACATCGTGAGTGATCGGTAGTGTGTGCTTGGGCTTTGGGGTGCACACCCTAATGCAATAGGCTGCGCACACCTATGGAAGTAGGTTCTCTGTACAATGTATAATGGCTTTGCAAAAGCATCAGAAAGGATAGGGACGGACTAGGATATTTTCCTAGTAATACCCCACATTGGCATCAATAAATTTCCTCCACATACTAGAGTATTACTAAATTGTGGAATTCCATGAACTCCCCCTCATTTTGTGACACCTTAGCCATTCTCAATCACCAATGTGAAATGGAACAGCTACTATTGATTAAAAAGTTAACATTCTCCAAATTTTATAAACAATGGTCTATATAGTTATCTAACTATAAAAATCAATGCATAAAAACAAATGTATCCCTGGTAGTGATGTTCCTTTGTTTGTAAAGTACTGTACCATTATCAAGTAGCGTAATCCCTTCCCCAACCCCCCCCCAATCATACCTTAGGACCCCTTTCACACTGGGGCGGTGTGCAGGCACTAAAATAGCACCTGCAAACCGACCCTAAAAGGCGACTGCTGTTTCCCCAGTGTGAAAAAGCCCAAGCAGGAACGCTCCAAAAGTCCTGCTAGCAGCATCTTTGGAGCAGTGAGAGGAGCGGTGTGTTTACCGCTCCTCCACCGCTCTTTACCATTGAAAGAAATGGGAAATCACGGCTATACTGCCAGCAATGCGCTTCTTCAGAGGCGCATTTCCGGTGGGATTAACACTTTTTCGGCCGCTTGCAGGGGTTAAAACCGTACCGCTATCGGCCGAATACCGCCACAATTCCAAAGGTATAGCGCCGCTATTTTTAGTAGTATTGGAGTAGTACTTATGCATTTATTGGCAGCTAAACGTTCTATTACTAAATTGTGGAATTCCATGAACCAAATGTATTGCTGGCAAAGTCTTTGTATAGTTGAGAGGAAGGTAATAGAGAATATGATGAGGGTTTGAAACAGGTAGAGACATTTGGAGAGTAGGATTATTTTTGAATAGCTTTGTAATAGTATAGCTGAGAGGTATGAGTTCTGAGCTGAATCCCATAAGCAATGTAAAAATAATAGGTGAGAGGGGGGCACCCTTGTCTTGTACCACTGGAGATGTGAATCTTTTTGGACATCATACTTGAAGTAAGAACAGTTGCTGAGAGGGGTGAATAGAGAGATAAGATAGCAGATTGTATCCAACCAGAAATTTTGAATTTACAAAGAGACTCTTTAACCACTTAAGACCCGGACCAAAATGCAGGTAAATGGGGCCCATACACGATTGGTTTGGACCGATAAAATGGTCCTTCAGTCCGTTTTCATCGGTTTTGACCGATCGTGTGTACGCGGCCTTAGAGTGAGTTGGGGATTGGGATGAGATATGTTCATTTTTTTCCTGAGTTGCTATAGAGCGAAGGAAATCTTCAAACTGCCACATCCTCTGTCTCTTTACATTAGAAGATAATTTGATCAAAATGCCATGCATGTAGGCCTTATATGTGTTCCAAAAAGTGAAACAATTGATCTCTGAGCTATCATTAGATTCAAAATTATGTTGATGCACTAGAGAGAAGCATTAAGCCTCCAGATAGGCAGGAGATAATTGTGGAAGCTGTTGTAAAATTCTAAAGTAATTGGGGCATGGTCTGTCCATGAGATTTTTACCAATGTCAGAACAAAGCACATTTTGCAAGGATCTCTTGTCTGTAAGAAGGAGATCTGTCCTGGAGTAGGAAGTGTGAGGTGTTAAGTGGAAGGTGAAGTCCCTTTCACAACCATAAAAGCATCACCAAATATGATAAAGATCATGCTTTTACAAGAGAGTAAGGATGGACTGGAGTCAACAATGACGTTAAAGTCACCTCCTATGAAATGTTTCCCTGTATCTCTAAAACCTGGGGTAGTAGTGGGGCATTCGCCAGGGTGAATACCAAATAACTGAGTTCAGAGATCTGTATGACATAGCGAGGGTCAGATATATCCTTGATGTGCATAAAGGTCTTTGATGGCAATGAGAACACCACAAGACTTCTTAGGACCAGTTGCCAAGTATAGACAATTAAAGTGGTGGAAGTGCAAATGTGGGCATTTGGAGGCAGCAAAGTGGGTTTTCTGGGAAAAAAAGAATGTCAGCCTTGATTAGAGCAGCATGCTTAAAGGGACACTAAAGGAAAAAATGTATTAGCTAGATAGCTTCCCTTACCTTAGTGCAGTGCTGTTTTCATTTCCTGCTTCTTCGTTTTTGCTCTGCAGTTGATTTATGGCTTGTCCTTTCTCCCCACTTCCGGGTTGTCTCTGTGGAAAAAAGCTGGCAGAGCGAGGATTCATGCGGGGGGAACAAACGTGCTCGCTCCCTGTACTTGTGACTACAGAACTACGTGAGGACGCTGTCTACGTCTTGCAGACTGTAAGGAGCTGTGACATGGTGGGTGTGTCTAACACCCCAGCACCTCCTCTCTCTCTCTCATCGACACTATCGGTATAGTGGGAGGTGGGAGGTATAGTGGGCGGGTTATGCAAATTTTAAACTAGCGCGCTCGTCCCGCTTTTTCTTTACTGCGCATGCGCGATGCGCAAAGGATTCTGGGAATTGTAGTTCCCAGCATGACGGCGACATCGCTCTCATGCCTGAGCGCTGCCATTGAGGAAATGAAAACCTGAAATGAAAGCAGGCAGACGAAGGTAAGAGAGGTGAAGCCATGAATCCACTGTCACTGTATTTTAAAAGAAATGAATATACTATTCGTTGTTTGAACCATACAACAGTGCATTCTAGCTCAAAAACGTTTGCCTTTAGTGATCCTTTAAAATGGTTAAGACCTTTGGTGTTTAATGATATAAACTTCAGAGGCATATCAGTCTCAGGTTATCCACTATGAAAGTAGATGGTACACTACATACAGTAAGAAGGGATATAGACAGTACCTTCAGTGACTTCTTCCATTGGAGCAGACCATACAGTGTATGTGACCATATTTGTGGATATTTATAGACAAGAGTGCATCATATAGGAAAATCACATATGCAGTCTGGAGGCATCTCTACAGTGATGCAGTAACCAGTAGTAGGAGCCAGTGAGCAGTGGGTGGTTCCAATTGTAATACGACTGGATTAAACCTATAATATAGAATGAGGAATAATAGAAAGCAAAACATAGTTAAGAAAAACCTGCTAAAACGGCAGGTTCAATGGGCAGTCTGGGCTGCTTTGATATCTTGTGGGAATAGCCAGTGGAGTACAAGGTATAGGGAAATGCAGGCCCGTCGCTACAGGACAGGCAAGACAAACAAGTTCTTGGGGCCCCAACTTCCCCTTCCCAGGCTGTAGCTTGGCCAAGCTCCTCTTCCTGCCTCCTGCCATCCTGTCAGTTTGGCCAGGTACCGTGCGTGGTACAGGAGATTCGGTTTCCTGTTTCTGGCCGGACTGACAGGAAGTGCACACTGAGTGCTCACTTCCTTTCAGTCCGGCCGGGAACACAGGAAACTAAATCTTCTGTACCGCACAATAGGGGACTGGGGACCTATAATGATAGAACACCAGACTGACAGGAGGAAGAGGAGCTCGGCCACGCTACAGTGGCAGCCTACAGGGAAGAAGGGGTGAGAATAGAAAAACATAGGGACTAGGGGGGGGAGTAAGAACATGGGTGTAAAAAATTAGTGAAGCGCCAACGTAGGCTTTGCGTGCGGGGGGGCTTCTTGGGGGCCCCCATTTTGTTTGGGGCCCCCAAATTCCTTCAAATGACCCTGGGGAAAAGCAAGCTCCATGCCTTACAGCTTACAAAAGGTCAGGATGTATAAGGGAAGGCATGAACATGCTTGAAGGCCGTGACAGAGGAAATCATGTCCATTCAGATTGAACCTTGCTGGTGATATTGATTGTGCTGGCTGAGCATCTGTAGAAATTACACAGTTGCCACTGCTTGAACAGTTACAGGCCTTTTTCAGCGTTGTAGATAGGAACCATTTGTCCATGCCATTTTAAAAGCAGCTTTGTTGAAAAGCGCAAGTTGTATGGGATCTTATTATTCAACAAAGTTTTGGTCAGAGGTGAGAGCTTTTTTTTCTATTTAGTGCAATTTGCTGAGAGATATCTGCATACAGAGAAATGCCAAAGAAATTGTCAGGTACCACTGAACTTTGCTTGGAAGCCGCCATCACTCAATCTTTCACATGGAAGAAGTAGATACTAGTTAGTACGTCCCTGGGAGCAGTGTCAGGAAGGAACCTAGGCTTAGGGATTCTATAGGCTCTGTCTATGCAAAGCCCCAGATAGTTCAGGGACAAGTCCCTGAATGAAGTTGATGAGATTAGTAAGGGTAACTGACTCAGGTATCACTCTACATTCAATATTATTCCACCTTAAGCGGTCTTCTGATTTAGCAGTTTTAGCCTGCATTCTCTGAAGTTCAGTTTCTTGATCTGCATAAGCATCCACTAAGTTGTTATTTGCCGTGTATATATCAGGTTACCAAGGCACATTAGGACACCAAACCCATCAATGTTTCCCTGGATACAATTGTACATGAAGAATACAAGGCAATAGCCACTGCAAGATCCCGGATTTACTCATCACCACTATTTACATCACGCTGTTACCTTACAGCGGTAGGGTAAGGAGCCATTGCACATTGAGGTATTTATACACTGAAGAGGATTCACATCACTTATTCAATGAAAGACTGTATCTGCACAGGTTGTCACTTGGGGCACAGCACTTTATTTATCGTACTTTATCTATCAAGTTTTTTCTGGATACCTATGTGCACTGCTGGACTCTTTTTCTATACTGTGTCAGCATTAGCACTTTGATCTTTTTTTAATGCCATTTTTCAAATTTTCTGTGCACGTAGAGTTTTATGCGAATATATAGCGTTTAGTATGCAATGACATCTTGCACATGCGATGTACACTTTATTTAACCCTTTATTTATGGTAATGAGCCATCATTTACTAGAGCGCAACACCTCTCCTGTTATGCGGCCATCTTCCACAACGGCTGGACATGCCCCCACCCAAAAATGTATGTATTTAAAAAAGTCAGCAAAATAGATTTAACACAAGCCATCCCTGAGCTCTTTAGCTGCAAGAAGTGTCAGGTACGGGACGATTCAGAGAATGTTTTGTCTCTTTCTCAGTTAATACAAGGTGTTCTCTGATTGAATGAGGTGGAGATTGTCACTTCACCACCATGCCTCTCTGCTTTTATTGAGGAAAAGGCAAGGCATCCTTTGAACAATGCTCACCCCCAACATGCAGCAGGGCAGCTGGGAAATGGCGAAGATCGCTGTAGCAGTGGCGGACCCCTTGTGACAAAGTCGGATGTGGCAAAACGCGACAGTGAGATGGCAGCACGGAGGCACATGACATTTTCATTGATTTTAATTATGGGCGTATTTTATTAATTCTTGATGTAAGTGTGTTAGTTTTAAAATAAAGCTGTTACCTTAGGGTTTTACACTATCAGAGGCTTTCCACACATGTGGAGACTGTTCTTAATATCTGGATGGAGTTTGGAGATTCTGAATGGCTCTAGATCAGCATGCAGAGCATTATTCTAAAGGGAGTGGAATAACACTGTGGTGGAGGTTATACAATGTATATAAATAAACACCCAAAAAAATATCCAAAAGGAAAACACTGCGCTTGATAAAAAAAATGTGGAAGAATGAACTAAGACATACAACTATTAATAATATATGAGCTGCCAGTATCAAAATTTATGATACAAAAATTAAAATAGATAAAAAAAGAGAGAGATACGGCGCTAGTGAAATAAGAACAAGATCGAATGATCCAATCAATATCCAAAAATAATTGGTGTAAACATCAAATGGTCACCAGTGATGAACGTGAACAATATGAATATGTCATGAATACATATATATATATATATATATACACATGTGAAAAAGTCCTTTATAAATATCCAAAAAATATTAATGAAAAGTCCCAGAAAGTGAGTCCAGTTATTCATCCATGGATAGAGAAAAGGGGATAGAGTGAGCTTGATCCACCAAAACTAACACCCAAGGGTAGCGTTGTAGTCTCCTTACCCTGTATACTGACCACTGTGCTGGTCACTCTGAGCGTGGGAATTTTAGGTCTCCCTCCTGACCCTCTGTGGTGTCTCTATGGTGCTCTCTAATTATCTCAACGTTTGGAAAATAAAAGAAAAAGAGAACCATAGTGTAATACCAGAGGCGTAATTTATTATACCAAAGTAAAGCTAATGCACTCACATTTGAGATGGTGTCAACAGCGATACATCCAAATACATTGGAAGGCCATCGGCTGTGCGTCCTTCTCCTGCTCGTGTTCGCTCGGAGCTTCCTCGATAGGAACAGCGTGATGACGTCAAAATTGCAAGCCACGCCAATGTATATAGATTTTTCGTTAATACACCATCTTTATCACATTTGTTTGGACTTTATTGATTGCTATATGGACTTTTGCACATTTATATTTCTTCTATGCACATCGTTTTGATGTGATTTGAATATAATTGGCGTGCTACTGTGGAATGTCTGTTGGATGATTAATTATTTCACCTTGTTGTTTGATTGTATTTACAGTATGTAAAGTACATAGATGTTATTTACTGATTATTTCAGAAGTGCACATGCTGTTTTTAATTTTTTTTAATACATTGATTATCTGCTTCCATAGGAATTAGCCAAGTACAGCATATGCATACTTACATCAAAACTTCACTCAAGTCAGTAGAGCTGTTATATTGGATTTATTTTTTATCATTCTGTCTTTCAGAATAGAGTACTTTTTAGTGGTCCTCCTAAGTTTAAAAAATAAATAAAAAAAACATTTCCATAATGTATTTAACAAAATTGCAGATGGTTTAATTTTAATTATTTATTTATTTATTAATATAATACTAAAATGCTGTGATATTGGTTATAATAATGTAAGTGTCACCTGGAATAAAACTAATGCAGTTCTGCTACACAGTCCAGTACCTGGCTCACTTGAGGGGTATTGAACTCTGTAGTGAACGATGTACACAGTTATAGCCTTTTCTGAGTGTAATGCCGCGTACACACGGTCGTTTTTTGCGATGAAAAAAACGACGTTTTCTGTGAAGTAAAAAACAACGTTTTTGAAACGTCACTTTTCAAAGACAATTTTGCATACACACCATCGTTTTTTCACAAAAAGCGAGGTTACGTTCACCACTCTTTTCCATTGAAGCTCGCTTCATAACTAGCTTCTGGGCATGCGCGGGTTGAAAAACGTCGTTTTGAAAGACGTTTTTGCTACACACGGTGACTTTTTGTGAAACAAAAAACGACGTTTTGAAAAACGACACAAAAAATTCAAGCATGTTGGAATTTTTTTTTGGTCGTTTTTTTGAAGACAAAAAACGACGTTTTGCCCACACACGATCAATTTAAATGACGTTTTAAAAAACGTCGTTTTATTTCATCGCAAAAAACGACCGTGTGTACGCAGCATAAGAATACCCGAATGTGAAAGATGTGAAATTAATAGGGGCTTGATAGGTCAGGACAGTTGATCCAATGAAGAAGTCTAATTAAGGACACGTGTTTTTATGAGTCACTATTCACTGTTCCTGTGTATGCCACTGCTGAGGCAGTGGGTTAAGTAGGTTAAGGTAGACACATGATGAGTTTGAGTCCAGGCCGGTCTGTGGTATAACAGAAGGGAGGCCATATCAGACTATCATATAAACTGTGAGCCTGCCAGAGGCTGAAACAACCAGTCCAGCAAGCAGGCTGAGGTTGAAAAGGATAGTGCAACAAATAGCCAAGAGGCTTGCAAATGTTCTTTCTATAGAAAAAATTATTGTGTACAATAAAAAACATGGCTAAATACTTTACTTTTACTATGGCCCCTTACACTCAACAGATAGCTGCTCCCAACCCCAACCCCAACTCCACAAACCTTTAGGCAGGTTCACACCTATGCAAATTGGTTGTGGCTTAAACCGCATCCAATTTGCATAACATTTTAAAATACATTGATTTCAATGAGGTTGGTTCACATATGTGCGATGCATTCGCACTGCGCATTGCCGAAAAAACATGTGTGTTTTCTAGGCATTGCTGTGGGGCTCAGGTGTGAATTCAGGCCCATTATCTTCTATGGGCATGCATCTGAGATTCGCAGATGTGTTAATTTCTCTTCAGGATTTCTCTCATTCACCTCAAAACACTTCCCCCCTTCCCCTCCCCTCTGCCAGGTCTCCAAATTCGCAGCTAAAACAGAGATGATCTGCTGAACAGTTCTATTATCTCTCTGCAGAGATAAGAGAGCTGAAATTCACACCACACTAGTGTGAATCCGGCCTTAAACCTCACAAATTCACTTCCTGTTTAACCTCCCTGGCGGTATGATTCTGTCTGGAATTACGTACCAAAAGTGGTACAATTATTTTGCATGGAAATTATGCGTTTTATACTGTAGGCCTGCAATTCTTAGGAATAACTCACTTAAATTTGTCCAAACAATAGTCTAGTAAACATCTCTGGTATGATAAAGTTTGAAACACAAAATCATTAAATTATAATATAATAATTAACTATAAATAATTATAACAAATAATAATGTAATTATAATACAAATTATTCACTAATGTAATCAAATCAAAATCACTGAAATTTGCTCAGTTGCAGAATTGTCGCTGTCATTACTTTTATTTTTTTATGACGAATTTCCCCACAAATCGCTATCGCTCAATTCTGCAAGTGATTATCATTTATTATCGCTGTTTTCTAGCTGCTCTAAAATCACTTTTGACATAAAGGGACACTTTTGGTTGCTATGGACAATCTACAGTTTGCAGGCACAAAAAAAATGTTTTTATTATGTAAAAGAACATGCAGGGCACTGGGCAGACCACTAGGAACAAGGGGGTGTGTACTTTTTACATACAGTACTGTAATCTATAAGACTACAGTGTTCTGTATGTAATGTGTTTGTTTACTTTTTTGAATTTGCCGCCGGTCTCCGCCCCCGTGCGCCGTTACGTCGCAGGGAACGGAAATCGGCGGCGCGCGGGCACTGTGTGAGTCGAATGGAGGACGCCACTCGCTCACACAGCGAGGATGCATCGCTGGATCCGGGGACAAGGTAAGTACAGTAACCCTGCCTGGATACAAGGTAAGCCAGCGCACTGCAGGCTCTGCATATTCACCCCGAACGTGACTCGGGGATACCGATTTTTGCATAAAAAATCCACCCCGAGTCACGCTCGGGGATACCGCCAGGGGGGTTAATATATACCTCCTTAGCTCACCATATTACTTACATTATACATGGTGACTCTCTTTTCCTCTTTAGGAAAAGAAACCTATGATAGGCAATAATTTTTCTCTGTGATGCTGTGCTTTTAATGAAAGGATTAAGTGGAGCTCTAAAACAAATCTAACAGCCATAATGTGGACACAAAAGACCATACCTCAGTCTAATTGACTTCCAATGTCCCCATAAAGAGGACCTTGACAGACCCTTTGTGATAGAATAAAATGAAAAAAATTACTCATGCACACAAACATACACATGCATGCACAACTTTGCGTTTCATTGCATTATGGGTTTTCCTAAAAACGAACACAGAGGAAGCTGTTTTCCTTTAGGCTCTCTCTCTCTCTCTCTGTCTAAAGCTTTTTACAAAGCCATCTAAAAAGGAAGCCAGGGAGGAGAATGCACCACTGCTCTGATTCATTATCTAGTGTGAGTAGATTTTAGTGTAAAGTTTATTTAACCACTTCCTTACTGGGCACATATACCCCTTCCTGACCAGGTGAAATTTCAGCTTGGCTGCGTGGCTCCCAAACAAAATTTTTGCGTCCTTTTTTCCCTACAAATAGAGCTTTATTTGTGTGGTATTTGATTGCCTCTGCGGTTTTTATTTTTTGCGCTATAAACAAAAATAGAGCGACAATTTTGAAAAAAAAAAACTATGGCCCAGATTCACGTACATCGGCGCATTATTGGACCGGCGTAGCGCACCACTTTTCCGTTAGACTTGCGCAATCTAGCCGCGTAATCCCGCGATTCACGTAGCTTTTGCGCAAGAGATTGCGCAAGCGTAATGTTTTTTCCTGAGGCGTAAGGAGGAGTAATACAAATTGGGAGGGACGTGGGCGTGTTACATTGAAATGAGCCGTGACCCCATGCAAATGAAGGGCCGGCCGACTCGCGCATGCGCGCGTGAAGGAAACCATGTCAGCTCCGTTGTGCGCATGCTCACAACTCGGGAGCGGCGCAATCAGTGAAATTGGAAATGGACTAGGGCAACGTTGTGAACTACGCAGACAGCATAAATAGACACACACAAACGCACTTCCATTGCAAAAGTACATCCCTTTGTGTCCCTTCCCATTGAATCAAGTGCTTTTGCTCTGTTGTTCGTTAGAGTGTGTTTTGTAGTTGTCAGATTAGTGTTCTGTGTGATCTAGTGCTTGTTGGTAGTTTTGTGAAAGTGAGTTTTGATAAGTGTTTGAGACTGTTTGTTTGATTGATAGATTTCTGAGCGTTTGTTTTCTTGCTTTATTTTTTCATCTGATTTTTTTGTGACTGTTTCTTGCTGAGTGCTAGTGTGATTTTTGGGTGTTCTTTTTCTCTTTGTGTGTGTTCTTGTCTGATTGGTTGTGCTTGTATTTGTGACAGATTTTTGGTGACTGCTAGTGAGTTTGTTTGGAAGTATGACAGAGAAAAAAAGAAAGCTTAATTTTACAGTGGGGGAAAAAAGAATTCTTGCCCGGGCCATTAGCGAGTATGGGCGTTTTCTCCACGGCCCGCAGAGTGCCACCACCACCCCGGCCAGGAGGAGGGAGATATTGGATATGATCACGGAGCAGGTCAATTCATCGGGGGAGGGGGAGACACGGACCCGGTCTGGGATTGAAAATAAAATAAATGACCTCCGGCGTGAGGTGAAAAAAAAAATGGCCGCAATAAATGCCCATGCCAGGGGCACAGGAGGGGGCCCACCATGCCGGATTAGATTTACAGCGACGGAGCGTGTGGTGGCCCTGACCTTTCACCGGCATGAAGTGGAGGGCCTGCCAGGCTTTGACACAAGTCCGGTCCCCGCGGTGCCAGGTAAGGTTTTTATTTCTCTCAGGTGTGTAGCATGTGTGGGGGAGGGGGTGAAAGGGAATATGTGGCAAGTGTGTGGATCCTCCAACCTGTGAATGGTTTGTGTCATCCACAGCTGTGCAGGAGGGTGCAGGGCCATCTGGCCTGACCGCTCCAACGCCAGGACAGCAGCCTAATGAGGCCCCCCCAACAAGGCCAGAGTCCGCGGAGGAGGAACAAGAGGAGGAGGACGATCATGAGGAGGAGGAGAATCATGAGGAGGAGGAGTCCATGGCAGGCACTGGACAATTGGTTTCTGCGGACTCTTCCCCTCTGGCTGCAAGAAGCCTGCCCTCCCTAAGGGGGAGCCCCCCCCCCTCCTCCCCCAACATGGCTCCCCTCACAAGGGCCTCCCCTTCTCCCCGGCCACAACCATCAGCTGGAGCCAGGAGGTCATCCCAGAGCACCAGGGGGGCGCCCAATCTCCTGCCCGCCAGTCTGAGAAGGAACCTGGCCACCCAGACCCGCCTTCTGAGACAGCTCTGCCAGACTATGGGGCGGGTGGATCAGAGCCTGTCCTCCATCAACGATAGGCTGGGTAACCTGGACTCCCACTCCCGGGCCTCCACAACCTGCCTAAATGACCTGCAAACTACAGCAGCAGGCGTTGGGCAGGATGTGAGGGCCCTTACCCAGGCTATCCAGGGCAACACGGCAACACTTGGTGCTGCCCTGGACAGAATAGCCATGGCCTTGGAGGGCAGGCCGCCAGGTGGGCAGATCTCAGGGGCTGCTCCTCCTTCCCCGGCTTTTCCCCTCCCCCATGCGTCTCCCCTGAGGGTCCGGGGCCGTGGCCGGGGGCGCCCCAGGCGTGGCTCAGGCAGAGGGCATTAATTTTTTTTTCCCCCTTTTTTTGGTTTGAAAGCATTTTTATTTTTGTTCTCTGCTTTTTTTTTTTTCTATGCATTTTTTTTTTTCTATGCATTTTTTTTTTTTTGCTGACATTTTTGGCATTTTTTGGGTTGTGAATGATGTTTGAATGTGGGGGTGACATTCCTGCTGGAAAAGGGGTGTCATCCTCAATTTGGGTGGAGAAGGGTTCCCCAGGACCAGGGAGAAGTGATTCCCAGGTCCGTGTGAATGGTGTATGAATGTACAGTGACATAATTGGAGCCTTGACGTGGCGTTACTGCTCACCAGTCTTGCATGGTGGACTGGTGCCAATCCAATTTGATGAGGATGTGGGGTGTGTGTGCTAGGGACCATAGTGGTGTGCATGCATGCATTCTCATTGTGCCATGATTAATGTGTGTGTTTAACGTGCAAAGATGCATAATGTGAGCTGGCATGAGATGGGGTCATGAGATGGGGTTCCAGTTCATATGCAGAGTCACCTTGAAGGGAAAAGACAGGAGGATGTTAGTCATGCATGTGCCACTTGTGATGTGCATCACGGGAGGGGATAGTCATGCCTGACTCCCATGTCACTCACCAACCAGCCAGCTGTCCCCATACATGTTCTGTTCGAAATCTGTGGGGATGGGGCTCTGATTGTATATGTAGCTGTCATGGGTGTCATGGGTGGTGCCATGTGTTGGGCTGCTGATGTCCTCCTGCAGGGTTGTGGTTAATTCCAGGATGGCATGAGGGGTGAATCTGAAGATGCGAAACACCTCAGAATCACTCATGCCAAAGATGTCTATGCGTGTGTGATATATCAAGTGAAGAGTGAGGGGCTTGTATCAGATAAGAATATTGTATTAGATTAATTTAAATTGTAAATTTTATATAAGCAAATAAAAAAAAAAAAACATCTCCCGTGCCCTCCTTAGTGCCATCCTCCGTGCCCTCCTCCTTCTTTGTTCATCTAAAGTCAGTAGTATAGCTATGCGCGACGATGCCCCTGGCATGTTGGCATACAGATTGTTGGGCAACACGTGTGACTGCTGAACTCCTCACTAACAGTGTTGCTTTATCTGACAATTAGACTTTTTTTCAAAATTTAGACCAGCTTTTAGGTCCTCTAACTTTAGACAGGACATTTTGCTGTTGTGCACATCGCGTAGCCTGCGCAGCAACTGCGTTTTTTTGTGAATCCCCGTAACTCCCTCATTAGCATATTTGACTAGCAAATCAATGGTGTGTCTAGCGCAGTTTTGCGCCAAGGGAAGCAAAGGTCTAACTCAATTACGCCGGACCAAAAAACGTAGATTTCTGGCGTATATTGTTTTGTGAATCGCGTGCAACTATACGCACGCGCACATTTAGACTTACGCACGCGCAACAGCAGTTGCGCACGCGTAATCGCTTTGTGAATCTGGGCCTATATTTTTTACTTGTTGCTGTAATAAATAGCCAAATTTTTTTTTTAAAAACTTTTTTTTCCTCAGTCTAGGTGATACGTATTCTTCTACATATTTTTGGTAAAAAAAAAATCGCAATAAGCGTCTGGTTTGCGCAAAAGTTATTGCGCTTACAAAATAGGGGACAGAATTATTATTATTTTTTATTATTTTATTTTTTTACTACTAATGGCGGCGATCAGCATTTTTTCGTGACTGCGACATTATGGCGGAGACATCGGACACTTTTGACACATTTTTGGCGCCATTCACATTTATACAGTGATCAGTGCTATAAATATGCACTAATTACTGTATAAATGTGACTGGCATTGAAGGGGTTAACACTAGGGGGTGAGGAAGGGGTTAATGTGTACCCTAAATTGTGTTCTAACTGTGGGGGGTGACTGGGGGAGGTGACCGATGCTGTGTCCCTATGTACAAGAGACACAGATCGGTCTCCTCTCTCCCCTGACAGGACATGGATCTCTGTGTTTACACACAGAGATCCACGTCTTGTCCCTGCAGCCGCCGATCCCGAGTGCCTGGCGGACATCAAGGCCACCGGGCACGCGCATCGACATGTCAGCGATGCGGTGGGCACACGCGCGCAGCCGGCGGCGCTCGCGCACCCCCCAGTGGCCTGGCAGAGCGCAGGCCGTAAAAACACGGCCTGTTAGAGATTCAGGACATCCCTTCGACCGTACAAAGTCGTACGGCCGTTGGGAAGTGGTTAAAGCCAAAACTTTTATTTTATTTTTATTTTAGATAGAGTAAGAAATGGTTAGGACCACCTGTATCCCATTCCAGAGATTTGTCTTCACTTCTTGTCATGTAGACACAACAGGAGATAAGCAAGTATTCTCTATAGAATATTTCATCTAACCTAGTGAAAGCTCAGAATTTTTTTGGGGGCGGGGGGCTTACTTTTAATCCCAGTGACAAAGGTCACTAGGACATCCAGAGAGGGTAACTCTCCCCAGCAAGAACACAGAAGGCAATACAAAATGAACAGAGTTTTTAGTCTTTTCCTGCTCTTTGAAAAGTTGAAATATAAAGTTTTGACTTTATTCAACCTCTAAGCCTATCCCAAATAAACCATGCCTGTTTAGCCATTCCTTATATGTAGAGGAACTTATTTTTCTTTCTTTACATTGTTGCAAGGTGTTATGAAGTTATCAGTTCAAACTAGGTCACAGAAATAGCAAGCAAAACACAGCAAGTAACCATAAACACAGCAGGAAATCATAAAAACAATCATAACAACAAATATAGAAAAAATAAAACTAACACAACAGCAGTGTGTTGGTTAGTTTTATAAAATGTCTGCATACATGCTTGAGTTAGGTTATTTATTTGTGTTGCTGCATCAATTCTGTTAGCTCATAATTTTAACTTAGAATGTAACTGGCTGGATCAATTAGAATTGTATGGCCTAATCTGAGTATGGGCAGATTTTCGCCCATACAGATTTTTTTTATATATATTTACCGTATTTATCGGCCTATAACAAGCACTTTTTTCCCCTTAAAATCAGGGGAACATCGTGGGTGCGCGTTATACACCGATCCGCTGTCTCTGAGCGCCGCCGCCAACATATACCGAGCGCAGTACACTCAGGTACACGCTTGCGGTCACGCCCTGTGCCGCTTCCTAGCCTTTATGCTAGAGAAGCCGAGCGCGGCCGAGCATAGTCGAGTGTACCCAAGTGTACTGCGCTCGGTATATGTCGGCAGCGGCGCTCAGAGACAGTGCTGGAGATCTCAGAGACAGCACGGGAAAAGCGGGGAGGACACCACTGAGGCTGCAGACGGATGCCGGACCACACAAGAGCGCCGATGGACGCCGAGCAAGACACCGACAAACTGTAAGTAAATCTTTTTTTCCCCAGGAATTTCCATTCTAGGGTATGGGTGCGCGCTACATGCCGGTGCGCGCTATAGGAAGATAAATACGGTATTGTTTATTTTGTAGTATACTGAGAATTATCTGCCCGACATCTTAATACATTTTTGTCAGGCTCATATTTAAAATGGTTCTAAAAGTAAAACATTTTTTTACCTTAATCACTTCAGCCTCGGAAGGATTTACCCCCTTAATGACCAGAGCATTTTTTGCGATTCGGCACTGCGTCACTTTAACTGAACATTGCACGGTTGTGCGATGCTGTACCCAAACAAACTTCACGTCCTTTTTTTCCCACCAATAGAGCTCTCTTTTGGTGGTATTTGATAACCATATAAACAAAAAAAAAAGACTGAACATTTTGAAAAAAAAGCAATATATCTTTTACTTTTTGCTATAATAAATATCCCCCCCAAAAAAATAAATATATAAAAAAAACGAAAACAAAAACAATATATATTCTTCTACGTATGTTTGGTAAAAAAAAAAAATTGCAATAATTGTAAATTTGATTGGTTTACACAAAAGCTATAGCGCCTACAAAATAGGGGATAGATTTATGGCATTTTTACTATTTTTTTTTTATTATAATAAGTAATGGCAGTGATCTGATATTTATACAGCGATCAGAGCTAAAAATAGCCACTCATTACTGTATGGCCACGTACACACGATCGAAAATATCTGCTGAAACTGGTCCGCAGACAAGTTTCAGCGGACATATCCGATCGTGTGTACGGCCTAGAGGACAGGTTTCCAGCAGACAAAAGTTTTAAAACATGCTTTAAAACTTATCTGCTGGAAAACTGTCTGTCGGACATGTCCGCTGGTTAGTACGCCTAACCAGCGGACCGAAATCCCCCGCATGCGTCGAATGGATTCGACGCATGCGTGGAAGCATTTTACTTCCTGGTTTGCGGACGTCGCGGTGTCAACGTCACCGCCACGTCACGGCGCTGTCCGTCTGCGGGGATTTTGGTTTGATCAAGTGTACACACATCAGACCAAAATATCTCAGGAGACATGTCAGATGAAAACGGTCCTTCGGACCGTTTTCATCGGACATCTCTGCTCGTGTGTACACGGCCTATCATTACTGTATTTGTCACTGGCAGGGAAGGGGTTAAACACTAGGGGGTGATCGAGGGGTTAACTGTGTTCCATCAGCATCTTTTAACTATAGGGGGATGGGCTACATAGGACATAACAGAGATCACTGATCCCGATGACAGGGAGCAGTAGATCCCTGTCATGTCACTAGGTAGAACAGGGAAATGCCTGTTCTGCCTCTCCTTGTCGTGATCGTGGGCCACCAGCGCAAACCCCCTCTAGCCCGGGATTACGATAAGATGTACTGATGCGCCCCTTTTGCACAGCCGTGCCATTCTGCAGACGTACATCCTCGTGCGGTGGTCAGGAAGCGGTTAATGCATTCTCTGCAGCACTTTACAACATGAGGGCAGACAATACAGTTACAATACAATTCAATACAGGAGAAATTATAGAGCCCTGCTCTTTAGATCTTACAATCTAAAAGGAAGGGGCAAATGATATAACAAGTAATGGAAGCATGGGAGGAGGTGACGAGGTAGCTAGAGAGCAGGGGGGTTGGGGCTGAACAAAGAGAATGATTTGGTTGGTATTTTGAGGCTAGGTAAGTCATGTAGTTGGGGACAGAGTTGTGGATGGCTTTGTAAGTAGTTGTTAGTATTTTTTATTGAATTTGTTGGGTGAGCGGAAGCCAGTGGAGGGATTGGCAGAGAGGGATAGCAGGCACTGAGTGGTTGGTAAGGTGGATGAGTCTGGCAGCAGCATTCATGATGAACTGAAGGGGGAAAGCCTTTGTAAAGGTAATCCAATGAGGAGGGAGTTGCAGTAGTCAAAATAAGAGATAACAAGGGAGTGAAGTAGGAGTTTCGTGGTGTCATTGGTTAAGAAGGGGCGCATTTTTGGAGATGCAGCAGAGGTTGAGGTGGAAAGATTTGGACAGTGATTGGATTTGGGGCTGAAAGCAGAGTTTAGGCTCTGCTTTCTTCAGACCTATTTTTCAGGCATTTTTTTGGCAGCGTTTTTGAAGCGTTTTTGTATAGGCGTTTTGAAGTTGACAAGTTACCAATGAAAAGCAGTAAAATAAAGGAAAGGGATGGTCGGCGCTCGATCGTGAAAAGAAAACATGCTCTAGCAAAGCGCGGTGACGTACAACACATACAACGGCACTATAAAGGGGAAGTTCTATGCAGATGGCACCACCCTTTGGGCTGATTTTGTGTTAGTAAAAGACGATTTGCGCTTTTCAGCCTATTACAGCGTGATCAATGTGCTTACTCCATTACAAACGCTAGTTTTACCAGAACGAGCGCTCCCGTCTCATAACTTGCTTCTGAGCATGCACGTTTTTTTTCACGTCGTTAAAGTCCACAAACGACTATTTTTTACTACGTACAACATTAAAAAACGACATGAAAAATTAAAGCATGTTCGACATTTTTAACCCCTTTCTTACCAGCGCATTGTAAAATGACACCGGCAGGAACCCTCCCTCGATCCGGGTGGACGTCATATGACGTCATTTGTTCCCGGCGATCTAGGGCATGCGCGGCACCGCTCGTGACCCTGCGCAAGTGCCCAGCGGCCGCGATTGCCACCGGGCACCTGCGATTGCCAGTGATCACGGCAGGAGTGTGGATCTGTGTGTGTAAACACACAGATCCATCTCCTGTCAGCGGTGAGGAGACCAATGCTGTGTTCCCAGTACAGGGAAACACACATCGGTCTCCTCCCCTTGTGAGTCCCCTCCCCCAACAGTTAGAACACACTGTAGAGAACAATTTAACCCCTTCAGCACCCCCTAGCGTTAACCCCTTTCCTGCCAGTCACATTTACACAGTAATCAGTTCATATTTATAGCACTAATCGCTGTATGAATGCGAATGGTCCCAAAAACGTGTCAAAAGTGTTAGATGTGTTCGCCACAATGTCACGGTCACAATAAAAAGTCGCAGATCGCGGCCATTACTAGTAAAAAAATTAATAAAATAAAAATGCCATAAATCTATCACCTATTTTGTAGAAGCTATAACTTTTGCGCAAACCAATCAAATATACGATTATTGCGATTTTTACCAAACATATGTAGAAGAATACGTATCGGCCTAAACTGAGGGGAAAAAAAGTTGTTTTTTTTAAATGGTGATATTTATTACATAGAAAAGTAACATTAAACATTAAACATTAAATGTTCGCTCTTCTTTTGTTTATAGTGCAACAAATAAAAACCACAGAGATGATCAAATACCATCAAACGAAAGCTCTATTTGTGGGGGGAAAAAAGATTTAATTTGGATACAGTGTTGCATGACCACGCAATTGTCATTCAAAGTGCAACAGCACTTACAACTAAAAATTGGTCTGGGCAGGAAGGGGGTGAAAATGCCCTCTATGAAAGGGGTTAATGCCCATTTTTTACATCGTGAAAAATGCTGCGGAGCCCACACACGATCGTTTTTAATGACATAAGAAAACAAACATTTTTACAACCCGAAAAACGGTTGTGTCCAGGCCTGGATTTCCCACAAGGCCACCAAAGCCATGCCTCGGGGCGGCAGGGTGCCAAGGGGCGGCAGTGGCATGGAGTTCCCTGACAGCCGTAACATACAGTTGAGGGCGGTAAGTTGCTGTGTAGAAGAATTGAGTGGGGGAATCCGCTCGCTCGTTAAGTGATTACAGACATGTCGTCAAAATCACTTGTCAAATGTGTGCTGCTGTTTATTCTCCCCTACCCCCACATACCTTTCTCGGCTTGCTCTGCCTTCGGGACTCCTCCGTCCTCCCCCCAGCCGCCGAGTCTGTCTCCTGTCCCTGCCGCCGATGTAGACAGTGAGAGGGGTAAGCTGTGCTCTTCCCATCTCAGCTGTGACAGGAGTTCTAGCACAGTGCTAGGACTTCTGTTTTGCAGGTGAAAGGGTCAATAAAGAGAACCTGTCACCTCCAATTGCTATCGCACAGGGAATTGTTTTCTCCTGTGTGATAGCAATAAAGTTAAGTGAAAAAAATTGATAAAAAAAATAATAATTAAATTAAAAAAGTAACTAAAAAGTAAAGAATAAAAAAAATAATATTCAAAATAATAAGAATATTACACAAAAATAAAAACAAGTAAAACGACAAGCTAAAAATGAATAAAAATAAAAAAAAGTGCTAAAAAAGTAAAACAAAAAGAAACAAAAAATATTTGAACTAACTGTGCCGCCCCTGTCCCCTCCGATTGCCATTTTCCGTTGATTTGAGGGGGGGGGGTTCGGTTGGTGGGGAGGGGGTGCATTGTGGAACATGGCCTTGGGGCGGCAGGGAGAGTAAATCCGGCCCTGCTCCCGTCTCCTAAGGACATCTGTTTACCAGCAGCAGTGTAGACAAGGCCTAACAGTGCCCATCAATGCCGCCTCATCAGTGCTCAGCAGTGCCATATATCAGTGCTGCCTAATCAGTGCCTATGAGTGCAGCCTATCAGTGCCCATTAGTGCAGCCTCATAAGCACACATCAATGAAGGAGAAAAATTACTTGTTTTCAAAATGTTATAAGAAACTATGAAACTGTTATTCTCCTTTAAGGGGGTGTGACAGGAGGTGTGTCCTATGCCTACATACGTTTTCTAGTAGGTGTCCCTCATTTCCATCTCAAAATGCTGGGAGGTATGCAATTAACATGTCGTACCAGTGTTAATGGGGTGTAAGTCTCATGAAACTAGCAGGCACAGTGCCTTATATGGTCTCACACTGCAGGTATGCAGCTATGAGACTCAAGACACAGGCTGCCTAGGCACAGGAAGTGCATTGTTTTTTAAGAAAAATTCAAAGCAAACGTTATGTTTACAAACACTAGCCAGCTGATGAACCGCCATTTTCTGATAGTAGAATTCCTGTCACAAAATGATATACTTACGGTTGACATTTTTACGAACATCAGCGCAATTCTCAGGAAGACTAATTGACCAAATTTGGCCAGTTTGTTCACTTTTTTGCTACGGCGCAAACAAGCTGGCTTTGGGTCAAATGCATGTGCAACAGAAACGTGAAGCTCATCCCTAATCACAATCTTTTGGTCCGAAATATAACTACTTTTGTATTATAAAATTGCATTAGTACAAACAAACAGAGCCACAGATTGAATGAAATAGAAGCAATGCACAGCAGGCCTTCAGGTACAGCTTTCTTTCCAGTATTAGAACAATGAGTATCCCAGCAATGGCTGCACTAAATCTCTCTCCAAATTTCATGA
Source organism: Rana kukunoris (assembly GCA_029574335.1). Lineage (NCBI taxonomy): Eukaryota > Metazoa > Chordata > Amphibia > Anura > Ranidae > Rana > Rana kukunoris. The sequence continues at coordinate 565,232,857 of CM056050.1, read as the reverse complement.
AACTAGCAGGCACAGTGCCTTAAATGATCTCACACTGCAGATATGCAGCTATAAAGCTCAAGACACAGGATTGCCTGAACCTTGTCCTATTAGTGACGAAACGTAGGGAGGCGATGTGCTGACTAGTGTTGCTCACGAATATTCGTATTGCGAATATTCAGCTCGAATATGGCATATTCGAGTATTCGCGAATATTTCAAATTTCGTGGTCAATATTCGCTATTCCGAATATTCTGATTTTTTCAATTTTATTTTTAAAACAGATCACATCCTAGTGATCTCCATCGACGTCTAAAAGCATTGCTGGTATGATTAGAGACCCTGGGCCGAGTAGCTGAAGCGATCATTTTATATTATTGATAATTCGCAATGCGATTATTCGGCAATAGGAATATCGCACGATTATTTTCTCCGCCCTTCTTTTGCATCAGAGCGATTTTTTCAATTCTATTTTCAAAACAGAGCACATCCTAGTGATCTCCATCGACGTCTAAAAGCATTGCTGGTATGATTAGAGACCTTGGGCCGAGTAGCTGAAGCGATCATTTTATATTGCCGAATATTCGCAATGCGAATATTCGGCAATAGGAATATTGCGCGATTATTTTCTCCGCCCTTCTTTTGCATCAGAGCCAATCAGAGTTCTCCGAATATTCGACAATGCGAATATTCGGCAAAAGGAATATTGCGCGATTATTTTCTCTTTTGCATCAGAGCCAATCAAAGTTCTCCTACCACAGTTGTCAGAGGTTAGCAACCTCCATAGCAACCAATAGGAACCTGCCTGCACGGCCATTATATAAGGTCACACCCAGCAGCATTTCATTGCAGATTCAGAAGGTGGCTAGAGAGTGTGGAGTGTTTCTGTGTGATCTTACAGCTTGCAGCATCAGCATTGTGCTTCCTTGCTAGTGATTTCAGATCATATTATCCTTATTCTAAACCGCTTTTTTCAAAGCAAAAGACCCAACAGCTTTTTTAAAAGCTAAGTTTTGTGTTGTATTGTCCATGTTAGTTTAGCTTAGTGTTAGATAGATTTCTGTGTAGTAAGTGTACATATTGTAAGTGTACATTTCTTTAAGCTAGCTTAGTTTAGTGTGTGTTTAGTGTCTGTGTTTTGTGTAAAAAAAAAAAAAAAAATTAGTAGTTAGTGTTTGTTTAGTGCATATTTTTTATTTATTTTTTGTAGTTGTAGTCCTTGTCAGTCAGTGTAAAAAAAATAAAAATAAATTAGCTTTAGTTTATAGTCATATAACTTTGTGTAAGCAGTTAGTTGTTTGTTTAGTGCATTTTTATTTTTTATTTTTTGTAGTTCTTGTCTTTGTCCTTGTCACTCAGTCAGTGTAAAAAAAACAAAAAAAAACTTTTAGGTGTACTAGTTTTTTTTATAGTTTAGTAGCTGTCTGTCTACGTCTTTGTCAACGTGCCTGTCTTTTAAAAAAAAAAAAAATCCTTCCTCACATTTCTCCCCCCAATAAAGTTTACCCCCCCCCCTCCACATCAGCAATTATGAGCGGCATACGTGGCCGTGGCCGTGGCAGCAGGGGTAGGGGAGTTACTCCCAGTGCTGGGTCGCTGCCAGCATGGGGTACCTCTCGTGCCCCTACTATTGGTAGAGGATCTGGTGGAACGGGAGTCCGCCTCATCCGGGATTTTTTTTCATCGGGCAGCCGCCCGATATTGCCATTCCAGGCTCCAGTAGTGGTGGACTATATGGGGCACAGCAGTGGCACTGAGTCGTCAGTCCCGACTACCAGTAGCACCACCATTACACCGGTGCCTTTAGTACCCCCCCCCCCAGCCCCCAAGAGTCCAGCATCTTACTGTTCTACAGCGACAGTGAGAGGGATATCTTGAGGGAGGCCCTGCATTAGGCAGACCTCCAGTTCTGCCCTGATGGTCAGGACCTTTTTGAAGGGATGGAGGAGGAGGATGGGATACCTGCTGTCAGTATCCCAGAGACATCCCTGGCGTCAGACCCAGGCGTGGGTGAGGGGACAGTGGAGCCAGGATAGCGGCTCCATGTCAGCTGGTTCCCTCAGACCACCACATTTCAGCCCTGGGTCTGACATATCTGGGGGTGAAGAGGAGGGTGACCCAACATGGGTGCCACCTGGCTTGTCGGTTCACAGCAGCAGTGACGACAAAGAAGGTAGGCACCCTGGGGAAACGGTGCGCCAGGTCACCAGGGAGACCAGCGTCAGGGTCTCCACTGGTGATGGCAGCAGGAGGTGTCAGCAGCAGCAGCAACAGCAGCAGCAGGCAGCTCCACCTGTGCGCATCGAGTCCCAGCAGGTGCAAGTCAGCATCACCCCATCTGACAGGAGGGCGGCGCTGAAGTCACCTGTCTGGGCCTACTTCACCCTGGTAGCAGATAACCCTACCGTGGCCATCTGCCAGATCTGTCATGCCAGGGTGAAGAGAGGGAAGTGCTTGGCTCGGGTGGGTACCACAGCCCTGAACCAGCACCTGAGAATAAATCACTGGTGGGAGTTTGAGCAGATGAAGCGTGGTGGTGGTAGCAGCACCACCACCACAAGTGAGCAGGGTACAGCAGCCCCTGCCACAGCTTCATCTGTTGCCAGCAGGTCATGCCCCCCTGCTCCCTCTAGTAGAGGTACTGGTACCGGCAGCCAGACCTCTACTTCCACAGCACCCTCCTCGTCTGTGTCCTGCACTGCCGTCCGGCGCCAGGCGTCGCTTTACGACGCATTTGAACGCACCACTCCCTTCCCCCCTGGAGACCGACGTGTGCGTTCCCTCAATGGGCTCCTGGCAAGGGTTATTGCCCAACATCTGCTGCCCTTCAACATCGTTGACAGCAACCACTTCAGGCAGATGTTGGAGCAGGCCCAACCCCAATGGCGTGTCCCCAGCCGCCATTTCTTTGCCAGGACTGGTGTCCCTGTCCTACACCAGCACATTGTGCAGAATGTAACCCTGTCGCTGGATCACGCTGTCAGCGACAGGGTGCATCTCACAATGGATGGCTGCACCAGCAGGCATGGGCAGGGCCGCTACATCAGTTTCACGGCCCATTGGGTTTCCCTCCGAGGCGCCGGGGAGGGATCGGCGGCATCAGATTTTGTGTTGCCGCCCCGGGGTGTCCAGGGGAGAACTGCTGGTCTCCGTCAAGCCACTGTCTCCGCAGCTGCTGAGCCTCCCAGCAAGCGCCCCCGTAGCTACTCAAGTGTGGGGCACGTGCACTGTCAGGCCGTGCTCCAGCTTGTTAGTTTAGGGGACCGGAGACACACTGGCCCTGAAGTGCTGACCGCACTTCAGGCTCAGGTCCAGAAGTGGCTGACACCCCGAAGGCTCCAGGCAGGTATGGTTGTCTGCGATAACGCCAGCAACCTACTCTCAGCCCTCCAGGCTGGCAGTCTGACCCACGTGCCCTGTCTGGCACATGTCCTCAACCTTGTGGTGCAGAAGTTCCTGCGCACCTATCCCGGGTTGAGTGACATTGTGCTAAGGGTGCGTAGGATTGCCAGCCACTTCAGGCGCTCCCCAACCGCTACCGCGTCCCTGTCCAAGTTGCAGCGGGACAACAGCCTGCCCCTTCACAGGCTGATTGTGGACAGTGTGGCGCGGTGGAACTCCACCCTCCACATGCTGGAGAGGTTGTGGGAGCAGCGAAGGGCAGTGAAGGAGTACGTGCTGGAGCAAGGCACTGCCGGGCCTTCACATACACTCCCGTACATCACCAGTGCGGAGTGGGGGCAAATACACAAGGTCTGCCATGTGTTGGCCTCTTTCGAGCAGGCGACCAAGATGGTCAGCAGGGAGCATGTCGGCCTCAATGACGTGCTCCCTATAGTGTTCCTGCTGGACAGGACACTAGATCGCCTGCTCGAAGCTGGGGAGAGTGCCTTGGTGGAGCAGGAGGAGGCAACACTGCTCCACCAAGACCAGGCCCAGGACGAGGAGGAGGAGGATGATGATGATGAGGAGGTTACTGGTGTCGTCCTGGAGTCAGGGCCTGGTCAGGAGGGAGAGCCGGTGTTGGGGGCACCGATAGTCCGGGGGTTGGGCATCTCTGAGCGTGAGCAGCAGCGGCTCCGGGATGAAGAGTCGGACGTCATTGACCCGGGCAGCCTTGCGGAGTCACAGTGGGCTGTGCTCTTCCCCATGGCTGCCCACATGCTGAGATGCCTCAGGAGGGACCCCCGGGTTAAGACCATCAAGGAGAGGGATGAATTTTGGATGGCCACCCTTTTAGATCCCAGGTGCAAGGGGAAACTGGAGCAGTTCTTCCCAGTCAGCCGGAGGCAGCGCCGGATGGAGGAACTGCAGGCAGGCATAGTCAGCCGGTTGGAGCAGGCAACTCCCCGGCCTCCAGTTGTCCCCCCTCATCTCACCCAGCAGGTGGCTGCACCCAGTAGCACCCGAGCAGGGGACCTAATGGGTGAGATGAGGATGTTCTTCCAATCTGAGCGACCCAGTACCAGCAGCAGCAGCAGCAGCAGTCACCACCAGCGGCTGGCCCACATGGTGGCAGATTACATGACATCCGTCGGTGCTTCTGACAGTATAAGCACCGACGACCCCATGGAGTACTGGGTTGCCAGATTGGACACCTGCCGCGAGCTCGCTCAGTATGCGCTGGAGTTATTGTCTTGCCCCCCCTCCAGCGTACTATCTGAGCGGACATTCAGCGCGGCAGGTGGGGTGGTCACGGACAAGAGGACCCGTCTGTCCACAGACTCCGTGGACAGACTCACATTCATCAAGATGAATGAGTCCTGGATCGGCGGTGACTTTCTGGCACCCGCCGTCGGTTCAGGGCGCTGAAGGGTCCCTTGTCATGCATTCCCTGATGTATTAACAGTGATGAAAATAATTATTTGAACACCTGAGAAAATCATTGTTAATATTTGGTACAGTAGCCTTTGTTTGCAATTACAGAGGTCAAACGTTTCTTGTAGTTTTTCACCAGGTTTGCACACACTGGAGGAGGGATTTTGGCCCACTCCTCCACACAGATCTTCTCTAGATCAGTCAGGTTTCTGGGCTGTCGCTGAGAAACACGGAGTTTGAGCTCCCTCCAAAGATTCTCTATTGGGTTTAGGTCTGGAGACTGGCTAGGCCACACCAGAACCTTGATATGCTTCTTACAGAGCCACTCCTTGGTTATCCTGGCTGTGTGCTTCGGGTCATTGTCATGTTGGAAGACCCAGCCTCGACCCATCTTCAAAGCTCTAACTGAGGGAAGGAGGTTGTTGCCCAAAATCTCGCAATACATGGCCCCGGTCATCCTCTCCTTAATACAGTGCAGTCACCCTGTCCCATGTGCAGAAAAACACCCCCAAAGCATGATGCTACCACCCCCATGCTTCATTCTTCTTCCTCCAAACACGGTTAGTGGAATTATGACCAAAAAGTTCTATTACGGTCTCATGTGACCACATGACTTTCTCCCATTACTCCTCTGGATCATCCAAATGGTCATTGGCAAACTTAAGACGGGCCTTGACATGTGCTGATTTAAGCAGGGGAACCTTCCGTGCCATGCATGATTTCAAACCCTGACGTCTTAGTGTATTACCAACAGTAACCTTGGAAACGGTGGTCCCAGCTCTTTTCAGGTCATTGACCAGCTCCTCCCGTGTAGTCCTGGGCTGATTTCTCACCTTTCTTAGGATCATTGAGACCCCAAGATATGATATTTTGCATGGAGCCCCAGTCCGAGGGAGATTGACAGTCATGTTTATCTTCTTACATTTTCTAATGATTGCTCCAACAGTGTACCCTTTTTTTACCAAGCTGCTTGGCAATTTCCCCGTAGCCCTTTCCAGCCTTGTGGTGGTGTACAAATTTGTCTCTAGTGTCTTTGGACAGCTCTTTGGTCTTGGCCATGTTAGTAGTTCGATTCTTGCTGATTGTATAAGGTGGACAGGTGTCACTCTTTATGCAGCTAATGACCTCAAACAGGTGCATCTAATTTAGCATAATAAATGGAGTGGAGGTGGACATTTTAAAGGCAGACTAACAGGTCTTTGAGGCTCAGAATTCTAGCTGATAGACAGGTGTTCAAATACTTATTTTCCTCACTGTATACCTTTGAAACTCATAGTGGGCAGGTAGTGTTAAGGGCATAAATATTTCCATGATGTGTCATTAAGCCACTATAAGGAGTCCTGATGCTGCTGCCACATTATTTTGAAAAGTAATTGCTCATCATGAATTTAAAAAGTCACGGATGGCATAGAAATGACGTTAATCTTTTAAATTATGGGGCACTATGGTATATTCAGGCTACAGCTACTTAAGGCCTGTGTCATTCTGCTTTTCAAATTTAATCACCATGCTACTGCAACTTCAAGCTTTTGTAATTTTGACACCATATGGGCTCCTACTGCTAATGCCAAAAGGCTGAGTGATTATGTACCGATATATTACTCATACTGCTGCTGTCACCTTTTGTCCGAGAGATTTGCCACTTTCTATTACTACTGCTGCAGCTGATGGCACCTCTTGGCCAAGATATTTGCCATTTTTATTACTCTTACCACTGCTGCTCATCATGGCACCTCTTGCCCAAGTGATTTGACTATGTATTGTCTACTACTACTACTGCTGCTCAGTCAAGACACCTATGTCACAAGTTATTTGCCACTCTATACTACTATTACCACTGCTGCTCATCATGGCACCTCTTGCCCAAGTGATTTGACTCTGTATTGTCTACTACTACTACTACTGCTGCTCAGTCAAGACACCTATGTCACAAGTTATTTGCCACTCTATACTACTATTACCACTGCTGCTCATCATGGCACCTCTTGCCCAAGTGATTTGACTCTGTATTGTCTACTACTACTACTACTGCTGCTCAGTCAAGACACCTATGTCACAAGTTATTTGCCACTCTATACTACTATTACCACTGCTGCTCATCATGGCACCTCTTGCCCAAGTGATTTGACTCTGTATTGTCTACTACTACTACTACTGCTGCTCAGTCAAGACACCTATGTCACAAGTTATTTGCCACTCTATACTACTATTACCACTGCTGCTGCTGCTGCTGCTGTTCATCATGGCACCTCTTGCCCAAGTGATTTGACTCTGTATTGTCTACTACTACTACTACTGCTGCTCAGTCAAGACACCTATGTCACAAGTTATTTGCCACTCTATACTACTATTACCACTGCTGCTCATCATGGCACCTCTTGCCCAAGTGATTTGACTCTGTATTGTCTACTACTACTACTACTGCGGCTCAGTCAAGACACCTATGTCACAAGTTATTTGCCACTCTATACTACTATTACCACTACTGCTGCTGCTGCTGCTGTTCATCATGGCACCTCTTGCCCAAGTGATTTGACTCTGTATTGTCTACTACTACTACTACTGCTGCTGCTCAGTCAAGACACCTATGTCACAAGTTATTTGCCACTCTATACTACTATTACCACTGCTGCTCATCATGGCACCTCTTGCCCAAGTGATTTGACTCTGTATTGTCTACTACTACTACTACTGCTGCTCAGTCAAGACACCTATGTCACAAGTTATTTGCCACTCTATACTACTATTACCACTGCTGCTGCTGCTGCTGTTCATCATGGCACCTCTTGCCCAAGTGATTTGACTCTGTATTGTCTACTACTACTACTGCTGCTCAGTCAAGACACCTATGTCACAAGTTATTTGCCACTCTATACTACTATTACCACTGCTGCTCATCATGGCACCTCTTGCCCAAGTGATTTGACTCTGTATTGTCTACTACTACTACTACTGCTGCTCAGTCAAGACACCTATGTCACAAGTTATTTGCCACTCTATACTACTATTACCACTGCTGCTCATCATGGCACCTCTTGCCCAAGTGATTTGACTCTGTATTGTCTACTACTACTACTACTGCTGCTCAGTCAAGACACCTATGTCACAAGTTATTTGCCACTCAATACTATTACCACTGCTGCTCATCATGGCACCTCTTGCCCAAGTGATTTGACTCTGTATTGTCTACTACTACTACTACTGCTCTCATCAAGACACCTATGTCACAAGTTATTTGCACCAATCTACTATTACCACTGCTGCCATCAGGCACCTCTTGCCCAAGTGATTGACTCTGTATTGTCTACTACTACTACTGCTGCTCAGTAAAGACACCTATGTCACAAGTTATTTGCCACTCTATACTACTATTACCACTGCTGATCATCATGGCACCTCTTGCCCAAGTGATTTGACTCTGTATTGTCTACTACTACTACTGCTGCTCAGTCAAGACACCTATGTCACAAGTTATTTGCCACTCTATACTACTATTACCACTGCTTCTCATCATGGCACCTCTTGCCCAAGTGATTTGACTCTGTATTGTCTACTACTACTACTACTGCTACTCAGTCAAGACACCTATGTCACAAGTTATTTGCCACTCTATACTACTATTACCACAGCTGCTGCTGTTCATCATGGCACCTCTTGCCCAAGTGATTTGACTCTGTATTGTCTACTACTACTACTGCTGCTCAGTCAAGACACCTATGTCACAAGTTATTTGCCACTCTATACTACTATTACCACTGCTGCTCATCATGGCACCTCTTGCCCAAATGATTTGACTCTGTATTGTCTACTACTACTACTACTGCTGCTCAGTCAAGACACCTATGTCACAAGTTATTTGCCACTCTATACTACTATTACCACTGCTGCTCATCATGGCACCTCTTGCTTAAGTGATTTGACTCTGTATTGTCTACTACTACTACTACTGCTGCTCAGTCAAGACACCTATGTCACAAGTTATTTGCCACTCAATACTACTATTACCACTGCTGCTCATCATGGCACCTCTTGCCCAAGTGATTTGACTCTGTATTGTCTACTACTACTACTGCTGCTCAGTAAAGACACCTATGTCACAAGTTATTTGCCACTCTATACTACTATTACCACTGTGATCACATGGCACCTCTTGCCCAAGTGATTTGATTTATTGCTACACTCTATGCTGCTCAGTCAAGACACCTATGTCACAAGTATTTGCCACCATACTACTATTACCACTGCTTCTCATCATGGCACCTCTTGCTCAAGTGATTTGACTCTGTATGTCTACTACTACTACTGCTGCTGCTCAGTCAAGACACCTATGTCACAAGTTATTTGCCCTCAATACTACTATTACCACTGTGCTCATCATGGCACCTCTTGCCCAAGTGATTTGACTCTGTATTGTCTACTACTACTACTACTGCTGCTCTCAGTCAAGACACCTATGTCACAAGTTATTTGCCACTCAATATACTATTACCACTGCTGCTCATCATGGCACCTCTTGCCCAAGTGATTTGACTCTGTATTGTCTACTCTCATCTGCTCATAAAGACACATATGCACAAGTTATTTGCCACTCTTACTACTATTACCACTGCTGATCATCAGGCACCTCTTGCCCAAGTGATTGACTCTGTATTGTCTACTATTACTACTGCTGCTCAGTCAAGACACCTATGCACAAGTTATTTGCCACTCTATACTACTATTACCACTGCTCTCATCATGGCACCTCTTGCCCAAGTGATTTGACTCTGTATTGTCTACTATACTACTACTGTCTCAGTCAAGACACCTTGTCACAAGTTTTTGCCACTCAATACTACTATTACCACTGCTGCTCATCATGGCACCTCTTGCCCAAGTGATTTGACTCTGTATTGTCTACTACTACTACTGCTGCTGCTCAGTCAAGACACCTATGTCACAAGTTATTTGCCACTCAATACTACTATTACCACTGCTGCTCTGCTGCTGTTCATCATGGCACCTCTTGCCCAAGTGATTTGACTCTGTATTGTCTACTACTACTACTGCTGCTCAGTAAAGACACATATGTCACAAGTTATTTGCCACTCTATACTACTATTACCACTGCTGATCATCATGGCACCTCTTGCCCAAGTGATTTGACTCTGTATTGTCTACTATTACTACTGCTGCTCAGTCAAGACACCTATGTCACAAGTTATTTGCCACTCTATACTACTATTACCACTGCTGCTCATCATGGCACCTCTTGCCCAAGTGATTTGACTCTGTATTGTCTACTACTACTACTACTGCTGCTCAGTCAAGACACCTATGTCACAAGTTATTTGCCACTCTATACTACTATTACCACTGCTGCTCATCATGGCACCTCTTGCCCAAGTGATTTGACTCTGTATTGTCTACTACTACTACTACTGCTGCTCAGTCAAGACACCTATTTCACAAGTTATTTGCCACTCTATACTACTTTTACCACTGCTGCTGCTGCTGCTGTTCATCATGGCACCTCTTGCCCAAGTGATTTGACTCTGTATTGTCTACTACTACTACTACTACTACTGCTGCTCAGTCAAGACACCTATGTCACAAGTTATTTGCCACTCTATACTACTATTACAACTGCTGCTCATCATGGCACCTCTTGCCCAAGTGATTTGACTCTGTATTGTCTACTACTACTACTACTGCTGCTCAGTCAAGACACCTATGTCACAAGTTATTTGCCACTCTATACTACTATTACCACTGCTGCTGCTGCTGCTGATCATCATGGCACCTCTTGCCCAAGTGATTTGACTCTGTATTGTCTACTACTACTACTGCTGCTCAGTCAAGACACCTATGTCACAAATTATTTGCCACTCTATACTACTTTTACCACTGCTGCTCATCATGGCACCTCTTGCCCAAGTGATTTGACTCTGTATTGTCTACTACTACTACTACTGCTGCTCAGTCAAGACACCTATGTCACAAGTTATTTGCCACTCTATACTACTATTACCACTGCTGCTGCTGCTGCTGTTCATCATGGCACCTCTTGCCCAAGTGATTTAACTCTGTATTGTCTACTACTACTACTGCTGCTCAGTCAAGACACCTATGTCACAAGTTATTTGCCACTCTATACTACTATTACCACTGCTGCTCATCATGGCACCTCTTGCCCAAGTGATTTGACTCTGTATTGTCTACTACTACTACTACTGCTGCTCAGTCAAGACACCTATGTCACAAGTTATTTGCCACTCTATACTACTATTACCACTGCTGCTCATCATGGCACCTCTTGCCCAAGTGATTTGACTCTGTATTGTCTACTACTACTACTACTGCTGCTCAGTCAAGACACCTATGTCACAAGTTATTTGCCACTCAATACTACTATTACCACTGCTGCTCATCATGGCACCTCTTGCCCAAGTGATTTGACTCTGTATTGTCTACTACTACTACTGCTGCTCAGTAAAGACACCTATGTCACAAGTTATTTGCCACTCTATACTACTATTACCACTGCTGCTCATCATGGCACCTCTTGCCCAAGTGATTTGACTCTGTATTGTCTACTACTACTACTACTGCTGCTCAGTCAAGACACCTATGTTACAAGTTATTTGCCACTCTCTATACTACTATTACCACTGCTGCTGCTGCTGCTGTTCATCATGGCACCTCTTGCCCAAGTGATTTGACTCTGTATTGTCTACTACTACTACTGCTGCTCAGTCAAGACACCTATGTCACAAGTTATTTGCCACTTTATACTACTATTACCACTGCTGCTCATCATGGCACCTCTTGCCCAAGTGATTTGACTCTGTATTGTCTACTACTACTACTACTGCTGCTCAGTCAAGACACCTATGTCACAAGTTATTTGCCACTCTATACTACTATTACCACTGCTGCTCATCATGGCACCTCTTGCCCAAGTGATTTGACTCTGTATTGTCTACTACTACTACTACTGCTGCTCAGTCAAGACACCTATGTCACAAGTTATTTGCCACTCTATACTACTATTACCACTGCTGCTGCTGCTGCTGCTGATCATCATGGCACCTCTTGCCCAAGTGATTTGACTCTGTATTGTCTACTACTACTACTGCTGCTCAGTCAAGACACCTATGTCACAAATTATTTGCCACTCTATACTACTTTTACCACTGCTGCTCATCATGGCACCTCTTGCCCAAGTGATTTGACTCTGTATTGTCTACTACTACTACTACTGCTGCTCAGTCAAGACACCTATGTCACAAGTTATTTGCCACTCTATACTACTATTACCACTGCTGCTGCTGCTGCTGTTCATCATGGCACCTCTTGCCCAAGTGATTTAACTCTGTATTGTCTACTACTACTACTGCTGCTCAGTCAAGACACCTATGTCACAAGTTATTTGCCACTCTATACTACTATTACCACTGCTGCTCATCATGGCACCTCTTGCCCAAGTGATTTGACTCTGTATTGTCTACTACTACTACTACTGCTGCTCAGTCAAGACACCTATGTCACAAGTTATTTGCCACTCTATACTACTATTACCACTGCTGCTCATCATGGCACCTCTTGCCCAAGTGATTTGACTCTGTATTGTCTACTACTACTACTACTGCTGCTCAGTCAAGACACCTATGTCACAAGTTATTTGCCACTCAATACTACTATTACCACTGCTGCTCATCATGGCACCTCTTGCCCAAGTGATTTGACTCTGTATTGTCTACTACTACTACTGCTGCTCAGTAAAGACACCTATGTCACAAGTTATTTGCCACTCTATACTACTATTACCACTGCTGCTCATCATGGCACCTCTTGCCCAAGTGATTTGACTCTGTATTGTCTACTACTACTACTACTGCTGCTCAGTCAAGACACCTATGTTACAAGTTATTTGCCACTCTATACTACTATTACCACTGCTGCTGCTGCTGCTGTTCATCATGGCACCTCTTGCCCAAGTGATTTGACTCTGTATTGTCTACTACTACTACTGCTGCTCAGTCAAGACACCTATGTCACAAGTTATTTGCCACTTTATACTACTATTACCACTGCTGCTCATCATGGCACCTCTTGCCCAAGTGATTTGACTCTGTATTGTCTACTACTACTACTACTGCTGCTCAGTCAAGACACCTATGTCACAAGTTATTTGCCACTCTATACTACTATTACCACTGCTGCTCACTGCACCTCTTGCCCAAGTGATTTGACTCTGTATTGTCATACTACTACTACTGCTGCTCAGTCAAGACACCTATGTCACAAGTTATTTGCCCTCAATACTACTATTACCACTGTGCTCATCATCGCACCTCTTGCCCAAGTGATTTGACTCTGTATTGTCTACTACTACTACTGCTGCTCAGTCAAGACACCTATGCACAAATTATTTGCCACTCATACTACTTTTACCACTGTCTCATCAGGCACCTCTTGCCCAAGTGATTTGACCTGTATGTCACACTACTACTACTGTGCTATCAAGACACCTTGCCAAGTTATTTGCCACTCAATACTATTACCACTGCTGCTGCTGCTGCTGTTCATCATGGCACCTCTTGCCCAAGTGATTTGACTCTGTATTGTCTACTACTACTACTGCTCTCATCAAGACACCTATGTCACAAGTTATTTGCACCTATACTACTATTACCACTGCTGCCATCAGGCACCTCTTGCCCAAGTGATTGACTCTGTATTGTCTACTACTACTACTACTGCTGCTCAGTCAAGACACCTATGTCACAAATTATTTGCCACTCTATACTACTTTTACCACTGCTGCTCATCATGGCACCTCTTGCCCAAGTGATTTGACTCTGTATTGTCTACTACTACTACTACTGCTGCTCAGTCAAGACACCTATGTCACAAGTTATTTGCCACTCTATACTACTATTACCACTGCTGCTGCTGCTGCTGTTCATCATGGCACCTCTTGCCCAAGTGATTTGACTCTGTATTGTCTACTACTACTACTGCTGCTCAGTCAAGACACCTATGTCACAAGTTATTTGCCACTCTATACTACTATTACCACTGCTGCTCATCATGGCACCTCTTGCCCAAGTGATTTGACTCTGTATTGTCTACTACTACTACTACTGCTGCTCAGTCAAGACACCTATGTCACAAGTTATTTGCCACTCTATACTACTATTACCACTGCTGCTCATCATGGCACCTCTTGCCCAAGTGATTTGACTCTGTATTGTCTACTACTACTACTACTGCTGCTCAGTCAAGACACCTATGTCACAAGTTATTTGCCACTCAATACTACTATTACCACAGCTGCTGCTGTTCATCATGGCACCTCTTGCCCAAGTGATTTGACTCTGTATTGTCTACTACTACTACTGCTGCTCAGTAAAGACACCTATGTCACAAGTTATTTGCCACTCTATACTACTATTACCACTGCTGATCATCATGGCACCTCTTGCCCAAGTGATTTGACTATGTATTGTCTACTACTACTACTGCTGCTCAGTCAAGACACCTATGTCACAAGTTATTTGCCACTCTATACTACTATTACCACTGCTTCTCATCATGGCACCTCTTGCCCAAGTGATTTGACTCTGTATTGTCTACTACTACTACTACTGCTGCTCAGTCAAGACACCTATGTCACAAGTTATTTGCCACTCTATACTACTATTACCACAGCTGCTGCTGTTCATCATGGCACCTCTTGCCCAAGTGATTTGACTCTGTATTGTCTACTACTACTACTGCTGCTCAGTCAAGACACCTATGTCACAAGTTATTTGCCACTCTATACTACTATTACCACTGCTGCTCATCATGGCACCTCTTGCCCAAGTGATTTGACTCTGTATTGTCTACTACTACTACTACTGCTGCTCAGTCAAGACACCTATGTCACAAGTTATTTGCCACTCAATACTACTATTACCACTGCTGCTCATCATGGCACCTCTTGCCCAAGTGATTTGACTCTGTATTGTCTACTACTACTACTACTGCTGCTCAGTAAAGACACCTATTTCACAAGTTATTTGCACTCTAACTACTTTTACCACTGTGCTGCTGCTGCTGTTCATCATGGCACCTCTTGCCAAGTGATTTGACTCTGTATTGTCTACTACTATACTACTACACTACTACTGCTACTCAACCACAGACATCACACCTGTCACAAGTTATTTGCCACTCTATACTACTATTACAACTGCTGCTCACATGGCACCTCTTGCCCAAGTGATTTGACTCTGTATTGTCTACTCTACTACTACTACTGCTGCTCAGTCAAGACACCTATGTCACAAGTTATTTGCCACTCTATACTACTATTACCACTGCTGCTCTGCTGCTGTTCATCATGGCAACTCTTGCCCAAGTGATTTGACTCTGTATTGTCTACTACTACTACTACTGCTGCTCAGTCAAGACACCTATGTCACAAGTTATTTGCCACTCTATACTACTATTACCACTGCTGCTCATCATGGCACCTCTTGCCCAAGTGATTTGACTCTGTATTGTCTACTACTACTACTACTGCTGCTCAGTCAAGACACCTATTTCACAAGTTATTTGCCACTCTATACTACTTTTACCACTGCTGCTGCTGCTGCTGTTCATCATGGCACCTCTTGCCCAAGTGATTTGACTCTGTATTGTCTACTACTACTACTACTACTACTGCTGCTCAGTCAAGACACCTATGTCACAAGTTATTTGCCACTCTATACTACTATTACAACTGCTGCTCATCATGGCACCTCTTGCCCAAGTGATTTGACTCTGTATTGTCTACTACTACTACTACTGCTGCTCAGTCAAGACACCTATGTCACAAGTTATTTGCCACTCTATACTACTATTACCACTGCTGCTGCTGCTGCTGTTCATCATGGCACCTCTTGCCCAAGTGATTTGACTCTGCATTGTCTACTACTACTACTGCTGCTCAGTCAAGACACCTATGTCACAAATTATTTGCCACTCTATACTACTTTTACCACTGCTGCTCATCATGGCACCTCTTGCCCAAGTGATTTGACTCTGTATTGTCTACTACTACTACTACTGCTGCTCAGTCAAGACACCTATGTCACAAGTTTTTTGCCACTCTATACTACTATTACCACTGCTGCTGCTGCTGCTGTTCATCATGGCACCTCTTGCCCAAGTGATTTGACTCTGTATTGTCTACTACTACTACTGCTGCTCAGTCAAGACACCTATGTCACAAGTTATTTGCCACTCTATACTACTATTACCACTGCTGCTCATCATGGCACCTCTTGCCCAAGTGATTTGACTCTGTATTGTCTACTACTACTACTACTGCTGCTCAGTCAAGACACCTATGTCACAAGTTATTTGCCACTCTATACTACTATTACCACTGCTGCTCTGTTCATCATGGCACCTCTTGCCCAAGTGATTTGACTCTGTATTGTCTACTACTACTACTACTGCTGCTCAGTCAAGACACCTATGTCACCAGTTATTTGCCACTCAATACTACTATTACCACTGCTGCTCATCATGGCACCTCTTGCCCAAGTGATTTGACTCTGTATTGTCTACTACTACTACTACTACTGCTGCTCAGTAAAGACACCTATGTCACAAGTTATTTGCCACTCTATACTACTATTACCACTGCTGCTGCTGCTGCTGTCATCATGGCACCTCTTGCCCAAGTGATTTGACTCTGTATTGTCTACTACTACTACTGCTGCTCAGTCAAGACACCTATGTCACAAGTTATTTGCCACTCTATACTACTATTACCACTGCTTCTCATCATGGCACCTCTTGCCCAAGTGATTTGACTCTGTATTGTCTACTACTACTACTACTGCTGCTCAGTCAAGACACCTATGTCACAAGTTATTTGCCACTCTATACTACTATTACCACTGCTGCTCATCATGCACCTCTTGCCCAAGTGATTTGACTCTGTATTGTCATACTACTACTACTGCTGCTCAGTCAAGACACCTATGTCACAAGTTATTTGCCCTCAATACTACTATTACCACTGTGCTCATCATGGCACCTCTTGCCCAAGTGATTTGACTCTGTATTGTCTACTACTACTACTACTGCTGCTCAGTCAAGACACCTATGTCACAAGTTATTTGCCACTCTATACTACTATTACCACTGCTGCTCATCATGGCACCTCTTGCCCAAGTGATTTGACTCTGTATTGTCTACTACTACTACTACTGCTGCTCAGTCAAGACACCTATGTCACAAGTTATTTGCCACTCAATATACTATTACCACTGCTGCTCATCATGGCACCTCTTGCCCAAGTGATTTGACTCTGTATTGTCTACTACTACTACTGCTGCTCAGTAAAGACACCTATGCACAAGTTATTTGCCACTTATACATATTACATGCTGCTCACATGGCACCTCTTGCCCAAGTGATTTGACTCTGTATTGTCTACTACTACTACTACTGCTGCTCAGTCAAGACACCTATGTTACACAAGTTATTTGCCACTCTATACTACTATTACCACTGCTGCTCTGCTGCTGTTCATCATGGCACCTCTTGCCCAAGTGATTTGACTCTGTATTGTCTACTACTACTACTGCTGCTCAGTCAAGACACCTATGCACAAGTTATTTGCCACTTTATACACTATTACCACTGTCTCATCAGGCACCTCTTGCCCAAGTGATTTGACCTGTATGTCACACTACTACTACTGTGCTGCTCATCAAGACACCTTGCCAAGTTATTTGCCACTCTATACTACTATTACCACTGCTGCTCATCATGGCAACTCTTGCCCAAGTGATTTGACTCTGTATTGTCTACTACTACTACTACTACTGCTGCTCAGTCAAGACACCTATGTCACAAGTTATTTGCCACTCAATACTACTATTACCACTGCTGCTCATCATGGCACCTCTTGCCCAAGTGATTTGACTCTGTATTGTCTACTACTACTACTGCTGCTCAGTCAAGACACCTATGTCACAAATTATTTGCCACTCATACTACTTTTACCACTGTCTCATCAGGCACCTCTTGCCCAAGTGATTTGACCTGTATGTCACACTACTACTACTACTGTGCTATCAAGACACCTTGCCAAGTTATTTGCCACTCTATACTACTATTACCACTGCTGCTCTGCTGCTGTTCATCATGGCACCTCTTGCCCAAGTGATTTGACTCTGTATTGTCTACTACTACTACTACTGCTGCTCAGTCAAGACACCTATGTCACAAGTTATTTGCCACTCAATACTACTATTACCACTGCTGCTCATCATGGCACCTCTTGCCCAAGTGATTTGACTCTGTATTGTCTACTACTACTACTACTGCTGCTCAGTCAAGACACCTATGTCACAAGTTATTTGCCACTCTATACTACTATTACCACTGCTGCTCATCATGGCACCTCTTGCCCAAGTGATTTGACTCTGTATTGTCTACTACTACTACTACTGCTGCTCAGTCAAGACACCTATGTTACAAGTTATTTGCCACTCTATACTACTATTACCACTGCTGCTGCTGCTGCTGTTCATCATGGCACCTCTTGCCCAAGTGATTTGACTCTGTATTGTCTACTACTACTACTGCTGCTCAGTCAAGACACCTATGTCACAAGTTATTTGCCACTTTATACTACTATTACCACTGCTGCTCATCATGGCACCTCTTGCCCAAGTGATTTGACTCTGTATTGTCTACTACTACTACTACTGCTGCTCAGTCAAGACACCTATGTCACAAGTTATTTGCCACTCTATACTACTATTACCACTGCTGCTCATCATGGCAACTCTTGCCCAAGTGATTTGACTCTGTATTGTCTACTACTACTACTACTACTGCTGCTCAGTCAAGACACCTATGTCACAAGTTATTTGCCACTCAATACTACTATTACCACTGCTGCTCATCATGGCACCTCTTGCCCAAGTGATTTGACTCTGTATTGTCTACTACTACTACTGCTGCTCAGTCAAGACACCTATGTCACAAATTATTTGCCACTCTATACTACTTTTACCACTGCTGCTCATCATGGCACCTCTTGCCCAAGTGATTTGACTCTGTATTGTCTACTACTACTACTACTGCTGCTCAGTCAAGACACCTATGTCACAAGTTATTTGCCACTCTATACTACTATTACCACTGCTGCTGCTGCTGCTGTTCATCATGGCACCTCTTGCCCAAGTGATTTGACTCTGTATTGTCTACTACTACTACTGCTGCTCTCAGTCAAGACACCTATGTCACAAGTTATTTGCCACTCTATACTACTATTACCACTGCTGCTCATCATGGCACCTCTTGCCCAAGTGATTTGACTCTGTATTGTCTACTACTACTACTACTGCTGCTCAGTCAAGACACCTATGTCACAAGTTATTTGCCACTCTATACTACTATTACCACTGCTGCTCATCATGGCACCTCTTGCCCAAGTGATTTGACTCTGTATTGTCTACTACTACTACTACTGCTGCTCAGTCAAGACACCTATGTCACAAGTTATTTGCCACTCAATACTACTATTACCACTGCTGCTCATCATGGCACCTTGCCCAAGTGATTTGCCTGTATTGTCACTACTACTACTACTGTGCTCATCAAGACACCTTGTCACAAGTTATTTGCCACTCTATACTACTATTACCACTGTGCTCATCATGGCACCTCTTGCCCAAGTGATTTGACTCTGTATTGTCTACTACTACTACTACTGCTGCTCAGTAAACACCTATTTCACAAGTTATTTGCACCTATACTACTTTTACCACTGTCTGCTGCTGCTGTTCACATGGCACCTCTTGCCCAAGTGATTTGATTTATTGCTACACTCTATACTACTATGCTGCTCAGTCAAGACACTATGCACAAGTTATTTGCCATCATCATATTACAACTGCTGCTCACATGGCACCTCTTGCCCAAGTGATTTGACTCTGTATGTCTATACTACTACTACTGTCTAGTCAAGACACCTATGTCACAAGTATTTGCCACTCTATACTACTATTACCACTGCTGCTCTGCTGCTGTTCATCATGGCACCTCTTGCCCAAGTGATTTGACTCTGCATTGTCTACTATACTACTGTCTCAGTCAAGACACCTTGTCACAAATTTTTGCCACTCTATACTACTTTTACCACTGCTGCTCACATGGCATGGCACCTCTTGCCCAAGTGATTTGACTCTGTATTGTCATACTACTACTACTGCTGCTCAGTCAGACAAGACACCTATGGCACAAGTTTTTTTGCCCTCTAACTACTATTACCACTGTGCTGCTGCTGCTGTTTTTCATCATGGCACCTCTTGCCCAAGTGATTTGACTCTGTATTGTCTACTACTACTACTGCTGCTCAGTCAAGACACCTATGCACAAGTTATTTGCCACTCATACTACTATTACACACTCTGTCTCATCAGGCACCTCTTGCCCAAGTGATTTGACCTGTATGTCACACTACTACTACTGTGCTATCAAGACACCTTGCCAAGTTATTTGCCACTCTATACTACTATTACCACTGCTGCTCATCATGCACCTCTTGCCCAAGTGATTTGACTCTGTTTGTCATCATACTACTGCTGCTCAGTCAAGACACCTATGTCACCAGTTATTTGCCCTCAATACTACTATTACCACTGTGCTGTCTATCATGACTGACTCTTACCCTGAAGTATTATGACTCTGTATTGTCTACTACTACTACTGCTGCTCACTAAAGACACCTATGTCAAGTTATTTGCACCTATACTACTATTACCACTGTGATCACATGGCACCTCTTGCCCAAGTGATTTGATTTATTGCTACACTCTATGCTGCTCAGTCAAGACACCTATGTCACAAGTATTTGCCACCATACTACTATTACCACTGCTTCTCATCATGCACCTCTTGCCCAAGTGATTTGACTCTGTATGTCTACTACTACTACTACTGCTGCTCAGTCAAGACACCTATGTCACAAGTTATTTGCCCTCTAACTACTATTACCACTGTGCTGCTGTTCATCATGGCACCTCTTGCCCAAGTGATTTGACTCTGTATTGTCTACTACTACTACTGCTGCTCAGTCAAGACACCTATGCACAAGTTATTTGCCACTCATACTACTATTACCACTGTCTCATCAGGCACCTCTTGCCCAAGTGATTTGACCTGTATGTCACACTACTACTACTGTGCTATCAAGACACCTTGCCAAGTTATTTGCCACTCTATACTACTATTACCACTGCTGCTGCTGCTGCTGTTCATCATGGCACCTCTTGCCCAAGTGATTTGACTCTGTATTGTCTACTACTACTACTACTGCTGCTCAGTCAAGACACCTATGTCACAAGTTATTTGCCACTCTATACTACTATTACCACTGCTGCTCATCATGGCACCTCTTGCCCAAGTGATTTGACTCTGTATTGTCTACTACTACTACTACTGCTGCTCAGTCAAGACACCTATGTCACAAGTTATTTGCCACTCTATACTACTATTACCACTGCTGCTCATCATGGCACCTCTTGCCCAAGTGATTTGACTCTGTATTGTCTACTACTACTACTACTGCTGCTCAGTCAAGACACCTATGTCACAAGTTATTTGCCACTCAATACTACTATTACCACTGCTGCTCATCATGGCACCTCTTGCCCAAGTGATTTGACTCTGTATTGTCTACTACTACTACTACTGCTGCTCTCAGTCAAGACACCTATGTCACAAGTTATTTGCCACTCTATACTACTATGACCACTGCTGCTCATCATGGCACCTCTTGCCCAAGTGATTTGACTCTGTATTGTCTACTACTACTACTACTGCTGCTCAGTCAAGACACCTATGTCACAAGTTATTTGCCACTCAATACTACTATTACCACTGCTGCTCATCATGGCACCTCTTGCCCAAGTGATTTGACTCTGTATTGTCTACTACTACTACTGCTGCTCAGTAAAGACACCTATGTCACAAGTTATTTGCCACTCTATACTACTATTACCACTGCTGATCATCATGGCACCTCTTGCCCAAGTGATTTGACTCTGTATTGTCTACTACTACTACTACTGCTGCTCAGTCAAGACACCTATGTCACAAGTTATTTGCCACTCTATACTACTATTACCACTGCTGCTGCTGTTCATCATGGCACCTCTTGCCCAAGTGATTTGACTCTGTATTGTCTACTACTACTACTGCTGCTCAGTCAAGACACCTATGTCACAAGTTATTTGCCACTCTATACTACTATTACCACTGCTGCTCATCATGGCACCTCTTGCCCAAGTGATTTGACTCTGTATTGTCTACTACTACTACTACTGCTGCTCAGTCAAGACACCTATGTCACAAGTTATTTGCCACTCTATACTACTATTACCACTGCTGCTGCTGCTGCTGTTCATCATGGCACCTCTTGCCCAAGTGATTTGACTCTGTATTGTCTACTACTACTACTGCTGCTCAGTCAAGACACCTATGTCACAAGTTATTTGCCACTCTATACTACTATTACCACTGCTGCTCATCATGGCACCTCTTGCCCAAGTGATTTGACTCTGTATTGTCTACTACTACTACTACTGCTGCTCAGTCAAGACACCTATGTCACAAGTTATTTGCCACTCTATACTACTATTACCACTGCTGCTCATCATGGCACCTCTTGCCCAAGTGATTTGACTCTGTATTGTCTACTACTACTACTACTGCTGCTCAGTCAAGACACCTATGTCACAAGTTATTTGCCACTCAATACTACTATTACCACTGCTGCTCATCATGGCACCTCTTGCCCAAGTGATTTGACTCTGGATTGTCTACTACTACTACTACTGCTGCTCAGTCAAGACACCTATGTCACAAGTTATTTGCCACTCTATACTACTATGACCACTGCTGCTCATCATGGCACCTCTTGCCCAAGTGATTTGACTCTGTATTGTCTACTACTACTACTACTGCTGCTCAGTCAAGACACCTATGTCACAAGTTATTTGCCACTCAATACTACTATTACCACTGCTGCTCATCATGGCACCTCTTGCCCAAGTGATTTGACTCTGTATTGTCTACTACTACTACTGCTGCTCAGTAAAGACACCTATGTCACAAGTTATTTGCCACTCTATACTACTATTACCACTGCTGATCATCATGGCACCTCTTGCCCAAGTGATTTGACTCTGTATTGTCTACTACTACTACTGCTGCTCAGTCAAGACACCTATGTCACAAGTTATTTGCCACTCTATACTATTATTACCACTGCTTCTCATCATGGCACCTCTTGCCCAAGTGATTTGACTTTGTATTGTCATACTACTACTACTGCTGCTCAGTCAAGACACCTATGTCACAAGTTATTTGCCCTCTAACTACTATTACCACTGTGCTGCTGTTCATCATGGCACCTCTTGCCCAAGTGATTTGACTTTATTGTATTGTCTACTACTACTACTACTGCTGCTCAGTCAAGACACCTATGTCACAAGTTATTTGCCACTCTATACTACTATTACCACTGCTGCTGCTGTTCATCATGGCACCTCTTGCCCAAGTGATTTGACTCTGTATTGTCTACTACTACTACTGCTGCTCAGTCAAGACACCTATGTCACAAGTTATTTGCCACTCTATACTACTATTACCACTGCTGCTCATCATGGCACCTCTTGCCCAAGTGATTTGACTCTGTATTGTCTACTACTACTACTACTGCTGCTCAGTCAAGACACCTATGTCACAAGT
The DNA here is from genome assembly GCA_029574335.1 of Rana kukunoris. Lineage (NCBI taxonomy): Eukaryota > Metazoa > Chordata > Amphibia > Anura > Ranidae > Rana > Rana kukunoris. The sequence continues at coordinate 565,209,262 of CM056050.1, read as the reverse complement.
TATTTGCCACTCTATACTACTATTACCACTGCTGCTCATCATGGCACCTCTTGCCCAAGTGATTTGACTCTGTATTGTCTACTACTACTACTACTGCTGCTCAGTCAAGACACCTATGTCACAAGTTATTTGCCACTCAATACTACTATTACCACTGCTGCTCATCATGGCACCTCTTGCCCAAGTGATTTTACTCTGTATTGTCTACTACTACTACTGCTGCTCAGTAAAGACACCTATGTCACAAGTTATTTGCCACTCTATACTACTATTACCACTGCTGATCATCATGGCACCTCTTGCCCAAGTGATTTGACTCTGTATTGTCTACTACTACTACTGCTGCTCAGTCAAGACACCTATGTCACAAGTTATTTGCCACTCTATACTACTATTACCACTGCTGCTCATCATGGCACCTCTTGCCCAAGTGATTTGACTCTGTATTGTCTACTACTACTACTACTGCTGCTCAGTCAAGACACCTATGTCACAAGTTATTTGCCACTCTATACTACTATTACCACTGCTGCTGCTGCTGCTGTTCATCATGGCACCTCTTGCCCAAGTGATTTGACTCTGTATTGTCTACTACTACTACTGCTGCTCAGTCAAGACACCTATGTCACAAGTTATTTGCCACTCTATACTACTATTACCACTGCTGCTCATCATGGCACCTCGTGCCCAAGTGATTTGACTCTGTATTGTCTACTACTACTACTACTGCTGCTCAGTCAAGACACCTATTTCACAAGTTATTTGCCACTCTATACTACTATTACCACTGCTGCTGCTGCTGCTGTTCATCATGGCACCTCTTGCCCAAGTGATTTGACTCTGTATTGTCTACTACTACTACTACTACTACTGCTGCTCAGTCAAGACACCTATGTCACAAGTTATTTGCCACTCTATACTACTATTACAACTGCTGCTCATCATGGCACCTCTTGCCCAAGTGATTTGACTCTGTATTGTCTACTACTACTACTGCTGCTCAGTCAAGACACCTATGTCACAAGTTATTTGCCACTCTATACTATTATTACCACTGCTTCTCATCATGGCACCTCTTGCCCAAGTGATTTGACTTTGTATTGTCTACTACTACTACTACTGCTGCTCAGTCAAGACACCTATGTCACAAGTTATTTGCCACTCTATACTACTATTACCACTGCTGCTGCTGTTCATCATGGCACCTCTTGCCCAAGTGATTTGACTCTGTATTGTCTACTACTACTACTGCTGCTCAGTCAAGACACCTATGTCACAAGTTATTTGCCACTCTATACTACTATTACCACTGCTGCTCATCATGGCACCCAAGTGATTTGACTTGTATTGTCTACTACACTACTACTGTGCTCATCAAGACACCTTGTCACAAGTTATTTGCCACTCTATACTACTATTACCACTGTGCTCATCATGGCACCTCTTGCCCAAGTGATTTGACTCTGTATTGTCTACTACTACTACTACTGCTGCTCAGTCAAGACACCTATGTCACAAGTTATTTGCCACTCAATATACTATTACCACTGCTGCTCATCATGGCACCTCTTGCCCAAGTGATTTTACTCTGTATTGTCTACTACTACTACTGCTCTCATAAAGACACCTATGTCACAAGTTATTTGCACCTATACTACTATTACCACTGCTGATCATCATGGCACCTCTTGCCCAAGTGATTTGACTCTGTATTGTCTACTACTACTACTGCTGCTCAGTCAAGACACCTATGCACAAGTTATTTGCCACTCATACTACTATTACCACCACTGTCATCAGGCACCTCTTGCCCAAGTGATTTGACCTGTATGTCACACTACTACTACTGTGCTATCAAGACACCTTGCCAAGTTATTTGCCACTCAATACTACTATTACCACTGCTGCTCTGCTGCTGTTCATCATGGCACCTCTTGCCCAAGTGATTTTACTCTGTATTGTCTACTACTACTACTGCTGCTCAGTAAAGACACCTATGTCACAAGTTATTTGCCACTCTATACTACTATTACCACTGCTGATCATCATGGCACCTCTTGCCCAAGTGATTTGACTCTGTATTGTCTACTACTACTACTACTGCTGCTCAGTCAAGACACCTATGTCACAAGTTATTTGCCACTCTATACTACTATTACCACTGCTGCTCTGCTGCTGTTCATCATGGCACCTCTTGCCCAAGTGATTTGACTCTGTATTGTCTACTACTACTACTACTACTACTCTGCTGCAGTCAGTCAAGACACCTATGTCACAAGTTATTTGCCACTCTATACTACTATTACCACTGCTGCTGCTGCTGCTGTTCATCATGGCACCTCTTGCCCAAGTGATTTGACTCTGTATTGTCTACTCCTACTACTACTGCTGCTCAGTCAAGACACCTATGTCACAAGTTATTTGCCACTCTATACTACTATTACCACTGCTGCTCTGCTGCTGTTCATCATGGCACCTCTTGCCCAAGTGATTTGACTCTGTATTGTCTACTACTACTACTACTGCTGCTCAGTCAAGACACCTATTTCACAAGTTATTTGCCACTCTATACTACTATTACCACTGCTGCTGCTGCTGCTGTTCATCATGGCACCTCTTGCCCAAGTGATTTGACTCTGTATTGTCTACTACTACTACTACTACTACTGCTGCTCAGTCAAGACACCTATGTCACAAGTTATTTGCCACTCTATACTACTATTACAACTGCTGCTCTGCTGCTGTTCATCATGGCACCTCTTGCCCAAGTGATTTGACTCTGTATTGTCTACTCCTACTACTACTGCTGCTCAGTCAAGACACCTATGTCACAAGTTATTTGCCACTCTATACTACTATTACCACTGCTGCTGCTGCTGCTGTTCATCATGGCACCTCTTGCCCAAGTGATTTGACTCTGTATTGTCTACTACTACTACTGCTGCTCAGTCAAGACACCTATGTCACAAATTATTTGCCACTCTATACTACTTTTACCACTGCTGCTCATCATGGCACCTCTTGCCCAAGTGATTTGACTCTGTATTGTCTACTACTACTACTACTGCTGCTCAGTCAAGACACCTATGTCACAAGTTATTTGCCACTCTATACTACTATTACCACTGCTGCTGCTGCTGCTGTTCATCATGGCACCTCTTGCCCAAGTGATTTGACTCTGTATTGTCTACTACTACTACTACTACTGCTGCTCAGTCAAGACACCTATGTCACAAGTTATTTGCCACTCTATACTACTATTACCACTGCTGCTTATCATGGCACCTCTTGCCCAAGTGATTTGACTCTGTATTGTCTACTACTACTACTACTGCTGCTCAGTCAAGACACCTATGTCACAAGTTATTTGCCACTCTATACTACTATTACCACTGCTGCTCTGCTGCTGTTCATCGTGGCACCTCTTGCCCAAGTGATTTGACTCTGTATTGTCTACTACTACTACTACTACTGCTGCTCAGTCAAGACACCTATGTCACAAGTTATTTGCCACTCTATACTACTATTACCACTGCTGCTGCTGCTGCTGTTCATCATGGCACCTCTTGCCCAAGTGATTTGACTCTGTATTGTCTACTACTACTACTACTACTGCTGCTCAGTCAAGACACCTATGTCACAAGTTATTTGCCACTCTATACTACTATTACAACTGCTGCTCTGCTGCTGTTCATCATGGCACCTCTTGCCCAAGTGATTTGACTCTGTATTGTCTACTACTACTACTACTGCTGCTCAGTCAAGACACCTATGTCACAAGTTATTTGCCACTCTATACTACTATTACCACTGCTGCTGCTGCTGCTGTTCATCATGGCACCTCTTGCCCAAGTGATTTGACTCTGTATTGTCTACTACTACTACTACTGCTGCTCAGTCAAGACACCTATGTCACAAGTTATTTGCCACTCTATACTACTTTTACCACTGCTGCTCTGCTGCTGCTGTTCATCATGGCACCTCTTGCCCAAGTGATTTGACTCTGTATTGTCTACTACTACTACTACTACTGCTGCTCAGTCAAGACACCTATGTCACAAGTTATTTGCCACTCTATACTACTATTACCACTGCTGCTGCTGCTGCTGTTCATCATGGCACCTCTTGCCCAAGTGATTTGACTCTGTATTGTCTACTACTACTACTGCTGCTGCTCAGTCAAGACACCTATGTCACAAATTATTTGCCACTCTATACTACTTTTACCACTGCTGCTCATCATGGCACCTCTTGCCCAAGTGATTTGACTCTGTATTGTCTACTACTACTACTACTGCTGCTCAGTCAAGACACCTATGTCACAAGTTATTTGCCACTCTATACTACTATTACCACTGCTGCTGCTGCTGCTGTTCATCATGGCACCTCTTGCCCAAGTGATTTGACTCTGTATTGTCTACTACTACTACTACTACTGCTGCTCAGTCAAGACACCTATGTCACAAGTTATTTGCCACTCTATACTACTATTACCACTGCTGCTTATCATGGCACCTCTTGCCCAAGTGATTTGACTCTGTATTGTCTACTACTACTACTACTGCTGCTCAGTCAAGACACCTATGTCACAAGTTATTTGCCACTCTATACTACTATTACCACTGCTGCTCATCGTGGCACCTCTTGCCCAAGTGATTTGACTCTGTATTGTCTACTACTACTACTACTGCTGCTCAGTCAAGACACCTATGTCACAAGTTATTTGCCACTCTATACTACTATTACCACTGCTGCTGCTGCTGCTGTTCATCATGGCACCTCTTGCCCAAGTGATTTGACTCTGTATTGTCTACTACTACTACTACTACTGCTGCTCAGTCAAGACACCTATGTCACAAGTTATTTGCCACTCTATACTACTATTACAACTGCTGCTCATCATGGCACCTCTTGCCCAAGTGATTTGACTCTGTATTGTCTACTACTACTACTACTGCTGCTCAGTCAAGACACCTATGTCACAAGTTATTTGCCACTCTATACTACTATTACCACTGCTGCTGCTGCTGCTGTTCATCATGGCACCTCTTGCCCAAGTGATTTGACTCTGTATTGTCTACTACTACTACTGCTGCTCAGTCAAGACACCTATGTCACAAGTTATTTGCCACTCTATACTACTTTTACCACTGCTGCTCATCATGGCACCTCTTGCCCAAGTGATTTGACTCTGTATTGTCTACTACTACTACTACTGCTGCTCAGTCAAGACACCTATGTCACAAGTTATTTGCCACTCTATACTACTATTACCACTGCTGCTGCTGCTGCTGTTCATCATGGCACCTCTTGCCCAAGTGATTTGACTCTGTATTGTCTACTACTACTACTACTGCTGCTCAGTCAAGACACCTATGTCACAAGTTATTTGCCACTCTATACTATTATTACCAGTGCTGCTGCTGCTGCTGTTCATCATGGCACCTCTTGCCCAAGTGATTTGACTCTGTATTGTCTACTACTACTACTGCTGCTCAGTCAAGACACCTATGTCACAAGTTATTTGCCACTCTATACTACTATTACCACTGCTGCTTATCATGGCACCTCTTGCCCAAGTGATTTGACTCTGTATTGTCTACTACTACTACTGCTGCTCAGTCAAGACACCTATGTCACAAGTTATTTGCCACTCTGTACTACTATTACCACTGCTGCTCATCATGGCACCTCTTGCCCAAGTGATTTGACTCTGTATTGTCTACTACTACTACTGCTGCTCAGTCAAGACACCTATGTCACAAGTTATTTGCCACTCTATACTACTATTACCACTGCTGCTCATCATGGCACCTCTTGCCCAAGTGATTTGACTCTGTATTGTCTACTACTACTACTACTGCTGCTCAGTCAAGACACCTATGTCACAAGTTATTTGCCACTCTATACTACTATTACCACTGCTGCTGCTGCTGCTGTTCATCATGGCACCTCTTGCCCAAGTGATTTGACACTGTATTGTCTACTACTACTACTACTGCTGCTGCTCAGTCAAGACACCTATGTCACAAATTATTTGCCACTCAATACTACTATTACCACTGCTGCTGCTGTAAAGTCTTGCCCAAGTGTTTAGATGCTATCTAGTACTATTACCACTACTGCTTGTAAATGGTGCCTGTGTGATAATTACATTATATTTTAATACTACTGCTGCTGCCTTCATGCTGAGTAATGCTTCATGACCTCTCTGGCACAGCGGATCCACCAACAGCCTCCGCTACAAGCTACCAGACCGGACCGTAACAGCAAGTGTGACTAAAACACTGAACTTTATGTTAAAACCTGTTTTGCGGCCTTTATACTGCAACCATTAGCCTGTCTGCAAGAGCGACTCTGTATATAGTATATATATATATATATATATATATATATATATATATAGTATAAGAGCAAATAGTATAAAATGTTTTTGGTTATTATGAAGTTAGATCTGTTGATGTTGATGTTGATGTTGATCACTTTTTTTTTCCTGCTGCCTCCGCAGCTGATCGTAGCCCTTTTGCAGGAACCTCTGCAAGATGAAGAACAAAGTATATTATAATACTTTTGGTTAAAACCTTATAGATATATGACGGAAATCTATGGTATTCAACAATTGGAAGCATTCTCGCCTTATTAATCAATGACAGGGGTAACATGACATATTTTATATCTTCCCATTTTGCTTGCCACCTAATTATGTATATATGAGTAACAACACAGGATACACGTATAGGGGAGAAATGCGTTGCTATTCATCTGACCGCTATAATTATTTTTGGACACTTATAATGGGCCTGTACAATAGATTTTTTTTTTTCATCCCTATCTTTATATAGGAACAATAATATGTTTGTTTCTTTTGACATTTTGATGAATTAATTTTGAATAAATAATGGAGTTGATGTTATTTAAAAACTACAACTACCAGCATGCTCTGATACACCATGTAGCTCACCGTCACCAGCTGTACAACAATTGTACTTTAACTCCCAGCATGCCTGGACAGTTAATGGCTGTCCGGTAATACTGGGGAGTTGTTTTGCAATAGCTGTAGGCTCCGTTTAGGAAACAGTGCCGTACCATTTTTTTTTTATTATTGTGGAGGGGAGGGTGGCTATGTAGGGGTATGTGTATATGTTTTGTTTTTTAATTTATATTTAGTGTGGTGTAGTGTTTTTAAGGTACAGTCAGAGGGGCGTGGGGTTCCCAGTAGTTTCCCGCTGAGGGTTTGAGCTGCAGCGCCAAATTTTCTTCAGCTAGAAGCACACTGTAAGCCCCAGCCCATGTGAATGTACCCTGTACATTCACATTGGGGGAGAGGGGGGGGGGGTTATTGCAGCCAGTTGCATGCAGGGAGTTGTAATTTTGCAACAGCTGGAGGCAGAATGGTTGCAAAACACTGCGAGTTTGTTACCTAACTCAGGGTTTCAAGACCAGTCCACCTCCAGCTGTTGCAAAACTACTACTCCCATCAGCCATGGTCTGTCAGTGCATGGTAAGAATTTTATTTTTGCTGCATCTAGGGTGCCACAGTTTAGAGACCTGTGTATAGTGGTCTGAAAAATGTGGGCCTGCAGAACTTGCAAAACTAGAAGTGCCAGCATGCCCAGGCATGCTGGAAGTTGTAGTTCTGTAACATCTAAAGGGCAATATGTATTCGAACGTCCTTGGGCCTTAAGGACCCTGAAGTTAGGACGTTCGCATACGTCCTATGTCCACAACATGTTAAATTAATTATGCTAAATAGCAAGGAAAGTGCCTAAATACACATTTACCAACCAGGGTGTCTGCAGCTGTGCAGGCATGCTGGGAGTTGTAGTTTTGCAACAGCAGGAGACACAATGTTTGGGAAATACTCATATCTGATCTTATATACTAACTTTTAAACTAGTCTAAAATGCAGTTAAAGATAATGAAATAACAGTGGTGAAAATACTTACACTAATCAGCATCTTTTCCTCACTGGGTGTAAAATTGCTTCCAACCATTTTCACTTCCAAGGACTGGGCAGCACAAAATTGTGATGCGAAAATCAACTGGCAAGGATACAGGAAATGGTCGCGTGTTGGTCGCGTGTTGGTCGCGCGTTTGCGCATGCACGAACGAGAATTTCGCAATAAATATCGCAATCGCATTAGCGAAATTTCGCAATATTGTTTTTTTTTCGCTAAAATATCACGAATATTCGATTTTAGCGAATATTTCTCGAATATTCTACTATATATTCGTGATATATCGCGAAATCGAATATGGCGTATTCTGCTCAACACTAGTGCTGACGTCACCCGCGTATACGATCCTTACCCGGAAGATACGGGCTGTGTGTGTTAGCTGTTCGGCTACATGTCTGTTTGATGCTTTTACCACAGATTCATTGTAAGTGCATACTTTTTTATCTTTTCTAATAAATGAACGATTCACACTATGTGAGCCTTTGTTGTCTCCTGTACATGCTTTGATGCACATTGAGTGTGTGAGGAGATTGTCCTCATCCAGGTGACTGCGACCGAGAGCCCTCTCAGGATCTCACGTTTACCCTTGAATGCTGTTTTTTTTTTCTCTTATCTGGTAAGAGGCTATATATATATATATACGTGTGGTGGAGGTTCTATCTGTAGCACTGTGTCCGGAGTGTACTTTCATCATCCTCACCTGGGAGTCTTCTAATATATGAACTTGGATCCTTTTGGTGGACTGTGCATATTTGTGGAAACTACACAACATTTAACATTGAATCCACTTCTTTGTGGTTTATGCACAGTATTTATATATATCTAGTATGCCCTTACCCTCATTTGTAGTTGTCTGATATACTATAATATCATTTTTAGCGCGATTTATCTTGCTTTACATTTTTTTTTGGCTACAACCTCACCTGGCATGACCGAATCTAAGCCTGCTAGTTTCATGAAATTTCGAGAGAGATATATATGGCCCAGGATCCTTAGAGGGATTTTTTACAAACACCAGCACAGAATAACATACTTTTAGCTGATGTTTTTACAAATATAAGTTAGGGTTCAGGTGGGTGAGTTTGGGAAAATATGGCCACTCTGTTCACCTGTTTGCCAAACTGTAGGCAGGCTAGATTTGGGTGCAACCCAAACCTGGAACTCATTCCTAATCACAATCTTTTGGCCTAAAATATACCACTCCATGTAATACCAAATTACATAAGCTTTTAAATACTTTTAAATTGTAAACATTCATGCAGCTTTTAAAAAATGTGCTTTCTCTTGAGTTAAATTGTAGAAGAGGAGAATGAAAGTGAAAAGAATCTGGTTAACTTTCTATATCTTCTCATCTCCTCATTTGTTGTCACAGTTTAATGTATCTTTAAATGCTTCCATGGAAAAAGTAATCACATGATAGAGCCAAATATCATTCTCGCTCAGTATGCTTATTATTACTTTCATAACATTAACAAAATACAAGTGCCAGTTTAGTGAAACCAGCCAGCTGAGGTTCAGATTTAAAAAAAAAAGAAAAGAGGAGAATGAAAGTGGAAAACATTATGTAAACTTTCTTAACAAATGTTTTGTCACAGTTTTAATGTGTTCTTAAAGCAGGGCCGGATTAACAGAGGGGCTGATGGAGCTGCAGATCCAGGCCCCTTTCTCAAGATAGGCCCATTTGCCCCAAAAAAAAAAAAAAGTTTTTTTTTTTTTTTTTTTTAGATCGACTTCGGGGGTTGTAGCTCGATGACCAGAGGTCACAGAAACCCCACATTTGGGGGGTAGTCAGTTGAAGACCTACCCCACAACCGGTCAAAATATGGGATGGCTATCATTTATGGTTCCGGAGATACAGGCCTGCTTGCACAGCCTGTCAGAAGCTACATACAGAGCGGCCATTATAAATACAAGCTGACACACTGCAGCAGACTGAGAAAAAAAATCATCATTTGTTTTTTGCTAAAAAATTACTCTATGGTGGTCTTTGCAACTTTTTATGTTGCACGGTATAGAGCTGCATGATTCTGGCTAAAACGACAACTGCAATTTTTTTGCTTAGAAGATAGATCACGATTCTCTCACGATTCGTACGGCATAACATCATCTTTCAGATTAAAATGAAAAAAAAAAAATGGGCTAACTTTACTGTTTTGTTTTTATGGTTTTTATTATTCAATGAAGTGGGCAAATGCAGTGCGACATAAAATATTGCAGCAATTGCCATTTTTGTCTCTGCTAAAATATATATAATGTTTGGCGGTTCCAAGTAATTTTCTAGCAAAAAATATTGTTTTTTAACTTAAACAAGTGTTGGACTTTAAGTGGTTACATTTCTTGCATTTACACACAGAAGTTTGATCTAAAAAAGTTGGTTACAATGTTTCATGTTGTTTACAAACTTGGCAGACAGTCGGATATTTTCTTTACACACAGAAGTTTATCCATTTGATCTATGAAGAAAGCATTAGTTACAATGTTTCCTGCTAAGAACTTGGCAGATTGCCCGGATATTCACTATTGACAGTCTCGCCACTTGTTATATGAAAGAATCAGCAAACTCTGCATTGGAGATGTCAGGGGGGTTGAATCAAGATCACAATTTTAACGATTAATTGTGCACCTCTAGCACGGTACTGTATTTGCGCAGCAATTTTTCAAACATGTTTTTTTGGAAATAAACTGTTTCATACATTAAAAAAAACACTAAAGTTAGCACGATTTTTTTTTTTTTTTTGGTAGATTAATAGATTGACTTGTGTAAAACCAGCTAGCCCATACATAGATCGACTATGGCTGGTCTCTGCATAATTGGTGTAATTTCAATTCATGTATTACCCGCTTAACCACTACGCAGTCCCTAAACATCCTTCCACTCCTATACATTGTGCCCACTGTCATACCCTCCACACTCCTCTCCTGTACATAGTGCCCACTGTCATACCCTCCACACTCCTCTCCTGTACACAGTGACCACTGTCATACTCTCCACACTCCTCTCCTGTACATATTGCCCACTATTATACCCTCCACACTCCTCTCCTGTACATAGTGCCTGCTGTCATAGACTCCTCTTCTGTACATACTTCCCACTGTCGCACCCTCCACACTCCTCTCCTATACATAGTGCCCACTATCATACCATCCCCATTCCTCTCTTGTACATACTGCCCACTGTCATACCCTCCACACTTCTCTCCTGTACATACTGCCCCATTATACCCTCCACACTTCTCACTGGTACATACTACCCTCTACCCCACTGTCATACCCCCACACTCCTCCTGTACATACTGCCCACTGTCATACTCTTCACACTCCTCTCCTGTACAAACTGCCCACTGTCATACCCTTCACACTCCTCTCCTGTACATAGTACCTGCTGTCATACACTTCTCTCCTGTACATACTGCCCACTGTCATACCCTCCACATTCCTCTCCTGTACATACTGCCCACTGTTATACCCTCCACACTCCTCTCCTATACATAGTGCCCACTATCATACCGTCCACACTCCTCTCCTGTACATACTGCCCACTGTCATACCCTCCACACTCCTCTCCTATACATAGTGCCCACTATCATACCATCCACACTCCTCTCCTATACATAGTGCCCACTGTCATACCCTCCACACTCCTCTCCTGTACATGGTGCCTGCTGTCATACACTTCTCTCCTGTACATACTGCCCACTGTCGTACCCTCCATGCTTCTCTCCTGTACATGATGCCCACTGTCATACCCTCCACACTTCTCTCCTGTACATTGTGCCTTTTGCCATACCCTTTGCACTCTTCTCCTGTACATAGTGCCCAATGTTAGACCCTCCACATTCCTCTCACTCACCTGCACATACTTCCCACTTATATACCGTCCGTACTCCTCCCCTATGTCGCTTACCCACAAAAACAGTTCTTTAAAATGATACTGAATACCCTCAATGTTACCAGCTCTAGAATGGACACACTTTTGTTAGTTCAACTAAAGGAAATCTCAGTTCTCATATTTGTTCTGTTCTATTATTAGAACTTATTTAATTTTGTGATTACTACTGTGATGTACAGAGGAACATCAGGGATCTCAGCTACTCTAAATATAGCACTTGTGAAAAAAAGTGTCCCTGAAAATATTTTTTAAATGTTGGCAACTATGCACTTATGCACTGCCCAAGGGCCACTGTGTCAGTAGTGGGCCCCATGAGAGGTTTCTGGGATCCTGTGATATTAAAGCGGTAGTAAACTTTCCTGACATTACTACATTTTAGAGGCCCTGGGGTAGGTTATGCCACAATGTACAAGTATGCACAGCATATTAGCACATTAGGGTACACTTACATTTTCAGACTGGGCCCTCCATTGCTGCGCTGTAATTCTCACGCATTTATTTATTATTTATAAAAGGCCCCACCAAAATCCTCAGCACCAGGCCCATGATGTTCTTAATCTGGCCCTGTCTTAAAGTGGTTGTAAAATCCACCTGAGAGATATTTACATATAGATAAACCTATAATAAGGTTTACTTATTTGTACTGAAAATATCTTCTGAACGTTCGCTGTTGGGAGATATTTCATGTACACTGCGCAAGGAAGTGAAATTTCAGTGCTGTTTCTTCACTGTGCTGTGGCTGGTGGCTCCCTTGTGCATGCATTGGAGTGATGTCACACGCCTCCGACCAGTCATAGAGCCAGAGTTCGTGGGCCCCTGAAATGAAGAGGGGTGAAGATGGATGCTTCCACCAGCGGGGACATCGCGGGCTTCGTTTGCATACTAGCTTTAACTTTGCAGGGGAATATAGAGGAAGTAAAACCCATCAGGCTTTACTTCCGCTTTAAATGTAAAAAGTAATCAGATTCAGATTTGAAAAAAAAAAAAAAAAAAACATTGAATTTATTGAAAATCAATTACAAACATTTTTTTTCCCCATAAAAGCTTTACTGTAACATTAAAGGGTCACTAAAGGAATTTTTTTTTCTTTAAAATAACAAACATGTTATACTTTCCTCCACTGTGCAATTTGTTTTGCACACAGTGGCCCTGATCCACGTCTTCTGGGTAGGGATAAGCTTCATGTTCGAGTCGAACGTATGTTCGACTCGAACATTTTATGTTCGATCGTTCGTCGAAATACGAACAAAACGGGTCGTTCGCGCCAAATTCAAGTGACGCGCCACGGCCCATAATTCACTGCAGCATTGTGCGCTGATGATTGGCCAAGCATGCACAATGACCTGCTTGCTTGGCCAATAACAGCACCGTCAGTACAGAGAGCCGTAAGTGGCCAAAGCCAGGGTGGCCAATTATGGCTCAGGGCTTTAGTACACGCCCCACACTATAAAAGGCCGCCTGCTGGGCGGCCTCATGTAGTGTGTTGCGGCGCTGGTTAGATATGAGTCACAGAGAGGGAGAGTGTCTTTTTTCTAGCTAGATATAGCAGGCAGGCTAGTCAGTTACAGTAATGTTACAGTGTGTAGAGGATATATATACATCCCAGGTGTTGTACATATATTTATACACTGTATAGTTTAGCTAGATCAGTTCTTCCTAATTTACTGGCAGGTAGTTGATTGTGCTAGCTGCAGTATTCTCACGTGGTGTATTGCCTGTGTGCTCTGCAGTGTGCACTATAAAGCTACACAGGCATACTATAGACACCCAGCAGGTACAATATTTAAAGGAATTTTTCATTTCTTTAAATAATAACTTGCATATGGGGCTTTAAAATTAGCACTTTTGAATTTGAACGTTCGAGTCCCACTGAAGTCAATGGGGTTGCGCAAACGTTCGGTCCGTTCGAAGGTTCTGGTGCGAACCTAACGCGGGGGTGTTCGGCTCATCCCTACTTCTGGGGTCCCTCGGCGGCTGTCTATGGTCCTCCCTGCAAGAACTCATCACATTCATGCAAGAGAGCTCGCAAGGTGATGAGTCCTTGCGGGCACGCTCCCGTGATACAGCGAGTGGCCATAGTCGCTCACTGTATCACTCGGCCCCGCCCCTCGGCACGCCATGTCTCTGAATGTGATCGTGCTGCTCTCAATCCATCCGCTCTAGCCAACCAGTGGCCAGGCTGAGTGGCGAAGAGGATCTCCGGAACTGAGCACGGGACTTTCGAGGGGTCTGATAAGTAATACGGGGGCTCGGGGGGGGGGGGCTGTATCATCAGATGTTTTCTTTACCTTAATGCATAGATTGCATTATCGTGAAAAAATAATATTTTACAACTCCTTTAAGGGGATACAGTATAAAGAAAAGAAAATGTTCAAAACACAAACAAATCAACATGTTAGGTATGAATAAAGATATACAACCCATACAGTATAGGCAATCAAGATTCAATACAAATAATGAGTATGTTAAGCAACAGTTTCATGTTGATAAACAGGAAGAGTCAAGAAGTGAGATTGTAGCAGTAGAGTCAAGCAGAGAGGGTATGCAGCATATAAGAGGACTAGTCAGTGGACGTAATGGGTTGCCAACTCTGGGGGTTGTGCTGACTCGCCTCTATGGCTCTGACAGCTTATGTGGTGTCAAAGGAGGGCATGGGTCAGCACCACTGACAGAAAGCTGCAATGCCCCTGGGTTAATAAAAAAAGAGGGAGAAAAATGGGATGGGGAGGTGACTCGTATTTATAAGAGTAGTGGAGAGGGAAATAGAAAGGTGTAGGGAGGAACGTAAGCAATTTAAATAGAGAAACTGGATACCAAAGGTACACAGTCCCCATAATCTCCTCCCTACATCAAATATTGCAGATATCACAGATAGATCTGAGAAGGTATATTATCAGAATCACCCTAAACTATCACTTTATATATTGTTTTTGGTCATGTCATTATATAACAGACGAGATGAGATTGTGATTTGTGGTGGTTGACTGGACATGCATCCAGCATGCCCATGTGGTTGTATATTTAGAGAGTTTGTCATAGAATATATGGATTAATACTTCCATCTTAGCTATATTAGCAATTTTCTAGACTCATTCTCTCACGGAAGGGATGTATTGTGATCTCCGGCATACAAAACCTAGCTGCATTTATCATATGCATTGCTGGGGTGGCATAGAACTGCTGTATGGTGAAGAAGATAAGAAGCAGGAGAGTATTCTACCAGGAGAGTTGATGCCACATGAACCACTCTCCAGGAACATTTAAGCTCAGGACAGGACCATCAGATATGGATCAGAGAGCCCTCCTTTTTTCCACAGAGCCAGCATAACTGGGAATTTGATGAGGAGATTTTATGAAGTAACGTTGGTGTCCTGTACTACCTTGACCTTATTTTGTTCTTCAACCATAGCATTCAGGGATCCTTTATGGACTCTCTGGTTAATGGTGTTTTAATCATCTTTTCCAAACGATCTCTCAGGCCTTACACGCATGCATAATCCAGGCCTGAAATAAAAATGTATGTTTGTTGATGGTTGATATGTGGTGGCTCGGTGGCTCCTTCACAGAGTAGAGGTATTCAAAAGGCATAGATTGAGAAGAAAGGGCAACCCCCCATGGCAGTCAGAAGTTGCCAAATTTGAAAATAGGACCAAAACAGAAAGGACCCCATATTTGAGGTCTAAGTAAGTGCAGTTAGGCCCAGGAATCAGCCCTTACTAGAAAAATATGCTTTGCTAGCATTGTAGAATAGTGGTTGTAAACCTAAGAAAATGCTCCCGTTCCTTTAAAACAATATCTATAGCATAGCATTTGTGCAGTTTAATTTGTCCCATTTTATTGATGTAAAATACCCGGTTGATCCTGCTGTTCTTGTGTCCCCTATGTGTCCTAATCACGGTAACCATGGCTGTTGATCCATAATACCGTGGTCAGTTTATGTGCCTCTGTCATACCACTGTGGTCAGTCTCTCCCTCTCCCCCTCCCTCCCTGCCTGTCATCTAAGTAGTCTGTGTAGTGAGAGCTGATTTTCTCCCCACCCTTCCTCTTTCCTCCTGGCACTATTCCTGTAAAGTAATATATTAAAATCACTGGCATCCCCTCCGTTTTGGGCAGATATAAAGAAAAGTATGTAAATTCTTTAATCACTTACTTACCTGAAGAGACCCTAGGGAACAAAATGGCGGTCATTGCAATTTTTTATGTCACACAGTATTTGCAAAGCAATTTTTCAAATGTAATTTTTTTGGGAACATTTTTTTTTTCTTGAAATAAGTTAGCCCAATTTTTGTTGTATAATGTGAAAGATGATGTTACACTGAGTAAATAGATACCTAAAATGTCATGCTTTAAAATCGCGTAAACTCATGGAATGGTGCCAGACTTCAGTTCTTAAAAATCTCCATAGGCTACCATTTAAAGTTGTTTACAGGTTGCCAGTTTAGAGTTACAGAGGAGGACTTGTGCTACCATTATTGATCTTGTGCTAATGTTCGCGTCAATACCTCACATTGTTTACATACGTGGGCTACATGTGAGTTCGCTTCTGCATGCAAGCATGAGGGGATGGGGGTGCTTTCTTTTTCTTTTCTTTTTTTTTTAATTGTTAATTTTTTTTCTTTCACTTTCCCTTTAATATTTTTTATCACTTGTATTCCTATTACAAGGAATATAAACATCCTTTGTAATAGGAAAAGGGCATGACATGTCCTCTTTACAATGAGATCTGGAAAGCCTGAGATAAAAAAAAAAGACGATCTCGGCTTCCCAGACCATAAAATGAGGCTGGAACCTTCTGGGGCTGGAAATGACGTCAAAATGTCATGCCCAGACATTGAAGGTTATAGAGATGACTGGGGACCATATGTTAAAAAGCCACCGCTGGCTGATTCATTCTCCGACTCGCTGAGTGCACGGCGAGATGGTAGAGGTGGGAGGAGGTGGGGAACTGCCACTATAATTGTTTTTATTGTGCAGGGAATCACTGGCAGAAAAAAAAAATATCTGAATTTGTCCACAGCTGAAAGCCCAGGACGTCATAAGACGTCCATCGGTATGGAAGTGGTTAAACATTATAATCCAAAATATTTCTGGAATTACACTGCACCTGAGCACTACAAACCAAAATTATTTTTGATTCAATTTTATTATTCAAAGCAAATGCTGTTTCCGAGCATGCATGTTTTTTTCTCTGCTGGAATTCCATACAGATGAACGGAATTTCCAAAACCGTTTCCGTCTGAAAAAAGAGAACATGTTCTCTTTCTAAATCCATCAGAATTTCAGACGGAAAAAGTCAGACTTTCTCCATCGGAAATTCCGACCGTGTGTACGGGCATTAGACAAAAGTTCAGAAATGTCCGATGGATTCCCAAGTAGGTAATGGAGTCCAGTTTTCATAGGAATGGGAAATGGTCATGAAACATGAAACATTCAGCACATGAGACTTTGGATAATTCACTTTGACAATGAAGATTTGTTTAAAATGTTCAAGGTCCTGTAAAAGATTGGGTAAGGTCGTGGCAGGTTCTGTCACAAAGAGGAGGATATCACAATTTCAAAGGTTTATACTTACCATATATACTTGAGTATAAGCACAGTTTTTCAGCACATTTTTGTGCTGAAAATGTCCCACTCGGCTTATACTCGAGTCACCTTTTTGCGTCTGATCTCCCGGACGTTGGGGACCCGGTACCGGACGGCCGTAGCTCCCCTGGACCCCAAACTTGGCACACTCTTCCTCTAAAAGTGTGCAAATTTTGCTGTCTGGGGGAACCTACGGCCAGGGAGCACCGATTTTTTCCAAGCCGGGAACCCCTTTTATATACTTCCATGTTAAATGTAAGTCTAGTCATGGACACAGTAAAGCATGGACAAAGGGAGGCATGGACACAGTGAAGCATGAGCACAGTGAGGCATACACAATGACACAGTGAGGCAAAGTGAGGCACAGTGAGGCATGCAGATGGACACCCTAGGCTTATACGCGAGTCAATAAGATTTCACATTTTTTTGTGGTAAAATTAGGTGCCTCTGCTTATATTCGGGTCGGCTTATACTCAAGTATATACAGTATATTGTTTTTATGGTTGAAGTACCCTTTGCTAAAGGCAATGTACCGTATTTTCCGGCGTATAAGATGACTTTTTGCATCTAAAATCATGCCCCAAAAGTCGGGGGTCATCTTATATGCCGGGTACCTGTGTCAAACGGTGGTCATCCATTATTAAAAAAGCGCGCCTCCTCCTCTGACTGTTCCGTGATAGGCGGAACACTAATTTTCCCAGCAGAGCCTCTGTTTAGTGTTCCGCCTATCACGGATGCCTTCTCATCCTCAGCCTCGGCCTCGGATGAGAGGACTTCCGTGATAGGCTGAACACTGAACAGAGGCTCTGCTGGGAAAATGTGTGTTCTGCCTATCACGGAACAGCCTGAGGAGGAGGCACGGCTTTTGAATAATGGATGGCTGCCGTCTGACATCTCTGAAAACATGAGAAGGTAGGGAGATCGTCGAGGCAGGGAATGTAATGGCACAGTGAGGCATGTTACAGATGGCACAGTGAGGCATGTATAATGGCACAGTGAGGGGTCGTCTTATACAGTGAGTATATCCCAAAACTAACATTTTAGCTGGAAAATTATGAGGTCGTCTTAGGCCGCGTACACACGATCAAACATGTCTGCTGAAACTGGTCGATCGTGTTCGATCGTGTGTACGGCCTATCGGACCGTTTTCCAGTGGACAAAAATTTCCAAACATGCTTAAAAACATGTCCACTGGAAACCTGTCTATCGGACAGGTTCGATGGTTAGTACACAAACCATCGGACCAAAATCCCCCGCATGCGCAGAATCAAGTTGACGCATGCTTGGAAGCATTGAACTCCGTTTTTTTTCATCACGTCGTTGTGTTCTACGTCACCGCGTTATGGTCCGAGGGGATTTTGGTCCGATGGTGTGTACTCACATCAGACCAACAGACCACTTCAGCCTGGTCCGATGAAAACGGTCCGTCGGACATGTTTCCTCAGACATGTCTGATCGTGTGTACAGGGCCTTATACGCCCAGTCATCTTATACGGTATATATTTTCTTTATTTATTATTATTGGTACTAAATCAGTTTTTAGTTTGGTAAATATGAAACATTGAATATGACCATTGTTTTGTCTCCTATCCAGTCAGCTATTGGATCTTTCCAGTAATTTCTTTACATTTTCTCCTTAGCTTCTTTGTGGCAAAAAGCCTGTATTCAGAGCTCGACAGCTTGAGTAAAGAATCAGAGGATTTTTCACAAGAATACATTCTGAGATTTCAATGAGACAGCAGGAATTTCTGCTTCGGTCTCTCTTTTGATAATCCATAATGCCTTAGGAATCTAAATACAACTCTAAATAACAGAACTAGAAAAATATATAGAATAGTTGTCTAAAATGTATAAGAGTGAAGAAATTACATTTACATAAAATGATTTAAAGGAGTCAATAGTGCATAAACAACACACACCTGTATAGGTCTTTCAACCCTTCTAGGGGGAAAATAAAGCAACCCTATTACTTATATCAACAGGAAAACCACTCTGCAGTGTAGGACTACTCATAACCTCATGGGCCGAGATTCAGATACATCGGTGCATATTTATGCCGCCGTAGCGTATCTTCTTTACACTACGCCGGCGCAACGCAGAGAGGCAAGTATGAAATTCACAAAGCAAATGCTCCCAACGCTGCGCCAGCAAAGCGTATAGTCGTGGGCATAAGTCAAAGTAGGTGGAAGTGGTCTGGAAGTGGGTGTGATATATTCAAATGAAGCGTGACCCCATGCAAATGATGGGCTGAGCTTCAAAAAAAAAATGCGCATGCGTCGGCTCTTGGACGCATCACAGTACGCATGCACAGAATCATGTCGGGACAAACGCCTAAGATACGTCGAATCACTGAACGTAACCTACGCACAGCCCTATTCACGTAGTACGACGTAAACGACGTACAATACGACGGCTGTTCCCTCGTCCATACCTTTGCATGACTTACCCCTGCTTTATGAGTAACTTTACACCGGACGTAAGCCTTAGGCCCCGTACACACGGCCGAGGTTCTCGCTGAAAATCAGCGAGAACCTCGCTGGAATGCACATTCCAGCGAGGACCTCGGCCGTGTGTACGGTCTCAGCGAGCTTCCCGTCGGGAAGCTCGTCGAGCCGAAAAAGAGAGCACGCTCTCTATTTTCTCGACGGCCCGCCTGGAAGAATGGCTGGTTGCCATTCCCGACGGGCGGGTCGCCGAATTCGACGGCCGGGAGAGAACCTCGACGGGCGGAACGATGTGTTCTGCCCGTCGAGGTTCTGGGTCGTGTGTACGCGGCCTCACGCAAACCCTGTATCTTTTCCACCTGGTGCTTCTACGTTCGTGAATCGGCATATCTTACTCATTTGCATATTTAACATGAGTACGCAGCTTGCGTCCAGCGTAAATATGCGCCAAAGATATGACGGCGTAGGACACTTACATTGGTCGTATGAAGCAAAATTTCAGGCGTATCTTGCTAACAGAATCAGGCGCATAAATACAACGGTGATTTAGTGTCAGTGTGACAGGCAGTTAGTGTCAGGCAGTGTCCAGGGTAGCCCCCTACCCCCCCAATAAAGGTTTTAACCCCTTGATCACCCCCTAGTTAACCCTTTCACCCCCCTTTTGCCAGCGACACTAAGCGATCGTTTTTCTGATCGCTGTATTAGTGTCGCTGGTGCCGCAAGGTAGCTAGTTATTTTTTGAGGTTTGCCACCATGTTTTTATAGAAAATGTATGGGGGTACCTAAGGCTATAAAAACCTGGCGGGCGTACCTCGAAAAATAACTAGCTACCTAACGGCACTAGCGACACTAATACAGCGATCAGAAAAACGATCGCTTAGTGATGCTGGCAATAAGGGGTGAAAGGGTTAACTCTATGGGGCAATCAGGGGTTAAAACCTTTATTAGAAAATTTATGGGGGTAGCTAACGCTATAAAAACACTTCCGGTATGGAGTAGCTGACTCCTTCTTCAGCTCCCGCACCAGACTCCAGAAATCGGCATATAAAGCCGGCAGACCCGCTTCAATCCACCCCCAGCACCATCCGGGTCCCCTCCCAGCACGGAGATGGACAAATTTCTTGAAAAAGGCGTAGCGCGATCGTACACGGCCGCCGCGGCACGGACGGGGCAGCCGCAAATCGAGGCCCCGGCTTCGGCCTACTCGGATTCGACCGCAGAAACGAATCCCGCGATGGAGGTGATCGCTGCTCCAGCCCCTCCACCCCCCCTCCCAGGCTGTCCTGCCCTCTCTATCCCCTCCACAAACTGGGGATTTGCAGAATATTGAGCTCATAGCTCAAGCAGTGGCCGCCCTGCTGTCTCCCATGATAGCCTCCTCAGTTGAGAGGGCTGTCCACTCAGGCATGCAGAAGATCCAGGCCCAACTGGGGGAACACACATCCAGGCTGAACGAAGCTGAGCACCGCATTACCAACATAGAAGAAGAAATCTATCAGGCCCAATCCACGGAACAGGCTCAGGACAAGACGAATAAATACATACTCGATAAGAGGCGATTCAGTTTGCATGTGCCGCGCTATATAAGTTCTGGGTGGGCACGGTCCTCGGGTCCGACTCCTGTGTTCGCAAAGCAGGTGTAGTGATCCTCGTTAACAAAAACCTCCCATGCACGATCCTATCCACTGACTCAGATTCTGAGGGCCGCTTTGTATCTGCCTGTGTCAAACTGGGGACTAGGGTCCTTATCATTACTAACGTTTATGCACCCAACAATCCAACTAGCAAATTCTTTGGGGACCTCACAACTTGGGTTCTTTGCGACCCGGCTCTCCCCCACTTGCTGGGCGGAGATTTCAACTCCACCATGCACCTAACCAATGACAGATCCTCCGTTAGGAATACACACCCCCCCTCAGTGCCCCCCACCCAGACATTATTGGCCTCAACAATGGACTCCCTACTCCTCCATGACATATGGCATCTACTCCACCCTGCAGACAGGGAATTCACTTTTTACTCCAACCCCCTAATGTATTCACGAGACTGGACTATTTATTCTGTTCTGACTCCCTCCTCCCATTGATCTCCGAAGCGGACG
The DNA here is from genome assembly GCA_029574335.1 of Rana kukunoris. Lineage (NCBI taxonomy): Eukaryota > Metazoa > Chordata > Amphibia > Anura > Ranidae > Rana > Rana kukunoris. The sequence goes on along the minus strand of CM056050.1, from coordinate 565,187,286 downwards.
TCCACGACATTGTGATCTCTGACCAGTGGCGTAATTTGATATGAGGAGCGGCGGCAGGGCGGCTGAGATGAGTTTCACGATCGTCATATACTGTGTGTGTGTATATATGTATATACTGTGTGTGTGTGTGTGTATATATGTATATACTGTGTGTATATGTATATACTGTGTGTGTGTATATATGTACTGTATATACTGTGTGTGTGTATATATGTATATACTGTGTGTGTGTATATATGTATATACTGTGTGTGTGTGTATATATGTATATACTGTGTGTGTGTATATGTATATACTGTGTGTGTGTGTATATATGTATATACTGTGTGTGTGTATATGTATATACTGTGTGTGTGTGTATATATGTATATACTGTGTGTGTATATATGTATATACTGTGTGTGTATATATGTATATACTGTGTGTGTGTATATATGTATATACTGTGTGTGTGTATATATGTATATACTGTGTGTGTGTATATATGTATATACTGTGTGTGTGTGTATATATGTATATACTGTGTGTGTGTGTATATATGTATATACTGTGTGTGCGTATATGTATATACTGTGTGTGTATATATGTACTGTATATACTGTGTGTGTATATATTGTGACAGTAGGCAGGTTAAATCCCCTGGTTGCGTCCAAGAGGACAGGTATATTTCTCCTAGATTCAGGCTTTATGCCACTTTCTATCTCTAGGGGGAGTGCTGGGAGTCCTGCTAGGAGGACTTGATTACCCCAGCTGTTTCAGGTGGGGTCGTTAGGGCCTCTTGTAAAATCTCCCAGCATGAATAGAGTGATACTCCAAGCTGGAGGCAGACCTGTGTGGACTGTCTGTGCTTTGGGCTGTGTGCGGTGAGCTAAAGCCTGTGTGGCTATTCCTAAAACATTTAAACTCCAGGGAGTCAGGGACTGGGGCAGCACAAGGCTGTACCTAGTTGGTAGTTAGGGACACCAGTGTGTGTAGCAAGCAGGTCAAGTTGACCAGGATTTATTTTTGTTATTTCTTTTGTTTTCTGTCATCATTTTTTGTGGTGTTTTTAAAATAAAACCGCACCTTTTTGTTTTTCTCCTACCACGGTCTGCTGTGCCTAGTTCTTTTCTGTGTGCTGAACCCTTCCAGGGAATCGCACAGACCCGCTGCCGAGCTAGCCCCTCACAATATGTATATACTGTGTGTGTGTATATATGTATATACTGTGTGTGTATATATGTATATACTGTGTGTGTGTATATGTATATACTGTGTGTATATGTATATACTGTGTGTGTGTGTGTATATGTATATACTGTGTGTATATATTGTGTGTGTGTATATGTATATACTGTGTGTGTGTGTGTGTATATATATATATATACTGTGTGTGTGTATATGTATATACTGTGTGTGTGTATATGTATATACTGTGTGTGTGTGTGTATATATGTATATACTGTGTGTGTGTATGTATATACTGTGTGTGTGTGTGTGTGTGTGTGTGTGTATGTATATACTGTGTGTGTGTATGTATATACTGTGTGTGTGTGTAAGTATATACTGTGTGTGCGTGCGTGTGTGTGTATATGTATGTACTGTATGTGTGTGAGTATGCATGTATGTGCATGTGTTTATCAGTGGCAGTGCGTCCATAAGGGCGCATGTGTGCCGATCCCTCTCCCCAGACACTCCCTCTATGCCACCGCTGCCACCCCCATATTTAGGTGTCCGGCTCCTGTTCGGGCGCCTGAATCACAGGGGGGGTGTTGAAGCACCTGATTAGTGCCATAGTCTCTAATAGGCTTCAAAATAGGTGAACCGCGAGCGCCATGCTGGGCGCTTACAGTCCACCCAGGTGTGTTAGAAAGGCGAATTAATATTCACTTTGCTAACACTGAACCACCTCTCCACCAATCAGGTGTGCGGGTGTGTTACCCATCACCTGATTGGCTGAAACAATAGGAGCGGCTATTGGACACTTATCAGGAGGAGAGGACGGGAGATGAGGACGGCAGGAGATGCATGGAGGACCCTGGCAGTCACCCGCAGCCCCACGAGACAGGGTAAGAGTCGGACGGGGCGAGGGGGGATTCACAGTGGTGGCATTCGATGGCACAGTTGCAGCATTTGATGGCACACTGGCAGCATTTAATGGACACACCAGTATTTCCTGGGCACACTGGCGGCATTTGATGGGCACAGTGACAGAGTTTGATGGGCACAGTGGCATAGTTTGATGGGCACCGTGGCGGCATTTGATGGCGCAGTGTTTAAATGGGCACAGTAGCAGCGTTTTGGCACAGTAGCAGCATTTGATGGAAACAGTGGCAGCGTTTGGCACAGTGGCAGAGTTTGGGCACAGTGGCAGCATTTGCTGGGCACAGTGGTGACATTTGATGGGCACAGTGGTGGCATTTGATGGGCACAGTGAGAGCTTTTGATTTGCACTGCAAATTATGTTTTTTTTAAGCATTTTTCCATTTGCTTGCGCCCCCCTAAAAATTTTGAGTACCAGCTGCCACTGGTTTATATGTGCGTGCATATGTGCATTTATATATTTATATGTGTGTGTGTGTGTGTGTTTTCATATGTGTGTTTACATGTATGTATGCACATTTTATGTATGCACTTTTAATCCCGATCCCCTATTTGTGTACAGTCAGAACCTATTTGTTTATTTTATTTTTTTTGCTTGTTCATAGTATCTTAGAAAAATGCTATGCCTCCGAAAAGCAATCCATGCTTGGATCGTTTTTCAGAGACATTTGACAGCCGGTGAAGAGGCAACATGTTGCCTCCTGACTGCCTGTTTTAACCCCTTTAAATACATCATCACTATGCTGCAACTGTATGCAATGCACACAGTTGCAAGGGGGTTGCAATGTAGCCACATTCACCTAGGGGTTTACTTCAAGGGTGCCCTGACTGGAAAAAGATTGCGAAACACCGACATAGAAAAATCGATCTCTCCATTTTCCTCCTGCAGCCGCTGAATGCCTGCGGGAGGGAGAGGAAAAAAAGCAAGGGGAACTGGAGAAATCGGTTCATTTATATGCAGCCGCCTACTTGCGACCATGTCCTGTAACGCCACCGGGCTCGGAGAAAAGAGCCCTATCTGGGGGTCAGGGGGGGGCCCTTCCTGGTTTCTTGCATCAGGGCCCTGAAGGTTCTAGTTATGCCACTGTCTCTGACCACGCCCCTGTTTCCCTAGAGTTGGACGACCCTGACTTACATTCTAACCCCAGGATATTGCGGTTCCCCTCCTACCTACACAATAACTCCGACTTCAAACAACATTTGGAAAAAGCTTGGTCGGAGTTCGCTTTAAATAACGCGTCACACATAGAGAATCCTAACCTTTTCTGGGAAGCTGGTAAAGCTTTCCTCAAAGGCTGTATCATAGCTTACGCTGCATCCTTTAAACGTCATACCCTTCGTCATTACAAAAAAGCCAGCGCACTATTACATCAAGCACAACGTTCCCTATACACAGATGACTCCCCTTCCAATCAGAAGACCTGGTTTATGGCCAAACTATCCTTTGATACCTGGGCGGCGACACTTGAGCAGACCCAAAAGGCACGTCTGGATGCCTCATTACATAAATTTGGCAACAAGGCAGGTAGACTTCTTTCCAGACTGAGCAAAGGTCCTACCCACCCAACACACATCACATCCCTGAGGGATGCGTCGGGTTCTGTGCATAGCGACCCGAAAGGCATTAATGCTACTATGCACCGATTCTATCCCTCCCTCTACGCCCCTGACCCCATAGACAAACCCAATGCCCTCGACTTCCTCCAAAAAATTTCTCTGGATCAGGTCTCTCCTACCCAGCTCGAAGCCCTCAATGCCCCCATCTCCATGCAGGAGGTTCTAAATGTCATTAAGAACCTTTCCCCCTCCAAGGCCCCAGGCCCCGACGGTTTCACGGGGGAATTCTACAAATCCTTCAGTGCTGCTGTCACCCCCACCCTTCAGGGCGTTTACCAGCACATCTGGTCGGGCGGCCCCTACCTACCCACTGGTAACCAAGCTATCATTAAGCTTTTGGAGAAGAAAGGGAAAGATCCGCTGGAACACGGGTCGTACAGGCCAATTTCGCTCTTGAACCTCGATTTTGTGAAAGGTAGGACGGCCACCATGAACATTAGGAAGGTAATGTTTGCCCTGGAACACGCAAAATGTGACCCGAAAGGGGACTATGCCATCATTACGTTAGACGCGGAGAAAGCCTTTGATAATGTCAGCTTCGAATTACTCTCCATGGTTATGTCAAAAATGGGCTTCCTAGGCCCCTTTGTCCACCTCATCAGGTCCATGTACACAGCCCCAGACGCAAAATTGGTGGCTGCAGGCCTCCTTTCGGATGAATTCCGTCTTTACAAAGGCACGAGACAGGGCTGCCCTTTATCCCCGCTCCTTTTTAATATTGCCCTCGAACCACTATCCCGTTATCTAACCCAGCTAGCCCCTCTTCATGGCATCAGGACAGGGGACCAGGACCTACGTACCTCCCTTTTTGCTGACGATGTCCTTATCTTTACATCTAACCCCTCCCGGGACATGTCCACTATAAAAGACACTTTCGACGTATTCAGACTGTGCTCGGGACTTTGCATCAACTACAGTAAAAGCGAAATCCTCCCCATAGGATCCCACTCTGCTCCCTCCTGGTCTCAAAAATCCCTATTCACGGTTACAAAATCTCACATTACGTACCTGGGAATCAAAATAGGTAAGCTGCCCTCTTCCCTATACCATCTCAACTACCCCCCCCTGTTTACGAAAATTTCCCAGGAGTTGGACAATTGGATGGACCTGCCCCTCTCGCTACTGGGTAGATGCCACCTAGTAAAGATGGTCAGCTTTGCGCGCCTGCTTTACCCTCTACAGACCGTTCCCTGCGCCACAAAGACGTTAAGGCTCTGAATTCAGTTATATCCAAATTTCTCTGGCAAGGCAAGAGGGCGCGCATTGCGTTTGTCAAGCTCCATCTTCCCAGGCGCGAAGGGAGCATTGCCTTGCCCAACATCAGAACGTATAACCTGGCCTGTTTGTTGAGAACGAGTCTAGACTGGGTGACTCAATCCTCCCGCTGCTCCAACTTCCCCTTGGAATCGGCAATGGTCCGCCCCTTCTCCCTGACCGCCCTTTTACATTGCCGGTGGAAATCCATCGCCCCGCCCCTCCAACACAATCTCCTTCTCCGAGACACTGTTATCGCCTGGAGAGAAGTCAGGAAGGCCCTCAATCTCCCTCCTTTTATCTCCCGGTACACCCCAATACAGGGCAACCCATGTTTTCTCCCCGGGCTGGAAAACCAGCTGTACCTCATCTGGAAAGCTAGGGGACTTGAGGACTTTTTCTCTTTGTGTGACCCACAGTCGGGTCACCCCATCGGTTTTAGAGCCCTGGCAGACAAGTTTTCACTCCCTCCATCCCACATATTCCAGTAGGGGCAGTGCATCAGTTTCTTGAAAAACACCTGCAGGGATGATAGCAAACGGTTTTAAAAGTTCTTTCATAGACACTCTTCTCACCCAGGGTACATACAAGATCTCGGACTTATATCTCCCTCTTCTTCTGCAAACCACACCCCCTCTTCAGTCTTCTTCTGCAGCCAACTGGTCAAAAGACTTCCCCGACCTGGAGCTGGTGGAGAAACTTCTGAATGGTCTCAACACTGTCCACAGTCTCATCCCCAACGAGATCTGGAGAGAGGCTCAGATCAAAATCGTCCATCGGGCCCACATCCCCTTCAGCAGAACCCATGCCACCCCAGAATGCCCCCTTTGCCAACATCCCAAACCAAGTTTAGCTCACCGTTTTTGGGCTTGCCCATACATCACCGCCTTTTGGGACCAAGTTATCCAATATGTCTTCAAGGTTACCCTGCTGAAGCTACCCAAGGATCCTCTAGTGCTCATCTTCGACCATTGGGACACACAACTGCTCCCCTGGTCGCCCCTATCTACACACCCTGGCAAAGATTGGACCTTGATCTGCCTGCTGCTCACCAGGAGAGCCATCCAACAGAACTGGGTATCCAATGTCAGCCCGGCTATTTTCCAAGTCCAACAGGAAATATTGAAATTACTCTACAAGGACAAGCTCACCACGGACCTAACTCATGAACGGAGCAGGGCGCGCTTCTATCGCCTATGGAAACCCTTCATGTTGTTTACACTCACCCCCACGAAGATGGTAAACTTTGAGAACATGTCTTTTCTTTACCAAGATCCCTCAGGGCGCTATCATATTCTCCCCCCTCCCCTCTCTTGTTATTTCTAGTTGTTGTGACACTGATTTCCCTTATCTTTCCTTTTCCATGATTGGCCCTCCTCGGGCCTTCCTCAGCCCCCTCCTCTACTCCTCTCCCCCCCCCCATGTCATACGGGGTTATTGTGCTTCTTTAATTCCTGTACTGGGAGTTCCTCCACTCCTATGCTTGTTTTTATGCACTCGTAACTTACTGTGAGGGCTCTCATCTCCTACTGTTTCTCTGTATGACATCCCTGAAAAATGTTTATATGCTTTTTTTGTATTTTGTATGCAACTTCTTCAATAAAAACATATTTAAAAAAAAAAAACATGGCGGCAAACCTCAAAAAATAACTAGCTACCTAGCGGCACCAGCATCACTAATACAGCAATCAGAAAAAACAATTGCTTAGTGATGCTGGCAATAGGGGGTGAAAGGGTTAACTCTAGGGGCAATCAGGGGTTAAAACCTTTATTAGGTACCCCCATACATTTTCACCCCCCATTGCCAGCATCACTAAGCAATCATTTTTCTGATCGATGTATTAATGTCGCTAGTGCCGCTAGGTAGCTAGTTAGTGCCAGTAACGCTTACACACACGCGCAAAGCATACACCCCCATATGTGGAATTACACCCCAAAATACATTCTGCTGCTTCTCCTGAGTATGGGGATACCACATGTGTGAGACTTTTTGGGAGCCTAGCCGCGTACGGGACACCAAAATCCAATCACCGCCTTTCACTCCTCACTACCTATCACAGTTTCGAAGGCCATAAAATGCCAAGATGGCACACAACCCCCCCAAATGACCCCATTTTGGAAAGAAGACACCCCAAGCCATTTGCTGAGAGGCATGTTGAGTCCATGGAATATTCAATTTTTTTGTCCCAAGTGATTGAATAATGACCAAAAAAAATAATTTACAAAACGTTGTCACTAAATTATATATTTCTCACACATGCCATGGTTATATGTGGAATTGTACCCCAAAATACAGTCTGCTGCTTCTCCTGAGTATGGGGATAACACATATGTGGGACTTTTTGGGAGCTTAGCCGCGTACGGGACCCCGAAAACCAATCACTACCAATGAGATAGGCAGTCATAAAATAAAAGCTGTGTAAATGTCAGAAAATGTACCCTAGTTTGTAGACGCTATGGGCCAGATTCACAAAAGAATTACGCCGGTGTATCTGCAGATACACTGGCGTAATTCGAAAATCCCGCCGGCGTATAATTTTTTTGTATTCAGAAAACAAGATACGCCGGTTTTACACTAAGATCCGACTGGTGTAAGTTACTTACACCGTCAGATCTTAAGTGTAATGTTATGCTGGCCGCTAGGTGGCTTTTACATAGTTTTCTCATTTGCCTATGCAAATGAGCCTGATACGCCGATTCCCGAACGTTTTTGCGCCGCCTCGTCGTCGTTTACATCGTTTCCATAAGCGTAAACTTACCCCTGCTATATGAGGGGTAAGTTTACGAAGTTCCGTCGTATGCCATGTTAAGTATGGCGTCGGGACAGTGGCATCTTTTTCCGTCGTTTACGTCGTTTTACTAAGTCGTTCGCGAATAGGGCATTGCGTAAGTGACGATCACGTCATTTTCACGTCGGTTTCAACAACGTTTTCCAACGTGAGCTGGAGCATGGGCACTGGGCTTTTTTCCTGGCCGGCGCATGCGCAGTTCGAAAGACCTGGGGCGCGCTTAATTTAAATATAAGCCGCCCCCTTTCATTTACGTGGGGATATGCCGGGCCATTTACACTATGCCGCCACAAGTTGCGGAGCAAGTGCTTTGAGAATACGGCACTTGCTCATTTAAGTTGCGGCGGCGTAGTGTAAATGGCATACGCTACACCGAATCTGGCCCTATAACTTTTGCGAAAACCAATAAATATATGCTTATTGCGTTTTTTTTTTACTAAAGACATGTGGCTGAATACATTTTGGCCTAAATGTTTGACTAAAATTTAGATTATTCAATATGTTTTACTTTTTGTTATAAGAAAAATCATTATTTTTAAAAATGTACAGTCTTTTTCCGTTTATATCGCGAAAAATAAAAATTGCAGAGGCAATCAAATACCATCAAAAGAAAGCTCTATTTGTGGGTACAACATTGCATGACCCCGCAATTACCAGTTAAAGCAGCGCAGTGCCAAATTGTAAAAACACCTCTGGGCATTTCGCAGCATATTGGTCCGGGGCTTAAGTGGTTAACAGACAATTGCGCGGTCGTGCGACGTGGCTCCCAAACAAAATTGGCGTCCTTTTTTTCCCACAAATAGAGCTTTTTTGGTGGTATTTGATCACCTCTGCGGTTTTTATTTTGTGCACTATAAACAAAAATAGAGCGACAATTTTGAAAAAAATTCAATATTTTTAATTTTGCTATAATAAATATCCCCCAAAAATATATATCATTTTTTTCTTAGTTTAGGCCGATACATATTCTTCTACCTATTTTTGGTAAAACAAATAGCAATAAGCGTTTATCGGTTGGTTTGCACAAAATTGATAGTGTTTACAAAATAGGGGATAGTTTTATTGCATTTTTATAAAAAAAAATGTTTTACTACTAATGGCGACGATCATCGTTTTTTTTCGTGACTGCGACAATATGGCGGACACTTCTGGTGGACAATTTTGACACATTTTTTGGACCATTGTCATTTTCACAGCAAAAAATGCATTTAAAATGCTATGTTTACTGTGAAAATTACAATTGCAGTTCGGGAGTTAACCACAAGCAAGGGGGTGCTGAATGGGTTATGTACGACCTCATCTGTGTTTCTAACTGTAGGGGGGTGTGGCTGTAGGTGTGACGTCATCGATTGTGTATCCCTATAAAAGGGATCACACGATCGATCACGGCGCCACAGTGAAGAACGGGGAAGCTGTGTTTACACACAGCTCTCCCCGTTCTTTAGCTCCGGGGACCGATCCTGGGACTCCAGCGGTGATCGGGTCCGCGAGTCCCGCGACCCATGGGTGGGAACTAACAGCGGACATACCTGTACATGCATGTGTCAAGCCGTGCCATTCTGCCGACGTAAATGTGCAGGTGGCGGTCCTTAAGCGGTTAAACTCTTGCCGACCTGCCGAATTGTGCAAACCAATTAATATACGCCTATTGCGATTTTTATTATCAACAGTATGTATCAGAATACATATCGGCCTCAACTGAGGAAAAAATTTGCTTTTTTTAAAAAAAAAAAATGGGGATATTTATTATAGCAAAAAGTACAAAATATTGGGGCAGATTCACAGAGAAATGGATTATCGTAGCGTATCAGAAATACACTACGCCGCCGTTTTTTACCTTGCTCTACGTGGAATTCAGGTAGATTTTCTACGGTAAACGACGGCGGCGTAGTGTATTTCTCCCGTCGCAATCCATATAGACGAGTAGGGGGCGTGAAACATTTAAATTAGGCGCGTTCCCGCGGCGATCGATCTGCGCATGCTCCGTTCGCAAATTTCCCGCCGTGCATTGCGCGAAATCACGTCGTGACGTCATTCGTTGTTTATGTAGCGTACTTTACGGGCGATCCACGTCCCGACGAGTTACGTAAATAAAAAAAAAAATTAAATAAATTCGAAGCGGGGAACGACGGCCATACTTAACATGGGCTACGTAAAGTTAGAGCAGCAAAAAGCTGCTCTAACATTACGTAAAAAAAAATAGACGAAAACGACTGCGACGCTCGCTCGTTTGTTCGTGAATCCCCGTAAAAACACATTTGCATATCCCGACGCATTAAAACGACGCGAACTCCTCCCAGCGGCCGCAAATAGATGGCAGCGTAGATCCGAAGGCTTACGAAGACGTAAGCCTCTCGGATCGAAGCCCGAAGCCGGCGTATCATGGTTTGAGGATTCAAACTAGTGATACGCCGCGGGAAATTTGAAATTACTCCTGTCTAACCCCAGTTAGACAGGCGTAATTGTTTTGTGAATCTGCCCCATTGTGTTTTTTTTTTTCAAAATAGTCACTCTTTTTTTGTTTAAAGTGCAAAAAATAAAAACCACAGAAGTAGGCAAATACCACCAAAAAAAAATCTCTATTTCTGGGAAACAATTGTCAGTTAAAGTGACGCAGTGTTGTAACGCAAAAAATGGCCTGGTCATTGAGCAGCCAAATCTTCCGGGGCTGAAGTGGTTAAAGCACTACAATTTTTTTCTGCTTATTTTATTTCAATTTACTGAACATGTTACAATCCCAGATGAATTATCCTGTAATTTGTATCTCATAAGTTCTTTATTTGTTACAGGTAGTCACAGCAGGGGGATGAGTCTATCTTTCTTCACTGAAAAGTAGACATTACCTCAAACATAGAATGAAAATAGTTCAATGAGAGTGAATCACCAGAATCCCAGGGTTTCTTCTCAGTGCAATTTCTGATCTACCTATCAAAAAAGAAATAAGGGACACAATAAAAAATAATAGTTAGGCATACACCAGCCAGAGACGGCAGGCCAATGATGGATTTTTGACTCAGCCACAGCCAATCAGAGGAGGCTGTTTATTTATTCACATAAAACAAAGCTACTGTACCAAAGAATGGCTGAGCACATTTCTGTATACTATACTGCCATACTAGCAGCTTGGAACTTTTCATGCCTGTCCACTGACACAAGATTCCTGTGGGAGTCTTCGATAAATGAACTTGTTTTACTGTTAAACAAACCTCACAGCTCGGTAGATTCTGGGATATGAGACAAAGGAGGTTCTATAGTGCGTCTGTTTTGGCCAGTACTTGGTAAACCTCACCACATGATTATTTCCTCCATTCTCTTCCCTCCTGATCCCTTGTACAGAAGGTTTGGTTCAAACGTCTGAAGATATTGTAAGATGCTCTTTATGTATGATTAATGTACTAGGCCACAATTTGGAGGTTCTCGGGCTCCGAAAGGCAACTAAGGCTTCAGGGTGTCTGCATGTTCCAGTCAGCGGCCGGCACCCATTAAGACCATTCACGTAGCTCTCTCCCTTAATTCTGCCAATGGTGCCTCCTCCATGTGTCATGTTTGTCACATTATAGGCCACTTAGAACAACAAGCTTCCAGTTTCTGCTAATTCATTATTTATATGTGTTCTTTATTCACCTCTTCTGCTGCTCCTTGATCCATGCCCCACCAGTCTTTAGAACACCAGTCATCAGGATTACAATTCATGAAGAAACAAGGATATGCTCCTCTGCCAAGATAGCTGCCTCTGCATAGTGCAGAACAAGGCATGTCTAAGTGTTACTAAACCCACAAAAGTAAAATAAGTCTGTATATGCAGAAAAGCATAAGCATGCTAAAAAAATCCTCTGCATCTTGTAAACAGGATGGGCCAGATTCAGAAAGACTTACAACGGTGTATTTACAGATACGCCGTCGTAAGTCTGAATGAGCGCCGTCGTATCTCGGCGCCTGATTCAAAGAATCAGATACACCGGGATATAGCTAAGATACGAGCGGCGTAAGTCTCTTACGCCGTCGTATCTTAGTCACATATTTACGCTGGCCGTTAGGTGGCGCTTCCGTTGATTTATGTGTCGAATATGTAAATTAGGTAGATACGCCGATTCACAAACGTAGTTGCGGCCGGCGTATCTATTTGCGTCGTTTACGTAAGGTGTCGGACCGGCGTAAAGTTATCCCTGCTATATGAGGGGCAGGCAATGTTAAGTATGGACGTCGGAATAGCGTCGTATTGTACGTTGTTTACATCGTTTGCTTAAGCCGATTCAGAATGGGGCTGGGCATTAGTTACGTTCATGTCAAAATCAATGACTATTTGCGACGTGATTTTGAGCATGCGCACTGGGATTCGTCCACGGCTGGCACATGCACAGTTTGTTAGGCGCGTCAATAACGTGGGATCACCATAAATTTACATACAACACGCCCACCATCCACCTACTTTGAATCACGCACGGTTACGCCGGCCCATTTATGCTACGCCGCCGCAACTTATGGAGCAAGTGCTTTGTGAATATAGCACTTGCCTGTCAAAGTTGAGGAGGCATATGCCCACACAAAGATATGTGGCTCTACCTGAATCTGGCCCAATGTCTCCTTTGATCCACCCCTTTTTCCACTCTCCCCAATTCTTCTCCTGATAGAACAGAGCATTGGGGGCACTCTGCACATGCTCAGTTTGGTGTGTATTGCTAGAGAGTTTGTTTTTTCCTTCAGAGCATGTGATCAGCATGGGGCCAATCAGCACTGTCCAGACAGAGAGTCAGGGGTCCTGTGGCCTCATAGGACAGTCAGAGTAGAATGAAATCTCCTCCTACAAGCTTTAACCAGACACTGAAAGAAGTCTGCTATATACTGATTATGAGAAAAGGTATTTAGTAGTTTGTATTTTCTAAAATAATTGCATTTCCATGATCTGTGTGCTTTGGGAGACCAAATATAGTGAATGCAGGGTCCTGGGTTTAGTAAGACTTTAACCCAGGTTCACACTGGGCTGCGGGAGTGAAGCCGTAGGAGTTAAGTTGAATTTGCACGGCTTCGCTTGTCAGTCCCGATTTCGGACGTGATTACAGAGACATCTGTGCAGGTTTCTGCACAGAAACTACTTTTTGAAATCGGTGCAGTGCCACAGATGCGGCACCACACCGATTAGGATGGTGTCATTGCCAGAAAATGCCACCAATTTGACATGCGATTTGACATGTCAAATCACATGTCAAATCGTGCCAGTGGGAACCAGGCCTTTTAGTCTTAAGCAATAGGGTAACAAATCAGCTACAGAGAGACTTCAGGCAATATTGTTGGCTTGTGCATTGTCCTCTCCTTTCTGGGCACAATTTTCACAATACAAGACTTTGATAAGTATGCGTTTATCTTTCTTCACTTAAAAGCAGATACGTATTACCTCAAATATGGAATAAATAATAATGAAAGAAGTCCCAGGGTTTCTTCTCAGTGCAATTATTAATCTACCATTCAGGAAGAAATAAGGGGCACAAAAAGAAACTACAGTCCATGGCGTTGAAGTGCTTGAATCAATTTACAAATATGCATAATAATATTTCTCACATCAACATTGTTTGTAAATGTGTTTGGCTTGACACATTTCAACAACACACAACAGCAAGAATATATTCAGTGGGAAAAAGACATCCAGTGAATAATAAAATAAAAATACACTTTGCAAGGCAAAGTCAAATGGAATTGAATAAAGAGAGAATGGAAATCCATCTATTGCTGACTTTCATCATTACTACAATATCAGATGTTTATGGCAAGTTCAAAACTTTAATCTAGTTCTATCAAAACAAGTGAGTGAGGTGTATAAACTTTCTTCAGTGAAATATGTGATTTTTTTTTCAAAGAGGCCGTGACAGTTTTACTAAAGGTCATCCATATGTTGGCAAAAAAAAAAACACAAAATAAAAAAAGCTCCTATTTAATGTATCCACTCGTCATATTTTTCTGTTTTGTTTTCAATGTTTTTATTGAAATTTTAATATGTAGACAAATACAACAATAATATCTAACATTGCAATAAAATAGATATTCAGGCATTTATTAACCACTTGACCACTGGGCACTTAAACCCCCTTCCTAACTAGACCAATTTTCAGCTTTCGGTGCTCTCACAATTTGAATGACAATTACTCAGTCATACAACATTGTACCCATTTGAAATGTTTGTCCTTTTTTTCACACAAATAGAGCTTTCTTTTGGTGGTATTTGATCACTTCTGGGTTTTTTATTTTTTGCGCTATAAAAGAAAAACGACTGAAAATTCTGTAAAAAAAAAAAAACTTGTTTCTGTCATATTAGCGGGTTATTTCTCACACACAGCATATGCATACCACAAATTACACCCCAAAACACATTCTGCTATTCCTCCCGAGTATGGCGATACCCCATGTGTGAGACTTTTACACAGCGTGGCCACATACAGAGGCCCAACATACAGGGAACGCCATTAGGCGTTCTGGAACACCCAGACCAATTCTGACATTTCTCTCCTACATGGAAAAATCATCATTTATTTGCTAGAAAATTACATAGAACCCCAAAACATTATATATATGCTTTTTTAGCAAAGACCCTAGAGAATACAATGGTGGCCATTACAACTTTTTATCTCGCATGGTATTTTTGCAGACATTTATTGAACGCGCGTTTTAAAAAAAAACTGTTTTGTGCTTAAAACAAAACAAAACAGTAAAGTTAGCCCAATTGTTTTTCATAATGTGAAAGATGAAGTTACGCCGAGTAAATACATACCCAACATGTCACACTTCAAAATTGCGCACACTCGTGGAATGGCGCCAAACTTCGCTACTTAAAAATCCCCATAGGCGGTATTGCAGAGTATCGTGCAGGGTATTGCAGAGTATTGGGGTATTGCAAAGTATCGTGCGGGGTATTGCAGAGTATCGCGCAAGGTATTGCAGAGTATTGGGGTATTGCAGAGTATTGGGGTATTGCAGAGTACTGGGGTATTGCAGAGTACTGGGGTATTGCTGAGTACTGGGGTATTGCTGAGTACTGGGGTATTGTTGAGTACTGGGGTATTGTTGGGTACTGGGGTATTGCAGGGTACTGGAATATTGCAGGGTACTGGGGTATTGCAGGGTACTTGGGTATTGCAGGGTACTGGGGTACTGCGCAGAGCTGGGATGGCTGGATCTGTGACTGCATTTGTCACAGATCCAGCCACAGCACAGCTGCTGACACCCCGCTCCCCCCCTCTCCTCGCACACTGTACCTAACGGTACAGAGAGGAGACGCAGGAGAGGGAGAAACCGGCGTCATCAAATGACGCTGGTTTGTTTACAAGTGATCGCGCCGTTATTCGACGGCGCGATCACATGGTAAACGGCCGCTATCAGCAGCAATTTATCGTGATCCGTGATGCGCCGGGTCTTCCAGACCCGGCGAGCACGGACACTTCCGCGAGCGCGTCCCAGGGGACACGAAATCGCGGAAGTGAAGAACGACGTCCCAGGGACGTCGTGTCACAGTAGCTTGACCGCGCTGTAGCAGTATTTTTGCTATAGCGTGGTCGGCAAGTGGTTAAAGAAAAAAATATGCTTTTGAGTGTCCTCAATTGCATTATATAATTTTTTTAATGTATTTATTGGTTTTAAGCCACAATGTAGGAACTCAAAAGCAAGCATATAGATCACCCTCACAGGGGCTAAGGAATGATAAGGTAATACAAACATAACAATCATAGTGAAACCTTCTTGTGATTGGGATGATAGTGAAGGATAATTGTAAAGGTAAAAAAAAAATCCCTAAATGGTTTACTTTACCTCAGTGCAGTCCTCCTTTACTTACCTCATCCTTCGATTTTGCTTTTAAATGTCCTTATCTCTTCTGAGAAATCCTCACTTCCTGTTCTTATGTCTGTAACTACACACAGTAATGCAAGGCTTTCTCCCTCTTGAGGGGGGAGGGGGCAAGCAGGAGGTTCAGGACTTTCTCTACTTTGCAGATAGAGAAAGGAGCTGTGTTTTAGTGGGCGTCCTGACTATCCTGCTCACCCCCCTCAAGAGGCTTTCTTCACACCAGGGAGAAAGCCTTGCATTACTGTGTGGAGTTACAGACAGAACAACAGGAAGTGAGGATTTCTCAGAAGAAAAAAGGACATTTAAAAGCAAAATTGAAGGATGAGGTAAGTAATGGAGGACTGCACTAAGGTAAAGGAAGCCATTTAGGGAAAACATTTTTTACATTTACAACCCCTTTAAGGTGAAATGTAAAGGGAAGGGAAAAGGCCATACACCACAACCTATTCATAGTCCTCCCAGGGGAGGTCCCAATGCTGAGACTGACCCCAAAGCATGAACTCTGTAAGAACAAAAAGAGAAAAGAACCAGAAAGAAGGTAGGAGGGCGTAATAAAGGACAGTGTTTACAGAGGGAAGGAGAAAAAAAAAGGAAAAAATAACAACTCAGACTCAGATACGCCACGTGAAGCAGTCAGAGGAGGCCCGAACAAGCTGGTTGGAGTGATGGAAACTCATAAGAAATTCAGGGTTCCCAGACTTTGAGATATTTGGCATGTGAGTCGTTCACAATACTAGACATCTGCTTACGGAGTATCAAGGCAGTCATACGTGACTTCACCCCTGAAAGGCAACGCGTGGGGTCTTCCAGGCCTAGGCTATGGTCTGTTTAGCAGATATGAAAAGATAAGTAGCCAGCTTCTGCTGGCATGTGTATAGGCCAGGAATCGAGCAATGCAGTAGAGAAAGCTTTGTGTCCCTGCAGACCGTTATATGGAAGAGGGTCTGGATCAGGCTGAAGACCCTGGACCAGAACCCCACCAGTCTTGGGCAGGACCAACAGGTATGCAGGACATCTCTGCTTTGCCCACAGTTTCAAAAGCATTTGTCACTACTCGGGTAAGCATGGGTGACCCAGGCGGGGACCCAGTACCACCTAAAAAGAACCTTATACATGGCTTTGAGTTTTAGGGGCAGAAAGGAAGACATTACATTACCTGAGTAGCAGACTTAATCCCATACCCCTAGACTATGCGACATCATGGGGCTCAAGGAGGGGGGACGTGATGGATGGGCCAAAGCAAGGCCCTGAATTGAATATGGATCACAGTTGGACAGTTCAAGCAACACCCAAAAAGGGACATCCAAGGCCACATGAAGCATAGCCAGCGGGGAGATCTGGCCGCATAGTATCTATAAACTTTAGGGACCACCAAACCCCCTTGTAGCCTATGAACATATAGAGTGAATCTAGGAATTCTGGAGCGTTTCTTGGCCTAAATAAATCGGAGAATCCGATTCTGTAGGAGGCAAAGAAAAAAGAGAGGCACTCGCACTGGTAACGTGCAAAAGCAGTATTGGGCCTTGGGTAGGATCATCAATTTTGACAGCAGAAAACCTCCCAATCCAGGAGAGAGAGGGATTTTGCCAGGAATGCATAAGTGAGGTTAAAGTGCGCAACAGAGGGTAATAGTTAGCAGGAGAACAAGTTAGAGTAGAAAGGTGTCAGTTTGAACCCTAGGTAGTCAATCAAGTGAAGTGCCCAGTGGTATAGAAAGTGCTCTTTAAGCTGTTCCACAGCTTCAATGAGAGAATTACATTCAGTGCATCGTCTTAGAGAGGTTGATCTGAAGACCTCTGAAAAGGCAGAGAAGCGTGAGCTGCAGATTGGAGAGGGAGATAAGTGGGTTGGTCAGGACCAAGAGGCCATCATATGCAAAAAGGTTAGTCTTATATTGAGTTGAGAATGTAGCCTTAAGATAAACCTGCTGCATTTCCCTGCATGGGCAAATCACAGGTTGCATTATAATATATGTAGCACTACTCCCAAAGGGGTTGCAGATGACTGGGTTCTCCACTCCTACACAGCCAGGCAAATAGTATTTTCCAGCTTTCATACAGAGACAAAGAACAGTGTTTGAGCTTGGTTTTGATGTTTTATTACAAACAATTACTTGGATGGGGAATTGGAATTATGGGATGCCCAACTTGATAGCGATAAAAAAACAGGGACAACTTTCACCCTATGTACAACGCCACATTTGTTATTTCACTTATGGACACTGACAGTCTCTAAATGAAAAGATGCAAAATCCCATTACAGACTAGGAACTCTCAGTCCCTTTATAAAGTAGCACAAAGTGTTGTAAACTGCATCCTGGAGTCCAACTAACTCCCTTTTAGACACTGGTCCCAGCTCTACCAACTGGAGGAAATGCCAGCTCACCCGACTGCTTCTTCATCCGTCTTTCTGACTGACTCTTTACCAGACCAGCTGGCTAACTCTTCACCAGTGAAGCCAACTGTTCCTGAGTAGGGATGAGCCGAACACCCCTGGGTTCGGTTTGCACCAGAACCTGCGAACAGACCAAAAGTTTGTGTGAACTTTAAAACCCTGTTAAAGTCTATGGGACTCGAACATTTGAAATCTAAAGTACTAATTTTAAAGGCTAATATGCAAGTTATTGTCCTAAAAAGTGTTTGGGGTCCTGGGTTCTGCCCCAGGGCACATGTATCAATGCAAAAAAAGTTTTAAAAAACAGACGCTTTTTCCGGAGCAGTGATTTTAATAATGCTTAAAGTGAAACAATAAAATTGAAATATTCCTTTAAATTTGTGGGTTCCCCTTAATATCCATACCAGACCCTAAGGTGAGTGATTTTAAATGACTTTTTTCCTTCAGAAATTAAATTTTGTACAGGAACAGTTCTAAGCATGGGAAACAAGCGATACATTACAGGCATACTACTGTATACACCCCCCCCCCCCTAGGTACGATATTTAAAGGAATATTTCACTTTTTGCATTGATACATGTCCCCTACATAAAGTAAGCCCATGACCCTCACAGGGTAAAGCATGAGCCAACATAAATTTTACTGAACTACATTAGTAGCACACTAGAGGGTGCTACATATAGATATGTGAATACCACATTGTATATATTAACCTGCCCGCACACACACACATTGTAGATGCTAGATTCTCTCTAGATGAAAGATACTTAAAATTACTACCCCAGGAACATGCACATAATATACTGTATATCTGTAAGGCCACGTACACACACGACCGGTTTCCTCGGCAGAATTCAACAAGAAACTTCATGGGAGACATATTCTGCCAAGGAAACCGATTGTGTGTACACTTTTCGCCGAGAAACCCATCGAGAAACTCGTCGAGCCAAAAAGAGAGCAGGTTCTCTATGGGCAATGGGAAAATTTGGCTCGACGAGTTTGACTGCCAAACAAGGAACTCGACGGGGAAAACGATGTGTTTCGCCCAACTAGTTTCTCAGTCGTGTGTACGCCGCCTAAGCATGTTATCATGCCCTCAGCTAAGCATTATCATTCATAAAATGAATTTTTCTTTTCAGGAAATATTCCAAATTTGTTTGTATGAAGCACAAGTTTAAACATTTAAAAAAAGCATTAACACTTATTTTGATTCTATTGACAATCTTTAGGTCAGGTGAAGAAGTTGTCCTGCTAAAGATTGCATTCAATATATACTTTACTGGGAAGTAGAATACCTTAGTTGATCAAGAATGTCTAGCACACATAATGGGTTATAGCACTATGTACAAAAAAAAATGACATATAATACAATAAAATATATATATATAGGGGGGGCGTGGCGACCGGGCTCTAAGATGGACGCTTAGACCAAGAGCTCCGCTCGTTCACCGGAGAAATCAGCCATCACAGCGCGCCCACAGGCAACATCCACAGCGATACCCACAGCTGACTGCTCGCTGATCACCCGAGGATCTGATTGAGCATGGGCAGAAACAGAAAGAAGCCTCTGCAGCCCCAAAAGTTGGACGGCTTCTTTCTCCCTCAGGGACATGCACAGCAGCGTAATGGCGGAAGCGCGGGAAAAGACGGGACAAATCTCCCTCAGCACGCCGGCCGCGATCAATCACAAGGAATCTCCCCGCCTGGCTGTTCCGCTAAGTGCCTCATCATCGGAGACCTCCAGCCCGACTACCAGGAGCCCTGCCAAGTCTAGGCAGAGACGTGACTCCCCGCAGCGTTCTATATTGGGTGCCAGCATGGAGGTAAGCGGGTCGCATGTCACCTCAGCAGATCCAGGCAGACAGGGGGGAGATCCCATAGCTGACTACCCCACCGCAAATTGCCCAGTGTCTGACACTATGTTAAAGGAGATGTTGCTTTCTCTGAGGTCATCTCTACAATCCGACCTCCTCAAGGGATTGAATGAATGTCGCAGTGAGGTAAAGGGATTGGGGAACAGAGTACACAAGATCGAATCCAAGATGGAGGATTTTACTTCCTCCTACAATACTCTGGTAGAAGCACATACAGCGCAGGGGGAAGAACTAGAATGGATTAAAGACAAGCTCTCTGACCTCGAGGACAGATCCAGGAG